>ML681972.1:32739362-32771783 GCA_007922195.1 Podocnemis expansa | reverse complement strand
TTCTTTGCGTGGGTGGGGGGGAACCCAATTGATTCCTTTTCTTTGCTTCCTCAAAAGCCGGCTCAAGGCTGCCTGGAGCAGTTGCAAGCCCATCTTAGTTGAAGAGCTTTTGCCTTCTTCCCTTTCACTCTGCTGGCCTCAGAGGCTTCATTCTGAAAAACTCACTGCAGGGGGGAATGGGGGTAGAGTGGAACTAGCCATAACCCTTCAGAAAAGGCTCAGTCCTGCTCCCACCAATACACCCAGTGCTGTTGCAGAGCGGGAACTGGGCACAACTCCTCTGCTATGTATCCAGTGATTCAATATACTTCCTGCCCCCAAGGCATGATTGTGATGCTGTCTTTGTGTCCAGCTTCCTGACCTTAAGTGTGAGCGATTACCCCATGGCTCGAGGCTCTTTCCAGGCTGCCCTTCACTGTGCAAACCCTCCATGTTGGTAACCTAGTTCCCCTCCCCCATTATTTCTGCCTTCTTGAAATCTGATGGGTTTCCAAGGCCTGTTGCTTCCCAGGGCCAGCGCTGGGGATTGTGGGTAGTCCCCTCCCTCCCCCAGCAGAGTGACACCAGCTCAGACTAGTGATGTCATCAGGGGAGCACCACGGTGCTGTCCCCTTTTGGTGCCCCTCAAATGCTGGCGCCTCCCTGCAACACAGGGCCTGCTTACTGCTTAGCGCCAGCCCTGGCTTGTGGTGTGGAACACCATATCTGAATGCAGGATGGTCGGCCGTTTCGAGAAAGATCAAGACAATTAGCCCCTGCTGATATTGAAGAGTGAGGCAGCACCTACAGGACCTCGCCCAACCAGGTATCATTGAGGAATCCAGGAGCTCTTACGCATCCTCAATCGTAGTATGAAAGAAAAGTGGCAAGGTGCGCATGTGTGTTGATTATCGCACTCTGAACAGGCAAGCAATCCCCAACCAATACAATGCCCTGGCTGGATGATGCTTTGGATAGCCTGAATGGCAGTCACTGGTTCTCCATACTTGATCTCTGCAGTGGATACTATCAAGTACCCATGGCCCCAGAAGACCAAGAGAAGACAGCGTTCATCTGCCCCTTGGGATTTTACCAATTTAATCATATGCCCCAAGGAATATCTGAGGCTCCAGCCACATTTCAGCAACTCATGGAGCAGGTTGTAGGGGATATGCACCTGTTAGAGTACCTGGATGACATTGTGGTGTTTGGATGCACTTTGGAAGAACATGAAACTCGGCTGTGCAAGGTCCTGGATTGGTTGGAAAAGGCTGGTCTTAAGTTATCCTCAGACAAGTACATCTTCTGCCAGTCATCTGTACAATATGTAGGACACATTGTATCTGCAGATGGTATAGCGACAGACCCAGAGAAGGTGAAGGCAGGTACCACCTGGCCAAGGCCCACAACTCTCAAGGAATTACAATTGTTTCTGGGATTCAGTGGCTATAATTCTTTATGAACCTGTGATAATTCTCATATTGTGCATGCCCTCACAGAACTCACCAAGGGATACCCTCCCACAAATAAGAAGAAGGGAAAGCCACCCCAGCATTGATATTACAATGTGAGAACACTGTTCGGAAAGCGCTGGACTTCTGAATGTGAAGAAGCTTTCCGTAACATCATTCAACAGCTTACTCAAGCACCTGTTTTGGTATATGCTGATCCCACCCAACCATATGAGCCCTATGTCGATACAAGCTACACTGGCTTAGGAGCTGTCCTTTATGAAGAGTGTGAAGGCAAACTTCAACCAGCAGCTTTTGCAAGTCGAGGCCTCGCATCATCAGAGAGAAACTACCCTGCTCATCAGGTGGAGTTCCTGGCTTTAAAGTAGGCTGTGACAGAGAGGTTTCATGATTACCTGCATGGAGCAAAGTTTATTGTAAAGACCGATAATAACCCTTTGACATTTATCAAGACAACAGCAAAATTATCTGTAGCAGGACATCGACGGTTAGCCGCACTTTCTGCTTATGATTTCACCCTTCAGTATCGCCCTGGTCGAACAAACATAGATGCAGATGGCTTGTCTCATCAGCCTCACGTTAAAGACTTGTCACCCAATGATTGGATGAACATGGATACCCCTGAATTGAGAGCTTTATGCCAACGACTATCTGATGTCAAGGAACACTCCATAGCCAATGAAGAACAAGCAATTGAGTGCCTGGGGGCACCCCCACAAGCCATACTCATAGCCTACTCAAGTTTTACCAGAGTACAGGATCCTCAGCTGCCCAGATTAAAGGATTGGAAGATGGAACATGCCCAGAGAGCTGATCCACAAATGAATGGTGTCCTTTATGGATTGGAAAGGGGAAAGGATCCCAAGAGTATTCAACCGAGTCACCCAGAGGAGGTCCTTTTGCTGAAGGAGTGGGATTGCTGATTGGTTCGAGGTGGATGACTTTATCGAGGGAAGACACATTCCCTGAGACCTCACCCAAAGCAGTTGGTACTACCACAGAAGTATAGACAAGGTGTTTTGGAGGCCTTCCATGATTGAATGTGTCACCTGGGAGTAGAACGGTTAGAGGCCTGAGTTAAGGCAAGATTCTATTGGCCCTGGATGGGGCATGACATTGCCCACCATGTACACACCAATGTTCCCTCTAAGCTGCGCTAGTGGGCAGGGGCGCAGTGCCCCCCCCCAGCGCAGTGAGCATGTGGGACAGCACAGGCAGCCCTGCCTTTCCCCAGCCCGGAGGAGCCCCATGTGTCTCCTGTCTCAGCTCCGGGAGGCAGCCTGTGCTGCCTGCGGGAGCAGTGAGAGCTGACGGCCCCTCCCTCCTGCTGCACATAGCCAGGGAAGGAGCAGAGGGGGAGGGAAATTTAAATCTCTCCCTCTCCTCTGCACCAGGCTGCTTGTGCAGAGATGATGGCATCTTTGGGGCCTGTTTGGGCCCCAGCAGGTAAGCAGCCTTGAGCCTGGGCAAGAGGGGGGACCCTGAGAGATGGCAGGGCTAAATCGTGGGGCTCCCAGAGGCAGCCATGTAGTGGCCACAGGGACGCAGGGCTCTCTGTGGGGGCAGGGGATGGGAGCTGGGCTGCAAGCAAAGGAGCCAGGCTGGAGCTGGAGGAGGACTTTGGGACTTGAAAGACCCAAGCAAAATTGTATTGAGCCATTTAGCATCTCTAGCAAGATGAATGCTTTGCTTTTCACTTGCTAAAAGGCTCCTGAAAGAAAAGCGATCCTTTAAAATAAGCAAAAACAAGTTGGGTTAATTTCAGATTTATTTTCTTTTCTGTGAGAGATTCTAATGCAATCAGTTTGTCAAGGTGAGGCTTTACAATGTATCTTTGTATAAACTCCTGTGATGGAAAGAAACAAATCCTAATGATTAGGAAAATGAAATGAAAAACTGAAAGGATAAAAAGTCATTTAAGGCAGAAGGAAAAAAATATTGCCAGTGGTGCAATAATTTTTAAAAAAGAGACTTTGTATTTCTATTTCCCCAAAAATGTGTTAGAAAAAATAATAATTTTCTTTCACAAATCCATTTATGCTCTTGCTTCTTGAAGCTTTGATAAGGTTTGCTTTAACTGTCAAAAATTAAAAATTATTAAACAACCTTTATTATATTCCACTACCAGACACACAGATCTCAATTGTACCTCATTTTGCTTATTTTAGTTCTGAGAGTATTTACACTCCAGACATACTAATTATAGCCTCCCTTTTATTGTTGAAAATGATTTGGATAAAAAATAACCCATAAACTTCAAAACTGAGATGTTAGAGACTCTTTATATTAAAGGATGATACTCACAGTGTTTAAAGTTTCCTGTATGCCTAATCAATTTTTTGCCATTCACTTAGGGGATTGTTGTCCCATATTTAGCTTTTGAGAGTTATGATTGGGCATGATAATGTAACAGACTCTAACCTAGCTCTATTTGATGCAAATTCTTTAGGCACAAAAGATGGCCCTGGTTACAGAGATGTGATGCTGTGAGAGACTGTCTTGAAATGTGTTTTCTGCCCTTGCCACCTTTAAAAGTTTTGAATTTCTCAGATAACTTTACTTAAAGTGTTGCCCCTAGGGAATCTGGAAAGCGGTCGCTGCCTTGTGATTGTGATTTGCAATGCATGGTAATTTAATATGTTTACTGAGGGCAGAATAGGTGTATTTTCAAGGTTGATAGCTAGATATTAAATACAGTTCCCATAACATGTCAGTCTCATGATCAAATCTGAAGCTACCCACTTAATTTCAATCTACGTTTTGGACATTTAGGGCCTGATTCACTTTGAATCCCTTTTACCCCAGTTGGGCAGCATAACAGGGACTTAAATTTGAAAGGGGCAGCCGTGTTAGTCTAGTAAAGCAAAAAAAGCAAGGAGTCTTGTGGCACTTAAAGACTAAGAGATTTATTTTTTGCATGAGCTTTTGTGGGAGAAAATCCCACTTTGTCTATATATGTATTCTGGAAATCTGACAAAGACAGGCAACAAAAACTGAGCAGGGTAGATGATGGTAGAGGCTAGACAGGCAGCAAGTTTCATTGTCTCACATTTGTTTAGTAAATTAATAAAACTACAGTGCATCAATTTAACATTTTTATTGAAGTTTGAATGAAAAGACATCTATGAATTACTTTAGAACTAAGATACCTAGGCATGCTGATACTTTCAGCACCAAAAAACTGTTGCCGAGGCCTCATAAATTGTTGCTCAGTAAATACGACAACTTGCTCAGCTGCATCATCAGTTTAGAGGGAACATTGGTACACACCTGTACCAGATGCATCTGATGAAAGACTTTGCCTAAGCAGGCAGCTCCTCTTGTCAATATCACAAGTTCAGCACCCATGGAACTTGTCTGTATGGACTTTGTCATTAGAGCCTGATCACTGGGGTACAACAAATATCCTGGTGGTAACTGACCATTTTACTCATTATGCTCAGGATTATCCCACAAAATCAAAAAGTTTCCACAGTTGCCAAGATCCTGTGGGAGGAGTTCTTTGTTCGCTACAGGTTGCCTGTGAAACTACACTCAGACCAGGGATGGGATTTTGAGAGTTGATTAATAAAAGAACTTTGCAAAATCATGGGGATCAAAAAAATCACACAACCACCCCTTATCATCCACAAGGGGATCCACTGCCTGAACAATTCAACTGGATATTTCTCAACATGCTGGGAACCCTAGAGACTCAGCAGAAAAAATCCTGGAGCCAGCATCTGGAGCACTTAGTACATGCCTATAACTGCACTCAGCATGATGCAACTAGATACACACCTTACATGCTGATGTTTAGTCAAGAGGTACAGCTGCCAGTTGACCTCTGTTTTGGAGTGTCTTCAGATGGGGCACTCCCTGAAACATATTTGGAGTACATGACTCACCTAAAAGATCAATTGAAGGAGGCATATTGGATAGCAACACAAGCCTCTGGCCATCAGAATCAAAAGAACAAATTGCGATATGATCAGCAAGTGAGGCAACAGGAACTTCAGATTGGTGATCGAGTGCTGGCCTGGAATCGGATTACAGGGAAAACACAAAATTGTTGATCATTGGGAGTAATACCTGTATGTCATTGAGGAGAAACTGGGAGATCTACCAGTGTATCGGATACACCTGGAGGGCAGTCGAGGCCTCCCCCAAAACTCTCCACTGGAATCACCTGTTACCTGTGGGACAGGTATTGTTACCCAATGAGGATGTTTCCACAGTTTCTGAGCCCTCTGGTCCTGCAAGTCGGGCATGATCACAGCGACAGAGATATAATAGGACTTTTGCAAACACCCAGCTCCTCAGAGTGAGGATGAACTAGTGTTCAGTCAATGTCCTCTTGGAGAAGCTTCAGCCACTCCAGATCTTTCCAACATTGCACAAAGAGATGGGGAGGGGGAAGAACCCACAGAAAGTGTCCTGGAGGGTTCAGTGGCCGAATCTGTGGGGACCCACCAAGAGCCTGATGAGAAAGAGAATCCTATACCCCATACAGCCACTTTAAATCCAGATGCCCTTGCTTTTACACCTCAAGGATCTGTCACCATGCCTGCATGTTCAGAAGTGCCACCTGAGTCGAGTGTAATCCCTTTGAGGTCTTAAAGAGTGTGGTTCCTTTAAATCTTTGCCCTGTGGAGGAGGGACTGGTTGGTCTGGGAGGAGGGTGTGGAGCTGAGGGGGCAGGGGGCTGCAGCCAGAGAGAAGCAGCAGAGAGAGACCCTGCCTGAAGCCAGGGAGGACAGAGCGACTGACCTGGGAGCCCAGGACAGTACCCACAGGAGGACACTGTGCTGGGGGGAGTCATCCAAGGACAGAGCTGGACCCATGTGACTGGGCATCCGAAGCTGTGGGGCTGTGAGCCCAGGGCCTGGGACTAAGGGGAAGGCTGTGGTTAGTTAAGTGGGGAAGGTATCGCTCTGTGGTTGCAAAGAGCGGCAGAAGAGGCATCAGAGGGTTTTTGCTGGGAAAGTTGCTGGTGCTAAAGACAACCAGGAGCTGCTGGACTGAACACTGGACTGGAGCTGTGCTGGGACTCCTGAACTCAGGGTGCAGATACAGAGCTCACTGTCTGCCTTGAGCCTGCTGCACTGCTGGGCCCTGTGTTAGCTGTTACTCCGTGTTACTGCTGCCCCATCTCCCCTGTTGGTTTCTCCTTCGCCTCTCTGTAAATAAACCTTCCTCATTCCCATAATCCCTGTGCTATCCCAGTGTGTGTGTGTGGCTATTCTGCAGGGTTTGGAATAGGTGCCTCTGGGGTAAAGGGGCTCTCCTCGCTGCATCCCTGCACACACCCTTCCTTGGTCAGAGCTACCTGCAAGGCAGACTGTTGTGGCCACAGGGGTGTTACATGTGGAAAGAAAAAAAAAGTGTGTAGTTGTAGGGAAAACAGAAAAATTGCCTCAGTGTTTTGTTTTCTCCTTCGCTGAGGATTGCTTTAAATCCATTCATTGGGTTTGTAATATTAAACATGGGCCTGATGGAGATGGAGTATTAGAGAGCAGAACGCAGATAAGGCTCAAGTAGAAGGCTGCTATGCAGGTAATGTGCATACATTATTGCTTACAAATCTTTAAAACAGCCTCAAAAATTACATGGTCTTAGCTGCTCAGTTAAAGTATTAGGTAAAATCCTGGTTCTATTGAATTCCACAGTAAAACTCTCCTTGACCACATTGCAGCCAGAAGTTCACCTGTTCTATATGTAACCTGCTAGGGTGGGCTCAAATTTATTCAGTTGCCCCTCTCCAGTGCCTCACAGAGAAAACCCCTGATGAAAGCAACTGGAGAGCCAGGATCCAGTTGTCAAAAGGACTCACAGTGAAGACTGCTCAGAGTTTCCATCCCACATTAAACTATTACTCAACAGAAACGTAACAATGAACTTTGTTAACTAACTAAACACACCTTATCCTAAGGAACCATAATACTTTTAAACAAAACAGTAAGAAACCCAAGAGTCCCAAAGTTCAGGTGCAGTCACCCTTATCTCAGTTGCAGTCTTTTACGTCCTTGGGGCTTGAATGCAGAACGAAAGCAATCCTCATCCTCTCTAGCTGCAGGAATCTTCAGGCAGATGCCATGCAGTCCTTTCTTCCTCCTGTGTAGCCAGCACCATGCAATCAAGTCACTGGGCATCCAGCTCTCAGTTCCACTGCAGACAACTCCCCTGCAAAGCAGTCGAAAGCTGGGAGAAAACATCCTGCAGTCCACTCCTGCTCAGCTCCTTTCACTGAGTCCCTTAGCCAATGTCCTCTGCAGCTCTGTTTGCTCCTCTCCAGGCTTCTCTTCTCAGGCTTCTCCCTGGGCATGTAACTCCAGCAAAACAATAAAACTTGTGGGGCATGCTCAGTGTGCTTCCTCACCCTCTTACCAGAAGTTTCTGGTTTCTGGGCTGCAAAATCTGCCCAGCAACGTAACCCTGCCATAAGGGTCCCTAAAAGAGATTGCACCTATTTAGGCACATGGGTTACATATATACTTTAGAAAAAGACACCATGGGAACATTAAGATTGCAAACTCAAGCACCCAAAGGCTAGACCAGTGGTTCCCAATTTGGGGTCCGTGGAGCCTCTCCCTACTAGGGCCAGAATCCAGCTGCAGCCCTGATGCTCCCCACCAGGGCTGCCTCTCCCCGCTCATGGCTGGATTCTGGCAGGGGAATGGGGCCACATGGATCCCCAGCAGGGGCCAGGGCAGGGGGGCATAGCTGCCATGCCTCGGCCCCCTTGTGGCGCGGGCCATTGTGGTGGTGGCATCACTCACTGGCTGTCCTAGCGGGGCTGTCAGAGTGGCGTGTGCCAGATTACATAATCAGCCAGGAGGCCGCAAAGATGATTTTTTTTTTGTTAAAAAGGGGTCTCCAGTCTGAAAAAGGTTGGGAACTACTGGGAGAGACTATGCCAGAATTAAGGTTCATGTGCAACCTCAGTGTCTTTGTACATTTGTGTTATGATACAGCCTTCAATTACATGGCCACATGCTGTTTTTCCCTCCACAGGACCCCTGTCTCATTCATTGCACAGTGTGGAGGATGCTCAGTTAATGAGTAACTATTCAGTTATTTGTTTTATACTCATTCAGTGTGTGGCCTTAGGCTTTTTTTTTTTTTTTTTATTAAAATGCTTCTTTGAAGATAGAATTAATAATTTCTTTGTGGCCTTTTCTCTGGTACTCATCCCTACCATAGAGTGCATCACAAATATTAATTCAGTTGATCTTCTCAGTGATATTGTGCTGAGGGGGTATTAACTCCATTTTATCCTGGGGAGCTAAGGAACAGAGATTACTATCAAAGGTCTCCATTAATTTTGAATGTCCAATTAGAAATTCTTAGGACCTGATTTTTCAGTGTATTTTTATAGCAATAAATATTCATGAAACACAGCTCCCACTGACTACACTCTTTAAGCGCTTCAGCAAATCAGACCCCAGGCTATCAAGCTAAGAAACTGTCATGAACACACAATTAGTGACCATCTTGGGAAAGGTTAGTTTAAGTGACTTGTCCAGCCTCATAGAGGAATTGCGTGTCAGTGGCAGGGGTTGACTCCAGCATTCCACTGCCTTAACCAAGAGACCATGTTTTTACTTCCTGACATCTTATGCTTCATTCACTACTCACCTTCTGATCCAACGGAAGTTTTTCAATACACATCCCTGATTCATTCCCAGAGGAGTCCATTGTGTGTGCTGAATGAAACACTGGTCTTATGGAGGGAAAAACACCATATGTAATCATATAATTGAAAAAAAAAAAAAAAGCACAGACAAGAATGTCAAAAAATTAAGTTTGGGAGGGGCAAGCTGTAATTCTGGCATTTCCCCAATATTTTTAGTGCTTGACTTTGCAATCCAAATACATTTCTTTTAACATAGTTTGTATGCGTAACAGTGGCGTAGCAAGGGTATGTGGCATCTGCCAATGCCAGAAGGCCAAGGCAACATTTCTGCTCCCTTGGGTGCCCCATACCACTCCATACCTTGCAGGCCCCCTGCCCCTGTGGGCTTGGATGCCCCCCCATCCCCTTACTAGGGCACTGATGTGTAACTTCCCCGGTTTCTTAAAAACCAAACCGAATAAACAGAAGTTACACAATGTGGCATCATATTGCCACCCACATAGATCGTTAGCAAAGGTGGAACTTTTAGATCAAGCCCCCAGGCCTCTGCCACTTGAGTTAATAGAGTAACTGGTAGCAGTGGTAGGTTGTCATCCTCTACGTTGGACCAGCTCTAGAGGGGAGTGACACACATTTTGGCACTGGTTTCCCATGTATTTGCTGACAGCAGTGGAACAGAGAGATTCAGGAATTTCAGCTTCCATCCAGGCTCTGGTTTAATGCAGAATGCTTTAGTGGACAGTCTTCTGTTTCCCTCCCTCTGCCCCAAACTTGATGCCTTCTTTCCATGTCCCTGCTCCAGTCTTGTGTCTTCCCCACCTCTTGCTTTCTTCCAGGCAAAATGACTAGAATTAATAAGTTGTCAGGCTTCTTACCACAGTCTCCTTGCACAGCAAGTCCTTGTCTCCTTTTCTGGGTTTACCGTCCAAATTGCAATCTCTCCAAACCCAGTTTCCATACCCAACCACTTCTAGTTCCCCTTTCTCACATCCTTTTCTGATCTCTCTCCCTCTCATTCATGCCACCCTTTTCACTGGCTCCCAATCCCAGCCTCCCCACTTCTGCTTAGTTCTCATCTGATCTCAGTGTTCCCTACCACACCCACCATTCCCCACAACCTCATTTCTCTCTCTGGCTCCCCCCTAATCTCCCCTGCCCCCAGTCCCAGCCTCCCCTTCCTCCACTCTCATTCTTCTTGCTCAGCCTGTTCCTCTTTCTCCCATACACACACACACTCGCCTGCCCCACTCTTACCAGATACCTTGTTCTGCTTCCTACTGTCTCTCCCTATTAACCCAGCAGCTTCCCCTTCATGCTGCTGAGTGTCAGCAGGGAGGTATTAAAAGAACAGAAGAGACAAGCTGTCATCTGTCTTAAGTGACCAGCAGACACCAGTGATCGACTTGACAATGCATCACCTTCGCACACACAAAATACATCCTTTGAAAGTTTATGCATACTTTAAGATGAGGTATGATGCAGAACTGTCAACTTGCACTGTTACCATAGAAACAGTGATAAACAATGACAATATCCACTTGTAAAGTGATTTAAAAATATTTGCATTTGTTAGTTTAATGGCTCTGAGACATAAAATTGGATTGCTTTGTGACCCCCAAAGCATCACCTCAATCTATTAATAAATGTGTACACATCTCATTGAAGAGCAACAGCAGTAGTTACATTGGTAGTTATTATTTTGTTCATCATTATGATCACTGCCAAGAATACAGGGATTATGACAGTCTTCATTGCCTTAAAATGTACACTTCTGGGCAGGGAAGATGGTTCTAATTACAGTCAGATTTTGCATCAACCCCCTCCTGATACGGATCCAGATACTGTATTGTAGAAGCTCTGATGCCATTGGGATCTTGAAGAATAAAATAATTCATGTTATATACCATTTTGCTATGGTGATCTAATATTTCAATTACCTATGAGCCAGGACATCCAAGTCTTTGTTTGCCAACATGCTCTTTTAGCAGGCACATCAATCCTGTCCTCACTAGTGACTTGTCCTTTTTCATCAACAGATTGCACTTCAGGTCTGGGTGTGTCTACAGAAATTGAGCAACATTCAGGAGCATCGCTGGCTCTGGGCACCCGGGGCACATGCCCTGAATCCCAGCGCTGGTGCCCCAGATCTGGTGGGGCCACCTCTCTCCCAGTCTCCAGCCCTGTCCCTGGCCAGGGATGTGGGGCCTGCGGGCTGGGGGCGGGGCCTTGGCCCATGCCCCAGGTCCGCAACACCTGTGGGCACATTCATCACTCTCTCTCAGTTTGGCACAATCTCCAAAGTCATAACCTCATGATGTTTTACTAGCAGTTCCCTCCCACCCTGTATCAGACTGGGGTGGCACAAAGTCACAGCCAGTTAATGCATGTACAGCAAGAATGAGTGCTGCTTTCCAAGAGTCCTTCTCTCAGCATTCTTTAGCTGGAATGGCTAAGACCCTCCTTCCCAGCCAGATGTAGGATGCCAAATCTCTCTGCACCCCTAGATCTATTAGGCTACTTCTTTGTTCTTGACCTGTAAACAGATCTGTGCCACTCCTCCCATTCACCTCTTCCTGAAGTCCTACAGTCTTGTGCTGGAGCACTCTACTCACCCCTGGAACACTTCATATGGCCACAGCTAATGACCAGTTCTGCCCCTCTGACACCTTTTCCTGCAGGTACTCCATCTCTCAGGATTCGCTGTTCTTTTTTCATAGCTTGGCCCCCCAGGCAGGTCACTGTAGTTTTCCCCTTTTGGGATAGTTTGTACACCAGTGTTTCTCCAGCTGTCCCAGAGTTTTCCAATTCACTACTTCTCAATGCTACTACATTTCTAGTGGCCAGTAAGAGAATCCAGGCACACCTTTTTTTTTTTTTTTCCCCCCTCCAGGCTCCAGCCCAGGGACATAAAGCCAGCAGCTAAGATCTACACTATCCCACAACTTGCTGCTATTTCCCTGGACTGCTCCCAACATTGCCTCTCTCAGAATCCTTCAACATTCTTCTTCAGGTATGCTCTTCCCTAGGCCAAGAAAGCTCTATTTTTTCCTTAGTCTCAGACACAGCAATTAGAGCCTCTACCTACACCCATCCCTTACTGCCTTCTGCTGCCTAACTTTATATAAGCCCTGCCCGTTCCTGTCCAGGTGAGCTCCGTCCTTTAATTAGTGCTCATTGCTCACTGACTTCCCCTCAAGATGCAGCCTTGGCAGTTAAGTTGCCCACCTAGCCACCTTAATCCTTTCCGGGGCTGATGTGTGGTGAACATCACACTTTAATGAAATGCATTTGACTCAGAATGCAAATAAACAAGGCATCTGGTAGCATTTTTAAAGACTAACAAATTTATTTATCACATGATTTTTAATGGGCGAAATCCCACTTCATCACACACTTGAAGATGGGGAACTTACTAAATAGAAGGAAAATAAATGCTGGGTGCCCTATATTTATTTTCCTCCCATTCTGCAAGTTCCCCGATCTTCAAGCAGCTGATGAAGTGGGGTTTTCTCCCATGAAAGCTCATGTGATAAATAAATTTGTTAGTCTTTGAAAGTGCCATTGGACTCTTGTTTGTTTCGCTGAACTAGACTAACATGACTACACCGCTGCAACTTGTCAGAATGCAAATAGATTTCCATTGTAAGCAGGGGAGTTGCTGCCCTGAAAAAATGTTCAGGGCGTGGGCTCCACCCCCCTGTGCTGACCTCACCCCTTGCCATGTCAGCCCAGTTTCCTGGCCCTGAGCTTGCCCTGGGCCTGATCCATTACTGCTGCTGACCCCAGGAGCTGGAGCCAGCTCAGGTTCCTGCAAGCCCTGGGTCCCTAGGTAGGGGCCAGATTAGGTTCCTGCTATTGCCGCTGGCTGGCAGCCTGGCTCTGGGTCGTGTGTGAGGTATTGAGATCTATGTGTCTCAACATCTCATACACACCAGCTCTTATATATTAGCCACATCTACATTTCACAAAGGCTAGGATGACCAGTCTGCCACAGGCTTTCAGGAGAGATTTTATGCAATGCTTTTTGGTAAACTAGTACATAAATATTAGTGGAACCCTATAATACTTATGCACCTTTGTGCCCTCTGCCAGTTGGCATCAACAGGCCCTTGGGTCATAGTCTGAAGGATAAATAGAGCTGTGTGTCATCTGCTTATTGTTGACACTTGAGTCTACACTGCCTCACCAGTTCATTGAGGGACTGCATGAAGATGTTGGGTAAGCTTCATGAAAGAACTGATTCTGTGAGTCCACAAGCAGGGGATCCACTGGTGGAAGTGCCGTTGGTTCGTCCTTGCTTTTTTATGGGTGCTCGGTCCAGAAAGGACGCTACCATCTAAGTGCATTAGCCTAGATCTCAGCCAGCTCTCACGTTACATAACAGTTTCACCTGGTTGATAATGTCAGACATGTTAGATGGCTCCAGAATGGAAATGGATGGTTGCCTTCTGTCCATTCACAGGAGTAGACCATCAGTGCCACCAAAGCAGCTTCCATCCTATGTCCGAAACTGAATCCAGATTATGCTGGGTCTAAAATATTCACTTTAGAGCTTGTAATTGACCCTTGCCTAACTTCTTTCTGAGCTTGCGCAAGAATGTATGGTTTGATCATGGGTTTTCTAGTAGTTGACTAGCACCAGTGTATCCAGGATAGATTTTTGTGTGTGTGTTGATCAGACTACTGTGTATTTGAAGACTGGAGAGAGTCCGTTCCTAAATGGTTTTGGCTATTATGGTCATGAGTAGCAGCAGCTGTTCGTAATTCTCATGATGCACGGAAGTCTTGGGTTGGATTCACAGGTCTTGGTCAAGATGTCCAGCACTTCAGGCAGGCTGTTTCTCAAGCAGAACATGATCATGCTGTTGGAAACACCTTTCTGAATGAGCTGAATTATTTTCAGCAATGTTGCATAGCTCTTCTCAGCAATTGGTGCTGACTGAGTTCTGGTGTGGGAATAATAAACCCCTACATACCTACTTCCTTAGGGCATGATTTGTCAACTTCAGTAGAGGCTCATAGAAATGTTTTCCACCTATAACAGCTTCAGTATAGGCTTGGAGGTTTTTTTACATGCCTATTTCAGTCTTTTGTTTTATGACATCAGTGCTGAGTTCTCTGACACACTGCCCAGTGAAGAGAGGTGTCAGAAAGTGAAGAGCTGTGTGTGAGAAATAGGGAGGGCCTGTCTGGGGACCAGTGTGTTCATGGTTGAACCAAAGGTACGTTCACAAGGATTCATCAGGTACTTGATTCTGATCTGTGCATAGAACACTGCCGTCATTTAGCATTTGACAAAGTGTATGAATCTTTGCGGTTGAGTAGTGGTTGTGGGTCTTGTAGCCTGAAAGAGCTCTGGCTATTGCCTTAATTTGATGATGGCCTGTCTAAGCCAGTGGATAGAATGTCCTCTAAGACAAATAGCAGCTCCAGGGTGTGACCAGATGTGTAGGTTAGCCCAAGGGAGACCCGTGAAACTCCTAGGGAGGCAAATCAGATTAACTTTGAGGCTTTTACATCTCTGGCCTTTTCATCCTGCGAGATTTCAGCACAATAGATCTGGGGTATTTCACCATTGTAGCTGACAAGGCATCAGTGTTATATGAATTTAGATGGAATATATGAACTAAAGGGGTTCATCTAAGTCAGTTACCATATAACATCAAACATTGTTAATCAAGGTCACGGGGTTGGCATGCATATAGAGACTTAAGGCTGCTTAGTACTATGACAAACATTCAAAAATCTTTAAAATTTTTTATTAAAGATACAGAAAAGAAGTAAAAACAGTTAAAGCATTTGAAATGTAAAGTGTTAAGTAAGGCTTTCTTTTTAACAACTTCCCTTACCTTTTACCTGCAAAAAGTTTTAAAAGATTTGACAGTCTCTTAGACGGTATTCAGGATGGTAACAACTGTCCTGCAGAAAAATTAGTTGAGATGAGCTGGGGTTGCTGTTCCTGCAGCTCTTTTAGTCTGATTTAATTTTATTCGAGATGGTGGTTGAGATTTAGGTGAAGCAGGTACAAGGTGATGTTAACTAAGTCCTTTTCTTTGTATGGTCCGGTAAGGACACCTCTCAGGATCAGGGTGCCAAAGGCCTGGGGTCCCAGGAAATGGTGGATCCACAGTGGTGAAGCCCACTTCAGTAGCCTTTATCAGTTTTTCTCTCTTAAGTCTTTAAGGACCCACAAGAGAGTGATAGATGGGTAGTCCATCCCCTTATTATTTTAGTTTACTAATTAGGGTTAATATTTGGCATAATAATTTATTAATTTTTGTTTTACATTTTTTTTCAGTATTAGATTAACAGGACCTTTCTATTTCTGTGGACAAATTTAGTTTCTCTGGTTTTATTTGTACCTGTTCGTGACATTTATTTTAAGAAACTTGACCTATTTTCCAATAACATTTGTTAGTATAGCTATTATTATTTTATAAACTTTTACATATTTGTTACAACTGAGCTTCCAATTAGGGTGAATTTGTCAGTCCAGCTGTTACAACATGAGCCCTATTGTGGTCTGTAAATGAGCATAAAACATGTTATCCTAAACACAGATTATATAAATATACAAAGCTTTATTATATTCTACTGGACTCTAGATTGGTTAATACACTGGAATACACTACAGCAGATGGAAAGGACATACTTTATCTGTGGGGAAAAAATATCTTGCTTTATGACATGCATGCTTTTTCAAGGATAAAATAATCTCCCATGTATTAAAGAGGACTCCATCTTTATCAGTCACACACAGCATCTCTCCAAACGAAATGAAGTCAACTCACAAAAGCAGTAAAATATTCACTAACAAATTTCTGCATAGGAATGTGGTTTACAAAGATGCAAATGGAATAATGCAATGTCATTTTCAGGCATATTTTACCTGTGCCTACACTTTAAACAGAGGTTTCAATGGCATGTTAACTTGTAGCAAGTCCAGTGGTGGATCAGTGATGTACAACAAACAAATGGTATCACTGTGAGCATAAAAGGAACAAGTCTGAGACACATCCAGTAGAAATCTGATTTATTTAGTGAATTTCTATTTGCTAACTCTGAGTGGATTCAGGGTGCTAATATTCTTGCGGTATTTAAAATTAATTCAAACAGCTGCGTTGGAGATCTGCAATATATTTTGAAAAGATAGAAAGGATATTTAAAGTTGTACACAGTTATATTTCATACTCTATTACAAAACAGCATCTAAATTGATTTTTAATTACAAAATTGACTTTTCAAGCCCAACTTTTTTTCCTCTGGGCTTCTGAGCACAACTATTTTATGTTTGTGATGTATTAGGGGATTCCTTTTGCTGTGGCCATCATGCAGGAATTTAATTAATAGAAATCCAGACCTGTGGCTGTTGTACCTTAAAAATGCGAAGTATGAAAAGGCGAAACTTGCTAGAACAAAATGAAATAGATAGATCAATAATAATATGTTAATTAGAAATACACTTCCACTTTGAGCAATTTATATAAAACAAAATTATCTGGGAGCGCATGGCATTGCCAACATAAGACAGTTTTTTTTTTCTGCTTTGCTACATTAACGCCAGCATAATCCTGTGAAAAAACTAAAACCAATTTGCATAAAATCTGAACCCTGCTAACGTATCAAACATTTTACATCAAAGCAACATTTAGTTTTTAATTTCTAACACCAAATAGTGCTTCACAGCAAGCCTATAATTCAAGTTAACATACATATTTAAACAAGTGGATTTCATATGCAAGAAGTTCGTCATAGATCTTAAGTATTTACTCATGAATTTTATACATTAATGAATTACTGTTCTGGCAACAAGTAACTGAGGAGACACTTCAGTTATCAGCTTGTTTTCGCATCCTTAAGATTTACTCTTTGAGAGGTGGAACAAACCCATTAGGGGATGCTAACGAGGAATATTTTGGGGTACCCCTCCTCCAAAAAAACTACTAAAAAAGAAAGAGGGGGTTATTTATGCTTAGTGTAGGTGCCGTCCTTTCCTTTCAACTGAATTGTTTTACACTTTTTCCCCAACCACAATGATGAAGATTCCACAGTTACAGATTTGACTGTGCATTTTTTTAAAGGGTGAAGTGGAGAAAAAAGGGCCCCGATTTCCACTAAAACATTTAGCATATAGACCTTCCAAATGTTGTATTTTTCAAGCAAGTGTCCTTATGTCTGGAAGTTTAATTTTCATATACTGTTCATGTTCAGTGGCATTTTTTCCAAACTGTATACCTAGGTTATATAACACACATAAGTAGAACGACAGCTCTGCCTGTTGAAGGCAAACCAATTGAAGTGTGCATCTTAACCTGCTGTTCTGCATCCTCCCTGCACCATTCCCCACCATCATGCTTATTTGAATACATTAGATTTAATTCTTAGTCATATAATGGTGTTAATTCCAACTCTTTTAAGTTTTAAATCTTCTAGACACTGCCATCTAGGAAGGAGATTAAACCAATGTAAAATTATCCCAAGAAGCTGCCCATTTTCTTTGCATTATCAGACCATCCTTCTCTTGTGTAATCAACGCTTATCTTCCTCAGTCCCGAAGGCAACTACAGATACCTGCACCAGATTAAGAAACAGCCCCACTCATTTACAAAGGTGGTGGCCTTGCAACACAAAAGGTTTGAGTTGTTTATTCAAATAAATAAAAACGTTCTTTTATATAAAAAAATCACTGTACCCTTCCTCTATTTACAAAGTGGTTTCTTTTTAAAAGGAAATCAATACCTTTATTATTCTTCAGTGATGGAACACTAGATCTTGAGTCCCTCTACTGCCTAGTGTTTTTGTTTTCCTGTTTGCTTGGCTGCCTTTTGTTGTGTAATACAAAGAGGCTTTTGTGATCGTTTCTGATAAAGGCTCTGGAGTTTCAATGAAAGTTTTCCCGTCTTCCCCTCCCTACCCTGTCCCAGCGACCATAAGGCATGAGTCACCCCTAAGTCCACAAAGCAATGAAGTGACTACAGCAGATGAAACACCTGTTCTCCGCCAGCTGATTAGCTGAGGACGTTTCTTTCTTGCTTTTGCTCCCATTCAAACACCCCCAAGCGCAGGCTTCAAGCCTCCCCCTCTTCTCCATCCGCTGGCAACTTTTTTGGTCCCCCGATCTCTGACAAAGCGCGTCCAGCAGCCCAGCCGGCTCAGGAGAAGCACCTTTAACACTGACGACTCAATTCTAGGCTTTTTTTTTTTTTTCCTCTCGCTTCTCCCCGCAAGACGGGGCTGCAGAGCCCGCGGCACAGGAACTAGAAATAGGATTTTCCCTCCGCTCGCGTGGCCGGGCCGCACGGGCGCGCTCAGAGGGCCCCCAGGTGGGGCAGGGTCTCCAGGTCCCGGTCCCGGTCCCGGCCGGCCGCGCTCTCCACGCCGCGCAGCCACTCGGTGCATTTGCGCACCAGCCCCTCGTCCGCCGGCGCCGCCTCCTCCTCGTACTCCACGTCGTCGTAGCGGTGCCGCTCGTTCAGCAGCGAGATCTTCAGCAGGGCGCGCAAGTCACCGCCGGCCGGCCCCGCCCGCGGCCCCCTGCGCGCCGCCCCGCCGCGGGCGCCCGGCGGGAGCCGCCCCTGCTGCTTCTCCAGGCTGCGGCGCTGCAGCACCCGCGCCGCCTCCGGGGGCAGGCTGAGCGAGAGGCGCAGCGCCGCCTCCCCGGCCCCCGGCCCGGCCGCCGCGCACAGGCTCTCGCAGGAGCGGCCGCGGGGCTGCGGCCGGGGCCGGGCCGGGCTGGGCGGCGGCCGCCTGTGC
Organism: Podocnemis expansa; assembly: GCA_007922195.1. Classification (NCBI taxonomy): domain Eukaryota; kingdom Metazoa; phylum Chordata; order Testudines; family Podocnemididae; genus Podocnemis; species Podocnemis expansa. The sequence goes on along the minus strand of ML681972.1, from coordinate 32,752,964 downwards.
AGGGAGGCGCAGGGCCAGGAGCTGGAGAAGGGAGGCGCCGCCGCTGCCGCCTTCCTCGCGGCCGCCGGCTTCCCGGGCTGCGCCGGCGGGATGGGCGGCAGGGACATGGCCGGGCCGCTCCGCTCGGCTGCAGCCCCGCGCCGCACAGCCCGCGCGCCGCCGAGTGAGGGGCGGGGCGGGGGACAGCCAATGGAAGGGCTCCTCCCCCCCCGGCTCCGCCCCCGCGCCTCGCGGCCGGGCGGGGTGCCCTCCCCGTGCGCAAATACCCCTCGGGCCGTGGTTGGCCGGGTTGCTGAGTATGATGGCTGTGGGGCACCCCAGCTGGGACTGACGGCAAGCAGGGGTGCTGCAGAAGGGCAGTGGAAAGCTGGCCTCTGCCTGCTCCCACGGGGTGGGGACAGATCCAGGCTGACGCCCTCGCCGACCCTGCATGGCTGGCCAGCAGTGAATGGGGCTGGATGGATTCAGGGACCCCCTGCAATGATGCCACAGACCCCCAAACCCCAGCTTGGGAACCACTGCCCTTAAGTTCGGGGCACTACTAGCGACCAATAATTGTCCTATTGAAGCAGGTTGTCTGGCCCCCCCACTGCAGTCAGCACCTGGTTCTGTAAAAATGTACATCCAGCATACTGGGGATGATCTCCCTGCAGCAATAAGAGCTGGGCCAAGGGAAGCAATGGTCTCAAGTTGCGGTTAGGGAGGTGGAGGCTGGATATTAGAAAAAACTTTTTTACTAGGCGAGTGGTGAAGCCTTGGAATGAGCTGCCGAGGGAGGTGGTGGAATCTCCATCTCTGGAGGTGTTTAAGGCCCGGCTGGACAAAACCATGACTGGGATGGTTTAGTGGGAGTGGGCCTGCCTCTGGCAGGGGGTTGGACTAGATGACCTATGAGGTCCCTTCCAACCCTATGATTCTAAGTAGGCAAGCCCTGGCTGTAGTATCTTGTCAATTTCCAAAGGGATAGCTGGGTGCTCTTACTGTACAACCTGATCCTATGTTTTATGCCCCCTTGCATTTATTTTCATTCCATTCTGTAAGTTCACCCATCTTCAAAGCATCTGACAAAGTGGGATTTTCTCCCAAGAAAGCTCTTGCGAAAAATAAATCTGGTAGTCTTAAAGTGCCACACAACTCCTTGGTTTTTTTGGTAGTATCTTGGCCACACTAGTTTTGTTAGAGTAAATTTATTCATGTGCCTGTGGGGCCTGCTAGAAGGTAGGGTTAGCAGATACCAATGCATGGAAAGGAGGACAGGGAAGTAGGAAAAGGAGGCCATTGGAGGACACATGCAGAAAATGTAGTATTAATGCAATAGTCTTCTGTCTTTAGAGGGCCCTGGAATGCTTGCCCCTAAAAATAGGATGTTCTGGGGCATCCCAGCATACTTTAACTGCAGTAAGTAAAAAGCCAGACAAAATCATGTATTTATAAAATGCCTGCTGGACAGAGGACATCAAGGTAAAAAGGAGGACATGGCCTCCTTTTGCCTGACATCGGGTAACCCTAGCTAGAAGGAGTCTTGCTCAGGTGTGCCAGCTGCGCCTTTCACAGAATATCCCTTTTTGCCCAACAGCTCTCTGCAAGTGGGCATGGCAACTGATTGAATAAGGACCCATCAAACTACTGCCACAGCAGTATGACCAAAATTGTGGAATTTACATCTGCAAGATATAGCAAAACACCACAGCAGGCTGTGTTTTTAACATGAGAGCTGGGGCATCTACACCTTAAGTACCTTCAGCCACAGAAGGCATATACTGATAGCTTCCTAATGCAACCCTTGACTGGATCACTGGTTTTTACATTTAAAAAAATTACATAAAATACATTTCAGTTGTGAAAACTAGTGCCTAATAAAAATTAAAAGATAGCAATGCTGAATATATTGTTTAATTAGTAAAAAGGTACCTGCTTTCCTCAACTATTCGGACCTACACTTTCCCCTTTTGCTGTCCGCTAGAAAATGGTGGGTTACTCACTGGTAACCATCCTTCTTCAAGATGGGGTGCTTGGATCCATTCAGTAATAAGTGTCTCCGTGCCGGAGCACCAAATTGGTTGGAAAAACTTTTGTCCGAGCCTGTCAGGAGAGGGTAGGTGGCCACCGCCCCCCAAGCCACCCAGATGCTATATATACAGCCGTCTCCCAGCCCCTCCCCAGTTCCCAGAAGTCGCCAACTCCAGATGCGGGGAGGGACCTGAATGCATCCGAGCAGCCCATCTCAAAGAAGGACAGTTACTGGTGAGTAACCCACCATTCTTCTTTGAGCACTGCTCGGATTCATTCAGTAATAGGTGACTACTAGTCATGCTGATGGATGGCAGGTGGAGTTGGCTCTTCCGCCTTCAGCATGGCAAAAACACCCCAGATGGGAAGAAGCCCAGTGAACAAGGGTCTAACAGGAGCCAAGAGACCAATTAGGGCTCTTGGCCTGGCAACAGAGAATCGACACCCGTGGGGCCAACCCAAAGCAGGGGGTAGGTCCAATCCAGCCAAGGCAAAGCATGCGTGGGCTGGATGGACTAAGGTCACCTTAAACTAGAATTGAATCAATTCAACACGACTAACATGGAGAAGATGAGTGTAGTTGCTCTACCTGTCGGGTCTAGCTCAAGGTATGAAAGCCAGAGGGTTAACGTCTGGCCATAGAACACTTCAGCGTGAACTTACCAGAAAGCACTGGAAGCCATAGGGTTACGGGGCTTGCCAAGGTGGCTGCGGCCTATGCAGGTAACCATAGAAGGGATGAACATTATCCTTTGCACTGGCTGCGTCAAGGCCCGAAGGCACATGCCCAAAGGGTGTAAGAATCTGAAGTACCTGTCAAAGTGCAAGGGAAAGGACTACTTAGTTCAGTTGAGAAGGGTCTAAGGAAGACACTTTGCGCTGGTTAATGTGAAAAGAAAAGGCCAGGGGTGGTGCGATGAGCACCACATGGCATATTGGCCAAGATGTCCCTGTGCCAGGGGGATGCAGTGTAAGCTTCCAGCCGTGTACAGTGTAAGAACCCAGAAGGCTACCATTGGGAAGGAGCATGTCGGACCACTAGGCGCCTATAAGTCGGCATGGTGGCCTTAGGAAGTGCTGTTGACCTTGGTCTCTATAAATGCCTTGGTATTTATGAAGACTCATGGATAAGGACCCTCCTCTTGACCCCTATGTCCCACCTTAAGATTCCCACACCAGGAAGACTGCCTGGAAAGTGCGGGGGGTGGGGGGGGACAAGGCCAATGGAAAGCAATGTCGCTGATTGGCCACTTAGTCATGACGACCGAAAGGCCTATGGGGTTAGACTTATAGTGATTAAAACCTTGTGTGCCCGTGGGCACTGCCAGGAGTGATATCCGCCCCAACTACGCCGCACCTATGTGTGTGCTGGAGTTAAGGACTCGTTAAGAGAAGGACTACCCTTCTAAATGATATGGTTATAGGAGGAGTGAATGGTTTCCTCCCGAGACCACTTGGGGGTATGGTATTCCCAGTGTAAACCACAGCTCTGCAGGAGTGCCTTGGATTTTAGAAAAACCGACAAGGGCAGCTTGTCCCTATCATGCGAGCTTACCTAGGACAGTATCCCACCATGGGGGAAAAACAAATTTCCAAGTTTCCATGCAGATCGGAAATCAGGGGGTTGGGGGGGGGCACTTGAACGCCCTCAAGTGAGTGGAGGAAACACAACAGCTCTTAACAGATGCCTACGGTGAGGTTATCATGTAGAGGCTACCCAATGGTTTTTGGTCCCAGGTCCCACAAAGGAAGGTGTAACATGATTGCTGGACGCTCAGGTAGTAGTGTCCCAGGCCCAGATATGGGTAATCATGGTACCAGGGTGACCTAGGATGAGCATTTATGTATACCCCGGTTGGGTGACAGTCATGCGTGGGACCAGCTGGTGCACATGAAGTATGTCAACAAGCTAGCCTCGCGGCTAGCTAGCACTTAGTTTGGGAGGCTGAACGTGAGTTCTTTCACCTCTGTCCATCTGGTTGACGAAGAAGCCTTGTTTCTTCTCCCATGGGCCCTACTGACCTGGTTGATTCCAGGTCGGACATATAGAAACTGTTACATCAGGGAGAGAGAGAGAGAGAGAGAGAGAGAGAGAGAGAGAGAGTAAAGAGGGTATCACCCTATTTTCCTGGTAGGGCGGGGCCTAGACAGGGACCCCCCAATCGGGGATGTCCCAGTTAGATATGAGGTTGTCCAAAAGAAGCGAAAGAAACTGTTGTTTACCATCAGTTGTTTTCCCCCTCTCCACTGGGGGGCCAGGCTAGTAGCAAAGTAGGGATTGTGAACAGCTCTGTCTTGGCCTCCCCTTGGGCAATGAACCGCATGCGGTAGAGTGTACCAATTATCCTATTCCCATCTACGGGTGGTGTAGAGGGAGGGTCCCATACTGAAGAGGTGGCTGAGGACCTACCAGGACCAACTTAACCGCGCATGCCGACCGGTTTTATTGGGGTGGGAAGATGCCCAAGTTGTCCCTCCCCATCCCGGGTGCAAAAGTAGATCCTACCTGCTGTATGACGGGTGGCGGGCAGCTGAGGAAGGGGGTTCCACGCATCTGGATGGGCACATGTGTCCGCTTATACCAGGAGTATCTGTAGTCGTGGCTAGAGCTACTACGTGATGCGTCCTTCGGCTTTAGTGAAGGCCGCCCTTAGCGTATATGAGAAAGGAAGGAATCGTCAGTCGAGAAAGTACCTGAGGGGTGGGGGTGGGGGGCTTTCCTGTTCCGTTTCCTCCAATAACAGCCCCAAGGGTAGCAATGGCTGAGAACTGTCCAGGCACTGGGCCGCAGTTTGGGTGGGTCTTGATAACTGAGAGGGGCTTTGGTTACATGGGCTGCGCCTCTTGTAAGATCAGGGAAGCAAGGCCAAAGGCTGACTCACCCCTGTTTGTGATATCGATGCAGGGTGGGTGGGAGGGGGCAACAGCCCTAGTAAGCTCCCCATCCTCTCATTAAGGGAAGGGAGGGAGAGGGGTGAGGGAACTTCTTTGATGGTGAACTGAAGCCATGGCCATATCCTGGATGTTATAGGAATCACAGTAGTCAGTCAATTGGGATAGGCTCCCTTCCTTACAGAGGAAGGAAGGCGGGGGAAAGGCTCCAAGAAGCCCCCAAAATAGAACTGAGGGGGCGGTGGGGAGGGCTGGGTCTCTGCCCCAGTCTCATCCAGGAGAAGAGTGGGAGGAGTAGTATTCCGCCTCCATATGGTTTATGATGGGAGGAAACTGAGGTATTTTACCTCTCCCCTAGGATCCCGCACGGTACCTGTTACAGTCAGGGTCTCGGGGGGAAACAAAGCATCACCCCCAAAGGGCAGATCAAGCGCCACCTGCTGCACAGCAGGGGACACCCTGGCTTCCCTAAGCCAGGCCACTTGGAGAATGGTTACAGCCGAGGCTGTGGTGCAGGCTGCTGTGTCTACCACGTCCCAGGCTGAGAGGAGGAGATCCTGGGAAATTATTCTTCCCTCCTCCAGGAATGCATCATACTCCTCTTTGGCCTCTGATGGGAGCAAATGTCTAAATTTTGCAACCGATTCCCACATATCCAGCATATACCTGCTGGTTAGGGCCTGATTATTGGCGACCTGTAGTTGGAAGGCCGAGGAGGAACAGACCTTACGTCCCAAGAGTTCCGATTCCCTAGCTTCCCTCGAAGAAGGGAGGTGATCACTAGGGGGCTCGCCCGGGCCTAGCACCATCTGTATCACGTCCCTAGGAGGGATTAGGTGGTCAGCGAGAGAGGGGAAGTCTGCTTTGGGGACCCTATACTTTAGACTCGCCGTGTCTGAGACCGGGGCAATAGAGCTTGGATTCTGCCACCAGGAGGATGTCAGGTCCCAAACACTGCCCCTTCAAACCGGTGTCGGGGAGGGTGGTGTGGGCAGCAGGAGGAGTGTCCGAGCGGCCTCCACTGCCTCCCGGGTTGTCAGTATCAGGAACGACCCCGAACGAGCCCGTGGTGAGCCCTTAACGGGGAGATGGGGCTGCCCTGTTGAGACAGGCCCTGCACCATCAGTACAGGGCTATGACAGTGCCGGAGGTGACTGTGGTCGGTGCTGGGGTACCGGGCTGTACCGGGACTGCGGCGCCAGGGGCGACCTCGAGCGGTGCCGAGGGGCCGAGGTGCTGCGTCAGTGCCAAGGTACCGGGGTCGGTACTGAACTCCTTCTTTGACGGCGACCGACAGCATGGTGCCGGGCTGGCTCCAGTGCCGAGCCACGTCTCAGCGCTCAGTGGGAACCCAAAGCCTCAGGTGAAGAGTGCTGAGCCTGTTCTAAGGCTAGGGCACGGCGCCTTTCTTCCCTGTCCTTGATTGTCCGAGGTTTAAAGGACATACAAAAGAAACAGGTGGAGACCCAGTGGTCTTCGCCTAGGCACCAGAGGCACTTCCCGTGGGGATCGTCCGGAGGGAAGGCCTTGCCACACTCGGAGCAGGGTTTAAACCCTGGCATGTTGATAGACGATCTCTGATGTTCCGGCCCGAGAGTGGAGGATCCCTGTGGTGGAACTACGTCCATGAAAAGGTGCTCCCAGTCGGCCAAAACGCTCATAGAAAAATGGACAGGCTGCTCGCGTTCACAACGAGCGGACGTTCCAGATCTGACACATAAGGTGGAAGAAATGAAACTGGGGAGGAGTCGGGAGGCAGCCGTCTATATAGCCACTGGGTGGCGTGGGGGGTGGTGGCCACCTACCCTCTCCTGACAGGCTAGGACAAAAGTTCTTCTGACCAATTAGGCGCTCCGGCACTGAGACAGCTATTACTGAATGCATACAAGCAGCGCTTGAAGAACCTTGGTTACTCTTGCAGCAACCAATACCACAATTGAAATTGTTTAATAGTGTAACTGTTTTGTCTAATGGTCTCTTCTTGTATGTTTATTATTCTATATATCTGGCAATAAAATAACTTTTATAATCAAACTGGCTGTTTTGTTTAGGTGAGAGTCAGACAATAGGAACTGATCATTCCTGGCTCTAGGTGTTCTTTCTGGGGAGCTCACACTGCAATCAGAGAGATTCAGTGTTTTAGATCAATAAAGAATCTATGACTAGAACTGCTGGACTGGGTGGGTGCAGGTCTGGGTTCATTAACAGGTGGAGCAGAGATTTCCCATTATGCAATGCTTTCCTGCTTCTCTGACCCAAGAGTTAAATTCAGTTCCTGTCTTGGAGCTTGGTCTGCCATTTGGTATGTTAATAAAGATGTTTTCTTATTTCATCTTTGATGCAAACGAGGCTGTTTGTTTTCCATTTGGGGTGCTAATGGAGATGCCTATCTCCCATCCTTGACGTAGTTAAAGAGAGATGCCTTAATTCCATCACCCTTGTCCAAAGAGGTTTTGGTGCATCTCCCACTGCCTTTTGGGGAAAAGTTAAGGTGAGTGAGAGTAGGAGTTTTGCACCCAGGTTCCTCAAGAATATAGAGCAGACAGCTGCCACTATGTAGGGGCATTTAGCAACCAGTCAAGTATCCAAGGACTACCATTTATTGGGCTGGACTATTAATTATTCTGCTGGCTGCTTTTAGCAATTTGAAGGGGACATGCAGGAACCTGGCATAACTAGGCAAACTGGGAGGGGGAAAGTAGGCAGTGAACACATGAAGTGAGCCTGGGTCAATGCACTCTCTCAGAGTATGCTGGGGTGAAGGTCTGTGGAAAAACAGGGAGTTGGATATATTTTAGCTAACCTTCCCCCTACTGACAATTTTATTAAACTGACAGCTTAAGACTCCTTTCTTAACAATATTATTGTTAAATGAAATGTACCTCCTGCTTCTATGCAGCAATTGATTTGTTTGGTCAGCCATGTAATATTATTTTGATTGACACGTCTAACTTTTCATAGAATCATAGGGTTGGAAGGGACCTCATGAGGTCATCTAGTCCAACCCCCTGCCAAAAAAAGCAGGACCACTCCACTAAATTATTCCAGCTAGAGTTTTATCCAGCCAGGCCTTACACATCTCCAAAGACGGAGATTCCAACACCCTAGGTAGCCCATTCCAATGCTTTACGACCCTCCTAGTAAGAAAGCTTTTCCTAATATCCAGCCTCGACCTCCCCAGCTGCAACTTGAAACCATTGCTCCTTATTCTATCCTCTGTTACTACTGAGAACAGCCAAGCTCCATCCTCCTTGGAGCATCCCTTCAAGTAGCTGAAGGTTGCTATCAAATCCCTCCTCAGTCTTCTCTTCTGCAGGCTAAAGAAGCCTAGTTCCTTCAGTCTTTCTTCATAGGGCTTGTGCTCCATCCCCTTGATCATTTTTGTTGCCCTCTGCTGGACTCTCTTTCTAATTTGTCCACGTCCTTTTTGTAGTGGGGAGCCCAAAACTGAACACAGTATTCCAGATGCGGCCTCACCAGTGCAGAATAGAGGGGAATGATCACATCCCTCAATCCGCTGGCAATGCTTCTTCTGATGCAGCCCAGTATGCCATTGGCCTTTTTGGCAGCAAGAGCACACTGCTGACTCATATCCAGCTTCCCACCCACCATGACCGCCAGGTCCTTTTCTACACTGCTGCTACTTAGCTGATCACTCCCCAGCCTGTAGCAGTGCATGGGGCTTTTCCATCCCAAGTGCAGGACTTTGCACTTGTCCTTGTTGAACTTCATGAGATTTCTAGTGGCCCACTGCTCCAATTTGTCAAGGTCTTCCTGAATCTTCTCCCTGCTCTCCAGCGTGTCTACCGTTCCCCCCAGCTTGGTGTCATCCGCAAACTTACTGAGTGTGCAATAAATCCCATCATCCAGATCATTAATGAAAATATTGAACAGAACTGGCCCCACGACTGACCCCTGGGGCACACCACTCATTACTGGTTGCCAACTAGACACAGAGCCATTGATTCCTACACGCTGAAACCGTTGATCTAGCCAGTTCTCTATCCACCTTACAGTCCACACATCCAACCTATACTTCCTTAACTTGCTGACAAGAATGCTGTGGGAAACCATTATCAAAAGCCTTGCTAAAGTCAAGGTGTATCACATCAACAGCTCTTCCCGCACCCACAAATCCAGTCATCTCATCATAGAAGGCAATGAGGTTGGTCAGGCACAACTTAAACTTGGTGAATCTATGCTGACTGTTCCTGATGACTCTGTTTTCCTCCAAGTGTTTCAGGATGGATTCTTTGAGAACCTGCTCCACGATTTTTCCAGGGATTGAGGTGAGGCTGACAGGTCTGTAATTCCCTGGATCCTCCTTTTTCCCTTTGTTGAAGATAGGCACTATATTTGCTTTTTTCCAGTCTTCTGGCACCTCCCCCATTCGCCACAAGTTTTCAAAGATAATGGCTGGCAGTACTGCTATCTCATCAGCCAGCTCCCTCAGCACCCTCGGATGTAGCTCATCCAGCCCCATGGACTTGTGCACATCCAGCTTCCCCGCCACTAGGGGAAGTCTACCTTCCATGAAAGAAGGAGAAGCGAGCAGGAGGCAAGTGGCTCGAACGGGGGCCCTGAGTCTTGAGAGGACCAGATTGAGGTCCCACTGCATGATCTGAGAACACACCACCAGGAAGAGCCTCTCTAAGCCTTTAAGGAAGCACTTCACCAACGGGTTGGCGAAGAGGGAAGCTTCGCTTGCCTTCTCGTGGAATGCCAAAATTGCTGCAAGGTAGACTTTGATGGAGGACAAGGACAGGTCTTGGGCTTTCAGACCCCAGAGAAAGTCTAGGATGGTTTGAACCGGAGCCTGATTGGGCACGAGATCCCTGCTAAGTGCCCAGTCCACAAACTTGCCGCACTTGCCTTTGTACGACACCCTCATCAAGAGCTTCCTACTGTTGAACAAGACCTTCTGGACCTGTGCTGAATGCTGCAACTCCCTGCCCCTCAGTCAAGGAGGTTCCATGCACAGATGTGTAGCAACCTCAGATCCGGGTGGCGCAGACACCCTTGGTCCTGGGAGAGCAGGTCCGGTGGTGTTGGCAACTCTATCGGGTCGCTGACCGAGAGACGCAGCAGAGTCATAAACTAATGTTGCCTCTACCATGCTGGGGCTACCAAGATGATTGAGGCCCAGTCCTGTTTGACTTTCAAGAGGACTCTCAGAATCAGCGGGGGCAGAGGGAACACGTAGCAGGTCATCCCCATCCAAGATACCTTGAAAGTGTCCACAGTTGACCCCTGGCTCTGCCCCCTGAATGAACAAAACTCTGCGCACTTGCTGTTCTGATCGGACGCTAGAAGGTCCAATTGGGGATAACCCCACAGACGGAAGATGGGCCTCAACACGAGTTGTGAATTTCCTGCTTGACAAATCTGCCAGGAGATTGCGCTGGCCAAGAAGGTATGAAGCCACCAGGTGAATCAAGTGGCGAATGCAGAAGTCCCATAGGTAGAGGGCTTCGCCGCAAGCAGGCTGGAGTGGGTCCCTCCCTGCCTGCTGATGTGATACATTGCGGCAGTGTTGTCTGTAAGCAGTGGAACCACTCTGCCTTTCAGCTCATGGAGAAACGCCTGGCAGGCCAGGTGGACTGCTCGAAGCTCCTTCACATTGATATGCAGGCTCAACTCGCTGTCTCCCCAAAGGTCTTGGGTTAGGAAGGGACCAAGATGAGCCCCCCACCCCAAGCCCCCACCCCTACAACTATGGCAGACGGTACCAGGGACTGAGACTGAGACAGCATCGCTGACAGTGCCCGAGGGTCCTTCGCCTGAATGTGCAAGGGCAACCAGGATCTCAGTGCCAGAGAGTGCAGTAAAGCTGGGTGCACCAGCGGAGGTTTCCCTTTCAATGGCTCCAACACAGGTGCCGGAGATGGAGCCAGGCCCAAGGCAGATGGCTCCGCCTGTTCAATTAGGTCACACGCTGCCCCAAATGTTTTGGGCGTCGAAGGCAGCAGCATATCTTCCCCTAAAAATTCCTTGTGTCGGGGACGGCATGGGTACTGGAGCCAATTGGTCCGCCTGGACTGGTGCCAACGGCTGCTGCATCTCAGGCTGTGGCCCTTTAGGACTGCTCGACCTCTCTGGTGAGCTCCTTATGTCGGACCTCCTCCTCTTTTGCGGCACTGGAGAGAGGGAGCAGTGCCGCCGATGATCCGAAGATCTGGAGGCAGAAGGAGCTGCTGACAGTGCCGCGAACCCTGCCGTTGGCACCAGTGATGAGGGTCAGTGCCGCAGGCCGCTCGATGATTCTCAGTTCTCCCGTGCTGCTGGAGCACTACTGACTGATGACACCATGCTGGAATTCACTCCGGAAGTTGGTCTAAGGGCTTCCTCCATCAAAAGAAGCTTCAGCCTTTGTTCTCTATCCTTCTGAGTGCATGGCTTGAAGCTTTTACAGATTTTACACTTATCTTTGAGGTGTGCCTCTCCCAAACACCTCAAGCAGGAGCGGTTTGGGTCATCAAGCAGCATCGGCTTGTGACACGTTTCACAAGTTTTGAAACCTGGCATGCCTTAACCGGGAGGCCGGAGGCAAATCTAACACCTGGAATGGGTACTCTTCTAATAATAGCACTGCAGGACTGCGCAAAGGCAGCCAAGTTGCACTGGAGTTACCGGCATGGCAGTGAGAAGGAATTGAGGAGGGGGTGGGTCAGCTGTTCCTCATACAGAGAGCCACGACGGCGCCACAGCCGACCCTACGGGTGCTCTAGAGGAAAAGTCTCTGGCTATCCGTGCACGCACATACACCTACAATGGAGTGGCCAGGAGCAATTACTCAAAGAAGAAAGAAAAGCTTTCAGTAAGAGCATTTGGTTTTGACTTGCCTGTGTCAGCCATACAGCAAGTGCAGTTACTATGTTTCCTTTGGTTCATTTCCTGATACTGACTCACAGGCTATATCTACATCTAATTGCTTAGTTTGGACTTGCTTAGGCTGAACTAAGCAGTTCGGAGTTAGTTCGAACTAACCATGGGTTAGTTCAAACGAATCGGAACTTTTTAGTTTGAACTAACCACATTTTTTCAGTTTGAAGTAAAAAGTTAGTTCGAACTAAAAAACGCAGTTAGTTTGAACTAACCACTTAGTTCAAACTTATTTAGTTCAAACTAGCATGGCTACATCATGCTAGTTAGAACTAAGTTCGAACTAACTAGGTTGAGCCAAGCTTTCTTTAGTTCAAACTAAAAAAACTCTTTAGTTCAAACTAGGCAAAGCCTAGTGTAGACAGGGAGCAAATTAGTCTGGATTAAGCCTCCTTAATCCAGATTAATTTGCTAATGTAGACATAGCCACAGAGACTAAAATTTAGTAGTTCAAGGCACCCTGCCTACCAGTACCAATTTAAAAAGCTACATAAAACAGCTGGGAAACCATGAGAGATGGGGAAGACTGTGAAGTTGTCAGCAATGATAATGGAAAAGAGATGGCTTATTAGGAAAAATGAGAAGTTAGAGTAGTATGAGATGTGGCAGAACATAGGAGAAGATATCAGTAAGACAGAAAGAAATAATAGCTGGGTTGGGATATGCTACATTAGTCTGAAACAAAAAGCCATGGTAATGGGCACTAGAGGCATAGATAAGATCACCAAGAGAGCAGAAAGAAAAGTAGCCAGAGCAGCAGTGGAAATAATCAATGTTATTCTTTCAAGTAGACCAACATAGTAGCTATCAGGGGTGGCCAAATTTATGGAACTCAAGAGCCACACGAGTTGATTATTGAACCTTCAAGAACCGCACTGAGGCATATAGCCATATACTTTTACTTACTAAATTGATTTGCTGACAGTCTTCTGCGAGCCACATTTTTTTCATTCAAGAGCCACACACGGCTCCTGAGCCACAGTTTGGCCACAACAGCAAATGACTGAATGTGGGAAACCATCAGAGAAATATTTTGCAAGACTTTTTGCAAAGGGTGGTGATCACAAGGGTCAAGGACAGTGATAATGTTTTAGAACTAATTCAGGAGAATGTGGAAACAAGGACAAGCTGTTACAGCCAAATCTCAAAAAGTAGAAGTTAAAAGCAAGAGAAGGCTGACCCAGTCTTTGGAATAGTAGTCCAGGACTTGAGAGACCTGGGATTCCCTGTTTTACCACAGACTTCCTGAATGACTGTGCAGAAGTCATTTACTCCACATGTGTCTGCTCCTCATAAAATGAAGATACTAGTACTACTTACAGGAGTGTTGGGAGGATCAGTACAATAAAAAGAGTGAAGATATGAAGATAATATAGCAATGGGCCCATGAAAGTACTTAATATGAAGGATGAAATAAGCTGTTTTTATCACCTGGTTATTAAAACACTACCATTCACAAGTGATTAATCCAAAAACTGTAGCAGTTGGTTCTTAGAGATTCCTTATTATAACATATTCTTTGAAGAATTTTTGTTTAATATTAATTTTATTAGTGTACCTGAAATAAATGGAAATTTTAGTAATTGTGTAAGTTTTTTACTATATAGGGCTGAGTCCAGTTATATGTGCAAACAACTTCATCAGTTACTGCACAGTGCCTGAAGATAAGGAAAGCAGCTAACACAGTGGCTATGTCTACACACAGTTTTGTTATTTCGAAAGAAGCTATTTCGAAATAACTTATTTCGAAAGAACCTGTTATTTCGAAATAACTTGTTTCGAAATAACAAAACTGTGTCCTCGAAATAAGGGAGCGAA
>ML681972.1:32694166-32738962 GCA_007922195.1 Podocnemis expansa | reverse complement strand
GGAGCCGCGGGGCTCGCAACCACTGCCCCCGCTGAGCCCGGGGCCGGCGGGACCCGGCTCCCCGTGGCTGCAGCCCCCGCGGCAGGGAAAAGCCGCGGCCCCGGCTCCCTGCCCCGGGCTTTGCCGCCAGCCCTGGCAGCAGGGAGAGCCGGGTGCCCCCGGACCCCACTGTGGGGGTGGGCAGCAGCCCCGGCTGTGGGGAGAGCGGGGAGCCCCGGCACCCTGCCGCCCGGCTTCTGAGCACCCCAGCGGCGGGGAGAGGGGGGGCATCAGCGCCCCTCCGCAGGGCTCCCCGCTGCTCTTGGGGGCAGCGCCCCGGTGCCCTGCGGTTTGTCCCCCCCCTCAGCACCCTGGACAGGGTGCTGAGGAGGTGGCTCTTCCTCCCAGGGTGCTAAGCACCCTGGGAGGAAGCTCAGCCAGTTATTTCGAAACGGCATGTCCACTTGGCGTTGTTTCGAAACAACCGTTTCGAAACAACGCCCTTTCGAAATAAAACGAGGTTTAGCTTATTTCGAAAAGCGCACGGCTATTTCAAAAGAAGCGGTTTGCTTCTTTCGAAATGGCCGTGCGTCGTGTGGCCATGCCATTCCTTATTTCGAAACAACCTCTGTTGTTTCGAAATAAGGAGTGTGTGTGGACATACCCAGTGAGGCCATGATGAACAGTCATGCTACAACTGCAGTTGCTGCCAAAGTCAGAGGCTGTGATTTTAATTTCTATTCACTAATGATAAAGTATTCAGTTACATTTTCTGACTGTGAAAATATTTTTGAAAAAAAAAAAAGTTGAGATGGAAATATTTGCACTTTGCTTATACAGAGGATGAATGCTGTTATAACTGACAAAGTATTCCAGCAAAAGAATATGCCTTGACTGTAACTTGGATTTCTCCAGAAGTGAACTGAACTTAGTGAGCTAATTAACAATAAGATACCCCAGACCAAGCAGTAATGCTGATTACAAATTTTAATTGTCTTAATTACTGAAGCACAAGGTAGGCGGATCAGCAGCATTTGACTTCAGAATTCAATATTTTTGGCCCAACGCTAGTTTCTTTGAACTCGTCAATCAAATGGGAGGTCTCGTCAACCTTTTCCATATTTTCTCATGGACCAAGAATGTTTTCTCCATAGATGGAATTATAAAGCATCACTGGGAATTAAAGAGGCTAATCAGGACAGATACAAATTTCTGAAACCTTTGGCCTAGTGCTTACCTTCTTAATTCCATAAAAGGAAAATATTTGGGGGCAACCTGATTTCGCATTAGTGAAAAGGCCATCAAATCCTCCCCATCACCCATTTTGGATGCTCAAAATTCCACGCACAACAGGATTTAATACTGAGGCTTTATCAGAGCCTGATTTATCCCCAATATCTATCATGGCCCACAGCCAGAACAGCCACCCTACTGCCTGAGAAAGCACTGGCTTCATAGGGTGGCTCAGGCTTGTTACAAATCTACTTTCTCCCCAAAGAAATGAATATTAATATCTACATAACAGAGAAAGGAGGGAGGGAGAGTGTATGACTTCTTGTAGATAGCTTCTGTTGTTTTCAGAAAACCAAAATATCCCTGCTTCCAGAAACAATGGCTTAAAGTTGAAATCCTGTGAAACGTATATAAATAAAACCAGTGCTAGTTCATCTTTTAATTTCCACTCCAACAACAGCAGGAATCTACAAAGTGGTTCATGAAATCCTTCAAGATCCATCAGTATCTACCTGGGTACATATCTGTTCAACTGCTGCATCCTGCTGATCTGGCAAAGTCACCAGCTAAAACTGTAATATACACAAAAGTTATTAATACCCTCCCCCCCACCACCACAGATGTGAAAGCCAGAGCAGGAGAAGGTCCTCTTATGTCAACTGCTAATGCCAACTGCCCTGTGTCCCAGATAACCAAATCAACAGGCTGTTGAAAGGACCAGGATTATCAAAAGAGAGCTCTCCTCTTAGGGCATGTCCGTACTGAAATAGCCGTGTTGGCATCCATGGATCTATGCAGTGGGACTGATTGAGAGGCCAGTCAAGACCTGCTCAATTGATTCCAGAAATGCTCTCCATTCAGTTCAGTAACTCCACTCCCCAGAAAAGAGTAACACTACGTCGAATGGATGGAGAGCATTTCCTGTCAGTGCAGCCCAGTGAAGATGCCAAGATAATGGAGGGTAAGTAATTCAATGGGAGATATGTACTCTGTAGTCGAACCAGTGTGGCAATGTAGACCAGGCATTCTGCCCCATTGACTAAATGTTGCAACAGGACACCCAAGAGGTTTGCACTTCCTGCAATCCCACATTTAATGGTAAACCCAGCATGCCTTCAATTACTGATCAAACCATGCCCTTATTGCAGGATCTCTCCACTACATTTGAGAAGTTTCAGTGGAATGCTGCTGTCTTAGATAGAGGGATTTAGTATTAATCACTACAATGGCTTCTCTGTCCTGCCTGAATTCAGAGGACTACCTTCAGAATCTTCACCCTCAGGCTATGTCTATACTCATGGCAGCAATTTTGCCACTGCCAGTTCATCCTTCTGGGAGCAGATCGTGGCAAGTATGAATTTGCCGCGCCATTCCTGGAAGTCAACTCCGGAAGTTCTGGCAGTCAGGGGATGTAGAGGAAAGCTGACAGCAAGCAATTTGTGGGCTTTCTCCTGATGTGTACCAGCAGCTTAAAAAGTTGCCGCCAGTTACACATGGAATTTTATGTTCCTTGCTTAACCAGCAGTTGACTGCTGCCAAAAAGGGCCCAAATGTAGACTAGGGCTCAGTCCTGCTCTATTCAATACCTGTGTGAAGCTGTGGGACATGAAGGTTGCACCTGCTAGTAAAATGTAGCTACCACAGTTTTCTTCACAGAAAATGCAAATGCTAACTCCTAGCCATCCTTGAATATCTAGTAGTCAACATTCGCACAAAGACTAGTTTGCTAATGCCAAACCTAGAGAGGTACTGCTGAAGGCAAAGAGGAAACAAAAAATTTTCGACCATCATAACATCAGTCATCTCACAGTTAGCATGGCTGAAACTTCCAGATTCTCAAGGTATCACTGCTCCTGGATACTTTAATAGTTATGGTTGGAAAAATATTTCAGCCCAGGCTTTCCCCAAAATGCTGCTTTCACAGAAGCTAGGCAAAATAGAATAAAGCATTCCATATAGCTATATATTCACTTCAGGTACATTAAACCGGCAGGAGCATTTTTTCAAAATACTAATAATTAAAGATGTATTAAAGTCATTTTTGTATTCTCCAAGAACTTGAGTTAGAATTTAGCACATGTACCATCGTAAGTATTTTTACTCTGACAACAAATAGGATAATGGGTAACAAAAGAGATTTGAAATAACAACTGAAAGTGTATTGACAAATTTCCAAATGAAATATGTATCACAAGCATAATGTTTTAATTTTTCTGCCTATGTAACTTGGTTCAAATCTAAAAATTACATAGTCCAGACACTTTTAAAATAATCCATTTATTTTTATAATCGTTGATTTATATATTATCCATATACCATTTTAATCAAATTTTTTAAAGTTTCAAAGTGAAAAAACTGGTGCTTAAAATGTAAGCATTATAACAAAACTGAACAAGCTTTTAACAGACCTCTCATCTTCACACCAAGCTTTTTCTACACTGCACATGTATAAACATTTCAGAGCACCTCTAGTAGCTTTAAAAAAAAAACAACCAGAACCCTACAATAATTACAAAATCCTGATCTTTGGGAAATGCATACAGTGAGTAACAAACAAATAGTAATGGCACATAACAAATATGAAACAAAAAACTTTACACAAAACATATATTACCCAGAATCCTGAATTGTTTGCACTGGGGATTAAGCAGTGTTAACAGAAACAGTCAAACAGTTTTAAGACTACACTGAATAAAATATTAAACCTAAGCTAGTTTCCAGATGATACAAGGAGGGACAAAACACAGCTTTACCTGGCTCATGTTTAAACTTGGTTCTGCTATTAATTTAATCCCCAGTGTGCAAAAGGCAAGAAAGAGACTAATAAACTATCACCAGTAATTGTTTCAGGAGTGGAAGTTTATAACAATTTTTCTTAGCTAACTTCACAAAAATATAAAGTTGATTTTAAAAGATGAATAGTTTTTGTTTTGTTTAATCTAACCAAGGCAGGACGTGAAGCATTTAATCACAGCATCCCTTTAAAAAAAAACAAAAAAACAAGAAACAATTAACATTTACTTTTTACAAGCCACATTCAGGTCAGTAGTATTTTTCAGACTATGCAATATTTTACATTACATTTCCCAAAATAAATTGTGAAACATACAAATTCAGTGATGCACTGTTTTAGATGAGAAAATGAAAATTTTAATTGCTTGCTAGATACAGGATTCTGTTAACTCATGAAACTCTGTGCAAACTTTGAAAGGTCTGAAGGGGTGCTGCTTCCCTAATGAGCATGCTGTAATAGGTAAGTACCAGTGGGGTAGCCGTGTTAGTCTGTGTACAGCAAATACAATTAGAGTCCTGTGGCACCTTAAAGACTAACAAATTTCTTTGGCCATAAGCTTTCATGGACTGCAACCCACTTCATTAGATGTGTCAACAGAATCCAAAGAATAGGATAATGGACATGCACGTGCCTCACAAGGGTACTTTTGTTACTACAATTTTCTTATAAAAATTAAAACAAATGAGAATTTTAGACAATGTATGCAATATCATTTCCTGGCACCATGTAATAGTTCAGCCAACTATCTGCATAACAAACAAGGAGTTTGATGGCACTTTTAAAAACTAACACATTTATTTGTTGCATGTGCTTTCATGGGAGAAAATCCCACTTTGCCAGACACCTGAAGATGCTTGTGCGATAAATAAATTTGTTAGTCTATAAAGGTGTCACCAGACTCCTTGTTTCTTTTGCTGGACTAGACTGACATGGTTATCCCTTTGGATAACTGCGTAAGATGACAACGTACAAAGCTTTACTTGCCATAGCATTTTAAACTAGCAAATGCTTCTGTCACTTGAAAAGGAATCTGGCTAGTACAGTACTTAAACCACCTGTTAAAAATAACCATAAGGTTCCTTGTTTTGTTTTGTTTTTTTTCCATAGACTTATTTATGTTATCTAATCCAAACAACTGAATCAAGCAGTTAAGCTCATGTTTTATCAGATCAACATTCACACAACAGAAAGAAAATGCCAGGGTCGAATGACTGTTAACATCTTTTACAATACTAAACCATAACCACACTAAACCATAATATGATGAATTAAACTGATTTGAACAAAAATAAGCCTATGGAAT
The DNA here is from genome assembly GCA_007922195.1 of Podocnemis expansa. Lineage (NCBI taxonomy): Eukaryota > Metazoa > Chordata > Testudines > Podocnemididae > Podocnemis > Podocnemis expansa. The sequence continues at coordinate 32,733,653 of ML681972.1, read as the reverse complement.
GTGAAACAATTGTTGGAAATGCAGAAATTTAAAATGCCAGTAATCTGACTAGAGAAGCTGGATGTGTCCAAAATTAAGATGATATTTTATATTATCATTTAAATATGAATTATTTCACTGCTTGCAACTATCTTTAAGACACAATCTGGATAGACTTAATTAGAACAACTATTGCTACAACTAGTTTTATACTATGGTTTAATCCTGCCACCCCTAAGCATTTGTAGCATACAGTATGGCTTAAATCAGATTTTACTGGAACATTATAGAAATGCAGTGATGAAAATAAAAAGGGAAAGGAGATGTACAGAAAAAAATTCTATTCAAATACTTTGAAAAACTCAACAAGGAAGGATATGTCTATAGGAGCATTCAGTCAACGTTAAAAAAATCATAATAAAATGCTTTAATATACTATTGTTAAAAGTACAAACTGCACTATAACTGAAAGATTAGAGAAAAACTAAACTTCAAAAAAATGTACTTTACACATTTGACAGCATTTTATGTTTTGCCAGTTTCTCTTGTGCATGTGGGTCTTTCACCCAGAAATAACAAGGACAGATTTTTTTTAAAAAAACAGGAAACTGTCAAAATGCACATACAGGTAGTTTGTTCAAAACAAAATTTAGTAATAAACTATTTCACTTTTTAAAAAATTTACTAGAGTTCAAGTTGTGTCCATTTAAGCTACTAAATATTGTCAAACACATATGAAACAATGTAGGAAATATGGTTTAACAATACTTTATTTAAGGACATAATAATCAACTTATTTTGGTGATTAAAAGCTAGAAAAACGTTACAATGCTTTAACAAGTAAATTACTGTATATCTTTATCTGCACCCAACTTCGAGTTCAGAACAGGCATTAGGTATGGTTAGGCTTGGCAGAATTTAATTTATTTATAATTTGGACCCATAAATCTACCTTTTTATTTAAGCATTTATTAATGTTTATTGATTTAAAATGTTCATAGTTACAAGAAATTATTAGAGGCCAGAATTTTTTTAACAACAGATGCAAGATGAAAAAAATTCAAACTTCATAACAACATGCAAAATTGGCAACATCACACATCAAAACATACAAAATAAACAGCCTTAAAAAAACCACTGTAGCAAGTTCTCGAGCAGTATTTTTATTGCTTCGCCTATTTGTAGAAAATATTTCCATCAAAATGTAATTTGTGTATGGCGAAATTAATGTGCACAGACATACCAATAAAAATCTAATCCTTCCAAGCGTACTTATGGTACAACTTTAAATTTAAACAATTACCCTTTAAATGCTGAAAAAAATAAGGTGGAGGATATCACATTTGGCTTTTTAAAATTAGAAAGTTAAGAGACGTGATTTTTAAAAAAATTATATTTGAAAAACATTGTAGGACTACATAGGCAAACTTTTACTTTTATAAAATCTGGGCAATTAAGTGCAACTTACCTTGCATAAGGAATATATGACAAACTATACCTGAAAAAGAAGAGGAAAAAATGGTTAAAATTTGAGATCTTTTGTTTTCTGCATATCAATTCCCTATTTTAGTGCAGAATTAATGAAAGCAGACCTGTGTAAATAAATCCTGTAAAAGGATTACCATTCAAAAGTTATAGCAACTTGAAAATAAAAGGGCTCTGCAAGAACTAAGTGTACTGCCAAGAGATTGTCCCCCTTTTTCTTTGAATTTTGTTGCTATGTAGTACACAACTTCCACTGAAAATGAATTCCACTACAAAACAGAATATGGAGATTTACTATCACTTTAGGATTCTTAATTTGGTCCTTGAAGACTGATTACTGAATTATATGAAATCTACAACTTTCCTAGAAATCAAAATAGCGAACATCTTTGCTTAGTTTTAATAAAACAAAAGTAGATTATGTACACCTGTACCTTGTGGTGTGTACAGTGTTGTGTACATGCATGCATGCACGCACGCACACTTTGCTCTAGAGCAAGTGTGGCCAAACTGCGGCTCAGGAGACATTTGCGGCTCTTGAATGAAAAAGTGCGGCTCACAGAAGAAAGCCAGAGGAAAGCAGTCCCAGCTTACGAATTTTAAATCTCCCATCCTGAGCATGCTTAGAACACTTTGGGGTGGGGTGGGGGGGAGGCCTAGCCTGTGCCTAGCTGCCAGAGCAGCCATATTGGATGTTCAGACCGGGAGGGCTTAAAGCAAGAGGAGTGAGCCCTAACCTGTGCCTAGCCACTGGAGTGGCCCGGTAAGGGGGCCCTGGGAATGGGTGGGTCAGCCCGCGGGAGCCAGCGTCAGGGCCTGGGTGATAGGAAGGGGGTCAGGATGGTAATGAGAAGTGGTGGCATAGTCAGAGAGGGCAGGGAGAAGCTGTGCCATGGTCGGGACAGCAGGGAGAAGCTAAATTTTTATTGTATAGTTAGGCCTAGTTTTCGTGGTAACCTTAAGTAATTGTTAGAATCTGACATCAGTAGGATCAATATTTGCCCTCTTTTTATGATAAAATTAAAGTGTGCAATGAATTTTAAACTTAGTAATTTTGAAGTAGGTAAAATATGGCTATATGACCCACCGTGGTTCTCTAAGGTTTAATAATCAGCTTGTATGGCTCTTGAGTTCCACAAGTTTGGCCACCCCTGCTCTAGAGTAAGATGATTATATGGCATTTTGCTTTTATACATAATCTGCCATTGCCATCTAAAACTTGAAGTTACTCTCATAATTAGGAAATTATATTTCACTGTCCTGGTCAGACACAGGGGTGGATTCAGTATCAGAAGAGCACGACTTCATTAACTTCTAACTTAACTTAAAGGGCCTCAACTTATACCAATCCCCAAGTACTAATCACTTGAGTCCAGTGCAACTTTAAATGGCTTCCTTATCAAACAACAAGTAGTCAAGATTGGCCCACTTCAGTCTAACCCCTAGGAATTCAGCCTACTTCTGAATCCTCCATCCCATGAGAGGGGGCATTAGGGCAAATTTACAAGGTATACCCATCTGCAGAGACTTACTGTCTCCTATTTTCCTCCAGGCTAACAGTTTGCAGCAGTTAGCTTCAAGTTTTCTTCAGTTTAGCTATGGGAAAACAGTTTGGCCATACAGCTAAACCTACTGCCCAACATTTGCCACCCTTTAGTCCAGAGGTGGGCAAAATACGGCTCATGTGCCGCACCTTTCATCTGGCCCACCAGCTGAGCCACTCCTCCTCACCCCCGGCTCTGGTCCTGCCACTACTCTGCTTCTCCCTCCCAAGTCCAGCAGCATGTTGCACCAGGGTGGGGCCAGAGTGCTGTGCCACCACTCCCCTGTCCTCCCCACTCTGGCTGAACTAGGAGGGAGGGGCAGCAGCAACTTGCACTGGTGCTAGAGTGCTGCTGCCTCAGTGCAATGCTCCAGCGGCAGCACAAGCTACTGCTGCCCCTCCCTCCCAGCTCAGCTGAAGCAAGGAGGGCGGGGGTGGCAGCACAGCAGCACAATGCTCTGGCCCCAATGAGGAGGGTGAGGGGAGCAGTGGCACAACATGCTGGCTCTGGTGCAAGTTGCTACTGGACTGGCAAGGGGAGGGAGAGTGGCAGCAGTGCACTGGAGGTGGCATGAGCAGCCGCTGAAGTTGGGACGGAGGGGGAGTGGAGGCCAGCTCCACCCTATCAGGCTCCAGTCACTCATTCTCAGACACAGTGAATTAAGGATTACATTTTCTAGCATATGTCTAAATCTAATGGACGCTTCTCTGCAAGATAACTTGAGCTAAATCCTGCTTACTTGTACACACATATATACATCTTATTCACATAACAAGTGATAAACAATTCAAAATAAGCTTAAAAAAACCTTACCATGTCATTGCTAAAAACTGGAATATACAGAATAGCAGAGCCAAACCTTTCTTATGCCACTAAAACAAACAATACAATTGATTAGTAAAAAATAAACTTCACATTTAAAAGCATTACACGGTCCACTTCTCCACAGAACCTTAGTTGAGCCATGATGCTCAATCTCCTTAGCTATGAAGGGCTAAGAACTTAAACAAACCTCCCTTACTTTTTTTAAAACAATTGTATTACAGTGTCATCATTCCAACTGATGTGACCTAATTAGCATCTTTGCTCCATGTCTTCTCTACTTCTGAAACTATTCAGAATGAAAAATTTGCACCATCTCTTTCATGTTCATCATTACAGTGTATGTTCTTTTCAGATACACATTTACTCTCATCCCTTGTATTAATCTTTGAATTACAAAAGCATGGAACTCAGGTGGCTGAAGATGTTGGTATACAGAAGTTTATAATTTCTGCTTTTCTTTACTCATTTTAAGTGCTTATGGTCTGCAAGTCCTTTCCCACAATATCCAGCTCTAAAAGTCCTCTTGCTCTGTAGCCAGGATGTTGAATGCCACCCACCAACCAAATGAAATGCAACCACCAGTGCTGAACATGTCCATCAAAAAGCTACGATTCACAAAGTCATCTGTCCCTCTGACTTCACTTAACATTAACTAGACAATCCCTAAACTACTCTTAAACATCAGAGGAAGCAAAAAGTGCACAGCCAAAAAGGTAGCCAAGCCAGCTTGCCCTTAAAAAGAGGACCAAAGATCTGAGTGAATATCACTTACCCAGAATACAGCACACAGAGTGAATATCAAACACAACTAAGGAAAAAGAAAAATGTATATATCAAGCAAATAGTTTATACATGTTCTCAAAAAATCAGCAACATTTTCAAATGCACTATCTGAAACAAGGAAATCCAAACACTGCTCCACAGCAGTGGTTCTCAACCTTCTGCGGGTCGCAACATGCCACCCCACAGGGCACACAAGCCCATCCACCCCCACCCAAATCCAGCTGTCTCCTCAGTTCTCTGTGAGACACCTATCACCATGTGGTGACACAATAATGGGTCCCAACACAGTGGTTGAGAATCGCTAATCTACAGCAGTGGTTCCAAACTGTGTCTCTGCTGTGACACACCTTAGTACCTTTAATTATTTTGAGGCACACCACCATATAGTCTCCAAATGAAGTAATGACTATTCATGAGCCAATCAAGAACTCTTCAAGTAGTTTTTCAAAAAATTTCCCTGGCACATCTGCTCAGGCCTGGTGGCACATTGGCTGGGAAACCACTCTACAGCATCAACATTCTGAACTTAATCTTGAGCAATAAGGTTAGAGACAAACAGTGCCCCTCTGAATCTAGCATTCACAATAGTCATCTTCTGATGAGACAGGCACTAGCATGACAATAGACAAGCCATTGCTAAAACATCCATTTACAATTACTGTATTGTATTTGGCAAGTTCAGACTTGGTTTCCACCAAAGTTTTTGTGTTCTAGTAATAGTGAGAAGAGGCCCACTAGGAAGCAGTTGTTTTGTATTCAATAAAAAAGTTCATATGAATCTTTATTCAAGCTACTCATGTAGCTCTTTGTTATTTCCTATCAGTTCCACTTTGTATTTTAATAAGGTAAAAGTGGATGTCAGCTATAATTAGCTTCAGTATCTCCCAATACATGATGCTAACTAGCATAAGGGCCAAATTAATGAATATAGTAAATTTTCTTCAAATTAAAATGCCAAGAGCTTTGCAACTATAAATGCAGCGTTAACTGAAAATTAATATTTCCCTTCTGAGAGGAGAATGGGCCACAAAGACCCTAAAGAATCTTGCTAGAAATAGTATCAATTTTTATAATGCATAGTTTTTCCTGTGTGTTTTTACACAGTTATGCTTTCCAGCTGCCCTTTCTGCTGTATACACCTTTCCTTGGTATAGCATTACAACTAATGGCTTATAAACAAAAACGTTCATTAAGTATAACGTGTAGAAATGTTCAGTTAACCATTTGCCTTGATTTCCTCAGCCAACTAAGTTTCCCTCTAATCTCGTTTCTGTCTTCATCGCTCCACTCCACTGAGACCGTGCTCACAAAGGTTTCTAAGGGCTTGTCTGCTTGAATACTTGGTTTCTTGCACACTGAAGTGTAAACTGACCTCATACTAGAGCCTGCTGAATACATAAGTATTCATGTAGATCATACCGCCATGCAATACCCATTCCCTAAAGCACTTTAATCTACTCCCTTTCAAAACTGGATAAAGTGCACTAGGGAACTTCTGGTGCATGGCAGCAGGAAACACATGGAAGGTTACTGTGTGGCAAACTAGCATGGGGTAGATTTGCACCCATCTTGCAGCAAATTAAGCGTTCACATAGACAAGCCATATGTGGCCTCTATGGCAGTGGTTCTCAACCTTTTGCAGGTTGCGACATACTTGGTGGCATATTGCAACCCTACAGTACACACCAGCACATTCCCCCCCAGGGCAAATACAGCCATGTCCCCAGCTCTCTGAGACACACTTACCGCTGTGTGGTGGCACAGTACTGTGTCCCAACACAGTGGGGAACCACTGCTCTATGAAACAAATAATGTATATGCAGTCATCATTCTAACTACTCTATTTCCATCCCTCCCCCCCCCCCGCCCCCGTCTCATTTTAAGTTCTTTGGGACAAGGACTATTTTCCTGTGCATATGTACGATGCAGTGAAAGCTATTGTAACATAAACATTACAAAAAATACTTTAAAATAACTGTAAGGTTGCAAAGTTAAGCACTCAATAGTTAAGAAATTACAGAATTAAAGTTGACCTCTGGGTGAAGATGCATTATGATACATTTTTAATTACATGATTCCACACTATTCTGCTCACACAGGAAATCTGCCTCATTCACTGTACAGAATGGATTGTGCTCCTTTAAAAGAGCAGGTATTTAATATTTTGTTTTAACTTTAGGTTTCAATGCATGGCTCCCTGCCTTATTTAGTGCACTCTTCTAACCCTGCTTTGAGGATGGAATTATTAAACTTCCTAATGGGCCTTTCCATGGCACTCAATTATACCAAGTGCTTCAAAAACATTAATTTATTGATCTTCATAAGAACTTGTGAGATGGGTGAGTATTATCCCAATATTACAGCTGTGGAGCCAAGGCACAGAGAAATTAAGATCCAAAATATCCACTAATTTGGTTGCCCAATCTGACACACCTAGGAACCTGATTTTTCAAAGTCTTAGCATTAGATTACACTTTACATTCAAAGCACAGCTCCCACTAACTTCACTTACAGCTGTAAGTGCTCAGTACTTCTGCAAATCTGGTCCTTGGGTTTTAAGTCAAGTCCTCACAACAAACAATTAATGCCCATGTGTGAAAGGGTTATTTTTGAAGTGACTAACTCTGCTACAAGAACTCTGTGGCAGAGGCAGGGACAGAATCTACACATGGCCAGTATCTAGATTTCCCATTCACTGGGGTGAAGAGACATTTCAGGGCAAAAAAATTACATTTAAAAATGGAAGCTTCCTGCAAACTGGGAATTCTGGTATTTTGTTCCAAATGTTTTCAAACTGTATCTCAAACTGACCTTTCTGAAAGGTCAGAGGCTTCCTAAGCTGCAGGCCCCAGCAGCCCTTCAGGTAGAAACTAGATAGTTCAGGTAGCTGGGCATCCCAAGCTGCTATTCTGTACTTTATCCACTAATTCTTTGTCCCAGTCTCTTTCCTAGGAAGACCCAGTTCTTCCCCTGCATCCTGACTCCTCATCATATGTGTGTCCCATCACTGCAGGATGGGTATTATTCCCCTTACATTACATCAGGGAACTCTGTCTTCTGTGATGCCTTGTAGCCAGCACAGATGGCAATGAAAGCACAGAAGCATCCCCCTTCTTTTAGCTCTGGTGCCCTGCCCAGTCTGGGCTACAGCACTGTAGTTCAGAGTCACACATGCAGAGCAAAATTCTTTTCAGCTCCAGGCTGAAGGATGGCAAAGGCACACCCTGATAGAAAGGTCATGTGGCAAATTTCAGGTATCTGCTCCAATGCACTCAAGCTTTTCAAAGGGAAGATCAGATTATTTTTTTTTTTAAACATTTGGACAAAACCAAAAAAGAAAAAAGGATTTTTCCCAGGCATTGGTCTCAATCTGCTGGTTTGCTTTGGGTGACTTTTCTCAAGAAATTCAATCTAAGGTTCACACTTGAAATGGAAAATTTCAGCCCAAATTCTTAAGTTTGGCAAAATTTATAAGCAACTGAATCTTATGATGAGAAAAACCAGGCACTGTTAAAAGGTGGTGCTGTCAGCCCATAACATAATAATCCAAGAAAAACAGAATGTCTATCCAGGCAATACTACTTTCCAGCAAAAGCCTCAGGCTCCTCACCCCCAACATCATAAAAATTTTGAAAAGTTAAAAACAATTACTAAATGTAGTTTACCAGCATAACAATTGTAGCAATTAATCTTGTTGGCTCAAACATTTTTTTCAGCTGCTTCACAGGTCCCATCAAGAAACATGTACTAATGAAATAAGGAAGAAATTGTAAGGTACATTCAAATAATCTTTGCAAGGAATCAATACGGTTAATAGCCAATCTTTAGCAAGACAACATATAAGCTAGAGTAGCAGCTCTCAACCTTACCAGACTACTGTACCCCTTTCAGGAGTCTGATTTGTCTTGCATTCCCAAGGTTCACCTTCCTTACAAATTACTTGCTTTAAAAAATACAAGTATCACAGCAGATTATTACTGAAAAATTGCTTGTGTTCTAATTTTTACCATACAATTACAAAATGGATCAACTGAAATAAAAATATTGTACTTACATTTCAGTGCATAACATACAGAGCAGTATAAACAACTCCTTGTCTGTATAAAATTTTAGTTTATATTGACTTTGCTACTGCTTTTTATGTAGCCTATTGTAAAACTAGGCAATCATTTAGATGAGCTGCTGTACCTTCACAAAACCTTGTGTACCCCCAGTGAGACACATACCCCTTATTGAGAACCAATGAACAAGAGAAAAGCATGACACTTTAGCTACTGATAGAGTGAAATATAAATACTCTCATACATTTGACCTGGGAAGAAGCCTACATGTATATGTGCTCTATGTTTTCTTCCAAAGTATTCCTAGATATATCAAAGGAACATCAGTTTGAGTCTAGTCAATTTAGGACTGCCTTAAAATGAAATTCACCTGAATTGAGGGAATGTTTAGAATTATAAGTAGAAAGATTTGTCAGGCTGCATATGACTAATGCCAAACCCATACAGAACTTAAGTTTTCATTTAAAAATAACTTCTGGCTCTAACAGTTGCAGAGAAACAATGGAACCTCAACTGAGTAATATTGCTGCAGCTGCCAGGCACCGAAAGCATCTGCTGCTATTACACAGTCAATCCTGTAAGGGAACTCCATTCCCTGTGCCGGAGTGCAACACCAGATCAAGTGGAGGAACAGAAGCAGCCGTGCTGAATCCTCCAGTCTTCCTCTATTCTACTCTGTGCCTAACTGAAAGGGAGTAAAAGTCAGTATCTTTTCTGGATTTCTTCTTCCTAAGGGACGCCTGCATCTTCCTGATGTCGTCTGGCAGAGAACAGGCTCAAAATAATCCCAATTTGCCACTCTGCAGCTGGACTTAGCCTTCCCCTCCTACATACAGACAGAAAACAGAAGATATCCAAGTTCCTTATCTTTCTCCAGGGAGAAACCAAAGATTTCACCTGCTCCAAACCTAAAAATGAGGATGCAATTAAAACAGAAATCCCTAAACCTCTATGGAAAATGAGTTCATGGGATTTGTATGTTGGGTTTCTATGAAAAATAATGAGACCTCTGCTATCCACAGAAGACTTCAGATCTGAAATAGGGAGAGGTATTGAGGAGGAATTACTGAGATTTCACTAGAGCAAAGGTGATGAAAGAAGGAAAAATCCTGAAGAATTGATGGGAAGAAAACCGATGAGATGGGACTGAAAGACAAATGGAGCGGCTTGAGAGTTGAGCGAGACTCAGGATGTCTAAGAAAGCCTCAAGTTATATAGCAAGCATATGGCATGGGGTGTCTGTGAGTAACAGGCATGGTAACTGATGTGAACATACATACAGAGGTATAAGAATGAATCCAGGAAACATGATGAACGAAAGGGTCTGGGGCCCTTCTCATCTGTAAGAGAAATAGGCTGTCTGTAAATGTGGTCTGAGGAGGAGAAAGAGGTACAGTGCATGTGTTGATTATGGTAAGGACCGGTTAGCAGATATTAGCACATGGTGGTAACTTGTAAAATTGTCTAAAGCAGGATCCCTTGCATCTCCCCTGCCCATTTGCAGTTTTACTTATATCTTCCCCATGTTTTAAATGTTTCTCTTCCTTGCTGCTGTGTGAAAGAGGCACACAAATAAGAGTAAAAATACAAAGTAAATTGAGAACAATTTTCCTCCTAATCTAAGATACTACTTTGAGAGAGCATTAAGAATCCAGATAAAAGTGTGATTTTTAATTTGTCAACATTCTTTAAAAGAATAAAAGAATCCTGTAAAGTATTCATCTTGCTTCACAGGAAATTAGCATTACTTATTAGTGTCAACAGAAGCCAAATGGCTAAATTAATTTGGAGCACTGAAAATATATCTTGAGGCAATGAGACAAACCATATTTCTTTTTCTGTATGAAAGGATGTAAGAAACTAAGTGCATGGGGGTGGGGAGGATTAGTTTTATTTACTTGCAATGAAAATGAACAGCATTTGTAGGAGAGATAATATAACTATACAAAAGGAGAGAATTGATTTCAATTTGGCATTACTAATCATTTTATTAAGAGTCGATACTAAAGATGATGACCCAGACAAATTAAGTGATAGGTAAAAGAACAAAATTTTTAAATTACATTATATTTCTACAGCACTGTAAAGACTTGCAAATTAACATTAATCTCACACTACAAGTGAGGTGTAATGAGTGAACACTGGCTTCCACTGCGTTGCCCCGTAGGGAAGAAAACTGGTTTAGAACAAGAAAGTGACTTAACTAACTTTGCACAAAGTCAGTGAAAGCCCAGACTAGAACCACGTCTTCTGAATCCACTCTGTGTTTATTTATAATAAAAACAAGAGTCCTTTGGCACCTTATAGACTAACAGATTTCTTCAGACATAAGCTTTCGTGGGCTCCAACCCACCTCCCGGAAGAGCATACTGATGGTGGCGAATTTGCCGCTATCAGTATAGACATACTCTTACTCTGCAAAACCTGGGTACTACTTCAAAGGATCTTACCCTACAAGACAGCTACATTTCATACGGATGATGCAGCTGATGACACTGAAGTACAAACAACTGACACAGGATGCCAAGGGGCAATGTTCCCAACAAAGGGCTCCAACTATGGAGCTCTTTGTCTGAAATGATCAAACAGAACCCAAGATTTTATGTAGATCAAAATGGAAGAAAATCTTGACTTTGGGGGGTGGGGGTGGAGCACTATGCACAGGGTTTGTAAAACCAGGAAGTGTTCAAAGGCCTGAGCAAATCCTTTACATAAACACTCGACTCAAAGTGGGAAGAGAGGACCAACGAAGAACTTTACAGACTACTCACACTTCATGTTCACAGAGTTTGGCATTTTCACTCTGATGAAACAGATAGGAGAATGAAATGAGAAAAGCCGTACAGAGGTCTCTTTTATAATTTAGCAGCAGCAACAGAAAGTTAAGTTTGCTTTTCTTTTTCCTGAGAACACAGCCTCAAAATTCAGTTTCAGCAGTACAGCAAGACACCTGCCTGCTTAGAGGAGTGATCAGACCAGATACAACACAATATAGAGTTGTACATTTTAAAGTTAAACAATTTTTCAAAGACCATGTTTCTCCTTATGCTTAGACGTGATTCTTTATGCACTTCTTTTTAGGGGTCTCCCAGACATGTTTCCCATTAAAAAAAAAAAAAAAATTAAAGGAGCTCTGCTTGAAAGTAAAATGTTTGCCCATCATAAGATGCTCATATTTAGATGCCTATACTATTGGTTAATTACTGAAAGTGAGGAGATGGAAGAGGGATTTAGAAGCATATAGAAGTCTAAAGCCTACAATCTACAACTTGTGAGACAAAGTAAATAGAATTCAGGATATATTTTTGAAGTGAACATAAAAATCACAATATAAATATGTAGAAGAGGAAAGCCAATAAATAACTGGTATATTCCCATTGTAATTAGTGTGTTTGTAACATGAAAATCTAAAGTGCAAGATACATATAACCCGAAATTATAAATGACATGCTTTTTCATGTTCAGTTATTATATTAAATTTACATACAAGATTATCATTATATCTCAATCAACTAGAAATTCAGATTCCAAAATGGTAGACCTTATTAGCAATACCTCAGAAAATAATGCATACCTGGCTAACGCAGCAATATTTCCAAAGGTGTAGAAAACTGCAAAAAGCTTCAAACCTGAGGGAAGCCATAGAAATGCTGTCCCCTGCATAAGAAAAAAATTGCATATTTTCAATTATTATTGCAAGCAGTTTAATGAATTTGAAAATAAATGTAAACTGTAATATTTAAGTCAAAAGAAAGTCACCATGACATCTATTGGTCACATACTTGTATTCAGGGATTACAGTAACTATCCAGCAGATTAATACTTCCCTCTACTGGCAAGAGAGATGTAACAACAGTGTATTTAACCGAAACTCCTTATTGCTGACGTCTGAAAATAAATGCCATCAATATTAGTACATCAATTTTTGTACAAAAGGCCTATTTCACAGTCACTTTTAATAGTAATTGTATAGATGTTTACTTTTTATGTTACTGTATGGCAGACACACTTTAAAACCCATAATTCCAAGATAGAAGCTCCTGTACATTATATGAAAGGCATACCTGAAGTTGTGTAGGACTAATATACACAATCCTTCCAAGCATACAACCAAGAAAATCCCCTCTCACATCTCTCTTTCACTCTCCAATCATAATGGTTCTAAAAAGAAGCCTGAGCCAACAAATCTAGGTTGGCAGACCAAGCATATGCTTAGACGAGGGGAAAAGTTGGAATCAAGTATTTCACCTCAGCAGCACCTTGCTGTCAGCTCCCTTGTTGAAACCAGGCGGTTAGTAATTCAAAACCATCTGCTGATGCAAACTGCCATGACTAATATCGAAGAGGGGCAGATTCTAAAGGTAACCAGAAGCCAACCCACTTAGTGCTTTTTCAGACAAAACCAACACCTTGAAATCTTCACACAAACCAAAAGGAAGCCAACACAGACCATAGTACAATATTCCATGTAAAAAGGACCATGTAAGCAAGCAGTCACATTCTGCATCAAATAAAATAGGGATTCTCAGACTTATTTTGCTGGGACCCCCTTTGAAGATATTTCAGGCTGTGACAATCCCTTAACTCAATGAATGAACCCCCTTCCCCTGCCATGCCACCCCTACCAGCATATGCAGCAAGCAGTTGACAACTCATGACCCCCACATAAAAACCTCACAGCCCTATGGGGGAACACAACCCCTAGTTTGAGAATCCCCAACCTACAATGTGAGTAATCTTTTGAGGGACACTGATGTGCAGCACTCTAAATAACAAAGGAGTGGATTAGTGTGGCTCGGTCCAGATAAAACTGTGCCAAACTCAGATTAAAAAAGCACTCATGGTCACTGCTACTTGATCATCCAAAAGCAGCCAAGAATACCATAAGTCTACCAGGATGTGAACGTAACAAACGGAAGGAATCCTCTTCATGGTGCTGATAGTCTCTGAAACAACTGGCAGAGACTTTCTCCAGGCTCATCCCAGTTTATTTGAGTTGCATCTCAGGCAGCTAGCTCTTAGCCAAGCCCTAAAGTAATCTAGGCCCTGTTTTCTACAGACTTATCTCACTCTTATCTCAGCCCACTACTCTTAGTCAAGCTCTAGGGTAAGCTTTATCCTACACAGGTCATTTGTCTGCACCAACCAAATGTGCAAAAAGAGCAATGTAAAACTAGGTATCATCCACATATTGAGACACTGCAGCACTAATTTATTCACTACCTTCCCAAATAGCCTCATAGACTTCATGGCCAGAAAGGACCACCATCATCTAGTCTGACTCAAGCATATTGCAGACCATAGAACCTCACCCATCCACTCCTGCAGAAACTCTAGCTGAGTTATCAAAGTACTGAAATCTTGACTTACAAGTTACAGGATTCCATCATCACTCTAGCTCAAACCAGCAAGTAACCTGACCCCACAATGCAGAAGATGAACAACTTGCAAAGTCTTTGCCAATCTGACTTGGGGAGAAAAATCCTTCCTTACCCTAAATATGGTAATCAGTTAGATCCACTAGTTATACACCTGAAAAAGAATTCTTTGTAGTAATTCAGAGTCCTCCCTATCTGGTGTTCCATATATTTCTGTTGGAGAAATCTCCTAATAACAATTGAGGATGAAAATATGTAACAGAAAAGGTGACAGTAGAATTGTGGGAAACCTACATGAACTTTCAAGACAGATGAATGATTGCTTTGTATTATTGGCTTCACATCTGGAGAGGCATAACCAACCAGTGGAATCTCAACATTTTAGCAATAATCCCAGTGAATTTGAGCCTCGTGTCAGCATCTCAGATAATTCACAGACTGAATGATTATTCTGTACACTGTCAGATTCAATACAAGGCTGATTACTGTAATCTTCACTACTGCTGTGTATTATCACACTCTGGTTCCTCTTGCATTCTTCTACCAATTGTCTCAATGTTAACCATCCTTGGAAGACAGGAAAAGAACTATTACTGCTCACCAGTAACATTTTTTTTAAATTGTGACATCACTATTAGTTAGCATCACATCTCCTTTAAATACTCTAAGTACCTTCCAGCACAGGGCTTCAGTTGAAACTGCAGATGCCACAGACCCACCCCAGAAACATCTCAGTCATAAATTAGTGGTTATGTCCAGCTAACTGTTCTAAGTGTTATTTCCTGGAGAGAATTGTTTTAAATCTTGCAGCTTACAGCTATTTCTACTGCCTAAAGATCACAGGTTGCTGTGCATTTTTTAAAATGGTTAGCTTTGTATAGAAAGTGTAAGAACTACTGCATAAACCAGCAACCTGGATTTGTGCAGGAACAGATTTCAATGAGATAGAGGTGATACATTAACATTAGCAACCACGTCTCCACTTAAACACCATAGGAAGTATCTATTCTAAAGTGATAGTAAAAGCCACTCAACCATGTGCTTGTGTAGCAGTGCAGTGGCTCTGCTATGGCCCACAAGGAGTTAAAAAGGTATGCGTAGCCAGCAGCCAATCAGGTGAGAGGGCTGTGGCAGCCAATCAGAGGGAGGCTGCTGGTATATAAGAGTGTCGCAGAGCTGGCTAGGGTCAGTCTGCTGTGGGAGCTGCTAGGGGAAGGTTCTTCTCCTGGCAGTGGGAGCCAGCACCTTGGAGAGTGTTGAGTGGGAGCAGATGATCCCATGGGTGCAGACTGCAGCAGTGGCTGGAGCAGTGGCCTGGGGTAAGGAGGTGACAGCTGCTGGACTCTAGTGGTGAGACTGCATGCAGCTGGGGCTGTGGGGAAGTGGCCCAGAGAGTTGATGTAAGAGAGAGACTGGTGGGAGATGGAGGCATTTAGGGTCCCTGGGCTGGGGCCTGGAGAAGGGGGTGGCTCTAGGCCCCTCCCTCTCCCAGCATGCCTGAGGTGGCATGGGCTTGTAGGCCATTAACCATTTTATTGGCCAGAACAAGGATTGTGTGGCCATAAGCTGTTTTAGTGGCTGGTACCAGAAAGGGTGGACTTTAGGCTTAGCTGGAGGACTAAGGTCCCAGGATTAGCCTCAGAAACAGGAGCCTATATGTGAGGAAGCAGAGCACAGACCACCTGGAGGGGGGACAACTTGAGCAAATTCCCCAGAAACACCACCAGGAGGTTCCCTCCAGGTGGGTCTAGTGTTGCACCTGCTTACAGCTTGAGTATGTCTTTAATGTGAAAAAGGACCAAATTAAATAAGAGTTAAGTTAATTACCATATTGTTATGGCCAGTAAAACATGACATGTAGTATAGTCATTTACTACTGGGAGAAAGATATCATCACAGGGGAAGTAAACATCTGACAAGAGAGGTTTCATTCCCACTCACATGCTGTGAGGGGATGAACTAGGTTTGCTTTATTTCTT
Organism: Podocnemis expansa; assembly: GCA_007922195.1. Lineage (NCBI taxonomy): Eukaryota > Metazoa > Chordata > Testudines > Podocnemididae > Podocnemis > Podocnemis expansa. The sequence goes on along the minus strand of ML681972.1, from coordinate 32,717,619 downwards.
AATATAAATGTCACTGCTGCTAAGCAATCTGTTTCATACTGAGACTGATAGAAATGACTTATCTACTTGACTTTCATAGCAGTTTCAATGGTGGGAAGTCCAGTTATATCAATACTGGAGTCACAATCCAACCAAAAGAATTCACCTGAACCACCCAGTCTGGAAATAGTTATTCCAAGCTACCTATCAACTGACTTGCATTTTTTGACTGTCACAATTATGCATCAACACTCACAAGAACTTCACTACTCTACATGATGAGTGGAGAGTTTTGTACATGGAATGGATGGGTTAAAATAAATAAAGGGATAAATATTTACTAAAATTACTATTCTAAATGTAGCTGTTATGTACACAGTTCAAAGTTCTTGCAACCCATGCAGCCAATTTCTCAAAACTGACCACCACCTCCTTCCAATACTACCCCCCCCACCCCATCAGGTTATACTATAGAGCTTAATTAAAACTTAATGGTAAAACTATCTTCAGTCATTTGAACTATACCTATTACCTAGAAAAACATCCTTGTTACATCAACAACTGTGAGCCCAATTGTAAGTGAATGAATGGGAATAAGTTGCCTAGGCAGGTTGTGGAATCTCTAACACTGGAAGTTTTTAAGAGCAGGTTAGACAAGCACCCATCATGGGTGGTTTAAGGGGGTACTTGGTCCTGCCATGAGTGCAGGGGACTGGACTCTGACTTCACTGTCCCTTCTGGATTCTATAAGCTTTGTGAATTGGCAAGTGCCCTCCCCCCAGAGTCAGTTTTGTTCAACTATTTTGATTAGTATAAGTTTTTTTAATTCAGAACACTGCATAATGCACTAAGATCTTCTCAATACTTAATTTTTTCAATAAGAGAAGTCACTAGACCAGTAACTATAAATAGAGGAAAAACTACCAATAGAATGTCATGTCAGATCCTGCAAGGTACAAGAATGCCTTTAATCCCCAACTGAAACAGAAGTGGGGGTGCTCAGCATGCCTATAGGATCATCAAGGCTCCACCACAGCATCTTAGAACAGTAAAAAATAGTTCACTTACAAGAATAGAACATAAAATGCCAGTTGCAAAACATATGGCAAACCACTTCACTCGAGTACCGAAACTAAGTGTTGAGGCATCCAGAACCTTGAGGAAAAAGAGAGTTGAAGATTAGAACAGTATATTTTGAACAGCAGCTACAGTTCAAATAGTCCTCTTTCATTTAAGGAGCTTTAATACATACAATCTTGACTTCTCAAGCTGTAAAAAAAAAAATACTTACATTTTACCTTGCTTGCCTAAGAAATCTGAAGTTTAATTGGTTCCAATGGAAAGATAACATTAGCAACTTCATTAGACAGGTTTTTAGTCTACTGTAAAATTACATGTGTACCATGCCATTCAATAATATTGCCCTCGCTAATAAGCAAATCATGCCACAATAATGCAAAACTAGTGAGCCCATTTTCTATGTGAGTTACTCTAGTGAGCAGTTTGTATTTAGCAGCTCTCAAGTAATTTGCTCTTTTATACTACATGGAAGAGAATGATCACAGAGAACAGGGGCTCTCAAACTCAAATCACCAGGAGGGCTGCACCACTGAAACCTTTTCATACAACAATATTGCAAATATTGGTAAGAGTCATTGCAGGCCACAAGACATAGCATTAGGGGCCATATGTTTGAGGCCCCTGATATAGAAGTTAGCTAGTGAGCATTCTAAATACATAGCTTTGTACATCCTTTAACAAAGCTACCATTTTTGTTTCCAGACAAACAAAGCAGTCACATTTTGCTGCTACCAAAACAGAATAGCAAAATGGAACATGTATAAGGCAGTTGAAAAGGTATTTGTGCATGAAGAGGTATAACAAACCAGCTGGTGTCAAATTTTGTTTGCTGACAAACTATTCCCAAAATTTGGTTTAATGATGTTTTTAACCTGCATAACTTCATGTATATCTGCACAGCAAATTTCTTACTCAATTGCATACCTTCCTATAACCATCCCTGGCTGCACTACTCCCCACTCTGATTCTGATCTGTGTGTACACTATTGCTGGTACCACAAAGTCAGAAGACCTTCTTGTCAACTTTCTTTTAGCACTTCAAAGTAGCCATCTACAACACCATGAAGAGGAGGTTGATCAAGGGGCCTATTTCCATTCCTCCATCTATCCACACATCCAGGCACAGTTGCTTTGGGACTATCTTCAAGGAGTATTGGGTGCTGTCCAGGTTTCTCAGGGTCCCTGCATTTGACCACCCACATGTGCCCCTGTTTTTTCATTAGTTGTCCCCTATGAGCAGTTGAGTCTTGGGCCTAGCGATGCTTTCCCTTGGCCTCTGGGAGAGGCCTTTAGCAATGGATGGGTACTTCATGGAACCCAACAGGACCATCCCTTTAAAACAAGGGGGGAGTCTTAAATTTCTCACAGCAGTGATTTTAAGAGGTCCTGGTTACACAACAAAGCAAAGATCATGCTGCAAATAAAATATCAAGAGACCAGTTAGGGATGAAACTCAAGTGTCAGGAACAATGACTTCAAAGCACCACATGTTATGGAACAGTAAGACCTTCCAGCCATAATGAACAAAATCAAGTATAGTAGGGCTAACAAAGCATCTGAAAGTTTTTACACAATGACTGACAACCACAGCAGAAGCAGTAATCCCCATTTCCATTAGTGCTTGAAGTTGGGCAACCAAGAGCCAAGTATAGAATGGTTTTTTCCTTGGGCAGAATCAGTGAGTTTAGACTTAAACTTAGTTGCAGCATGGTCATAAGGTCTACAAACTAATTCCTAGCTGCAGTTATTCTAAATTGATCATAAAGGAGTTAAATCACACCTTCAAACTTTGCCTCTCCTTTTGTCCTTGTTTTCCATTTTATAAGCACTTTCAAACACGTATCATATTTTACTGTGACTTCACATTCTGTTACAGGTATGACTGGCTAGATTCTTCAAGCATAACATTCAGAAAATTCTAAAGTCATAAATTTGATTGCATGGCATTGTGAACCTTTCACCTAAAAACAGCACACTTACAAAGGCTTAGATCCAAGGCTGGGGGTGGCAGTTTGATTACTCTTCATGCCAGTATTGACTGAGAGCTTATTTTCTTTCAGAATCTACCTTTAAACCATTAATTTTTCAGGTTAGCATGAACACTTGAATTTGAAGTAACTCTTTGCCAAAAAAAAAATTCTAGCATGTATTAAAGGTCTTTTTGGCAAAAAGCAGACTATAATAATGAAATACAAGCTACTCTAGATGTAGAGTTAATATGTGGCAAGCCACACTATGCATTTATAGTGCATTAGGTTGCAGCTCGCTAACAGGATGTTTAGACGCTGCTATTGTGCAGTAAGTATTTTGATGTGCTCTTGAGACTATTGCACACCTTTCAGTACAGGGCCCACACATGTAGTTAGTATGCTGTAAATTCAGATTGTGATTTGCCATGTTGCTATATATATAAGTCCAGTGGCTCCCTACATCTTCTCTTCTGTGGCACACCTTGCTACCTTTAATTAGAGGCACACCACCATATAGCTTCCAAATGAACTCATGAATATTCATGAGCCAATGACCCAATCCAGAGCTCTGAGTAGTTTTTCAAAATATTTGGTGGCACATCTGTGTGCTGGTGGCACATTGGTTGGGAAACACTATTAGACTGACAAACTTTTATGCTTAAGATGAACTTGTATCACTATGGCAGCCACATTGAAATGATCTATTACATGACTAGCCCTAAGACACATGCAAGAGTGTTTGCAGGACTGGGACTTAAGTGCCAATTCCTACTAAGTCAATGGAGAGACTACAATTGACTTCAATAAGAATTGGACTGGGCCTCTAAGGTCCTGAATCCAGCAAAGCACTGAAGCACATAATTTAAGCGTGCAAGAAACAGCAGCCAAATCAATGGGACTATACTCGTATGTTTAAGTGCTTTTCTTGGTTAGGACCTGAATGTGGAGCATAAAATGACTTATTTCCACTAAAACTGAACTGTGAAGCATATACCACCCAGGCTTTTTAGAAACAATGAATTTGAAAAACCTGAGTTACAAAGCCTGTAACTAAATTAAAATGCCATAATACTCAATTTAAAAATAAAACATGTACTAAACTCACTTCATGTTTTACATTTGCTTACAGACTCAAAGTACCACTGCAGAAACTATCAGTTCTTTTCTCTTGGGTTCAGCAATTAAGATCTGCCCTTCCAAATAACAATGGTTCTTACCTTATTAGATCCAACTCTTTATCCTTGCGTAGGCATGAAGGAAGTAGATAAGAGTAACTATAGGTCTCAAAGTAAAAATATGTAGTGATAGAATCAACAGAGGTGAGGGAACCTCTGCACATGCACACAGTTGCAGATACATATTTGAATCACATGTTCAGGTACATTAATTCATGCAAATAACCACAACTGCACAAACACTTTAAAATGCTTTCCATTGCACCTCAGAAAATGAAAAGCTGGTATGGCAATTGCTATCACCACATTAAAGAGAGCAGCTTTCCAGAAGAAAATGTTTGCATTTTTCAGCCTACCACAAGGAAAGGTTAGGGTAAAGAGAGCAATTTTCTTCAAGCTTATCAGGCTGCTGCTCTGTGGGGAAAGTAAAAACATATAGCCCAGGCAAAGAACAGACTGAACTACAATATGCAGCAATACTGACATCAGAGCAAATTAAAAAGTCAGGAAGGAGTTTGATTTACTGGCTATTTTTACATCTCCCATCCTGTAAGAAATGAATCTGGATTGAATTAATTCAATCTTTCCACCACCTGCAATACAGACTTATTAGCTCTTTCCTTTATTCTCCTTTCCCCCATGTCTCCACATATGATTTCTTCAGACTACCACTTTACACACAGTTTAGAACAGAGTACTATTTGAATCAATGGAGACTGATATAATGCGGCTGAGCAAATGGCTGCACAATTTACCCTTCTTGTCAGTTACTAACTGTACATATTACAGTTTTCTGCTCTGAAACTTCTCTAACTACCAGGATCAAGTTGCTCTAGGAGACTTAAGAACCCCACATGACAGTCACCTTCTATGCCCCTGGGAGGCCCTCAATACCAGATGGCACAGGACCTATCATACTGTAAATCATTAGGCCTGACAAACATACTACTTTGTAGACATTGTCGTATGTAGCTAAAAGATGTCAAGGAAGGTATATGAAAAGTGACACATTGGTCCTGAAAACTCACTGATATAGAACTTGTGCAAAATGTATTGTAGCAAAGAAATCTTTCCTTGGAGAAGAACAGCCTGATGCCCAGTGGGCAGCACCAGAATCCCACCTGCCCCCACTAGAATGTGAGAGGTGGGACAGGAAGTATAAAAGGGGAAGAACATATCTCCAGTAGTGCTGGTGCCCCAACCTGACCATCTCCTCCTGTGGGGATACTGGAGCTGCCATCTACCTAAGACTGGGAGAAGCCACTTGTTGGGAATGACCAAGAGGAGCCGACTCTGATGCTAAGGGCCTGTGGATGCTGCCACTAGCCACCTACCATGAGGATACTGACAGTGAGAGGCCCAGGTGCTAGAAGGTGGCCAGGGGAGCTGGAGGACTATTTTATTATGTTGTGCCCTGAAGCTGTGTTGATGAGTTGCAACTGGGGCAGCAGAGCTCCAGCAGCATGTTCTGCTACTGACGGGGGCCCTAAGCTGAGACACAGTAGGGTTAGGAAAGCTTCCCTCCCCCTTTATCCTTTTCACACCACCCTTGTGGTGGTCACCTCACCTTGTAAAGCCTCAGAGGCCTATAAACTATTTGCTTAACCTACTGGGGCGAGAGACTGCTTGCTTGCCCAGCCTAGGGCTAGAGCCAGCATCGATGTCAGTGGTGTGAAGAAGGGGGCCAGGACCCCTGCCCAAATGCTAATTCCTCCACCCACAGGAATTCAGTAGTAATGGGGTCTGAACCACCTCCCAGATGAACTGGGAGGGAGGGCTGGCAAACCTGATGCCTTACCCCCAAACGTGTGTGCCAGAAATCCTCTTAAAACTTTTAGGAGGCAGTACCTAAATCTAATCTACCCTAGACAAAGGAATGTAATTACCCTGTTCAACTGACTTAATTCCAGTCAGTGTCCCTAGTTCCTACAAGGATATATGAAAATAGCATGTGTGATTGTGAATGGTCAGGGGAGATTAAAGTCTGGCCTAAATTGCAAACCTTTGAGAATCCATGAAGTAAAACATGTTTTCTTTTAAGTGATGCATCTCACCTGGTATTTTCTTGTCTTTCCCCAGTGGCAAACTTTCAAAAAAAAAAAAACCCACAAAACTGCTTCTCTTTCTCTTTCAGCAGTGAAGTGACACAAAAATATGTATATGCTCCAACTAGGGGCTTGTGTAGACAAGCAAAAAAACAGAGTTGTGTTGCGCTTTGAGACTAACAGATTTATTTTTCACATGAGCTTTCGTGGGAGAAAATCTCGCTTCCTCAGATGCTTTGTAGACGAGCAGTGATTAAAACAGATCCTGAATGGAAAACTTTATTTGATTAAATGTTTCACTTTTAGAAGCTCATAGTTCAAGTGATTTGGATGAAGAAGGGTGCTGCTGATATTCTTTAGAGTTATATGTAGCGGGGGGGGGGGATAGCATGGCTTGACAAATCCTGGGTGTGAGGTTGCCATGGTACTTTGGTGGAACACCCTCTGGTGCCTTAAAGGCCATCTGTGCTGACACTTTCAGTGCCACCCCCCTCCCCCCCATGCTGGGAGCATTCTGAAGTGCTGCAGTACAGCTACATGCCTTAATTTTTGGGCTGGCCCCTAAGTGAGCAGTACATATGTTGAGGCCTGGAGTACATAAATTTCTAATAGGGCATATCAATCCATCTAGATATTCACCTAGTTTTACAACCAGGTATATAAAAAGCCCTAGAAAAGTCAGTACAAATTAAAATTTCATACAATGAGTTGTTCATACTGCTCCATATCCTGAAACACACTGAAATGCAAGTACTATAGCTATCTTCCACTAGATAGTTTGTTTATATGGTAAAAATAAGCAAGTAAGCTGCTTGTCACCACACTACTACTGAAACTTGTATTTTGTCAGATTTTTATAACCAGGATGCCTTCAAATGAAGTGAAATTTGGGGTATGTGAGAAAAACCAGGCTTCTGACAGGGGTACAGTACTGTCAGAGGTTAGAGCCACTGTTTTAGAGTTCTGTCACTCCAAGCTTGGGAAGTGTGGGGACTGGGAGGCAGCTCAGGTAGAATTAACTCTGCATCCCAACCATTTCTAGCAGCAAGCCTGTTAACTAATAGTATTCAAGTCCCTTCTGTTGCCATTTTTCAACATTCCTAAAGTCAGCTAGCTACCTGTCTTCTCTGCCTGCACAGCCTTCTAAGTGCTCCAAATGGGAAACCTAACTCTTGCACAATTCCTGAGCTAGTCTGCTGGGACCAGGCTCTTCTCCTGCCTAAACAAACCCAGTTTTTCCAAATCTTCCCCCAGAGGTCCTGTTTTCTAGATTTAATCATTTGTTTTTCTCTGGGTTCTCCCCTGCCATCTTTCCTGAAATGTGGTACCCAGAACTGGACACACTACTACTCCAGTTAGGCCCAATCTGCAGAGTAGAACACAAGAATTACTGCTTGTTTCTTCCTTACAGCTCTCCTGCTAATGCATCCCAGAATGTGGTGTTTTGGTTTTTTGGGGGTTTTTTTTTTTTTTGGCCAAGTGTTACACCCTTGGATCATATTTAGGTTGTGATCCACTATGACCTCCATATCACTTCCCATAATACTCTCTTCTAGTCATTTCCCATTTTGTATGTATGTAATTAACTATTCCTTCCTAAATAAGAGTACCTTGCATTCTTCCTTTTTGAAGATCAGTTTTTCAGATCCTTTCAGAAGTTTCACCCTGTCATTTTAAATCACAATTCTATCCTCTATAGCAGCCCCTTGCAGCTTGGTGTCATCTATAAACTAAGTGTACTGTGTGCCATTTTCTAAATCATTGATAGAGATACTGTAACAGATCCAGACCTGCAACTTAATCCCCCTGTAAAACCCAACTCAATATACCCTTCCAGCTTGACTATGAACCACAGATGATTACTCTCTGGGAACTGTGTTCCAACCTGTTGTGCACACACCTTATAGTAACTCCATGTAGGTTGCACTTTCCTGACTTGTTCGTGAGATGGTTTATGTGAGCCAGTATCAGCCTTATTGAAGTCAAGATATACCACATCTACCACTCCCTCCAACCCTCAAGTTACAAGACTTTTTACCTCATCAAAGATGGTCACAGTTTGGTCTGTTCTTGACAAATAACATTCAGCATGGATTTAATACCTAACCATCTTCTGAACATTTGCAAACTGATTAGCTGCTCTGTTATCTTCTGGATACTGGTGTTAAGATGACTGATCTAATTCCCTAACTTGTTCTTATTTCCCCATTTACAGATTGGGAAAAGGCAAATAGTGCCAGTCTTCTGGCATCTCTTCAGTCTTCCACAACTTTTTGCAGGTAACTGCTCATGGTTTGAGCATCTCTTTAGTCAGCAACTTGAGTATTCTAGGATTATTTTGTAATGTTTTGGTGACCTCAAGCTACCTAATTTGTTAGTTTTGAACTTGTTCTGTCCCTATTTTAGCCTCTGATCCTATCTCATTTTCACTGGCATTTGCTAAGTTAGACGTCCAATTGCTACTAGCCTTCCCAGTGAGAAAATGAAATAATTTAGCATTTTCAGTTGTGTTCTCCCCCTTTCTGTGTAATGGCCCTACCCTGTTCTGTCTTCCTTTTCTTATAATGTATTTGTATGTTTCCCTGTCATTCATCTAACTAATTTAGTCTAGTTATGACCAACACATGCAGGGGTAGAAAAAGCTTTCCTAATGTCACCTATGCTGACAGTCTGAGCCCTGGTCTACACTTATTAGGAAATTTGGTGGCAGTTGACAGAGAAGCTAATCTGCATAGCTTATTAAAACTCCCAAAGACTTAAACTGCTATTCTACATGGCACCTTCACTGCATTCTGCTGACAAAATGCATCCCCTTCAATGCAGCATCACACCAGTTGAGGGAGTGGTTTTAACAAACCTTTCAGCTTCAGTTAAGCATGTCTTTATTGATGCTCAAATATGGAAAAAAAATCAATCCTGCAGAGTCAGTGGTGCCAGTGCAGACATATCAATCCTGATGTGGAAAGAACACTTTCAAATGAGTTCAGTTTTCATGCACCTTCACATCTTTCCCCTCTGCCAATAAGGGCACCAATTTGTTTTGCTGCAGTACCTAAATGACTCAGTCAGGGACTGGAGCCTTCATCATGCTGAGCCAGAGGAGGGAAAACTATGGCCTGCAGGCTGATGCATTTCATCAAGCCCTCCAGCTGGGCCTTGCTGGACCACAACAGCCACTGCTGCTCCCTATCCTGGCCCTGCTCTTTGCCCTGCCTTCTCCCATGACGTGGGCCCAGCAGTGCCTCCTGGCAGGACTGCTGTGACCATTCCCCACCACATGGGCCCAGCAGTAGCAGCCACCACCTTTCTCCCATGTGGGCCCAGTGGCACCCTGACCAAGTGCAGTGGCTATAGCTCCATCCCCCAGTTCAGTTCTTTCTCCTGCTACATGGTCCCAGCAGCAGCTGCTGCTCCTCTCAACCATACCCCTTCCCCTACCCCTCTCCCACTGGGTGGGGCCCTCAAACCAGAAGTTCTGCCTACCCCTCTGCTTGGCTCTGTACAAATAAGGGGGGAGTCTGCACCATAAAATATTTAGACTAATCTGTTCATGTCAAACAGGGGCATATGAGACACAGGAACTTCAAAATAAAATCAGTAAGTGTCTTATGATTGAGGTTAACAAGCACAAGGAAGATTGACACATCCTGGCCTCCTGTTTGTAGCATTATACCATACTCTAACAGGTGATTTATTAGCACTTTTACCTAGTAGAGGATCAGATTAGGATAGAAATTCATATTAACTTTCTGATAAAAGATTAGCAGGAGAATTATAGCACAGAAAGGAATGGAGTCTGCACAGCAACCATCCTCCTAAATTGCAATACAGCTAAAGATGAGTACAACTACACTTCCTAGGGAGTCAAAGTCCATGATGAAAAAGGAACAAGCAAATAACCCTTTTGTATAAAAGTTTTATTTCAACAACACTGACAGGAAGTACACAAACAAATGTTCCAGATAGTGGCATGTCAAGGAGATGAACTTCCTACCAAGAAGTCAGAAGGGAATGCATAGTAAAAGCCTGAAATACAGAGGACAGGCTTTCTGAAGCAAGTTGTTTTATAATCTAATGTAAGATCTCCCACTGAAAGCAGACAGTTTATGCCATCACTGTTGAATGGCAGCAAGGCTTGCTATAGGACCCAAAAGATCAAGTCATCCCTAATCTGCAAAGTTGCTTGTCTGGCCTTGTCTTACAGCTTCCAAATCTTTCAGTAATGATACTTTGTAACAAAAATTGCAATCTATACCATACCAATCCATTTAACACTGACAAGCCTGTAACTAACAGTGAGACTGTTCAAAAGTAGAATAATATCAAAATGGAGATTTGCTGAATTAAACCCTAAAACAATGTCTCAAAATAAAAAGCAGTCCTGTGGCACTTTTTAAAGACTAATAAATTTAAAGTGTCTGACAAAGTGGGATCTTCTCCCATGAAAGCTCATGCAATAAATAAATGTCTTAAAGTGCTACAGGACTCCTTGTTTTTGCTGAACTAGACTTCCATGGCTACCCCTTTGGAATGCATCAAAATAAATAACTAGTAGTCAAGATCCTAGAACCATGTATATCAGGGTGAACAAAACTGGAGCCCGTCTAGGTGCCCAGCTGCCCTGCCACCAAAATGCCACTAAATTCAGTGACAGCCTGATAAAGGCACCTGCAATATTTATTTTTGCACAACAGAGGGTGCTTGTCTGTTGCATTTCCCCAGCAGAGCCTGGTAAAGGCATCTGCAACTTCATTTTTGGTCACAAGGAGGGCACTCCTCTGCAGCATTACCCCAGCAGAGCTGGGCACCAGGCTACAATTCCCAGTTGCCATGGTGACCTGGCACCCAGGATTTGTCAAGGCCTGATGTATACAGATTCTTTTATGTAGAAGGACTTTCTAGATTTGGAACTTGATATTTGATTCATGCACATGCATTCTTCTCAAAGCATAGGAACTGCACAGCACCCCAAACTAGCACATTTCTCTCTACAGAGCTAAGCTCCAGGCCAGTGTTAAACATTTCTTAGTCAGTCTCATACCATTTGAGGGTGTAGCATGCTGCTTTCACCTCACTTCTATAAGTAACTTATTTCAGCATGAAAGGTTTCAATGTCAATGAAATTGCCATTGATTTGAAGTTTTAGCTTATACAAATGCAAAAGTAGTATTTTTAGTTTAACTGCTGATTAACACTAGCCCACACACCAATTAAACAGATTCCATCAAAGCTTAAAAAAAAAATCCAGTAAGTATAGAGAGCAGACATGAAAAATGTGAGCCCAAAAATATTCTCCAAAAATTCAGTGAAAGAGGGTTTTTAATCCACAACAGACAAGGTGGATAAAGTAATATTATTTACATAACTTCTGATGTGAACTAGAAAGCTTTCTGGCTCAAAAAAATGTGTTGCTCTCATCAACAGAAGCTAATCCTGTCAAAGCTGCTATCTCAACTACCTGCTTTCTCTGACAACTACAAATACGCCGTTCACAGCTTTAAGTAAAAATGAATGAAGGAAAGAAAAGTACATGGGTCCAAAAGAGGGAACATGTTTCTGAAGAGCCTTAGTATTAAAATATTTAACATTTAATAGCATTCTTAGTAAAAGCCTCCCTAGACAGTGGGGATCAGAACTAAACAGGAGTTTTATCTTATTTGTAAATCCCCATAAAATGTTACTGTGCAGGAACTCTAGCAGCCACACAGTTGTAACTGTTTCTTTTCCTCTACAGCATTACACAGATGCCTTAAACTGCATACTCTACATACTGCAGAATCTTTTCAAGCAGTTTTTAAAAGAGCAATCAAGACAATGTAACAGGTACAGTAATGTGCACAAATTAGAGGTTGTCATATTTGAATAGTGGGTTTGGAAAAAAAAAACTGATCCCATTTAACTAAGGCCTTGTCTACACTAACACTTACACCAGCAAAACTTTAATCACTCATGCTCTCCTGCCAACACAGCAACCACCTCATTTAGGTCAGAGATGTTGACCTCATTGAGGGTGGGGGACTGCACTGGATGGCAGGACTCCTGATGCAGGGCCATGTGTCTGCAGGGACTCCCCAACCCTTTCCCCTGCCCTGTTCAGAGTAGCATAGGCTCCCCTTTCCCTTCCACAACCCTACAGGCTGATACCTTCCCTTTTCTATATCCTGTGGGCTCCCCTTCCCCACGCCAGCTCCCAGAACCCCCATCCCCTTCCCACATTCTGTACTGCATGCTGCCAGGAGGCAATCAGGCTCAGTCCCAGCCACAGCTACAGGCAGGCTAGGCTCCTGCCTCCCTTCCCCCTCGCCCCCCATTCACTGTCAGTCATTCAGTATGCTGGCCATTGGTTGGGCTCAGTCCTGGCTGGCCTTTGATTGGCTCATTCCCACATGGGCCCCAATCACTTCTTCCTTTCTTACTGGTGATTCATGCAATATGCTGTTAATCAAATTAGCATGCTGACTGACTGACAATGAACAGTGAGGTAGAGGAGCAGTGCAGTGGCTCTCTGGAGCCTAGCCCAGCCTCCTGTGACTGAGAATGTAATTGGTTGGCAGACCACAGCAGAGCTAAGCCAAGATTTGCTGGAGCACCTCCTTTGTTCCCCTGTGATTGCAATCATGTGAATGAGTCAGAAGCATGCCTGGTCCTCCTCTACCAGCAGCCTGTCTTTACTGTTCGCTGCTGCAGCGAGCTCCCAGGCATAGCTGGACTCGGGCTGGATCAGCGCCCTTGGTGGGCTGCATTGGGCACACAGGCCATAACTCTGACTCCCCTGATTTAAGTGGTTTATTAGATTGGCAGGAGAGCTTTCTCCCATTGACATGCCATGAGCACACAGGCGCTTATGCCAGGGAAACTTGTCATTTGAAGGGTGGGGTTTTCTTCAAATGCCTGAGCAACAAAAGTTTCATAGCTATAAGTGGTGGTGTAGATAAGGCCTAATTTCACTTTAAAAGTGATAGTTCAAAATCTGATGGAACATGTCATCCCCACCAAATGGATGTGTTTTCTTCATTTTGTTTAGCCATGACACTATGAAAAATGTATTTGGTTAGTTATGCAGAACCAATAAATGCTGCATACCCTTCTACCAGGTCACCAGACACAGCTGAACTAGTTACAGGGTTGTGCTAACATCCTTGTTAATATCAAAACCCAAAACAAGAGATAGTATGGAAGTCACTCCCTAAATTAAGATAAAAACAACCATGCTAGTTTCTGCACTAATTAAAAAACAAGAGGAACAAGATCAGGCTATTTTAAACACTTGTTTCTGCATTTTTGTACATATTTGCTTCCCTTCCCATCATGCCAGTTTGAAATTAGCTCACCAATTCTACTGTACATGCTATTTATTCTGCATAAGAGATTCACTTGGACACTCATGGGGTTCCCAACACTTTGCTTTTTCCTTGCTGAATGAAATATTTGGCTCCTTTAAACTCTGCATTCCCTTCTAAGAGGTAGGATGAAAAACAGGCAGGCCACAAAAATCTGTTAGACATGTGATTCAAAACATTTAGAGGAAACACATTCTTAAAAACAAAAAACCCTACAGCAGTGTAAACCATGATTGTAACACTAAGGTTTACAGAGGCATGTTAGTCTGCCTTCAGTAAGTTTCTATGCCTGTGCCTTTAACATCATTTAGAATAAGACCAAGAGAATTTTAGAAGTCTGGTTTATTTTTCACAGCTAACACTTATTAAAACACATAGTAAAAAAAAAAAAAATACTACATTCAACAAGGAAAAAAGCAAAGGGCACTGGAAACTCCATGAGTTTAAGTGAGTATCTCCCATGCAGAACGAGAAGCATTACAGTAAAATTGAGTTAATTTCAAACTGATGTGATTCCCAGGGAAGCAAATACAAAAGTGCTGGAACAAGTCTATTTCCATTGGAATTTTTAAAGTGTAAGAGTGACAACTTGCAACTCCTTCCCTGAAATGTTAATTTTGGTTAAACAGGTTTTTTTCCTTTTTTAAATTTAACTATTGTTATTAGCTAAAGTTTGTTTCTGGGAGTCTGTTACCTTAGTCATAAAACCAAAACCACAACATACTGTTAAGATCATATCAAGAAACTTTTAAATGCCCTCCAGAATTTAAGAGCCTCTATATGTTCTGTTTGCTTCTTGGGAGAGACAAATATAAAGAACTATTTTTAGTTCTCTCATCTCCTCTTCCTTCCCCCAACATTACTTTGTGTTAGTTTCATTTTTGTTTTGGTAAGAGTATCCTTAATGGTGCATGACCTAGTGCAGGGGTCAGCGACCTGAAAGATAAGAAAAGCCATTTTTAAACATTCCTTCAAATGACCAAGAGCTTTAAGAACTGCAATGGGTAAAGCCTCAGGGAGGCTGATCCAATGTTCCCTCTAATTAGTCATAGGCTGTGTGCGCACAAAAATTTGTGAGCTCCAATATTAGCACTATTGAATTTTTGTGCAAACTTTATTTTGTTGTGTGCATGGGTTTCATGACCTGTGTGTGAGGACACACATGCACAGCTTAGAGGGAACAGTGGGCTGATCCAGGGCACCTGCCTCAGGGTTCCCTGGTGAGGAGGGGGAAGCCTAGAAACAGACTGCCTGCAGAGTCCCCTGATGGCAGGAGGCCTACAGCTGCAAAGGGGCAGCCACAGAGCCACCTGCTGCTCCAGAGTTATTGGTTGCAGACCCCTGGCATTGTTGTATCCTAAATGCTTCAAGTTCAGTTCCAAAGGGGTAGTTGTGTTAGTCTAGTTCAGCAACACGGAAGAGTCCTGGGGCTCTTTTAAAGACTAAAAATGTATTTATAATTTTGTTGGTCTTTAGAAGTGTCACAGGACTTTGTTTTGCTAAATACCTCATTAACTTGCAACATGCTTTGCTACACATCCTTCATTTTATTTTGAGAATTAACATTTCTTTAGCACTAAATGCATCCCTGGTACTTCCAAAATATTGCAGCAGGACCTGGTAACCTGGTATTTGAAGAGTTTAGAAGAATGGGTTTGTTTTTTGTTCTGGAGGTTTTTTGCTTCTTAAACAATTCTTTTGATTTCTTCTGCTTTGCCCCTATATTTCAAACAGTAGAAGGCATGTTATGTTCAATTCCTTTTAATAGTGTGATATGAAACATGGAACTTCTTAAGCTGTCAGTGTCTGTTTTAGTGACAATTAACACTTTGGTAAATGAAACCTAAAGATCTGGAAGTCTTACCATTTGTTTCATCAGCAAGATCTTTTACTTCCACCCAAATCAAGTTCTAAACTATGCCTTCCCTCAGAATAAGCCTCAGCCTACAGCCCTTACAACACTGTAAACTCCTCATCTTCAAAGGGTCTGATGAAGTGGGATTTTCTCCCATGAAAGCTCATGGGATAAATTGAGTCTTTAAAAGTACCACAGGACTCCTTGTTTGTTTTGCAGAACTAGACTTACACAGCTACCCCTTTGGAAGTATACTATCAGAATATACAATAACTAAGGTTTTAATATGTGAATGCATACTAAGTTTTAAAAATATTCAGTACCTAATTGAGTCATCACTGAAGGGATGCCTGAAAAGACTTTAGCTTCAGGGGGTTTACACGTAGCACAGACAGAGTATACAAGGTTTATTGAAGAGCCCATGGGTCTTGCCAAATAGTTTTACAAATGTATTTTCTCTAAACCAGAAAGTGGACACATTCTACGCTAGCAATAGTTCTTTTAAGACAGCACAAAAGAGAATGCAGGTTTTCAAAGGAGACTCCACTAGTGCAGCTTCACTGATGACAGTGGTGGTGGTGACTTTTTACATCACCTAACCCTATAATAAATGCTACTGTCCAGCAAGGCAGAATTATTTAAAATCCCACACAGGGCCAGCTCAAGGGGCTGTGGCACCTCAAGCCAAATTTTGATTTAGGCCCCCCCCCCCCATTCATGTAGGTAGAAAACAGTTTTCTGAAGTGCATAAATTTCCAGTATCTGCCTGCAGAGGGATATAAAGTGCACTCTGCATGCATGAGTTAAGCTGCAGTTTAACAGTGCCTGAGCTGCTAGGAAAAAGTTGAAGTGGGAGCTAGCCTGATCTTCAGGCAGGCTAGACACTCCTAAGAACTGTCACCTGAAGCCATGTCTGTCTCTTGCCTTGCAGTACAGCTGGCCCTGATTCCACAAGAAAACTGCTATAGGATAGCAGACTTGGAAAAAACAAGGAGTCCTGTGGCACTTTTAAAGACTAACCAATTTATTTAATCGCATGAGCTTTCATGAGAGAGAAACCCCACTTCATTCAAAGTGCCTGACAAAGTGGGATTTGCTCCCACAGAAGCTCATGTGATTAAATAAATTGGTTAGTCTTTAAAAGTGTCACGGGACTTATTTTGCTGAGCTAGACTAACATGGCTACTCCTTTAGAACTTGTCAAACTTCAGAAGCTTCCTTTTACTTACAGAACAAGGTTTATATGCCTTCCCAACCCCTCCCACTGCCCAGGAATTTAAAGGTTATTAAAACTCACCATATCCACCCCATGGTCCATACAGTCTACTATACCACCTCAGCCAGTGACAAATATTGAAATGTCTATCAAAAAGGCACAACCCTATTTGACAGCAATTACAGAAGAACCTATCCCTAGGGCAGGGGTGCCAAATTCATTTGCTACAGCAGGCCAGATTTGACATAAATGTACTTCAAGTGGGCCATACATACCATGAATCAAAATACTAGGGCACTCTCACTAAAGCCCTGCACAGATCCAAATAAGTGGATCTCTATCCACAAGACATGGTCCGTGGATATGTGTTGTATCTGTGGATTTGCAGGGTTCTAACTCTTGCAGCACCACAGAGTGCTATGTATGTGAAACTACACTCCATAATCCCTCCTTCTCTCCTGTTAGGGGGAGAGTGTGGTTTCATGGAGCACATTCTTGCATACCCACCACTCCATGATGGTGCAAGACCTGACACTCTTGCGGCCTCATGTGTTGGGTATATGAGACCACACACCCTCTCTACCTCTGTAGATGAGACAGTGTGGTCCTACTGAGTGCACTCATGGGGCAGAAGCAAGAAGTTCAGCCCACCAGCTGCCTATTTGAAACTTGTTACCTAGATGAAGTCCTACTTGCCCAACTGCTACCCTATGCTTGGTTTATACAGTGAAGCATCAAAGGATAAAAAAATTAACATCCTATGTGAGAATCTTCAGAAAGCAGGGCCAGCCCAAGGGAGGTGGCAGGGCCAATCAGCCTAGGGTGACCCCCCAATCCCCTGCAATGGGGGGGGGTGGGGCTGGCCAACCCAGAGACTGGGCTCTACACTCCTGCCCCTTGTGCTTGCCTTGCTGCCAAAGGCAGTGGGGTAGGGGAGAGTGGGCAGCATGGCAGTGGGGGAAGGTAGCTGTGCAGGCCCCACACTGCCCTACTCAACTGCAGGGCTTGGGGCAGTCGCTCTGCTGGCAGCTCCTGCCCCCCTCTCCCAGGACAACCCTGTCTGAGAGTTTCTCACAAAGCTAGGTGAATGGGCAATACAATAAGGCAGACAGAATTCAGTGCTGACAAATACAATGTAATGTACATGGGGAGGAATAATCTTGACTATTCATACACATTGCTGAGTTCTAATTTGGCTGACTCCTAGATTACAGGAAAGAAACCTGAGCACCATTATGACCAGTACCACGAAAACCTCTGTTCGGGATACCCAGACAAGCAAGAGCATAGGAAATACTGAAATAAGAATGATGAAACATAAATCTGTAGTATGCCTTCAACTCAATAAGATGGTGTAGCTCAGGTAACACATGTAGGGAGAAATTTGAAAAACCCACAGGATGCAAAGTGGTGATGAAAGTTACTGGAATAAGAGGAAACTGTCACAAAGGAAGTTAACAGAATGAGATTAACAAAGCAACTGAATACTAGGGAACAAGCATGAGAGAGGCACAACACAGCAAGTCCCAAAAGGGCAGCCCTGTTACTCTAGTTCTGCAAAACAAGCAAGGAGTCCTGTGGCACTTAAAAGACTAACACGTTTAGTTGTTAACATGAACTTCCCTGAAAGAAAAATCGCGCTTCCTCATGTGATAAATGTGTCAGTCTTTAAGTGCCATTTGACTCCTTGCTTGTTTCACAAAATCTTAAACAGTACAGGGAACATAAGCGGTGTGTCTGTACAAGAGAAAGGCAGTCAGTTTAAAATGAAGGTTTCGATTTCCAGAACACACAGTTGCAGTTTCACACCCCTGCAGCAGTCAGAGAAGAATCGGCCGATTACACGGGCCACTAGAGGAGCCACAGGTTTTTTTTCCCCACCCCAGGAAGTTGCGGGAACAGCTATCGCCGGGCAATGCACTAAGCGCCCCCAGAGTGAAGGGGGGGGGTATTCCAGGGGTGCCCCTAGAGAAGGGGCTAGGCCGGTGGAGCCAGGCCAGTCACACACACACACACGTACACCCCCCGCCCGAGGCCTCTAATGACCCTCAGGCTTCGCTCACAAAGACGCCAGGGCTGGAGGAGGGAAGCACCTTCCGCATGGCTGTTCCCGCCCGGGCCACGAGCCGCCGCTGGAAGCACGAGCCCAGCCAGGGCGGCCTCCGCCAGGCGGGAGCCGCATTAACCAGCCCGGCCCCGTGGCGGTGAGTTCCCCAGGCCGCTCGCGGCAGGGGGCGCCGGTGACAGACCGCCCCGCCCGCTGCCCCAGCCGCCGCCCCGCCGCAGCGCTCGGCTCGGGGCAGCCCACGGCAGGTACCTGCGCCGTCAGCCCCTGCTCCTCGTCGTCGTGCCCGCTCAGCACCCGCCGCAGCTTCTCCATCCCGCCGCCGCCAACCCCACCCGCCCCTGCTGCTGTCCCCCTCCCTGGGCGGCGAGCGGGACAACGGCCCCGCGGAAGTCACGAGACCACCAACGGAAACAGCCGCGGCCGGGCCTTCAACGCCCCCGAGGGCCTCCAGCCAGAGACCCCGCCCCCTCCTCGCGGCACCGACCGCCCCGCCCCCTTCCGCGCGCCGCTACACTAGCCCCGCCCCCGAACCGCGCGCCGGATCCCCTGCCTCGTCCCCTCGCGCCCGTGGCCCCGCCCCTTTTCTCGCTCTGCTCTCTTGGGCCTCGCGGCCGCTGCGTTCGGCGCCTCTCCGCCCGTCCTCGGCTTGGCCCCGCCCCCCCGCCGGGTTCGGAGGCGCGTGCGGCGCAGGTCGGAGCTGCGGGCTGGGCGGGCGCGCTCGCGCCCCTGAGCTGCTTTGCCAGTGACGGGCAGGGCGCGCGCCCCGCGGAGCTGCGGGGCTTAGTGACGCTCCGCCGAGCGAGCTGCCGGGGGAGGCGGGATTGTCGGATCTGGGGACTGGCGCGCCAGCGTCCAGCTAGGGCATGTCCCAGCCTGGCACTCGCCTGCACCCGGGGGCGGCGGTACCCAGTGCTCTCCCCAGGACTTGAAATGAAAGGGGGTGTAGGAGGAGGTATGGGGGTGTTGGGGAGCTCACTCCCTTGGTATAACACTGTCACTGGCTGACAACTGCGGGGGTGTTGGGAAATTTAGGGGAGGTGTAGGGGGCTGTTAGGGAAATCCCTGGTTGTACTGCTCCAGGACAGGTGAGAGAAGTCTTCTCCTTAGAAAAATTCTGGCTGTGCCCCTGCTTGAGGCAGCTTACAGGCTGCTGTACAATGAATCGTAAACAGCTCCCCTGCACCCCCAAGACTTGGTCAAATATTTGCTCAGATTTTATTTGACAAGTGAAACTCGCTTTCAAAGGATGTTCTGAAAACAAATAAAAAGGACCAAAGACAGAACGGCACATCTTCTTCCATCCAAAAGGCTACCAAATTCAGTGTTGTGCAATTTTGTTGACTTCAGTCCAGTTACCCTACTTGCCTCACCCTAGACCAGGGGTGGCCAAACTAATGAAACTCAAGAGCCCCACAAGTCGATTATTAAACCTTCAGAGCCAAACTGAGGCATATAACCACGTATTTTTACCTACTCCAAAATGACTAAGCTTAAGATTCATTGCGTACTTTATTGTAAAAACAGGACAAATATTGATCCTACTAATGTCAGAGCCTGATAATTATTTAAGTTCATCATGAAAACCAGATGTAGAGCACTGCAGGCTTCTGGCAAGTTTTCTAAAATCTGGGCAGTAACGTGTCAATGCAGCAGGTAAAAGCTCTCTCAGATGCTGAGCTCAACTATTGCACAATGTTTTGAATATCATTGTGGAATACAATGTTTCACAGCAATAAGGTGTGCCAAAAATTGAAAGTAATCTATATTCAGTTTTAAAACTTTTCTCTGTTGTATTTTCATTTCTCAGTATTCCACATCATGTTTAGGACTTGTAAAACATGATTTTCCATCGCTTTGCAGTCAAAGCGATTTCATTAAAAATGGTTCTAGATTAGGTCTGGTCTATGCTAGAGAGTTTTGTCAACAAGAGAGTGCCGGTGTATGCACTACAGTCACACATACATACCTCTCACTGACAAAACTGCTCTGGTTTACTTTTTGACAAAAACTAGTAGGACTTTTGTTAACAGAGTTAGAGTGACCCTAGACCAGTGAAATTGACAAGAACGCCAAGGTGTGCTCCTGGCTGGGAGCTAGGTGAGAAAATCCCACTTAGTTTCATCAACGAAGCCTCATACGATAAATAAATTTGTTAGTCTTTAAGTGCCACAGGTCTCCTTGCTTCTTTTGCTGGACTAGACTAATACAGCTGCCCTTTTGGAACTTGTCAAATAGGAAGTCATGGACCAGGGATCAGCAACGCAGGCTGATGGCCAAATCAGGGTTGCCTCTACCCTCCCGCCACAACTGCATGAGCTGGAAGCAGCCCAGTGGCCGTGCTGTGGCCCCTAGCGCTGGTGGGGGGGTCAACAGGCAGCACACACTTCCTCTGTCGGCAGGGTGGAACAGCACTGCCCCCTCTACCCCCGGCTGGTCAGCTCCCAGCCCACTACCATGGGTGTGGCAGATGGGAGAGAAGAAGACAGGCCCTTGGTGACGGAAGGTCAGGTTAGGGACTGCTTAAAGAAGCTGCGAGTGCACAAGTCCATGGGGCCGGACGAACTGCATCCAAGGGTGCTAAGGGAATTGGCCGACGAAATAGCCGCACCGCTGGCCGTTATCTTTCAAAACTCATGGAGAATGGGGGAGGTGCCAGAGGACTGGAAAAAAGCAAATGTAGTGCCTATTTTCAAGAAAGGGAAAAAGGTGGATCCAGGGAATTACAGACCAGTCAGCCTCACCTCAATCCCTGGAAAAATTATGGAGCAGATTCTCAAAGAATCCATCCTTACACACTTAGAGGAAAATAAAGTGATCAGGAACAGTCAGCATGGATTTACCAAGGGTAAATCATGCCTGACCAATCTCATTTCCTTCTATGAGCAGATGACTGGTTTTCTGGATGCGGGAAGCACCGTTGATGTCATATACCTTGATTTTAGTAAGGCTTTTGATACAGTTTCCCACAGCATTCTCATTGGCAAATTAAGGAAGTATGGGTTGGATAGGTGGACTATAAGGTGGATAGAGAACTGGCTAGATCAACGGTTTCAGCGTGTAGGAATCAATGGTTCCATGTCTAGCTGGCAACCGGTCACGAGTGGTGTGCCCCAGGGGTCGGTCCTGGGGCCGGTTCCGTTCAACATTTTCATCAATGATGTGGATGATGGAATAGACTGCATTCTCAGTAAGTTTGCAGATGACATCAAGCTGGGGGGACCAGTAGACACGTTGGAGGGCAAGGACAGGATTCAGGGAGACCTAGATAAATTGGAACAGTGGGCCAATAGAAATCTTATGAGATTCAATAAGGGTAAGTGTAAAATCCTGCATTTGGGACAAAAAACCCCTATGCACTGCTACAGGCTGGGAAACATTCAGCTAAGTAGCAGCAGTGTAGAAAAGGACCTGGGGGTCATGGTGGATGGGAAGCTGGATATGAGTCAGCAGTGTGCTCTTGCTGCCAAAAAGGCCAATGGCATACTGGGCTGCATCAAAAGAAGTATTACCAGCAGATCAAGGGATGTGATCATTCCCCTCTATTCTGCACTGGTGAGGCCACATCTAGAATACTGTGTTCAGTTTTGGGCTCCCCACTACAAAAAGGACCGGGACATGCTAGAGAGAGTTCAGAGGAGGGCAACCAAAATGATTAAAGGGCTGGAGCACAAGCCCTATGAGGAAAGACTGGAAGCATTAGGCTTATTTAGTCTGCAAAAGAGAAGATTGAGGGGGGATATGATAGCAAGCTTCAACTACTTGAAGGGATGCTCTAAGGAAGATGGAGCTCGACTGTTCTCGGTAGTAACGGAGGACAGAACGAGGAGCAATGGTCTCAAGTTGCGGTTAGGGAGGTCGAGGCTGGATATTAGAAAAAACTTTTTTACCAGGAGAGTGGTGAAGTCTTGGAATGAGCTGCTAAGGGAGGTGGTGGAGTCTCCATCTTTGGAGGTGTTTAAGGCCCGGCTGGACAAAACCCTGACTGGGATGGTTTAAGTGGGAGTGGTCCTGCTTCTGGCAGGGGGTTGGACTAGATGACCTATGAGGTCCCTTCCAACCCTATGATTCTATGATTCTCAGGAGCAGCTGGTGGAGAGCTGCAGCTTGCGGAGGCAGGGCCCTGAATTGCCCACTCTGTGGAGTTCAGGCTGCTTCGATCAGGCGACTCCAGGGCTGGACAGGGTCCGCCTCGCCCCCAGGCACTGGATCGGGCCTCTTCAGCCCTGGGGTGGCCGGGTGGAGGCAGCCTGAACTCTGCAGAGGGGCCATTGCCGGGCTCCGCCTCCGCAAGCTGCATGTCTCTGCTGGCAGCTCTTGGGAGGGGTGGCCGGCTGGGGGCAGGTGGAGTAGCATTGCTCTGTCCCGCCAGTGGACAGAGGAATGGAGGGAGCACACACCGCCCGCACACCCCCCCCCGCCAGCGCTAGGGGGCCATCATGCAGCTGCTGGGCTGTCTCAGGCTCATGTGGTTGTGGTGGGAAGGTGGGGGGGAAATGGCTCTTCTGATCTTTTTGGATTGCTGACCCCTGTCCTAGACAATCTGATAGCAGTGCCACATCATGCTAAAGAAAACTAAAGATACTCATCTAAAATGTTTTCCTAATATTAATTTTACATGTGAACAATTGCTGTAATTGCCACAGGGATGCTAAGTGATCACTGGTGCAAGGGAAAGTGGTCTGCCTTGTTTGGTATGGCCACACACACTTCTTATTTCGAAACAAC
>ML681972.1:32680501-32693766 GCA_007922195.1 Podocnemis expansa | reverse complement strand
AAACAGCTTGTTTCGAAACCTCTTGTTTCGAAACAAGCCCTCCCCGTGTGAACATAGCCGTTGTGAATTAAGGAGCAAATGGTTCAAGAGAAAAATCTCTTTATTAAGATGCAGGCTGGGCTATGAAGAAAAGCTTGAGAGTCTCTACCTTAGCAACCATACTGTCAGCTCAAACCAGCCAGTGGAATGAGAGCTCCAAGGATGCACTAATTCCTTTACCTGCACAGCAACAGTTTTAGGATTTCAGACCTTAACTATGTCTATAATAGCAAATTAGTCTGGATTAAGGAGGCTTAATCCGGACTAATTTGCTCCCTGTTTACAGTAGGCTTTGCCTAGTTCGAACTAAAAAAATTTTTAGTTGCAACAATTAGTGCAAACTGAAGGTTTAGTTTGAATTTTAGTTTGAAATAGTATGATGTAGTCATGCTAGTTCAAACTAAAGTTTGAACTAAGCGATTAGTTTGATCTAACCATGTTTTTTTAGTTTGAACTAACTTTTAGTTCGAACTAACTGCATTTTTTTTAGCTTGAAATAAAAAGCACAGCTAGTTCAAACTAGAAAGTTAGTTCGAACTAAAAAACGGTGGTTAGTTTGAACTAACTCCTAACTGCTTAGTTCAGACTAAGCAAATCTAAACTAAGCAGTGAAATGTAGACATAGCCTTCATCACCTCCATAAAATTAAATATGAGGCTTCCATTCTCCCCAGGGCCAGCCCAGGGTTTTTTGGCACCCTAGGCCAAGCCCTGCAAATAGTGTAGTGGTTAGCACCTCTGCTTAACATGGAGAAGGCCCTGGGTTTAATTCCTAGGGGGTTGGACTCAATGATCTCACGAGGTCCCTTCTAGCCCTATGATTTGATTGATTGAACACTGATTTTGGCACCGCCCCTCGCTGCTGGTGCTGGCGGGGATCTGGCCCTCACCATGGAGCAGCACTGCAGCAGGGATCCAGCCATTGGGGGGGGGCAGCACTGCCACCAGGGTTGAGCTGCGGGTGGCGGTCCGACCCCAGCTGGGGAGTGGTGCTGCAGGCAGGGGTCCAGCCGCGGGCCAGGAGCAGAGCAGGGCAGGATAGGCTTGTTGACCACTGCCAGCCCAGCCCTTGGCGCCCCCTAATTGTTGGTGCCCTAGGCGACAACGTAGGTCGCCTCTATGGGAGGACTGACCCTGGTCTCACTCATGTCACCCACTAGCAGTCTTTTATAGGGGCAGCAGCATCACCTGCCACTCCACCACACATTGGACGGTGGGTCATCTTCCTGAGAACAGCATCATCAGTCATCCAGATATGAAGAGTAGCAGCGATGAAAGTAGGGAAACTGTCAAATATGAAAGCAAGGAGTCCTGTGGCACTTAAAAACTTTCTCAGCTGATGCTTCCCATGGCAGTAAGTTTTTCAAAATATCATGACTGTTCCTAACCAGTCCTTAATATCAGCAACCATAAACTTGAACCATACTTACAGTACAGTTCTTCTCTAGGATGGGGCAGGGGTTAAATTCTGCCCAAACAATAACTCTTTTGCTCTGTACAATCACAAGGTTTGAAACAACAGACCAAACTTAGCTGTCATGCAAGCAGACGTGGCACCACCAAAATAGTTGGAATTGCATCCACTTACATGAAAGGCAGAATTTGGCCCAATGTTTGTAGTACAAGAGCTTGATTTAGTTAGAACAACGTGATCCATATTTTAGAATGAACGGAGTTGGCTGAAAATTGTTAGGCTTGTTGCCACAGTCAACTAAAAGTTGCAGCGCGAAGAGGCTGAGACTATTTGGAGCAAAGCATAATGAAAAATCATGGCGAGAGTCAGGCACTGTGATACATGGAAAGTGTGTCCTAAAAACTTAATGCATTTTCTGAAAAGCAAGTTAAGTAGTTCTGCTCAGATACTATAGAGTTCTGTGACTTCCATTGCCTATTTTCTACAGTACTGTTTTTGTTTGTTTGTTTGTTTTTGGCATTCGTTACTTGTAAGGGGTTATTCCACTTTCAAAATGAGGTACAATGACAGCTATTACACCAGCAGAGAGGGAAATTTCTTAATAGTATTCCAAAATTAAATAAAGACAAACTGCAAGTTTTAGAAGGTAAAAAGGACTATAGGCTTAGCACAGATTTTACAGTGGCTTACTTGTTCAATGAAAATAAACCTCTTTTAGTCTCTGGCTATGTCCACAAATACATCATTATTTTGAAATAATCCATTTCAAAATGAGTTATTTCGAAATAAAGCCCTTATTTCAAAATAAGTTAATTCAAATTAGTAGTTTGTTAATTCGAATTAAGGGAAAGCCTGCTTTCGAAATAGCCCCTGTTTCAAAATGGTTATTTCGAAACAAGGCTGTTCGGACGTGTTGTTTTGAAACAGTTGTTTTGAAACAATGGTGTTGTTTCGAAACAATGTGTCCAAACGCCATTGTTTTTAAACAACTGTTTCAAAACAACGGCTGTTTCAATTAGATGCGAGGTTTAACGGTTTCGAAATAACGGCTGTTATTTCAAGACAATGGGTCATGTTTTTTCAAAATAACGGTGCGTTGTGTGGACATGCCACTTCTTATTTTGAAACAACCTTGTTGTTTCGAAATAAGAAGCCTATGTGGACATACCCTCTGGTCACAATGGGAGCAGAACGGTGCCATCTCCAATTCTGTTTAAATAATGTAATCATTACTAGGGTTCTCCCAGATGTAAGACAGGATTTTAGGTACACCATCTTTCCACAGAGTATCTCAAGAAGCAATTTGGGGGCCAAAGTTAGTTAGTTAGTTGTCTGTCATATACATTATAGTATTGTGGCACATTTCAGAGAGAAATTACAAGAACATGAGAAATGAGCTGTAAACCTAAACCCCGTGAACTCAATGGAAAATTCTCATTGACTTCGGTGGGTTTTGGATCACGCCAAATGCACACTGAATTGGATACCTGAGCTGAAAGGTTCCAAAGGGGGAACTGTGTTAGTCTAGTTCAGCAAAACAAACAAGGAGTCCTGTGGCACTTTTAAACAAATTTATCGCATGCGCCTTCATGGGTTCATTTCAGACTTGAAAAAATTAGATTAAGCGGTGTCAGAGACTAAAGTATGATGGAAATGAGGCTTTTAGCCCACAATACATGGGTTGAGACTATGTTGTGTTGGGGGCAGTGGTGGAGACCCAATAGAAGTGTTTGGATCTGAGGCTTTGTTCATCCATTATTTTTGAGGGGGAAAAAATGAAGGAGTGGATGGCTTTTGGAAGGATCTTTTAGTTATTTATTTGCTTAGTCAGTTCCAATAGTATGCTCAGCACTGTACAATTCACTAAAGTGAGGAGAGTCCCTGCCCTGAAGACATTACATTCGAAAAGGCAGACCCCCCATCCCCCCAAGAAAACAAAATCAGTGCAGCTGGGGAGTTAAAGGAGACAGTACTGAGAGAAGGAAGCAGGAAGGTTCCATGTCTTAATGTCAGTCTCTTCCCCTTTATATAAGTGTTTTAATGGAGAAGAACTAGCGACTTAGTGGTCTATCAGTAATTGTCGTAACTTCATTTCAGGGTAGGATTCTATATGAAAATATACTCCCTCTCACAAACAAAACCAAAACTGGCAAAACACCAGAATTTCAGGGCTGAATTTAGATTAGTCTCCTAGTGCTGGACCTGTGATTACCAGAAAACAAAATTTAATTGGTTCGCAATAAAACTGTGTCAGATGACTGACTGCTAAACCAGCCTCAGATGCTTCTCAGACATTTGTTTTTTGTGGAAAGTTGTTGGGCTGGGGGGGTCTGTAACCCCACCCAACCCAACCCACTTTTAGATTTTAATGTTTGGAGTATCCTCCTCCTCTCCACAAAATACTGTGATGTAATTTGTGATCCATTTCCCTTCCCAGGTTGTGAGTACTCAGGGTGTCAGGTTATTTTACAGGGATCACCAGCTACCAGTCCTCATGCATGCCACCAAGGAAAGCATGGTGGGAAGAGGCGGTCATCACTTTTGGGGGGGGGAGGTGGTCTGTAATAGCCTGAAATATTTTCAACAGGAGTCCCAGCAAAAAAAAGTTTGAAAACCCCTGTGGCCTAACATTTTACAAACTTCCTTCTGTGCTGTGTCCGTCTTAGGCGTATTGATGCCCTAGGTCAGTGGTTCTCAACCTTCTCTTTGCTGTGGCACACCTTGATAGCTTTAATTATTTTGAAACGCACCATCATACAGTCTCCAAATTAACTCATGCATATTCATGAGTCAATCCAGAATTCTTCAACTAGAGTTTCAAATAATTCCATGGCATACCTACTCAGGCCTGAGGGCACACCCATGTACTGTGGCAGACTGGTTGGGAAAGACTGCCCTAGGCCTAGACAGAGAAGGGGTTTAGCTGAACTATTCTCTTTGTTTGTTGCTGATATCAGCTGTTCCAGTTTATTCTGCAGTTTGCTGCTGCATACCGACAGTGACATGTGAGTTCAGTTCTATACTTTTGAATGCCTCTATTGTTCCTACTGATGATTTCACTGGAATCTGGCACAGGCCAGACACCAATAGCATGTTTTTATTAAGAACATTACTGAAAGTGTCACCAGCAAACAAACAAAAGATAATACCTCATCTACCTTGTCTCTCTCCCACCAAACATGCAGTCTGCAGCTGGTAAAATTTAAAACTCCTCAGCTGCTAACTTATTGACAATTCACTGTCTTTAAATGGCACTTTTTCTTTGCTAGTGTAACCCCCATCTTTTTTCCTCTAGCTTACTTGGGAGCAGGTAACACTTGTGTGCATATGCACCTAATTTTGATGACAAGATCCTGAATATCTGATTGGTGATGTTGGAATAGTGGAAATCCTTTACACACCCCTCTGCAGCAGCCTTTTGTTCTTACAGAACTGCACAACTGGTGGTGCCTCTACCTGGCGGGATCCTTCCCACACCTATGGCATGCCTTGGGAGCCTCCAGGACTAAACCCATGCTAATAAGAAGAATCTGTGGCATAGGTCTAATTCAAAAATATCAGTTATGCACACAATATGCCTAATTACTTAAATTACTATTAACAAACCTTTACTAAATTAAGGAAACTGGGCATTACAGGCTGAAATTAAATATCACATGGGCAGTTGAATAAATCAATTAACAAACACAGATTACAGGGAATAATGAAACTTTCAAACTGCCATTTACACTGCCACTGTTACCCCACCTCTGGAGTGCACACTGCCCCAGAGTTCAGAACCCCGACCCCTTGCTTGCATAGGTGTGTTTGAAGGTTTGACAAAGGAGACAAGGCAGTATTCTGCTAGTTCAGCGTATCCGATCAGTCATAGTACCACAATGAAGATCTGAAGTGGGCCCAACCAAATGTCAATAGTCCTGGCCCTGGTTCAAATGGACCACTACTCTATCACTTCTCAGACCCAGTCGGGGCAGGGAGGAGGGAAGAAGGGCAGAACAAGCAGGCACTCACACCACTCATTGTAGCGCCAGCTCTAGGCTCAGACCCTGCTTTGGGTTGAGGCAGGGTCGAAACTATGGCAGGACAAATGGGGCTTCGCCCAGGACACAAATTTGAAAGTGCGCTAGAGTAGACCCTTCCTGACCCTTAAAGGCACATTCCTCCGGAAGCCAGGGAAGGAGCTGCCCACTTGGCTTTGGCCGCGGCAGGGAAGGGACCCCCACTGCTGGCTCTTGCCACAGTGGGGAGAAGGGACACCCCCTGCCATCTCTGGCCACGGTGGAGAAGGGATCCCCACTGCCAGCTTTGGCTGTGACGGGGAGAAGGGACCCCCACTGCTGGATGGATGGGCCCCGGATTGGGGCCCAGAGGGTGCCTTTGGGGCTGCTTTCCCTGGCTGCCTGAACCCCTAGTTACAGCTCTGGGTTGTGGAATGCCACCAACCTCCAAAACTCCCTGCTTTAGTAAACCTCCAGCAGTCACAGGACCCCCCAGGAGCAGTCTGGGACCCCCTGGAGCAGTCACCAGCAGCTTCCAGAATGGGTCATGTGCTCAGTCCCAAAATGGAGACCACCTTCTCCTCCTGTGCCCCTTGGAAGGGTCTGTCTCTCCCTTTTCCCAAGAGATCATGGGAGTTGTAGTCTCTCAGTGGCAGAACTTGCTGCACACAGGATCTGCTTAAATGTTAGCATCCTAGTTAAATTCAGAGGCCCCTAAAGTACATGGTGCCTACACTAGTCTATAATCAAAGATCTCTGAGAAACCAAGCAGTGGTTAAAGTATAATTTGATGGGCCCCCTGGAACCCTCCTAATCTCCAGGCTCCCTTCCTGTATTGTCCGGGACCCCTTCATGCATGTGCGAGCCCCAGCCTAGGTAGGCATTTTTAACCACTTCTTAGTACTACATGCATCAGTTATTGCTCCTTAAAAATATTTATAATTTTATATGGCAGTTATGTCGATAGCAATTATTGTCACAAACTAGCAAAACTGCATAACATACAACCATCAGATGACCTCCTCCCCTGCCTCACTAACTCAAGTATGATGAGACAGATTATAACAAGAGAATACAGCTCAATCTGTCTGAAGAAGCCAAGGCAGAGCAGTTATTTGGGGAAGATCTGAGACAGCCGTTCCATTACTAGAGGGCTTGTGCTGTCTGTGCCATGACCACGCTGGTGTCTGGCAGGGCAGCTGCTGCAGAGACACAATGCAGTTATTACCTCAGTGGCATCATCCATCAGCGGCCTTTTGCCCCTCCTGCAACATCGCACCTGATGGGGGAATCAACAGGCAGCTGCTGTGCCAGGAGCTTAGGGAGAGCCCAGAGAGCTGAACCGACACCCCAGGGCTCCACCTTTGAGCCAAGCCCTCAGGAAGAGACCCCCACCTCACCATCTCCAAGCCAAGCACTAGCCCTAAGAGCCCAGTGCTGGGGACCAAGTGCCAGGCATCAGGCAGCAACTTAAAGGCCCCAAATATTCAGAGATCTCTTGCAGAACGCAGGGCTCCCCGTATCTGGGTGAGAGATTCCCTAAGGAGAGGCCAGTGCCGCTGGGTGCCCCAGCTCCAAGCAGCGTGTGGCAGGGCCTGGGACCAGAATGGCCTTGGAGCGCCCGGGGGAGAGGGTGGGTCGGAAGCCAGCCCCACAAAGTGCAGTGTCCCTGTGCTGCACTGGGGCTGCCTCCCTCTGGGAGGTGCAGCTGCTGCATGACAGGTAGGTGCAGCCAGTGCCCAGATCACTCCAGTACTGCCCGGTGCCTGGTGCCTGCCAGTGTGCACCGGGGGGGTGGGGAGCCTGCCCTCCAGGAAATCACACAGGGGTTGGCTGAAAAATCCCATCGCTGACCTTGAAGTGAGTCTGTAGTTATGTACTACTCACCTGATTGGGAAATGTTACAAATAACTCTTCTTTCAAGCACTTTTGTTCAGCAAATTGAAGGTGAATTAGTGGCTAAATGGTTGGTCATTCTGGCTAGCAAAGACCTCAAAGAAGCAATCAGGCCACATGGTGGCACTCCTTTCCTATATGTTATAAGCCAATAGGAAAAAGATTGAGAGGTCCAAAAGATCACATTTCCACATCCCTTTTGTTGGTCTTTAAGCGCCACAGGCCCCTTTGGAACTTGGCCTCATTCCTTTAAGGGCTCACCACCCTCAACTCCCATTAAGGGTCTTCAGCACCTTACAGAATAGGTCTCTTAAATAATAGTTGGTAGTATAGTCATAACAGTCCTCTCAAATGGGCACTGAATATCATTATTGCTTCAGGCAACTACAGCTGACAGTGAATAGCCTGGACTGACGAACTATTTATGCCACACTATATTAACATTGGAAGAAAATTAAAATTTCCCCCCAGCATCCTGTTGGGACCCAAGTGGAACCTCATTAAAGCCAAAGTCAAACAAGGTCTCTGCCTGCTAAAACAATAGCCTACTACATAATACCATGTAGCCTCATGTGAACAGTTCCATTTTTTTCATTAATGAAATAGGTGGAATGTCTGTATTAGGAACAAGCAGTACCATGTTCCTTCAGAATCATTCCAAATAAATTCACTCCAGGATATTTGCACTCCCTTCTTCATTTGAGCTTGCCTGCATAGGTGAGACCCAATCATGTTATAACACAAAAAAAGAAAGTTTGCAGCCCCTGTTAGTTTGCTAAGCAGCATGGCTCCTGGGGGTGGCACATTGCTAGGGGTTGTAAGGCTATGTCTATACCTAAATGCTTAGTTCAGCCTTGCTTAGTCCAAACTAAGTAGTTTGACGTTAGTTCAAACTAACTTTCAGTTCAAACTAGCTGTGTTTAAGTTCAAACTAGGCAAATCCTAGTGCAGACAGGGCTCATATTAGTTCAAATTAAGGCTCCCTTAATTTGAACTAATTTGCTAGTGTAGACATAGCCTAAGTGAACAATGCCCACCAAAAATCACTTGAGCAGAGGTTCCCTCAGTGAGAAGCACATTAAAAAACTCTCACAGTGCCTTACGTGGAAACCCACACTGCATTGCAGGATGATTTTACTGAGCACAACCATTCTTTCAACCTCATTCCCACCCAAGCCATTCATACCTCTGTGGTGTATCTGTGGGTGGGCCACTGAGCCAGCAGTCTCCACCTTCCACATCCCAAACCCAGATCTGTCCATTCTAGAACTACTTTCACTTGCAGAAGTGTAGGCGACAACTGGAGTGGCCACCAAGTATTTGAGTATTTGTAAATCCAAGCATGTGTTATCTGATTTGTTTCATCACTTAGGTGAGTAACAACCTTGCTTTTGTGATGCCAGTGATCTCCTTGTGAGCAGCAAGTGTGAAACACACTCCCCACCAGGGGTTGCAACAATCAGTTTGAGGGGACAGCACAGGAAAGGAGCTGCACTCCCCATTTTCCCCACCATGTTTTGTAAAGGGACCACCAAAGAATGAAAGTAAACAGTGCACAGGCCTGCTTCATTTGACCTGTGCAGGATAGGCTTGTGTAAGCAATACGGGTGATGTCAATGGCTATGTCTACACTATAAAAGCTAAGTCGACTTAATAAAATCTACTTAAAACCAACTTTAAGTAGACTTAGTGAGGCCACACTGCATTAAGTCGACTTTATAAAGTTGACTTAAGCCAGGAGACCCATTTAAAGTTGATTTAATAAAGTCGACTTTAAATGGGTCCCCCTGGTTTAAGTCGACTTTATAAAGTCAACTTAAATGGCCACACTGCACTAAGTCAAGTTTAAGATCCACATTGTGTTACATTGACTTAATAAAGTCAACTTAACCCCTAAAGTCTACTTTAAGGGCAGGAGTTATTAAGTCGACTTAAGGAAGCCCTTAAGTTGACTTAATCAACTCCAAATGTGGACAGGGCTTTGCTGTAAATCGACTTAAGCCTCCATAAGTTGACTTAAGCCCATAGTGTAGACATAGCCAATGTGTGCTCCGTATCTCTGCAAGACTGGCATGGGGTGCCATTAGGGGTTACTCATAAACAGTGCAATGACTGGTATTCAGCAGGAATCATATAAAGTACACAGTAGAATAAGTGAAGCAAGAAGCACTTTGAGCTAGAACAGGAAGGTGTGCTTCTTTGGCTCACCCAGAAGAGGACTCCTTGTGGTGAGAACTAGCACCAACTAGTGGATGCTCCCAAATAGCTGGTCAGATATGTAATTTAAAGAGAGGATATGGTATCATCATTTTGCCTGATTTAAGTCTGTATTGCTCCAATGAAGTTGTGGTGATGTGAACCTACACTAACACAATTGAATTGAGAAACCAGAATAGGTACCAACCCTAGCTTGCTGGCTTTATTTCACAAGGCTTTGTCCCAGCACTTTCTTTATGTTGAATCTGTATAGCTTCCTACTTGTTTGTATTTTTTCTTTTTTTGAATTCACATAAGCATAAGAATATGTTAACGGATTGATTTTTTTGGTTAAATATCTCTACTAAAAATGCAAACTTGATAGTCTTAACACTATGCCACAAGCAGCCCCCAATTCATCTGAAATGTTAGACAATTTCAGTGATAGTTGGCAGAGCTTCAGATTGTTGATTGATTCTAAAACAATTTGGGACTCCAACCATTAATGCAAATATTGAGTTTAGTGTTCAAAATGAGGCAGAAGTCTAAACATTGTATAACCTCACGTAATTACATGCCTTGATTAGCATAGTAATCCCTCAAAACCATTGTGTAGTCACACGTTCTAGTTAGTTTTTATTTCCTGTGTTTCTGTCACTTTGGTAGAGCAGAAGCATAAAACCTTCAAGCAAATGTACTTAAAGTGTTTC
The DNA here is from genome assembly GCA_007922195.1 of Podocnemis expansa. Taxonomy (NCBI): domain Eukaryota; kingdom Metazoa; phylum Chordata; order Testudines; family Podocnemididae; genus Podocnemis; species Podocnemis expansa. The sequence continues at coordinate 32,683,514 of ML681972.1, read as the reverse complement.
TTGATTTGAAGAAGTATAGATAATCATCCCTCAGCGCATATGCAAAATTGGACTTTTGTAAATATAGAATTTAACATCAGTGGGAGTTGGGATGTGTCATCTCAAAAAAAAAAAAAATCAGGCCAACTACCAATCTAAATTTAAAGAACCTAATTTCATATTTACATACACAGCTACATTTGAGGTTTTGCTAAAATGTGTTTAACTAGCATGGTGCTTTTCATCACTTTAAAACTGAGTGGTCTGCAGCTATAGTGCCCTCTGTTTTCAGAAGGTATCTAGCACATGTGAGCTTTCAAAAGTAAGGCAGACTTCAGGATTGCTAATCTAATCAGCGAGTATTTGGGTCAGCCCCAGAAAACAAAAAATACAGTAACTGCTGTCTTACATTACTGAACAGTTTTCAGCATAGCTAGAGGAAAGCATGTATCTGCTTATTATCCCTATTGTTGTACAGTACCTGCCAGCAGGTGGTGGCAGATGGGCTATATGCAGCTTGTGTCTGATCCTATGTTTTACACCCCCTTGCATTTAGTTTCATTCCTTTCTGTAAGTTCACCCATCTTCGAAGCATCTGAGGAAGTGGGATCTTCTCCCACACAAGCTCATGCAAAAAATAAATCTGTTAGTCCCACACAACTCCTTGTTGTTTTTTCAACTTAATGAGGCCATCTGACTTATAATAGGCTGCCAGTTTGAGTATGCCACCTAGATGATTGAAAGAGCAAGCAGATCTGCTTCTGAAGTCCAGATTAGAAGCAGTTCATCATCCACTCAAAGCAAATATCTAGTCCTCTGATAGCTACTCTCCTTTCCCCAGCCCTGCTTTAATCAAGGTAAGGGGGTCCTGGCTTTTGGCTTTGGCTCTGAATCTTGGTTCTGGTACTTGTCCTCTGATTCTACCTCTGACTCTGGACTCCACTTCTGATGCTGACTTTTGCTCTGACCACGAGATACGACTGCCACCATCCCAATTACTAACAGTTTGCAACTTTTCTAAAATAAAGATTTGTATGAAATGCAGTCTGAGCCACAGCTTTTACAGGAAGTAGGGGTGCTGGCAGATTCTGCTGCTCATTGACTGTTGCTGCTTTGAGAACTGCAACAGCTGAAACTGAAGTAACTGAAAAATTTGGCTTAAACTTCTGTGCCATCTCACCCTTATAAGGTTAGATCAGGCTCTGTGACAGCCCCTCCTCCTCCTCACCCCTCAGTCAGGGCTAGTAGCCCCCTGCATTAAAAAAAAAAAAAAAGCAGCCACGCTTGGAGTAGAGGAGCTGCTTTCCCAGCATGCCCCCAAAAGGAGCCACTTGTGGAAAGAAACTGCTCCTAGCATCTTCTTTCAGTAGCATGCCTGGGAACAGGTCCCCAGGGATAGTGTGGAAAGAAGCCACCTAATGCAGCTCTCCTTGCTGGTGGTATGCCAGAGAGAGGAGCCACTTCTTTTCATGGTGCACCTGGAGACCCCCATGCTCCAGTCATCCCCAAAAGAAGCTGTCCTGAGTGGCTTGCACTGGCAGCTGTTTTGATTTGCTGTTACCATGTGACCTGTTCCCATGACTTGCACTTCCCTGCATTTATTTCCTCCCATTCTGTAAGTTCTCCCATCTTCAAAGCATCTGACAAAGTGGGATTTTCTCTCATGAAAGCTCATGCAATAAATAAATTTGTTAGTCTTTAAGTGCCACAGGACTCCTTGTTTCTTTTACTGAACTAGACTAACAAAGCTCCCCTTCGAAACTTTCAGTGGCAGGAGCAGCAATTTCATTGTAACTTTTCCCTGAAGCACATGGAAGTAACCACTACAGAAAGATCACCCTTTACCTTGAAAAGGTTACAGACATGAAGTAAATAGGAAGAAGGCAGTGCGGCAAAGCAGCCCCTTGGCTATGGCAGGTACCCATAGTCTCTCCTGGCTAAAGGAGGCCTTCTGTAAATCTGCCCCTTCCAACAAGTCCTCCTCTACTCCCCAACCCTCAACATCTCTTCATGGCAGCAGGTAAGTCTGTAGTTCTGTGAGGTCCCACTTAGGAAGTACCTGTGTTACATCTTCCTTGCTCACATGCAGCTGCAATGGTGTTGTCCAAGGGAGCTGTCTGCCACCCAATCCTTCCTTACAGACTACTGGCTGACTTTAACTCTTTCCCCAAACCCACAAAAACAGTATGTCTTCCTTGGCAGAAATCTCTCCCCCTTTTCCTGTTGGGTTGCTTCTCTATCCTTGTCTCCGCTCCCCTCCCCCCTTCAATCACAAGTGGGGCTTTTAATAGGGCTGCGGTAACCTTTGTCTACCTCAGCTGTGTCCAGTTAGACTGTGATCACCTCTCCCCCACCTGCAGAGGAAAAGGGGCTTTCTTACCCTGAGGCTGACATACCTGCCCTCAAGCCCCCTTGACTTTACCCCTTTTCCAGCTCCTCCAGAACCTCCTTACTGAGGTTCTGGCTGCACTTCTCCCCACACCTGTTCCTCTATACGCTCCCCATCTGTGGCCCCAAGAAGTTGCAGGACCTCTTCATCAACCTCCTCCTGGCCCTCGCCAAAGTTGCTATCCACAACACCAGGGAGAGGAGGTTGGTTGGGGAAGGGGCCTACAACTGTGGGGCCCATTTCTGGTCCTTCAACTGTGTAGAGTTCCTCTGGGCGGCGTCCGCTGGCTCCCTCGACACGTTCCAGGAGCGGTGGGCGCTGTCTGGGGTTCTCTGCTCGGTGTCCCCCTCCGGTTCCCTAGTTCTGAACCTCTGACCCCCACACCCGCTCCCGTTTTGTCATTATTTGTCCCCGGGCCTAGGACCACCTCCCCTTGAGCTGGGGGAGGGGTGTTAGTAGTGGGTGGGCTTACGCCCACCCACCTCCCCGGCGACCAAATAGGAGCCCCCTTGACTTTACCCCTTTTCCAGCTCCTCCAGAACCTCCTTATTGAGGTTCTGGCTGCACTTCTCCCCACACCTGTTCCTCTATACGCTCTCCATCTGTGGCCCCAAGAAGTTGCAGGACCTCTTCATCAACCTCCTC
>ML681972.1:32648344-32680491 GCA_007922195.1 Podocnemis expansa | reverse complement strand
GGCCCTCGCCAAAGTTGCTATCCACAGCACCAGGGAGAGGAGGTTGGTTGGTGAAGGAGCCTACAACTGTGGGGCCTATTTCTGGTCCTTCAACTGTGTAGAGTTCCTCAGGGCGGCATCCGCTGGCTCCCTTGACAGCTTCCGGGAGCAGTGGGCACTGTCCAAGGTTCTCTGCTTGATATCCCCTTCTGAATCCCTCATTCTGAACCTGTGACATCACATTCATCCCTGTTATTTCATTCACTGTCCCCCAAAATTGTTTGGAAGATGGTCTAGGGCCACCTCCCCATAGGCTGGGGGAGGGGTTTTAGAAGTGGGTGGACTTGCGCCCACCTACCATCATTCCTTTTAATAGGAGCACCCTTTTATAGCCTTTTGGGCTGACTGTCACAGCATATTGGCAGAGAAGAATTATGTATTATATAATTAGCCAGCAGCACATGATCTCCTTGAGACATGTTGAATAATGTGTACCGTCAACTGAAAGATTCCCTCCTCTAAAAAGAAGAGTTCAAGTAGAATCCTCTTTAGGGGCCATTTGTGTGTTTTCTGGGATATAAACAGGCACTACAGTCTCAATATTATTTTCCTCAAGTGCAAACTAATGAGACTGATTTGATCTGTCATCATTAGTATGATTAACTCTGAGAGTCATGGTAAGAATTCCAGAGAGATGTTTCCTCATCTCCTTCCTAATCAAACAAATCTCTTTTATGTAAAGGATAAAATTTCTCTCCATACAAAGGAGCCTTTAAGTATATACCACTAATTACACAAGTCAGTAAAAAAAACAACATTATAGTGATATCAGTTTGTTTAATTTTAAACTTCATCTCATTGCAATAGAAAATGGCCCGTGTATCCAAGAGGCTTTGACCATCATAGAACTTCCCAGATGTAGGCAGTTCCCTTAAGATCTGATATTGGAGTACAAAAAGTGTGTGCCATTTTTTATTGTGAAATGACTATTTGCATCTGTTTTTATTAAAATTATTTATTGCCATTATTTCACTTAGACCGTATATGCTTTGTTGGAATACAGATTTTACTGTCTGAAAATTGCTTCACTGATAAAAGAATTGTTTACCCCATACATTCATTATGTTGTATACATTATTTGCAATTGTTTATGCCACTTTCAAGCAAGCGTGATGAAGAAGAACTAAGCAGAAAAAAATTTTGACTGCCAGGATGTGGAAGCAACCAGACAATGGAGTTTTATCCTTCAGATCTTCTGACAAGGCTCCCATTGAAGTAAATGGAAGTGTTTTGCCTGAATGAAGACTGGAGCCACTTTTAGAAGAAGTTTAAGTGCACAAAATGAGTATGTTAAAATAAAATCTGCAACATTTCAAACCTTAAATATGCATGTTAGTAACCATTGTTGCCATCCTTCAGTTTACAAGAAGTTCTTGCTTTTCTCAAGGTGACTTTAGGGAGCCAGAATTATGTAAAAACAGACACGTAATACATGACCTGGCAACCTGGAACTCACAAATCTGCAAATGCATACTTTTAGATCATTGCTAAAGTCTGGTATAAATTTTAACGATGAAACAGCTAGTCAGGAATGGATGCTCCCAAACTACTGTGTTAAATGGCTTTTAAAACGTTTAAACATACAGAACAATTACACCACCACCACTTGCATCTTACTGACCTCTTAAAGTTCATATTGATAGCAGGCTTAAGCGACACAAAGTGATTCTGTGCCATTCAGTTATGAGGCTGGTTAAATAAAAACAAAAAGTTCTCATCTTTTAAAAAAAATACTGAGCACATGATTTTGATAAGTAATTTCATTAATAGAAAAGTAAAAAGTCAGTGCTTATAAGGCAGCAAAGAGTTAGATGTAATTGTTCACATTGCAGAAGAGGACTTATCAAAAAGGAAGGCTACAAAATTTAGGGAAGGATGAGGTGTTTTATATTGGCAAGACTTTGTATTCATGATGAATGTTATGATGGAAATGAAAAAGCAAATATCTGCATCACAGCAGCTTTATGTGGCAGAAATCTTCCTTTGTTGTAACTCACAGTAAGGAGCACATTCCATTTTTCCAACATAAAGATATTTATTCCTTCTTTTCCATCCTATCAAGAAAAACAAATCAGAAAATTCAATGAACATCTTAATACTTAATCACAATTATTGACTATGGCTTGAACATTTGTTTAACACCTTACCAAAGCAAAACTGGTCCCTAAACTTCCCTGTTCTGTGCAGTCTAGTTTTAAGAAGTGTCTCAAAAGATGGGGTTCCCTAGCTACTGGGTCACCGTATAGGGACACAATGAAATGAACAACATCTTCTTAGCTTTTCAGACATTTGTTTCCTGGGAAGCCTTTACCCCAGCAGCGGTCTCTGGCTGAGAAAATGAATAACTAAGGCTACTAAGCAATAGGATATTACAGCAGGAGACACCATAAACAATTGTCAACTAATAGCCACTGCTGACAAGAGATATGAAAACTACAACCCTTCTAATCTGAATTCACACCCAGAGAGAATTACCTACCAAACATCAGTTTGCAATCCCTTCCCCATACAGATTATAAAATTCACTCACTTGTATTTGATTAGTCGTCCTCCTTGGATGAGTTGTGCACCTTCATTAGTGAAGTGACATGCAAACAGAAGCCAGTTTCTGGGCTGTACCTTGTAGGCAAATCTCATGAAAGTCAAAGAGTAACAACAGAGTGCTGTAAAAAAGAGTCCACACAGTGTCAGTGCTGTAGAGTTTAAGCCCAGAAGGCATTACAATATCATCCAGCCTGACCCGCTGCATATCACAGGTCACAACCACCACCTACCGGCTGAACTCAATAACTGAATTTAGACAGAAGTATTACAGCCCACTGGAAACTATACTATTACGTGTCACAGGGACCTAGGTGCACCAGTGCCCAAGGCCCCTGCAGTGGCAGGGAAACAAGCAAGTCATATCCATATACTCCTGGCAAGTGACCTGCACCCACATGCTCCAGAAGAAGGGCAAAACCAAAAAACCCAAAACCAATTTATGTTTAAGAAACTTACTACTTATCACTTTAAACATCTATTTATTAAGCTCAACTACTATTTAGCAACTATTCAGTGCATTTCTCCTTTACAGTGGAAGTACCGCAACAGATAGGAACAATTCTACAAGTTGTTTGTTTTGCTTACATACAAAACAAAGAAGTTTTGGAACAGAAGATTCATAATTTCAGTAGCTGTCCATCTTTGGATGTTCCTATAACCAGGCAAGTTACCCAAAGCTTCTTTTCAGTTCAGGGACTAAATCCATCTTCCACTGCAGTCAACTCTGATTCTAATGGGAGCTGCATCAGACCCTAAATAAATAAGGCCTTCTCACCAGTTTAAACTATTGGCACATTTCTAGCAAGAACCTTACTTTATTTAAGTTCTTGCTGGGAAATAATAGTATTTATAAAAGCAACAAATATTCCCCTTGCCCCCCCAAAAACCATACATTTTTCTAGAACAGACAACTTAAAGGGGGAAAATCAATTATTTGCATGCCTGCCTTAAATTAATTTTAATTTCCATTTACATGCTCTAGGGCAAGGGAACAAAGTTAAAATCCAAAGAAAATTGATTTTTTTCTTCTAGTGTAAAGTTTCAATTTTCAGTGTGAGCTCCAGTGAAATAGCTCTTAGTCTCAAAAAGACAACAGACCTTGTCTCAGAAGGGAAAGCCTTATATTTAAGAAAATCATTTACATTTCTAGCAGAAAATTTGGAAGAAAAAAACCCTTTCATTCTGTACAAAATGAAAGCATCTCATTCAAACCTGAGGCAAGGATAATAATGCTTTGCAGAGAGACACACTCACTTACTAACCTTTGTAATAGTTTTGGGAGGATGACCACAGCATCAAATGTTATAAGTAAAACTATTTCTGAACAGGCACATAACCTCCTGTTTGTAAACAGCACTAAATGAAAAGTGAACTAGTTAACTAAACATTGTGTTGTAGTGTACATATATTTGATGGAACAAAGGTCTTTGGCAAAACTTTTGAAAAGCTGTTACACTTCACTATTTAAAAATCCTCCTCTGAGAGCCAAATGAACATTTAAGCTTCTGCTCCATTTGGAAAGTGCTATTTTATCATACGATGAAGACGGGTGGTTTCAGAATTGTCCTGAAACATTTATTTTACCTATGCAACACTTACCAAAATGAAGACACTGAAAAACATGTGCAATAACTTTTTAATCAATCAGATTAAATGGCTGGATATTTTTGTTACAATCAACAGCTGTAGGCAGATTTTGCTAAATCTGCTCCAAAGACTACTAAATGAATTGAGTGGAAAGCACTATATTTTGGCTAATATAAACATCATTGTGTAAGAACTGTATATTAAAACTTTAAAAGGATGCATTTATCATGCAAGAAGATATTAGAATCTCAAATATGTCCAAAGGAAAGCTTGGGCCAATAGTCTACATTCTGGGAAAAAAAAAAAAACAAGTGTTTAAATAGGTCCAGAGGGGTAGTTGTGTTAGTTTAGCTCAGCAAAACAAAAGGAGTCTTCTGGCACTTTAAAGACTAACAAATTTATCACATGAGCATTGGTGGAAGAGATCCTACTTTGACAGCTGACAAAGCAGGATCTCTCCCACCAACGCTTATGTGATAAATAAATTTGTTAGTCTTTAAAGTGCCACAAAACTCCTTAAGTGTTGAAATGAAGTTATTCTTGCATTTCCAACCAGAAAATCTTTTGAACAGAATACAGAGTGAATAAATAGTATAGATAAGTTTTCAAGAGAGATGGCTGTTCCCTTATATTTGTAGAAAACCTTCTAACAGACAGTTGTTGCTCTCTAAAGTCAATTTAATTCTGTAATTAAGGTGCAAGCAGCACTTCAATTTCAGAACACATTTCTTTTCAGTTCTCCATTTGGCAAGCACTCCAACTTAAATCCCGTAACTAACAGAAGCAGTGTCCGTGATGGCAAGAGTACAAGGGGAAGGCAGTAGCAGATTTACACAGGAAATAAGTTAGGAAAACTTTCTGGAATTAAAAATATATTGTTGTAAGATAAAAGGAATTAAATATTCTCAAATTGTTACTGATTTTGAGTGCACATTCTTGAGAAAACCCTTGACCCCTCTCCCGCAAATCTACACTAATTATTTAAGTTCCAAAGACATATCCCTGTTAGTCTACTTCAGCAAAAAAAAAAAAAAAAAAACCACCACCACAAACAACACACCAAACAAGGAGTCTTCAGTCATTTTTAAAGACTAACAAAATTTATGACATGAGCATCTGATGAAATGGGATGTCTCCCGCGACAGCTCATGAAATAAATAAATTTGTTAGTTTTTAAAAGTGACTCGGGTCTCCTTGTTTGTCTTCCTAATTATTCAGTATCCACCTTTCAGAAAAAAGAGTGCTCCCTTTAAGAAGCTGGACACCTCAAATAAAAAGGAACATGCAGACATTACAAAACTTACATCCACAGTATTTTATGTGCAACAGGAGCACAGATGTGCTTGAAGAGCAGCATTCAGAAATATTTTGTTTGTTTGTTTAGATGGATTAAGTAATTTGACATTTTTAAGTCAGTTCGGATATTAAACCTGTTTCTTACCAAATGTCATTCGGCCACTAATGATCTCTGGAGATTTCTTCATGTCATTAATAGCAGCAATAGGGAGTCCCCAGTTGGCTACTGGTCCCCAAAAGTGCTGTAAATAAAATGGAGAAGGCAGCAAAGAGTTTATCCTTTAATTATACAAGATTCCCCCCCCCCCACCAGTTACTTTTGGTTCTTTCATGTTTTTAAGAGAGGAAGCTCTGGAAGAGTGTATTTTGCATGGACATTTATGTTAAAAGAGAAGTGTGCTGGAAAGCTCTTTAAGTGGAAAAAAAATAAATCTTTTGTTGTAAGAGTCTCAATATCCACTAAGGGAAGAATCCTGCCACCATTCTTAAGTCTCTGCAGATGAATTTGGCATAGCTCATCCCAAGTGAGACAGGAACAAAACACATCATTCTTCCCAGGCTGTCAAGGGGCAACAGAATCACTCTGTGGTCACCGCTGTAATTTCAAGTTTATGCTAGAGTCTACAGCCACTATATGCAAATTAATACTGCACCTTGTTCATACAAGAAATTCTCCAAACCACCATTCAATATAAAGGCAGAATAAACCCCAATACAAAATACCTAAGTGAATAACTTAAGGGGGCATTCCAGAATTACGCTGGAGGCTGGATGACTCCCAACAAGCACATTTGAGCCCTGGGCAATCACACCACTTTGTTGAAAGCTCTTGGGAAATATTCATTTTTCATTGAAGTAAATGAGAACATTTAAATGTACTTTGTTCGGTGACAGCTGAAATGATGGAAAAGCACTGCCCAAGGACTGAACAGCCTGCAAGCCAGGGCAGTGACTAAGCCATGGTGTTCAAGGGGTTTTCTGGGGGGTCAAGCAAGTCAAATCCTCCCCATCTCTGCATTTAATTGCAACTGTGTGTCTGTGTAGGTGCATGACAGATGCAAGGAGAAACATCACACAAACTGACTAGAGATAGCAAAAACAGTAAGAACTCAGACTATGAGCTCCTGAAAACTAGGTAAGAAAGCAAAAACTAGGAGAGAAGAGTGGCAGAAGGAGGCTTAGAACTGTGAACACAGAAATAGCAACTATTATAATATTAAAATTATGTATATTCCAGGGATTCTGAACACAAAAGAAAATGGGCAAAAGAAGCAGGGGGAAAATGGGTTTCTTCACCTGAGGTTAGTTCTTTTGAAGATGACCATCTAGTGGTCTGGGGATGAGATCATGGATTACACCTGTGTATAATAAATACAACTTTGCTTCTACCCCATACTCAAAAGGAAGACAGAAAAACTGTTTTTATTGCAATAGAATAAGCAATCTAACTCATTATTAACATTCAGAGTAGCAGATGTCCACAAATGGGAAAATGAGAAGACAGAAAACTGGCAAAAGACATCCAAATGTACCCTCCTGGTAAGTTTTACTGAGTTAGGTTGTATTTTGCAGTAAGGTCAACAGTTTTACCTTACCACAGTGACAAGTGACCTCATGAGTTCAAAGCTGCAAGCACCACAAAGTAACACTATCCCAAGTGCCTGACAAAGGGACTTGGATGCTTCTGAAAATTTATTCAAAACAGTTTAGTTTAAGAAATCTAAATAGTGACACTATTTACTTGCAAAGTACAGTGCAATACCCTGGAAGTTAAAGATTTTCACTTCCAATACTGGAAGTGTGGAAGACCATGAAAATTGACAGGAAAAGAAAATGCATCAAGACTCACTAATTAAAAGCTAACCAATCCATTACTACTCAAACCCACAAAAGACACACAATTCTGACTTAAGGGTGCTATGGCATTTCATTTTTACATTAATAGCAATGTTTATGTGGTAAACACATATTGTCCTGAGACACCAAAGTAAGTTAATACATGTTATAATAGCCAGAATCACTGCAGCAGAAATTCAGCAGCAGTTGAATTTTGTTATTTGAGGAGGGGGTTTCTGTATAACCAAGTTATTTTAATACTTTGAATGTTCTCTTTACAACTATAGCTTTTTATGCAACTGCAGCCCACATCCTAACAAAGTTTATGGTTCTAATGCATCACTTTAAATAAGTTTGAGTTTAACTCAAACTGGTCTGTCGCAAACACCATTTTAAATATCTCTACTGTTTTCTTTCGATTCATTTAAAATAGTGAAATTTAATGCTTGAGAAGTGAGACAATGATAGTGCAGGAAAGTGTCTTCTATCTACCCACAAAATAATGTTAGCCTTGAGAGATATAATGGTAGCTTCTTGCTCTGAAGTGTAGTTCATGTTCATTCAACACTTAATTCCTTATTAAACTGCTACAAAAGACACTAAGTCTGATGCTTGTTGTGACATGGGAGTGTTCACTTAAATAAAAAATAAATAATAAAAGTCCACCCAATGTGTTTCACATAAGTCACTAAACTATCAACTAGTAACTTTCAGTCACTACTGATCTGGACCACATTTGAACTGGAGATCTAAATGTAAAAAGCCTCACGGTCCCATTTCCAGTTCCCTGAGGTGTTCAGTTCTCCTCCCTCAGAAGTTTTATGTTTTTCATGCAGAAAATAAGAGGCATTCAAAGAAGTGTAATAAAGTGCAACAGGCTGCCTTCAGCCTACAGGAAGAGATTCAGAAAAGCTTTCTATTAGATTAAGAAAGCTTTCTATGTCAGTATATACTCAGCCATTGTACAGCACTAAGCACACTGAATCCCATAATACAGAAAGCCATAATTTCCAGATTCAACAACAGAGATAACTGAGGCCCATCGGAGAGACAGCCTAGACTCTAGAGTGAAAGCCAAGGGACTGTGCTGCCCACTGTCTGAATTTAACATGGTTAATTCATCTAGCGACAATGCGTGACAGTGAAGCGGTTAGACTCAGAACTCTAGATCAATCCCATGTGCCTAGCAAACCATGACTGAGAGGGCTGTGAAGAAAACCTTTACACTTCTGAAGTGATCCCTTCTCTGCTTTAGTCCTCCTTGAAATGAGGTAATTGTTAGTTTGATGCAGTGGTTCTCAAACTTTTGCAGGTCATGACACACCTGGCAGCATATTGCAACTCTACAGGATACACCAGCCCACCCACCTGAGGACAAATTCAGTTATCTCCCTGGCCCTCCATGCCACACTTACCTGTGTGGCAACACAGTAGTGTGTCCCCATGCAGTGGTCAAGAACCACTGGCTTGATGTATGTGGGAGTAGAGAGGACAACTTTTACTAATGCTTCAGTCCTGAAGGACAGCAGTATATCTCCTTAGAGCCAGGTCAATTCATAACAATGCTAGTATAGCAAGATTATGAATGGCTGAAAGGAAGCAGATATAGCTTTTTCTTACCGTGCTATGTTGTCAGCATTCGTTATGGTTCACCATTCAGATGATGCATGAAAAAGGAGAAAAGAGCAGCATTTAGTTTCCTTTAAGAACCACTGTCAAATTACTCATCCTGAATGGAAAAGACATCAGTAATGCTATAGCAATTTTTCCCCAGTTAATTTACAGCAGAATCTCAGTTTACCAACTAATTGGTCAACAATACACCAACTCCTAAAGTGTCTGTGGGATTTTCTCCCACAAAAGCTCATGCAATAAGTAAATTTGTTAGTCTTCAAATGCCACAGGACTCCTTGTTTATTTATGAGTCTGTAACTGAGGGTCTACTGTATCATACTAGAACTGAAATATTTAACAATTATCTTGATACAAGACAAATTTTACCCTCTAAATATAGTTTTTGCACTGACTTAACATACTAGGATGAAATGCTGGGCCCACTGTAGTCACTGGCAGTTTTGTCATGGACTTCAATGGAGCCAGGACTCCATCTCTTATGTTTTAAATTAAGATGGGCAAAAGACTGTCTGAGGTCTAAAAAGCAACATGGCTGTCTCTTTATGTACCTACAGACTGAGAAGAAATTAAGCGTAGGGTTTTATTCCTGGGGAATTTAAAACGTGATAAATAATGTAAATCGCAAAAGAAGCTGCATTTGCTTTTGCTAAAGAAACCAATAATCAAACTGACCCTCTGGTTCATGGAAAGCTGCCAATGGGATTTCACCATTACAAAGCTTATAACACTCAAGCCTTAAAAATTACACTGAACACAACTTTCATGTTGTCAAGTTGCTGAAGCTATGCTCCATGCTAACTACAGGCACATATTTGGGATTGGCTGCTGCTACATGACACAGTGTGCACGTAAAAGGGCAAAACCTTAATATTCACTAGACGTTACCACACATTATTTTTAGAGGCACACAATTACCCTAATCTATTCTACAATCTTGTACTCTTATCTTGCAGTCTATAGATTAATAAAAGTAATATTTCCAGAAACTTTGTACTTTGCAACACCACCTGTCCAGATGCAGTAGCTTACCACAAGTATGTGCATGACCAATATTATCTATGCATATTTAAATTTATCAGCCTCTGCTTATACATGCATAACCAGAGTAACTGCCAAAGGAAAGATTTCATCATTATTTCTTGTCTCCTTCCATTTTGCAGTCATGTTCACTGGAGATACAGCATGTGCATATCCTTGGGTCTGTCCCATAGCAACTTGTTACTAGGCTGTTGAATATATAAAGCTTTTAAAAATGAGAGAATGCTCCACAAAGCCCTTAGACTTTTTAAAAATAATTTTCATTTCAGTATATATGATGCAAATTTGCTAGCTTCACCACAGTGTAACTAAGGTTTTTTTCCCCAGTGATCTGCATGATCAACAGCCACCGAACCAATCTTCTCCCGACTCCATGGAAGAGAAGGATGTGGTACCAGGATGAATCTAGCAGTTCATTTTTTTATTTCATTAAAATGGCATTTATGCTATGACTCCAAACACATTTACAGTGCAAATTTAACTGAGTTTGCAAAAACACTGCTAATGAAACCAGTTTAAAAAAAACCCCCAAACTATTTGTCTTTGATATTTTAATGGGAGTTGGTTTCATTTAATGCCAGTTAAATCCCATCTAAAACAGGGTCCAAAATACAGTTGCTATTTTAACAGTAGAACTAGCAATCCATCTAGATGGGGAAGATTGTTTCACCACAGTCAAATCCTTTCTGTTCAGATGCTCTCAGGACAGTTAGCCCTGTGAGAGGAATATGACAAACCAAGGGTTACACCAACTCTTCCTTCAGAAGCATATTTAGTCCAGAGCTTTGCAGCCAAAAACAGATCAGTTACATCAACAGATGCTGTAATCTCTCCGTTTTTACAAATTAGATTGTGGTAACTCCTTGTTCCAGAAATGTAATGGTTCTGTTCCCAGTTAGCCATATTCACAAGGGTAAGTACAACCCCTCAAAAAAAACCAAGGACACCTCTTCTCTCAAGAAAGAGCTGTATAGTTAGTCACAGTATATCAGGCTAAGAGGCCTGGCTCCTCCTTTTAGGAATTTCTAAGGAGTTTTCTCCATGAACAATTAGCTCATGTCAAGCTGGGATGAGATGGGCTGTGATGCAACTGTCCTGTGGATGTGTGTAAACAGTATGGTAAGCCACTTTGACCATTTTAAAGAGGACCAGTGCAAAGCCCTCTAACTGTTAACGTGCATCAGCAGGACAGTTAAGTCACAGCTCAGCTGATGCAAGGTACATTACACCGCATCTTGCCATTCAGGGTAGACTACACTGTCGCCCCACACATGTGCCGACAGTGGCATGTGAGCCCATTTGAACTGGCATGCAGCACCCCCTGCAGTGCCACAGAAGTTACTGCTCCTGCCACCAAATGCCACTCCAGATGGCTTCCTTTGGGGTTGGTTGGGGTACAGGAGGTTGCTGTCATACCTGTGCCTGAGGCTGGCTGAGTCAAGAGACTGCCTGGAGTGGCTCCTCTCCATGGCATGTGTCGGCCAAAAGGAGCAAGCCTGAGCAGCCTCCTTCCACAGTGTGCCTGAGGACCCCTGAGAGGAGCTGCTTGGGGGAAGTTTCGTTCCACAAGCAGCTCCCCTGCCCTCCAGCTGTGGGGACCATGGGCACTGACTGAGGGTCAGGGAGGAGGGGCCAGCAGGGAGGTCAGGAAAGTTTGCTGATCCCTGGACTGTTCACATAGGCATGCCTTAAATAATAATTAAAAAAAAAAAAAAAAGCCAAGAGGATCCAGAGCAATTCAGAGCACTGGCAATGGGTGCATTTTGAAAGACTGGCAAACAATCAGATACATTGTGCTAGCTTAAGCTTTCTGAATGTTTCAGGTTCATTACCGCGGACTAGTCAAGGTGACAGAGGCGTGAAAAGACTATAGCAAGGATCCACATTCTCCAGCAACTGCCTTGGCCAAGCATGGATGGAAAACATGTAATTTCCGCCCCCTCCTGCTGTATTTGTCATGGGTCATCTGCAAGCCATGACCACCTATGACGGCAAAGCTAGGAAGAGAGTATATTAGCAGCCACTTCATCAACCACGACTAATACTGTATTATAAAACCCTACCAGACAAGCAATGATGATATGCTGGCTATCTTCGAAGCATCTGAGGAAGTAGGATCTTCTCCCACGAAAGCTCATGCAAAAAATAAATCTGTTAGTCTTAAAGTGCCACACAACTGCTTGTTGTTTTTTTACTGGACTAGACTAACACAGCTATCCCTTTGGAAACTTTCAACAATGCCCCACACTGAGCTGTCAGACCCCCTCTGTGTCTCATGCAATAATTTCCTTAGTTGCAGAAGAACAGTAGATTACACACACACACACACACACACACACACACACACACACACACGGGCTGTCAGATTTTTAACTCCTTGTTCCACGTCTACCCAGAGGTAGGAAAGTAATACCAGACACTGTGACTGAAGTTTGTCAAGGTGACCATTTTTGGGCAGTGGTACCATTATACTAAGAAACTTTACTTTCAGCCTCTTCAAAAGAAAATACTGATCTGTCTAGTGGGAAGGCTGAAGACAGTCTTTTCACAGGCATGATAAAAATAGCTTGACCAAACAGATTAAGGACATGGGGACATTTTTAACTTTTTGCAAAGGCAAGAAAGAAATGCATCAATAACTTGATGACCAGTTCACAAAACACTTCCAAGTTGCTTCTACCTTGTCCAGGAAAGCTTTGCTATACCATTCTACATTACACAACTGCTCCAGTAAGAAACATCTGAATAGTAGTTGTGCAACATCTCCCTAAAGCTACTCAAGAAAAGACAGGCTAGTCCCCCAACAGCAAAGGCAGTGGTTCCCACCCTTCTCTCTGCTGTGGCACACCTTGCTACCTTTAATTAATTTGAGGCACACCACCATATAGTTTCCAAATGAACTTATGAATATTCATGAGCTAATAAGCCAATCCAGAGCTCCGAGTAGTTTTTCAAAAAGTTTTGTGGCACACCTGCTCAGACCTGACAGCACACCTGTGTGCAGTAGCACACTGGTTGGGAAACACTGAGCTAAGGCACTCAAACAACTCTGTGAAATGAACAAAGATTGCAACTAAACTACAGGCAAGAAAGGGGTTCTTTAATCCCTAGAAATAGGTGTCTTTCAACTTCTGCCAAAGCACGCGTGTTGTACAGACACACTTTGGACAGCGTACTTTAAAGAACAATTCTTGTTTAAGAATGTGTCAACAAGGAGGACTGAAGGTCATGTATAAATTAGTCCCAGTTCATGATTTTGTAACTGAAAGTAAGAGCAATCTCTTGAAAAGAGTATTGTGCCTCTGTCTGTTTAAATGCAAGTCAGAGATACCACTAGTATTTCTAGTCAGTTTTTAGATGACCTGCATTAATAAAACTGTTCATGCTTTGCAGGGATTGGAATGTGTGTGTTTTGAAACAATCCCTAATTATAGCAGATCATTGGACTGCTACTGCAAGGTTGAGTTACAAGGAAGAAACACAGACTCCCTAAGTTTTCAAATTTTCAAAGTGTATTCCTGTACAATGGATTCCAAGTACTTGAGAATCCTAACTAGTGGGGGAAAAAATCCACCTGTATTTATAATACATGAAGAGCATCACCACTTGTGGCAGGGAAATTAAAAGCTACAATTTTATTACAACTTTTGCTGCAATGTTTATTTCAATGATGCAAGAAATGCTAGGCAACTGAATCTTTCTGCCAGTGGTTCGGATACATACTAATCATACCATTAGGCTCTGAACTGTCTATTTCAGTCACCAAGCATTCAAAAGCTATTCATCTAAGAATATTACTGATCAAATAGATCTTTTGCGTACTTGCTGGAGCCCACACTCCTATTACGGTTACGCTGAAAAAAAACGTAGGCAAGAAACTGATGGCCAATTGTGTAAAGATAGTTTAGCTATTCAGGCATCTAGATCCCTATGTAACAATAATTTCAGAGAAACCAGATCTTGGGAGTAGTTACAGTATCTGTAGCGTCAACTGATTCCACATTTAGAACACAACTGATTAGCATGACTTGTTATATTACAGTATTTAGAACCAACATACATCTTTGAGACTTATGAGGCACTAAATTCATCTATCAAAAGTGAACTAGGGATATAAAATTGAAAAAACTACTATGCATTTAAATACATTGCCCATTAAAAAAGCCTGATTTATAATGCATTTACAGGTGAACTTTTATGACTTGCATAATCCACCTCAATGGGTTGTTATATCCCTGTAAGATCAGGGCAGACAGGTAACATTCTCCAGGAAACCAAATCTTTGGAAGCTAAGGCCACAGAAAGGAGCTTAGGAAGACAACACAATTTGGAAGAATGAACCATACTTTTTTGGGGAGAGGGGGAGGGAGGAGGAGGAGGAAATTTTTCCTGTTTCACACCTAAAACTGAGATTTTTGCCAGGTATTGCCCAAGTCTCCATAATTTTTCCAACTTCAATCTTTGGGATCAAGGTAACTGTCACAGGCTCCCAGTAAAACAAGAAACAGTGTCCATATATACAGACTGGATAAAATAATCAACTTAAAAAGACATCCAGTGGACTAAAAGCACATAAATCAAACAGACGCTAAATCAGAAAGAGATAGGATCAAGTAAGTAACATTTGTATATAGAAAGCAACACTTCCCATGAAACATTAAAGAAAATGCATATTAGGAACAATATGGTATCCTGTTTAGCAAGATCCTTCCAGACTGGTAATCCTTTAAAGTAACTGAAAAAAAGCTTCGTCTTTTTTTCTGCAAAAGAAGTTCCTAAATTATGCAGCAGAATGTGGGATGGGCAATATTCTTAAGATGGGAAGACTGATCACAGTTAATATCTGCCTCTTTTGTTCATTTAAAGAAAATTGATCAGTATTTCATTAGATACTCACATACGCTCCAAGTTCAATTCTGCTACAGTTAGCACAACTGCACGTTTCCAACCTTACAAGGTATTGTTACATGAAGTTTATTATTTCCTCATCAGGCTTATGCTTCTTGTCCTGAAAACCTTCCAAGCCCTATTTTCAGCCATACCTATGTGACTGATCCCATTTTTTTCTACTCTCCCTCATTTTGCTTCAGCAATAAGATGATTTGTGTTGTCATGGAAACCCTCGCGTCTCCCAAGGTTTTGTCTACTCTTTCTCCTTGCAAATGGCTTCTGCAGGTGCCAAATAATCATGTTTTTCTGACTGATAGACAAGACTTCTCCCATAAAGCCTCTAAATGTTGATCACAAGATTTCTCCATCACTTGGACTTGCACCACCTCCTACATACTATGTTTGTGTCTATATTAGCTAGCAAATTCCTTTGAGCTACAATTGTTTTACCTTTCATCCTTGCTCAACACCATTTGTGTTCAAAAAACATTGTAAGCAGATCTGGCACCACAGTTAAGACAGCCTGACACCATTACATGACTCTTTTCACATGCTTATAACTTTGTCAAACAAATAATTTCAAAAGAAGTTTCTACTGTTAATGTCTGCGTCAAACAGTTATATTTTTAAAAACAGTTCAGTCATTTTTGAAAACAAGAATAAGAGGAAAATACTCCACTCTTGTCCATGTTAAAAACATTGTTACAATCATTTTGTTGAAAAGCTCTAGCACATCCATACATCACAAGAATCTGAAATCGGGCGGCGGGGGGGGGGGGGTGTTTACAGGGTTGTGCTGGCATCAGGGATATACGCCCTATGCTGTCCCCAAGAAAATTCCCTTAGATTTGACCAATTCGTGAGCCTCGGGGGGGGGGGGGGGGGGAGGCTTGAACTCTCACTTCACACATGCTCAACTATTAGATTATGGGAGTTCAATGCTCTAGGACTCCATTTGTACTACACATGTTCCTCCTACAACTGCAAGGACTGAGCAGGACGTTCCTGAAACTGCTCCTCTCAGTTGAAGGCCACTGTGGCACTAGACACAGGAAGGTGAGATCAGGGAGCTTCTCCCTCTCTCCTGTAAACTCAGCTGACTACAGGTAATGAAGAGAAGTAGTAGCCACTCGGCACTCAGAGTAGTTTCCAAGAGGAACAGGTTGGGCACAGAAGAATCTTGCCTTCAATTTCAGGGTCTGGAGGGGACTGTTAACTCATGACCCCCTAGTTCTATATTCCTCTGCTGTCAACAGACAGCTGAATAAGTCCCCTGGCACAATGTGCATCATCCCATCTAATGGCTGGGCCACATGTGTAGTAAGCTGTTCATAATCTAACAGTTACTTCATTAGCTCAACAAACAAGGAGTTCCGTGGCACTTTTAAAGGCTAACAAATTTGTCTTTATCATGTCACATTTTGTTAAGCTAGTAACACAGCTACCCCTTTGGGATTCATTAGCTCAAGTATCAGACCGATGTAATCTGGCTCAAAGGTCCAAACAGTTGACGATCCAAGGTGGGATCACATGCTGGAGTTTCTTTCCTTTTCTTTTTTCAAAAGAAAGACAGGCAATGTGATAAGAACATTAAGTTTGTAAAGTCACTCACTGAAAATTCAAGAAACACCATGATGAAGCAAGGAGTCCTGTGGTACTTAAACTAATCTTCTCCCAAGAAAGCTCATGCAATGAATAAATCTGTTAGTCTTTAAGTACCATAGGTAGGGTTACCAGACACCGAAGCATGGAAAGAAGAACAGGGAAGTACAAAAAGGACATTGGAGGACACATGGAAAAAATGTAGTTTTAATGTAATATTCTTCTGTTTTTAGGGGTCCCTGGAATGCTTTCCCCTAAAAACAGGGTGTTCTGGGGCATTCCAGCATACTTTAATACCTGTAAGTAAAAAGCCAGACAAAATCATGTATTTTTAAAATGCCTGCTGGATGAAGGACATGCAGGTAAAAAGGAGAACGTGTCCTCCTTTTGTCTGACACCTGGTAACCCTAACCATAGGGCTCCTTGTTTTTGTTTTTTTTTTTTTTTGCTGAACTAGACTAACGTGGAGAAAAAGGCAAGGAGTCCTGTGGCATTTAAAGACCAACAGATTCATCTATGGCATGAGCCCTCATGGGAGAAAAATCCCACTTCGTCAGAGACTAACACGGCTACCCCTTTGGAACTTATGCTGAAGGTTGCCCATAGCATGTTATTTGGCCCCCCTCTTCCTATCCAATTAAAGCATAAACATAAAATAGCAACACCTACTGTTTTCGCCTTGTAAACCCAAGAAGACAGTTTACCAGGCGAAAGGCAAAGTCTGCAGCCCCGTCCCCCTTTTGCCCAGGCTGATGGCAGGAACGACTACATTGCCCAAAAAGCAAGCAGAATTTCGCAAGTTTTCCACAGCCTGTTCCAGCTGCCTCGTGGGCTCCCTGAGGGTGGCCGTGGCATGCCCCGAACCACAGCCGCCAGGCGCGCGACACCCCGCAGGGGGCCGCCGGCGCAGAGCGCGCTCATGCAAATGAGGAGGGCAGCGCGCGACTGCGATTGGCCAGCGACTCGCCGCCGCTCGCGCCCAGCACCCCGACCGGCGCTGCGGGCGCCTTCGGCCTCGCTAGGCGGGGCCGGAGCTGTCAGTCCCCGCGCGGCCTCGGCGGGCAGCGGGCGAACAACGCCACCGGCCCTGCCTTGGCCGCTTCGCACAGGCGACGGCTCCCTCAACGCGGCAGCGGCCCCCACGCGGACAGGGCGGCCGGTGACTGACAGCCAGCACGTGACACGCCGCGGGGACACCGGCGCCGGTTGGGCCAACGCCCCCCGCCGCCCTCACCTCATCAGATAGTCCCTGAACTCCTTGCTCCGCACGTAGTCCGCGGCCTTGCGGACCAGCGCCCCCGCCATGGCGGCAGTGGGGAGGGGGTGTCGCGGGCCGAGCGGGAAAGGAGGCAGAACACACTCGCTCCGCGTCCCCAACTCCAATGACAACCGCGCCCCCGGCGCCGGGGTCAAACCGGCGCGAACGACTTCGCCGGCTTTACGGCAGCGCCACCACCTCCGTCGCCATGGTGCTCTAACCGCCCATTGGCCACGGCCGCCACGCCCCCTCCTCAGCCGAGGAGGAGGGGTGCCGTAAAGTAGCGCAGCGGGGGGAGGGGGCGGTGCGTCGTAAAGCCCAACGGCAAAGAGTGGGAAGCCGGTGTTACCCGCGTGGAGCGAGGAAGCGAGTCTCTGAGCCGCTATTGGTCCCTGAGAGAGGCTGCTTGCCTCCTATTGGTCGCTGGGATCCTGTCCCGCCTACTTTCCTCCCCCATCTCACTGGCTCAAGGAAGGTAAGGCAAGGGCATTGCCTTGGTTGTCCCTGGGAGTGGGTGGGGCTGAAAGTAGCGCTCTCTTTTCCGGGTACCCAAACCTATAGCGGTTGCCTCCCAGTTTAACCTTTCGTGAATCAATCAATCAAAATCATAGGGCTGGAAGAGACCTCATGAGATCATCAAGTCCAACCCCCTGGGAATTGAACCCAGGGCTGCATCGTGTCTGAAAAGTCACACAGTCTCCAGGCAGCAGTACACAGCACAGCAAAGGAATAATCTAGCCAGAAGAAAAGCAGTAGTGTCAACTCTTCTTTGGTTTTGTAGGCTTTAAGGTATTTGGATTTCAAAACGAAACAAACGAACAAAATGCCAGCCCCTGGGGGGATGGATGGAGAGCATCTCAGCTTCTACGAAAACGTGTTTCTAGTCTTCTCGATTGTGGAGAAGACTTAGAAAACATGAGTTGAGAGAGGAACCTAATGTGTCCTGTGGTTCAGAAGACAGATAAAAATAACCTGGAATTTATGTTGGTAAATCTCAAAAAGTTTTACACCTGTCTCATCCTTTTTTTGAGCTTACCTTGCCATTTTTAAATCTTAAAAGTTGGCAATAGTGTGACACAGTGGGAGCTCTGATGTAATGCGCATCCTTCCTCTGTTCCTGTTTACTTATCTGTATGCACATTATGGGGGGGGTAGATCTATCAATGTATTGGCTGATACATGCACAAAAAGAATTAAAAACAAGATTGAGACTTGGAACATTAATCAAGTGTTTTATGAAAGGCAAGATTCTGTCTGCCCAGACACATGAAGAAGCAGTACCTCCTGGTGTTGAGTGGGGATCTGGGGACTCCAAAATAAGATAATCATGTCTCCTGATGTTTTTACCAAAAGAAATAAACACATTGATACTTCAGCTGCTGCTTGTAAGGGGAACCCCCCCCCCCCCCAAAATAACAGGCTATCATCATCATTGTGCATGTCCTTTCGCTAGAACTACAAATGATAGTTCAAGAAACCAGTTCAATATCAGTTTAACATAACTAGCTGTAACACCTTGAAGGTGAATATTAACAAAAAATTGGCTAATTTCTCTCAGCCTATGGGAGTTCAATATTTTTTAATATTAAAATCCAGGCTCTTGACCTACTAGGCTTCTGCATGAAGGTACCTGATTAGTAAAGTATTAAGTATACTGATCACTTTAAGGATGAGTTTAAATGGGGTTAAAGTATAATTTGGGGGTCCTCAGAATGCTCCCACACCAGTGGGCCCCCTCCTGTGCTGGCAAAGCCCCCTTCCATGTAGGTGGGCTCCTCCCAGATGCCAGCTCCTTCCCCCCCATGCCAGCATCCCACCCCCTCTCTCCAATACCCCCCCAGCACGAGCTGGCCACCCCTGCACTCACCTGTGGCACAGCTGGGGTGGTCGGGGCAGTAGGCCCTGGGTCCAGGCAGCGCCATGACTGGGGCAGAGACTGCAGGCCCCATGTTGGAGGGCGGCCTGGAAGAGGAGGGGTTTGGGGTGGGGCTTGAGCCCCCCAGCAACACCCCTGGCCCCTGCCCCTGGCCCTACCCACCGGGACAGTGTTCCAGGGCCTGCTATTTTGAAGGGCCCAGTGTTTGGCCCCCTAAAAATAGAACGTGGAACTGGCACTCTGTTCTGGGGCCTGCTATTTTGCATTGGTAGGCCCTGGAACGTAGCGTTCCGGCTCCACGTTCTATTTTTAGGGGCCCTGGACCACTGAGCCCCTAAAAATTGTGGGCCCCAGAACAGCATTCTGGGGTGTTCCAGAGTACTTCAACCCCCTGAGCTTAAAGTTAAGTTAGGCACCTGTATTGCATAACACCCTTGCTGAACTCGTACCAGTGTGGAGCATGTTACATCTTATGCATGGCTCAGAAAGTCTGTATCACTTCTCTTTCAAACACTTTCCATTTAATATCTGTAAAGAGATGCACATTAATGCTGCCTCCATAAAATCTGGGCATATCATAAACTAGCAAGTCTTACAGCCCACAGCTGACTAGGGTCTGCACTACAGTGCTAAAATTAGCAATATAGACATTCCTGCCTGGGCTGTGAAATCCAATAATCTGGAAGGGACTCAGAGAGTGAGCTCCAGCCCTGGCAGGAACTACCTACACGGCTATTTTTAGCCCCATGACTAGAGCCGGAGTCAGTTGACTTAGTGTAATGGGATATTTGCACCACATAAGACCTGAGCTGATTAATGTGGGCCAGAAGGTGCCAATTAACTGTACATACTGCACCTGGAGGGGAGTCAGAGCTCAATAAAACCTAATTGTGGATGATGGGGGGGGGGGGGGAGAGAAATCTATCTGATTTAGGCTTCTACAGTCAGTAGATGAATGGAATAGCAGATAGGGGAAAAGAGAGAATTGGCTAGATAGATGAATAGACAGACAATGTTGGGATCCTGCTCTGATATAAGGAATCTGTAAGAGACTGAGATGAGTGAAGTGAATGCAGAGAGGAGAGTAAGCTCCAGTTGTAAGCTCAGGGAGAGAGAGGTTGGAAAGCAAGGAAGAAATTGAGAGAAACAGCAATAGAGAGTGATCAGAATAGAATTCCTAGTTATAAGATCTCTGGCCTGGACCCTGAATTTGTGGGTGAGCTTGGGTTCCCCCACCAGCCCCTGGGAAGTGGTATAAGCTCTAGAGTAGAAGGGTGTCTGATGTGGTTTACAGGCAGCTTGTCTTTCCTCCCCTGGAGATAACAGGTAGGTGTAAGGGACTGGGATCTGAGCTAAAGAGGGAACATTTTGAGTTGCAAAGACTGAGTGGGGCTGTACTGCAAGTAACTAGTGAAGGTGTGTCACATGTGTAAATGCTAACTTTGACTCCTTATGACTAGGAGGCTCATTGGTGGTGAGGGGAGCCCTTTACATAGAAACATTGAAAATATGTTTACACAGCAAAGACTTCTCTCTCCCTGTCTGGCTTGTGCCAGCTGAGTTGGGTTACAGGGCTTGGGCAGTGGGGCTGTTCTACTGTTGTGCAGATTTCCGAGCTCAGGCTGGAGCCTGAGTTCTGGGAGCATCTCAAACCCACCCCTGACACCACAAAAGTCCTAGAGCTTGGGGGTCCTGCTCAGGGCAACAAATCTACTTGGCAATGAAGCAGTCTTGCAATCTGAGCTGAAGCTGGCTGTCATGGGTCAACTGTGGGCTTTTCTTGACTGTAAAGATACCTGAGATTTATTGCCACAGTGGTATGTGTGGGGTTTCTCCCCCCCCCCTTCAGTGTAAACATACTTTTAGATGTTTGGGGAGGGAAGGGATTCTGAGGGAGTGTGGTCTTGTCTACACTAGCACTTATGCTGGCAAAACATTTGCTACTTAGGGGTGTAAAATAAACACATCCCTGAGTGTTAGAAGCTTTGCCAGCACAAGCACTTGTGTGGACAGTGCTATGCTATGGCAGGGGGAGACTCTCTCCTGCACACATAGCTACAGCCACTCATTTAGGTGGGTTTTTTTTGTTATAGCAGGGGTTGAGCTGTCTCCTGGTGATGTGATGCAGTTACGCAAGTGCTCCTACAGCTGTACTTCTGTAAGTTTTAATTGTACACTGGCCTTTGTGCAGGGGAGGGAGACAGAGGGGCATGCTTTTGGATCAAAAGAGTCCTATTCAACTGCTGACCAGGCAGCTCAGGAAGAAGGAAACTGGCTTTAAAAAAGTAGCCAGAGTCAAAAAAAAAAAAAAAAAAAAAAAAAAAAAGGGGGGGGTCCATAATTTTGAGAAGAAGTCAGGGTGATCCTGGACACCTTAGAGGATTCTAACCTAAGACTAAAGAACACTTCAAGGTAAGGGAACTGAGGTAAGTATAACCAGGCTAGTCTTAGTGGAGTTACACTTGGTTACATTAGGGCTGATATTTAGCTTGATGACCTTAGGAATTGTGCCAGCTAGGTAGCTAGGACCCTATTCACTTGTTAGAAGAAGCCAAAGGTTCTCTTTGATGAAATCAGTTGATGCTTACCCAAATAGGTTTAACTATATTACCTTTGTCCTAATTCTTATTCAATCACTTTTGGCCTAATTCTGTAATAAGGGCAAAAAAGGATGATTTAAATCAAATAAACAAATTGTAAACTCACTGGATGATTAACTTGTGAAGTGAATGTGCCAAAGTCCTTTCCAACTAGGATCAAAGTGGAAAAAGCTGAATTAGAGGCAGAACAGTTAGACTTTAGGCAAGGTCATTTGGGAATCAATAGAGTGTATTTATTTTAGATTTATAGGAAGTGTAACTGAACACATGTGTACCTAATGCCCTGGGTGCCCTTGCCAACTTTTACAAAAACAGTCACATACACTTATGTGCATGAATTGGAGAAAAACAGAGGTTGGAGTTTGAACAGAGCCAAATCTGAAATTCACAGCTTGTCCCTACTTTTATAAGGGTTCAATTCAAAACTTAGATCTGATTAGCAAGCTACATAGGTGTAATTTAACTACACATGCTACATAGCTCTTCTTACCTGCTGCCCACAACCATAAGAATAGTTTTGAAACAGCATTCCATGAACGTATGAATGTGCCTTGTGCTTAGTTACTGGCTATTCCAAATCCAGTTCATGTCAGGTGGCAATGCCACTGTTTGATTTCTCAAGGATTAACAAGAAGTACTTCAATTTTTCTTCAGAAACATTGAAAATGGGAAGCATGATTATTCAAATACCAGTCTTTGTTATACCAAGAAGAAACAACAGCTGTGTTGATGTCATCCACCATCCTAGCCATACCCCACTTTCTTTGGTCTCACATCACTCTTGGTGTGGAATGTATGTCTTTTTTAAGGTTTATGGCCAAATTTTTAAAGGTGCAGAAAACTCACAAATCTCATCCAGGTTGATGGGAGCTTCAGGTGTTGGGCACCTTTAGAAGCGTAGACAATAGTGATAGAAATATTCATTCCTGTTTACTTCAACTATTACTACAATATTCATACTTTGTTTACTTCAGAGTTAGCTATTGACTTCAGTGGAAGTATTCTTGATTTATACTGGTTCAGTGAGAAGAGACTTGGGCACCTTAATTAGAATATCTTTTTATATTCTACTGGAATTTTTCTTTATTAGTATGGCATCAAATCCTAATCTGATCAAAACCATTGTGGCCTTTAAATCAGACTGGGATTTGGCTCTTGATTTTTAACTGAAGCAAAAAAGCTTAGTTTTTAATCTAATGGATTGGGAAACAGATCACTTATGGAAAAAATCCTGCTGCTTTATCCTCTTTTGCATAACTTGTTTAAGAAACAAGAATTTGGCATGAAGAGGTCCAGCTGTTAATTTAAACACCATTTTGTCCCCCTAATTCATGAAGTCAATGGGGCTGC
This sequence comes from Podocnemis expansa, assembly GCA_007922195.1. Classification (NCBI taxonomy): domain Eukaryota; kingdom Metazoa; phylum Chordata; order Testudines; family Podocnemididae; genus Podocnemis; species Podocnemis expansa. Next base: position 32,656,940 of record ML681972.1, on the reverse strand, counting down.
ACCAAAGATAAATTTGATTCACTCTGGTTTTTAAACAGGTTGTCTAATTGGTCAGCTTGTTCTAGAAGAGGTAGGCCTTTGTCATCTGCTTTATACTGGGAACTCTTCTTATTCATGTTTGTGTCAGATTTAGTTCCTCTAGTCTTTCATCAATAATGTTTACAGCTGTTTTAGTCTCAAGAATTTTTTAGAGGAACAGCATTAATACAATTTTACTAAGGGTTATGTCAGTACAGCACAAGGTAGAAAAGATGTTAAAACCTAATTGTAAACAACTCCAAACAGCTGAGCTTCATCTTTCACTGACAAGGCATCTCAGGAGAGCAAAGGCCTAGTAAGATCAGAGTGTGCAGGTACTGTACGTTTTTATAAGGACTCAATAACCGTTTTAGTTGCCTGTGACTGCCTAGGATCTTTCACCCAATACCTCAAACTTGAGACACGAGTCTTTTTTGCATTTCCAGTGCATTCGCCCTCTTCTTGCTCTAAAGAGCCCTCTGCCAGCCAAAGGGGAGGAGATAATAAATCAAGGTTCAAGTAAGGTTTGGGGGACAACATCTGAAAAAACAGGAACAGGAGAGGGTCACATAGTCAAAAGCAGGGAGCCAGAGGGAAACACTAAGATGAGAATCTCAGACAGTGTTCACTGCTCCTCAAAGGCATCCAGGAAGCCAGTGGATGTGGCCTAGAGGAATTCTGCATGGATATGCAATGGGTGGTGTGTGTACTCCCCATTTGGGCAGGCTAGCTCCCTGCCTGTCTCTTCTGCCTGAGGCCATGCCCCCTCAACCACTAGCAGAACCCCAACTGAGTGCTCCCAACCTCCCCTTGACTGGATCTGAGCAGTCCTGGGTGGGCCACCCAACCAGGGCCTCCATTGCCCACCACCAGCTCAGGAAGAGGCAGGACCACTGTGGTTCCTGTGTACAGTGGTACAGTATTTGATATCCACTGCTTGTGTGGATACAAGACTTAAGCCAAGAGAGGAAACAAGACCCACAGTCACAGAGTGTAACATCCCTATCCCCCATCCTCTTTCTGATATGGTGAATGGCTACTTTGGCCAATGCAAGGAGGAAATTGGTAAGGACAGGGCTGTCCTGGGAGGGGAGGTGAAAGAGGTGATAGCCACATGCCCTGTGTTGTCCTGATGAGAGGAGGGCAGGGCCTGCACTACTGCCCCCATCCCCCCCAGCTGTGCTGCCTCCCGCTCCTGCTCCACAGCCTTCAGCACAGAGCCAAAGGCAGCGGGGCAGGGGCAGGAGTGTGGAACCCAGCCTCTGCTCTGGCTGTACCCAGGTGAGGAACAGCTGGCCCCGGGCCAAAGCAGGCCAGCCCAGAGGCTGGACTCTGCTTTCCACCCCTCCCCTGGGCCAGCTGTTCTATCCTAGGGGAAGGGAGGGCCACACCTGAGGCAGGGCAGGAGAGCAGAGCCTGACCCATGGGCTGGCCTACTCTGCCCATGGGGGTAGAGTCTGGCTCAGGGGAGGGGCAGGAGTGCAGGGTCCAGCCTCTGAGCCAGCCTGCCCACCCCTGTGTGTGTGTGGGGAATGGGGGGCCCCCATAGTTTGATGGGCCCACAAGCCCCTAGGGATGCCCCCAGGTAAGAAGGTCTTTTGACTTCACAGAGTCACAAATGGGGTGTGTGAATATCAGGAGGTGGGGGGGTGGGGGGATGTGCAGCCAGAACCTGAGTTGGAAGAGCTGGAAAAATGGCTGCAACATGTTTGCCAGGGTCTCCGTCATGTCACAGAAGGGGAAGATGTCAAGAGGATGAACTGCACCAGATACATACCTATGCACGCAGGTCTGTGAAAGATACACCAACTAATACATCAGTGGGGATACCATGGTAGAATACAGACTGGCACACGGGGGCTCTTCATCCTAAAAACGCCTGTAGATGGGGGAGCAGCCATCTCCAAATTTTGTTCTTGGCTACTGATTGCATTTCAGTGGACAAGTTCCAAAGGAGTAACCATGTGAGTCTAGTTCAGCACAATGAACAAGGAGTCCTTTGTCACTCTTAAAGACTAACAAACTTATTTATTGCATGAACTTTTGTGCGAGAATATCCCATTTCAGTGGAGGTACTCCTTGTTTAAATCAGTGAGATAAGAATCTTGCTGCCTTACATCCTGCATTATTGTAGCACTCCAATTATAAACAGTATAGGTCAGTGTAAATGCAACTTTTTTTTTTTTGGTTTAAGAATGGAATGGAATGTCAGACCTATATTTTCCTAGACCATGCTTCTTTAAGGTTTCAAACTGGAGTGAAATGATGGAAAAAAGAGGCTGTGATGGACAGAGCAGTGATAAGAGTTTTGGGGGCCCTTTGGAAGAAATCCAGCTATAGGCCTTGTGAAAAGGGTGTGAATGTGTTTCTCATTCTTCATAAAAGATTTAATCAGATGCTGCAGTTAGGAGTGCAACATTATGCCCTCCTCCCAAAAAACCCAATAACAATGGAAGTGTCTCAACAGAAATGTTTGATACCCTTGCTCAAGAATAGTTCAGGTTTTTTTGACTGCTTTGCCCTAGGTCAGGGACATAACTATGGCAGGGCAAAAGGGGCTTTGCCCTAGGCGCCAATTTAAAAGGCCACGGCAGGGAGAAGCAATCTCCCCTGCTGGCTCTGGCCACGGCAGGGGGAAGCGATCCCCCACCACAGCCAGAGCTGGAAGGGGGGGGGGTCCCTTCTCTCCATCGCGACAGGATAGGGACTCCTGTTGCTGGCTCTGTCCGTGGCAGGAAAGTGATCTCCCCTGCTTGCTCTGGTCATAGGGTTGGGGATCGCTTCCCCCTGCCACAGCCAGGGGCAAAAGGGGGGGATTCTTCCCTGCAGGCTGCAGCCAGAGGTGGCGGGGTGGGTCCCTTCTCCCCATGGCAGTGGGGTAGGGATCCTCATTGCTGGCTCTAGCAGCTGGAGGGGGGGAATGCTTGCAAACCTCCCCCCCCGCCACTGTATAGATGGGCTGGGGAGGGGCGCTGCCTTTGGGGCTGCTCCCTAGTTTCGGCCTTGTCCTAGGTGCTATACAGGTATGTACCAAAGAAGACGGGCCCTTTCTGAACAGGTCACAATTTACTTGACAGATAGGGTGCACCAAGTTGGCAAAACAGGAAGGTTGGGTGGGGCTGGATGAAGTAACAAAGAATGAACTGAACTAGAAGGCAGGATTAAAGCATCTCATTTCAAAAGAAGCACTCTTTTCCAACTGACAGTCAGGAATAATGACTACTTACCAGTAGGGGTGCCATTTCAGATTTTGGTAATGGGGGAGCAACTTTACCCATGATTTTAGGAGCTACTTTTGGAACCTGAGAACTCTGAATTTCTTGAAAGTAATAAGTTTAGTGCTCCTCTCAGCTAGTTTCTAATTCCTATACCTTTTTTCTTTCTTCGTATAGCAAACAATTAAAGCCATGTTTTAAGTTTTTCTTGTAACTTTAGAGCAACCAGGAGATAATACAGGAAAATATTCCCAATCCAAATTTGATTAGGCAGATGATAATGATGAAACTGATCTAGACCACTACAAATGCACTAGTTGTAACTTCTTTTGTGGTTTACTTTTTGGGCTTTTACCTAAGTGTAGACAATGGGGAAAAATCAGTTCAACTAATTTTTAATTCATTTAATTTTCAGTGTTCTAGTGCGTGCACACACCAGTGTTTGGGTTTCAAACACTGCACAAGAATCTTGATCGAAGATGTATTTTTCAGTCGTGTAGCCTTTTTAAAAAGGTTTTGGAAACTATTTTGTAGTCTTATGATTTTATAAGTTTTACCCTTTTAAAAAAAAAGTTACAAATGACAGAGGTGCAGCAACCTCCTGGCTTGAGGTAGTTTATATCATATACAGGTTCAACACAGCGGCTGCATGATCTCCAGATCATTCTTGAGCATAGTATTTTTGGAGATCTTTCTAATCCATTGTAAAAAATTTTCAGATCTTATGTTGTAATTTGATTGCTTACCACTAACATAAATGAGCTGATGCTAAACTATAGGGGTTACAATGAAACATTTTTAAAGGCGGAAGAGTAATAGGAGAGAAAATATGTGTACTAATTAAAAAATGAAAGCAGTGATGAAATTAATGATGGCTCAAAAGTAGCTGAGATACCAAACTAGAAAAGAACTTTTTAAAAATGACTTGAATTGGGGATGTTAGCAGCATCAATCTATAATGAACAAATTTTAGCAGCTATACCTTAACAATTGTTTAGATTGAATAGGATTTATGTGCATTGAAGATTTTATACAAATAGCTGCTTAAATACAAATGATTAAGTAGGAAGAAGGTTTCCAGTGTGTTGCTATAAGGATTTGAGAGTGAACATCACTTCAATAAAACTGAGGTACTCAAGTTTCTGAGACTATTCCCTACAGAAATATTAAAGTATAAGTACAATAGGCGTTAACATTACATATCAGTTGGAAGAGAAGGACATAAGCACAGTAGAGATGTAGCTACAAAATGTCTGAGGGCAGCAGTTGATTTCTCAAATTAAATTAAAAAAAAAAAAAGGCAGCTCCTCAAAAGATATTCTGGGGAAAAGGGGTCCCAGAAAAATGCAACCCTGGGGAGATTTGGTAAGATCATGTTCCAAAGGGGTAGCTGTGTTAGGCTAGTTCAGCAAAGCAAGCAAGGAGTCCTGTGGCATTTTTAAAGACTAACCAATTTATTCATCTCATGAGCTTTAGTAGAAGAAAATCCCACTTTGTCAGATGCTTGAAGATGGGGATCAAGGCATTCACAGGATTTGTGCATAATGGCCTATATATATGATGCCCAGCTGGGGGGAACAGTAGACACATTGGAGGGCAAGGACAGGATTCAGGGAGACCTAGATAAATTGGAACAGTGGGCCAATAGAAATCTTATGAGGTTCAATAAGAACAAGTGTGAAATCCTGCATGTGGGACGGAAAAATCCCATGCACTGCTACAGGCTGGGAAACATTCAGCTAAGTAGCAGCAGTGTAGAAAAGGACCTGGGGGTCATGGTGGATGGGAAGCTGGATATGAGTCAGCAGTGTGCTCTTGCTGCCAAAAAGGCCAATGGCATACTGGGCTGCATCAAAAAAAGTATCACCAGCATGTGATCATTCCCCTCTATTCTGCACTGGTGAGGCCACATCTAGAATACTGTGTTCAGTTTTGGGCTCCCCACTACAAAAAGGACAGGGACATGCTAGGGAGAGTCCAGCGGAGGGCAACCAAAATGATTAAAGGGCTGGAGCACAAGCCCTATGAGGAAAGACTGAAAGCATTAGGCTTATTTAGTCTGCAGAAGAGAAGATTGAGGGGGGATTTGATAGCAACCTTCAACTACTTGAAGGGATGCGCTAAGGAAGATGGAGCTCAACTGTTCTCGGTAATAATAGAGGACAGAACGAGGAGCAATGGCCTCAAGTTGCGGTTAGGGAGGTCGAGGCTGGATATTAGAAAAAACTTTTTTACTAGGAGAGTGGTGAAGCCTTGGAATGAGCTACCAAGGGAGGTGGTGAAATCTCCATCTCTGGAGGTGTTTAAGGCCCGGCTGGACAAAACCCTGACTGGGATGGTTTAGTGGGAGTGGTCCTGCCTCTGGTAGGGGGTTGGACTAGATGACCTATGAGGTCCCTTCCAACCCTATGATTCTATACCAATGTTCCCTCTAAGCTACGCTAGTGGGCAGGGGCGCAGTGCCCCCCCCCCAGTGCAGTGAGCACGTGGGACAGCGCAGGCAGCCCTGTCTTTCCCCAGCCCGGAGGAGCCCCGTGTGTCTCGTCTCAGCTCCGGCAGGCCGGAGCAGTGAGAGCTGATGGCCCCTCCCCTCTGCTGCACATAGCCAGGGAAGGAGCAGAGGGGGAGGGAAATTTAAATCTCTCCCTCTCCTCTGCACCAGGCTGCTTGTGCAGAGATGGTGGCATCTTTGGGGCCTGTGTGGGCCCCAGCAGGTAAGCAGCCCTGAGCCTGGGCAAGAGGGGGGACCCTTAGACATGGCAGGGCTAAATCGTGGGGCTCCCAGAGGCAGCCACGTAGTGGCCACAGGGATGCATGGCTCTCTGTGGGGGCAGGGGATGGGAGCTGGGCTGCAGGCAAAGGAGCCAGGCTGAAGCTGGAGGAGGACTTGGGACTTGAAAGACCCAAGCAAAATTGTATTGAGCCATTTAGCATCTCTATCAAGGGTGAACGCTTTGCTTTTCTGAAAGAAAAGCGATCCTTTAAAATAAGCACAAACAAGTTGAGTTAATTTCAGATTTATTTTCTTTTCTGTGAGAGATTCTAATGCAATCAGTTTGTCAAGGTGGGGCTTTACAATGTAACTTTGTAGACTCCTGTGATGGAAGGAAACAAATCCTAATGATTAGGAAAATGAAATGAAAAACTGAAAGGATAAAAAGTCATTTAAGGCAGAAGGAAAAAAATATTGCCAGTGGCGCAATAATTTTTAAAAAAGAGACTTTGTATTTCTATTTCCCCAAAAATGTGTTAGAAAAATAATCATTTTTTTTCACAAATCCATTTATGCTCTTGCTTCTTGCAGCTTTGATAAGGTTTGCTTTAACTGTCAAAAATTAAAATTTATTAAACAACCTTGATTATATTCCACTACCAGACACACACATCTCAATTGTACCTCATTTTGCTTATTTTAGTTGTGAGAGTATTTACACTCCAGGCATATGTGGGGGGAAAAAAATCTAACTCTGGCCCTCAAGTTCAGAAAGAGGCACACCAGAGCCTCCCCAATGAAGCAGACCCGTTCCCAGCTGAGACTCCAATGAGCAGAGAACGAGGTGTGGTTCAGAGTTTATTATTCAGCTGAATAATAAAAGGAACTGCATCAGAGGGAAGCAAAGAGAAGCTAGCCTCTCTGAGCAAGAACCCCCAGTGTAGGGGTTACTGGTCACATATACCTTCTAACATGCAAAATACAATATACATAATGCAACAAGCTCATGCATAATACAACAAGTTACATCATGCCTAAAATCCCTACATGGTATTACTACTTTTAATATGCAGGTTACATAATTAGATTATACTTAATAGGCAGCATATAGTCAGCCCGCCTCTGTTGTTGTTTACAGCTTATTTGGGTAACACTTACTGTCCTTGACCAATGAGAGTGGCCAGACTCCTGTGACCCCTCAGCTACCTAGCCCCTGCCAACCTGTTTACTAGACTAGGGTGATAGCTTCCCATCAGGGTCCAGACAGGAGGGATTGTTTTATAATCAACCTTTGTGGATTACCTCTTGTATCTATAGAAACAGTCTACCTTCTTATCAATCTAAACCCCTAGCTCTCCTGACTTATGCCTTAATAAACTTGTCTAAGCAAACACAGAGCCTCAGACACAGAACTTCCAGACCAAACTTACTCCATCTTTAAACTTCCTTTACACATACTAATTATAGCCTCCCTTTTATTGTTGAAAATGATTTGGATAAAAAAAAAATCCATAAACTTCAAAACTGAGATGTTAGAGACTCTTTATATTAAAGGACAATACTCACAGTGTTTAAAGTTTCCTGTATGCCTAATCAATTTTTTGCCATTCACTTAGGGGATTGTTGTCCCATATTTAGCTTTTGAGAGGTATGATTGGGCATGATAATGTAACAGACTCTAACCTAGGTCTATTTGATGCAAATTCTTTAGGCACAAAAGATGGCCCTGGTTACAGAGATGTGATGCTGTGAGAAACTGTCTTGAAACATGTTTTGTGCCCTTGCCACCTTTAAAAGTTTTGAATTTCTCAGATAACTTTACTTAAGGTGTTGCCCCAAGGGAATCTGGGAAGCAGTTGCTACCTTGTGATTGTGATTTGCAATGCATGGTAATTTAATGTTTACTGAGGGCAGAATAGGTGTATTTTCAAGGTTGATAGCTAGATATTAAATACAGTTCCCATAACATGCCAGTCTCATGATCAAATCTGAAGCTACCAACTTAATTTCAATCTACGTTTTGGACATTTAGGGCCTGATCCACTTTGAATCCCTTTTACCCCAGTTGGGCAGCATAACAGGGACTTAAATTTGAAAGGGGCAGCCGTGTTAGTCTAGTAAAGCAAAAAAAGCAAGGAGTCTTGTGGCACTTAAAGACTAAGAGATTTATTTTTTGCATGAGCTTTTGTGGGAGAAAATCCCACTTTGTCTATATATGTATTCTGGAAATCTGACAAAGACAGGCAACAAAAACTGAGCAGTGTAGATGATGGTAGAGGCTAGACAGGCAACAAGTTTCATTGTCTCACATTTGTTTAGTAAATTAATAAAACTACAGTACATCAATTTAACATTTTTATTGAAGTTTGAATGAAAAGACATCTATGAATTACTTTAGAACTAAGATACTTAGGCATGCTGATACTTTCAGCACCAAAAAACTGTTGCCGAGGCCTCATAAATTGTTGCTCAGTAAATATGACAACTTGCTCAGCTGCATCATCAGCTTAGAGGGAACATTGCTATAGACTACTTTGTAACCTGACCCCAAGCTTGTAGGCAAAGGCAAGTTTCTCACAGACAAGTGGTGATAAACTGCCACACTGGTGTAGTTAAAAAAAAAAAAAAAAAAAAAAAAAAAAAAAAAAAA
>ML681972.1:32600615-32648244 GCA_007922195.1 Podocnemis expansa | reverse complement strand
GGGGGGGGGTGAATGAAAAGGGGAAGTTTTCAGTGTAATTTAAATTCTCAGAGGGGTAGGTGTGTTAGTCTATGCAGCAAAAACAACAAGAGTCCTATGACACCTTAAAGACTAATAGATTTCTTTGGGCATATGAAAGCTTATGCTCAAAGAAATATGTTAGTGTTTATGGTGCCACAGGCAGAGACAGCCTTAGGCAATTGGGGGCCCTAGGGGAAGGCCCATTGTGGAGCCCCCTATAGGCCCCTACTGCTGCCCGCCCTGTAGCCCCAGTCTCCCTGCAGTCCTAACTGCCTACCTCTCCTGGAGTCCTTGTTTTTTGTTCCTGAACCAGACTAACATGATTGTCCCTCTAGAACTCATAAATTATTCTTGGGTATGATCCGTCATGAAGCTTGTAAGTTGATCATCTTTTACTTAACATAAATGAGCTAATCCTGAACTAAAAAGTTAAATTGAACATTTAAGAAGTATGTGCATTAATTAATGAATAAGCAGTAAAATTAATGATGGCTCAAAAATAACTAAAATACCACTTTAAACATTTTGGCAGTCAAATCTTATGATTTTTCTTATAGGCTTGGGTTTATTATGTGCATTAGAAGTTTAATACAAATAATTGTAACAAATAAAAATAACAAACACCAAATTTCAGTGAGATTCTCTGAAGTACTCAAGTTAGTCTCCAGCCTCCTCAAAAATATTGAACAGTAAGTACAAAAGAAGCTAAAAAATTACTTACCAACAGAAAGACATACAACACAGACATCACCCACAGCTGTAATGATTGCTTGAGGGCAGCACTGTAGTTACATGTAGCAGCCTCTATGGACCTATCTGGTAACCTGAGCTAACCAAAGCCAGAGGAAAAATTGTCACAGTGGCAAAGGAAAAGGCAAAAGAACAACAGGTGAAAAAGGCAATATTTCACAAGTGTGATTAAAAAATGGCAGAATAAATGGCCACATGGAGAAATTAGAGATGAGACCATTGGAAAAGTTCCTGCTATTGTGCTTTGTATTGCTTGTTCCTGCTTTTTTAGCATGTCAGTCTGAAGGTGATGGGCACATAATGGTGAAATCTGCAATTCAGATGAAGCACAGATCCTAACTGTGGGTTACCTGTAGTGACTGTCCTCCTTCAAGATGGGCTGCTTACATACATACAGTTACAGGTGTCTACATGCTGCAGCATACAGTTGTCTGGAAAGCTTTTGCCCTAGCCTGTCAGAGCAGGGTCAGTGATCAACGTCCCCTCCAGCCGCATCTGAAGCAATATATATATGACCCTGACCCTCCTCCGTCCCTTTTTTTTTTGCCTGCTCTGAGTAGCGGGGATGGAGGGGAGGATCTGAATGTATGTGAACAACCCATCTCAAAGAAGGGCAGTTACCACAGGTAACCCACCGTTCTTCTTCGAGCACTGCTCACATCATTCAGTTACAGGTGACTGCAAGCCATACCCAGGATGATGGGCGGAGTTACAGCTTACCCACTTTGAGCACGGCCCTGCCCAATGCAGCATCATCTCGTACCTGTTGGACGATTGCATAGTGTGTCATGAAGGTGTGTACTGATGAACATGTTGCTGCTCTGCAGATCTCCTGGATCAGGATCTGTGCCAGGAAGGCCATTGAGGCCCCCTGCACTCTTGTTGAGTGGGCCGGGAACCTTCCGGGGGGGGGTGTTTGACTTTTTGTAGCAATCTTTAATACAGTTTGCTCTCCATGCCAAAATACACTGAGCTGTCACTGGCTGGCCTCTTTTTATGTTCCATTGCGACAAACAGCTGTGATGTCTTGCAGAACAGGCATGTATCTTCTACATAGATCAGGAGGGCTCTCCTGATGTCTAACATGTGCCATTTGGTCTGGTTCTCTGTAACCTGAGGATGTGGGAAGAACACTGGAAGGCAGATGTCCTGGTTTAGGTGGAAAGGACAGGCCACCTTTGGAAGAAACACTGGGTGTGGACAAAGAAGGACTTTATCCATAAAGAACCTTGTGCATGGAGGTTCTGAGGAGAGGGCCTTCAGCTCCAATATCTATCTAGCTGAGGTTATGGCTACCAGGAAGGCCACCTTCCATGATAGGACCAACAGAGTGCAAGAATCTAAGGGTTAGTAAGGCGGTTCTGTTAAGGTACAAAGCACCACATTCAAGTCCCACTGTGGGCTAAGATCTTTGGGTGGCAAATAGATCCTCTCAATACCTTTCAGGAACCTGGTGGCTGTGGGGTGGGAAGAAACCAGGACCCCTTTCACCTTCTCATGCAGGGCTAAGATTGCAGCCAAGTGTACCTTCAGAGAGGGGGGTCAAAAGGCCCCTATTTTTAAGGGGCCGGAGGTAGTCAAGTACAGATTAGATTGGGGCTGACTCCAGGGGTTACTCCTCTATCGCAGGACCAGAGGGAGAACTGCTTCTATTTGTAGGCATAAGTCACCCTGGTGGAAGGTTGTCTGCTACCAGTCAGTGCCCTCCTAACCCTCTCTGAGCAATGTCTCTCAGTCTCGCTTAGCCACACAGCCTCCAAGCTGTCAGGTGTAGCACCCAGGGGTTCGGGTGACATAGGAGGCTGGCATCCTGAGTTAGCAGGTCCACCTTGTGTTGGAGGCGAAAGGGAGTGGCTATGGATAAGTCCCCAACTGTTGAATACCAGGGCTGTCTGGGCCTGGCTGGAGCTATCAATATTATGTTTGCTCTATCCTTCCATATTTTCCAGAGGACCCTGAAGATCAGAGGGACTGGGGAAAAAGCATACATCAGTGAGTCCCCCCTACCACCCCCCACAGGATAAGGAAGGTATCTGGTATTGAGCCCTTTTCATGTCCCTTGAGAGAACAGAAATGGGAACACTTCCAGTTCTGGCGTGTCGCAGATAGGTCCATATGAGGTGTGCCCCATAGTTTGAATATGTAACTGTTTCTTCATGCAGGGACCACTTGTGGTGAGAGAGAAATTCCCTGCTCAATGAGTATTCTATGTTGTTGCTTGCCCCAGGAGGTAAGCCACAACTGGGGTAAAGCTGTGTTTCAGGGCCAGTTCCCAGAGCTTGAGAGCCTTTCTGCAAAGGGCAAGGGAGCGGGTGCCCCTCGTCGGTTCGTATAGAACGCAGGCAGCTGTGTTGTCTGTTAAGACCTGGACTGTTTTCCCTTTCACCATGTCCAGAAAAGCCCCTCATGCTAGATGAATTGCCTTGAGTTCTTTTATACTGATGTGTAGGGAGCTGTCCTTGGGTGGCCAGGCCCCTTGCATCAATGGACCCCCCCTCAACCCTTGTCTGAGGCATCAGTGATGGATTGGGGTTTTGAAGGGGAACCCCCCGAGAGCAAACTGGGGGGGGGTCCTGCCAGATCTCCAGTGTTGTCAGGACTTTGGGTGGGATGTTTAAAGGATGAAAGACCATGGCTAGCCAGAGCTGGAAGGGTCTCCTTCACAGGCAGGCCGTTCTTATCACTGAAATGGAGGCCCCCGTATGGCCCAGGAGCTGGAGACAGTGTGGCCGTGGTGATCTGAGTTCTGAAATGATGGTGCAAATGGACTGAAACTTTGATGGGGCCAGGGATGCCTTCCCTTTTACTGAGTCCAGAAGGGCCCCTATGAAATTTATTTTTGTGTTCAGGGAGAGGTTGAATTTTTCTAAGTTTAGGCAGAGACCCAGCCTTTTGCACAGGCGTTTGATTAGCTTTTGTTGAACCCCGGGTTCGCGATGTGACTGGGATGGACCGGCGACACCCACCAATGAGACAGACACCAGTTCAAGTAAACAAAAAAGCTATTTTTATAGTGACACCTTAAACCACTTAACAGTGTAAAACAAGGAGATCTATACAAAAACACTTGTAATAAACTAACAATATGAAGCAAAAATCTATATAGGACACTTATAACCAACTAATAGCATAAAGCACAATCTAAATAAACCCTTATAACTAAATGACAATATAAAGCTAAAAACCTATGCAAAGCACTTATAACCAAGTAACAGTGTGGAGCAAAAAAGTCTATATAAAGCACCTGTAAAACACCTCCAGCCAAACAACAGGATAAAGCATGTAAGTCTATGCAAAACACTTACAACCTACAGAAGTACTTATAGTTAAATAACAGTATGGATTAATGACCTACAAGAGGGTGGCCATAATAAGTCAAGGACTTTTCTGGCCTTTTACTGCCTCAACATTGGTATAGGCACTGACCAGCCCACCCGACGCGTATTTACCAATGGCTGGAAGCCATTCCTCCTTGCTAGCCAAGAAGGGTGGGCGGCAGAATGAAAAAAAGTCAGATGAGAGAAAAATAAACCCCCACACTCCCCCTGTGTACACTGGGGAAGTTTGGGGCCAGCAGTTTAGGGCAGAAGCAGAGTAATGAACAATTATACAGTAAGAAGGATGCAAAATACAAATGACTAACAAAACACCTGGCAAATTAACAACACAAAACTATGCTAGACCTTAAACAACTATATCATAAAAAGATTATGCAGGATACAGAGAAAATAACTACACAAACTATGCAAAGCTCAGGTGAAGAAGCTACAATCACAGACTATATATAAATGGTACCAAGTAGAATGATTAAGAGAAGGTAGGAGGCCTATATCGATTTATAATACCTGTCCCAGGACCGCAGTAGAACCCAAAGCGAGGAGGCAGACCAGCTGCAGCATCTCAGCACTTAATCGTTTGGCCGGCAATCCGTGTACACCCCAAAAAAAAAAGGGTCTCGGGGGTGGGTACTCCCTGTCTCAGTCGGGGGATCGGTCTGACCGGGTCATGATGTGCCCTGTAGCATCCGAGGGTGGGAGAACAGCAAGCTAGCTGAGACAGGGGGTATTAATAGAACTTTGCCCAGCCAGAGTAAAAATAGCCAATTAGGAGTGGGATCCTGGTCAGGACCAATGATAAAACTGGGACCCCAGATAATGACCCCTCCTTTGTGGTGACGGGGGTGCCGAGAAACTGTTCAGGGGGGATAGGAACTCACCCCCCCCTCCTTGTTGACACAAAGCTAGGGAGGAAGAAACTCACACAGGAGATTGAGGCCCATCAGGGGAGATAGATACTTAACACTCCTCCCTGTGAGCTCCATAGTCTAGAGGGCTATGTTGGGGGGGGGGCGGGGGGGCCATTATGTCTGCCACCTCCGTTGACAGCTTTACGCCATGCCATACCTGGTGTTTGCACCTTCCCTTTATTAGCAAGTCATTGAGGTAGGGGTACATCCTTACACCTCATTTGCTTAGGTGAGCTGCTACAGCCACCATGGTGAATGCTCGGGGGGCCAGGGGTAGACTGAACGGAAGTGAGGTGAACTGGAAGTGTCCCCTCCCCCAAAGCGGAGGAATCTTCTGTGCTCGTATCTTATTGGTATGTGAAAGTAAGCGTTCTTGAGATCGAGGGCCGCAAACCAGCCCCCTGTGTCTAAAGCTGGGATAATTTGTGAGAGGGAAATCACATGGAACTTTATTTTTCTTAAATGTCTAAGGCTCTGAGGTCCAGGATTGGTCTCAGGTCCCCGTTTGGCTTGGGAGCCAGAAAACAACAGGAGTAGAACCCTTTTCCCCATTCTTTTTTGAGGACTCTTTTTATTGCCCCTAGGGATAGCAATTTTTTGCATTCCCTCCAGAGCAGCAGGTAGTGAGATGGGTCCCCAAGTCTTGAGTGAGGGGGCAGTTTTCTGTCTAGGGGTTTGGCTTAAATTGGATGGCGTGTTGCCTGGATAGTGTGTCTAGTATCCAGCAGTCTGTTGTGATTGTGGCCCACTGATGTAGAAATGGGCTTAGTCTGTCTCTGAAGGCTAGGGGCTGGCGGATGGCAGCAGGGCAGCCCTGCTGTTGAGGAGTCAAAATGTCTACCTATGATTGGCAGAGTAGGAGCTGCAACCTCCCTGGCAGGGCATCTGGGAGGATGGTTGAGGCCTAGCGCTTCTCCCTCCCTGGCCTCTGTTTCTATCAGGGCCCCCATACTGGCACTAAGGGGGTGAGTAAGACCTCTGGCATGAGCCCTGATGCTGTTGAGGCTGCTGCTGGGTCTGCTGTGGTCTGAAGGAACGTCTGGCACCTGGGCTGCGTACATGCCTAAGGACTTGAGGGTGGCCCTAGAGTCCTTCATACAATGCAGCCTGGAATCTGTAGATTCTGTGAATAGCATCTGCTCTTTGAAGGGGAGATCTTGTATGGCTTGCTGCATTTGGGGTGATAGGCTGGACCTTTGTAGCCAGGCAGCCCTCCTCATAGCAACAGCTGATGCTACACCCCCCACTGGCCGTATCTGAGGCACTCCAGGCGATCATGAGGGCATCATGCAAAGCCAGCATGCCCTTCTCTACCAAGGTTTCGTAGTCCTTGAGGTGCTCTCGAGGGACTAAATCTCAGACCTGCTCCATGGACTTCCATAGATTAAAAATGCATTGCCCGATAAGTGCCTAGTGGTTGGCGGTACAGAGTTGGAGGGCTGAGGTGGAGTAAACCTTCCTCCTAAAGAGGTCCAGTCTTCTAGCCTCTTTGTTTTTCAGGGTGGAGGCTGGCTGTCCCTGTCTTTCCTTTTGGTTGACAGCATCAACCAATAGGGACCTAGGTGTGGGGTGATTAAAGAGGAACGCAAACTTCTCAGGTGGGACGTGATATTTGCGTTCCACACTTTGGCAATATGGATGACGGGATCTGCCAGCGTGCCTTGGCAATTTTATGTACCCCCTTGTGAGGCGGCACTGAGATTCTGGGTGGGGAGCTGCATTGCCCACATCAAAGGGGGGGGGGTCGAAGTCCTCCCTGACAACCTCTATCTCCAGGTTTAAGTTCGCTGCCATACAGCATAGGAGGACTTGGTGGGTGTGGGGCTCATCCCTATAAATCAGGTATCTAGGATATGCAGCCTCATCTGGGGAGGAGGATGAAAGGACCCTTAATCTACTGCGCCGGGGTCTGTTGGGTCTGGGGTTGAATTCTTCCTCAGACTTCCCAGGGGAGCGAGAGAGTCTAGAGGAAGGAGGTCTGGAAGAGCCTGGTGTTATGGGCTCATCCTGTGAAGCCGAGTCCTTCCATTGTCTTGACCATTCCCTGAATGAATGCAGTGCTGATTCTTGGTGTGCTGAGGAATGGTCTCTACTGAGGTGCTGAGCTGTGCTATGCCAACTACGTGATCAGCTCTTGCCCCTAGTCGGTGCCAGGGCGATAGAATGGACAGCCTGGTGCTGAGGTGGCTGGCACTGAGGTTCCAGTACTGGGGTGGGTGGATCACAATGGTGTTGGTGACTGCTTACAGCAATGCTTTCCTACCAGTTTTGCGGGTGCCAGGGTTGGTCCCAGAAACGAAGGAGAACTTTGGTGCCGTGGTTTGGCACAGGAGCATCATTGGGGCCTGGCACATGGGGCATGTGCCCTGAGTCCCAGTGCCAGTACCCTGAATGTCTGGGGCAGCCCTGGCTGGAGATCTGGGTCCTGGCTGCCAGTGGCAGGAGCCTGATCCGGGGAGAGAATCGGGGCTGCAGGGGGCGGAGCCCAGGCCCAAGCCCTGGGTATTTCCCTGGCAGCAACGCTCCTGGTTTGGTGCTAGAGGCGTTGGAAGAGGCAAATCTGGACCTCGCACATCTGCAGCTTTGCAAGCAAGGGATGGAGCATTCTCGAAAGGTTTCCAGGGAAAAGGTCAGGTACTCCCCTTCCTCCTTGTGTTCAGGCTTGGACCGTCATGGGGATGACCTCGGTGCCGGGGTAGCCCTTAATGGAGTGGATGGGCTTCTACGCCATCTCTGTGCTGGTGATAGACCATTCTCCAAGGCTGACCACACTTTTGATAAGAAGGCAGACTTGTGCCATGGCTTGGTGGGCTTGGGTGGTGGCAACTGGAGAAGGGCTTTCGCTGCCTCAAAGTTCTCCAGCGTCGGTGACACAGATAACTGCTCCAGACCCTTCCCCTGGAAAGGGGTTGGACGCGGGGAGCTCAAGCGACAATAGCACATCGGTGCTGAGTACAACCCCAAGTGTGATTTCTTTGCCTCCACTGGGGAGTGGTGCCAAGGAGGCTCTGGTGCTGACTTGGCATGCAATACTGACAGGTCCTTAAGTGCCCCAGATGTGTGGGGGGGCTGGCTGCAGTGCCTTCTCCAAGGCCATAGTACACAGCCTTTGCGCTCTGTCCTTCATTTGAAGAAGCAATGGATAGAGCATTTATCAGCCTGGTGGACCTCACCCAGGCATTTCTTGTGAGGGTCACTCAGTGGGAAGGCATTGCTGCAGCTGGTGCAGGGTTTTAAGACAGGCATGGTAAGCAGTGGATAGGAGTGATGTTCGGGCTCTGGTTGTTGAGTGGACTCGGTGATGCTCACAAAGAGCGCTTCTAACCTGAATGGCTGTTCATAAACAGACGGTATGGACAGGTGCTTGCACAATTGCAAGAGCAGACTGTTCTGGAACTGTCACTGCAGGTGAAAAGAAGGAATTCAGGCGGGTCAGGGTCATATATATGTAGCCGCAGATGCAGCTGGAGGGCATACTGACCACTGCCCTTGCTCTGACAGATTAGGACCAAAGCATTCCAGCCAACCGTGTGCTGCAACACATAGACACACCTGTAACTGAACGATGTGAGCAGTGCTTGAAGAAGACTGATAATTTGCCTTGATGAGCCACAACTGAAAAGTGCTTAGCCCTCTGCTAGATGGGAACAATTTCTGTATTTTCATTTCTGTTCACCAACTTGAGGATGGGGCCCCTTATTGCTCAGGGCCCTAGGCGGCCACCTGCTTTGCCTATGGCCTAAAGCTGCCACTGGCCACAGGGCTCTTGTTTTAGTGTAATTTCAGCAATGTTTCTCACAGCAGGGAAGATTGCAAGTGACCATCCTTCAGTGCTGGTCTTGCTACCCCAAGCTTCTAGAATTGGGCTGTCTGTGGGGGCTAATTATCCCCTGACCCTGGGGCAGCAGCAGCCTCTTCCCACAGCTGAGCAAACTTGCCTCTCTTGGTGTCACAAGGTGCTTGCTCTTGCATTTTTGATGTGTGACAGGGAGGAGGCAGCTCATGATGGCTACAGCAAACACTTTCAGACCTAAACACAGGTTGAGCTTCCTTCCCTCCAGGAGCTGAGTGTTTGTTTCAGGGAACAAAAGAAGTGCTGCAGAGACGCATCATCTTTCTATTTGTTCGGCCAGATGCAAAGAATAGGCTGGGGGCGGCGGAGGGGGGCTGGAGTTCAGGGATTTGACAGCATTGCTGCAAGCCATTATGAAAATGATGGAAAAAGGTTGCTCCCTAAACAGTTTCCCTGCTTATCAGTAACTAGTACTTTAGGGCTGTTGGAGCTGCAGATTCCCTCTCAGAAAAAGGCAGCTGCTTGCACCAAAAGCTTCCAAAATGTTCTTGAAAGCAGTTTGAGACTGTGTATAACCATCCCCCCCCCCCGACACAGTTTGATGCCCAAGATTATAGGAGGTGCAACCCCCAATGCGTAGTCCTGAAAAACAAACAAGGGGTCTGGTTGCACTTTTAAAGACTAAGGCTATGTCCACATGGAGGGCATTGTTTCAAAATAAGTTATTTCAAAACAAGTCATTTCAAAATAAAGCCCTTATTTTGAAACAACTTAATTCAAAATAACCAAAAAACAATTCGAAGGGGGAATTGAAATAGCATGTCCACACAGTGGACTTGCTATTTTGAGTTAAGGGAAGGGGGGGGGGGGGGCTTGTAAGGAGCCCGGGGCTGCCCCAAGCGGGCAAGCGGCTTTGGGAGCTGTGGAACCCGCAGGCTCCACTGCCAATGTGTGTGTGTGTGGGGGGGCTGCAGCCCCTGCAAGGTGGCTGCTCCATGAGTAGCTCACCCCACCGCAGGGGCTGCCCCCAAGCCCAGCGGCGGGGTCTGGGGGCGCCCCACGCCAGCAATCCATGGGGGCACCCGGGGATTCCCAGGGCAGTACGCCCCCGGATTCTGCTGCTGGGCTTGGGGGCAGCCCCGGCGGCAGGGTGAGCCACCCATGGAGCAGCTCACCCCGTGGGGGCTGCAGCCCCCCTTGCCAGGCTGTGGGGCTGGCAGCTGCCCCCCCTGAGCCCGGGCGGGGGGCAGAGCCCTGGGGGTGCCCCAGCCGGCTTCCTCCCGCTTCCCCTTGCCGGGAGGGGGGACGAAGGGGCTGAGGCGCCCGACACCCCCCCCACCCGCTCTCAGCAAGGGGAAGCGGCAGGGGAAGCTGGCTGGGGCACCCGCCACCCCTCTGCACTGCACAGTTTCGAAACAACTGGTTTTGAAACAATCCTCCTTTCGAAACCAAAGTGGTTTAAGCGGTTTCGAAAGGAGGACTCTTGTGTCGAAAGGAGGGACTCCCTCCTTTCGAAACAAGAAAATGTTGTGTGGACATAGGGGCTTTTATTTCGAAACAACCAGTATTGTTTCAAAATAAAAGCCTCATGTGGACGTACCCTAACAGACTTACATATGAGCTTTTGTGGGGAGAAATCCTGCTTACTGTCAGATTAAGTGGGATCTTCTCCCACAAAAGTTCATGTGGTAAATTTGTCACTTTCTAAAAGTGCCACCAGTTTATCTTTTTGGGTGTCATCCAGACCAGTGATGAGTAGTGTCACTACCTGCCATGCAACTGAGTGCTTTCTAGTTTTTTGCTGCAGTTCTCAAATTCTCACAAACATGCAGGTCATATCCCAGTGTCTGTGTTTCAGTATAATGCTGGTCCAGCAATGCTGACCCCCCAACAGCTTGTCAGCAATATTCCAGGCACAATCTGGCTTCCAGCAGCTTTGGTTACTACTTGCAGAGTGTGCCCAAATTTCCCCCCAGAATTTGCAATCTACACCTTTCATCCCTCTCCTGGACAATTTAAGGTACTAGGTGTCTGTCCCTGTAAGGACTCGTACAACACTTTGCTACTTCAATTGGAATTACCAACCAGCTCACCTTAAACGCACCACTGGATTAGATTTGATTTAAAATGTTTTTATTTGAGATAGAGTAGATGTGCAAGGTAGTAAAGTTAGAAATAATTAGAGAAATACAGAAACGTATTCTAGTATCTTAAATTAGACTTGGTTCAAGGGGAAATCCTTACAACTTGTTCGCAGTAACGGGACTGACAAAATTATTATGTGAGAATCCTAAAGACTGGCTAGCTTTGTCATCATAGGTAAGAGAGTACTTGGGGTGTGTTTGCCCTTGACTCTCAAAAAGGTCTTTTCACCCTTTGCAATGCATTTTCCTGTTGGTTACCTCTAGGTCAGTGGTTTTCAAACCTAGGGTTGGGACCCAGTAGTGAGTCGCAGACCGTTAGGCACTGAGTTGCGGTGCCCCCTGCTGTGCAGCTGCCAAACGATTGGAATGTATTGCTCAAAGATTTAATTGTTGGGTCATGGGCATAAACGTTTTTTTCAACTGGGTCCTGAGGAAAAAAGTTTGAAAACCACCACTCTAGATAACATGGTATTTGGTTTTTTTCAGAGGAGTCCCATTTTCTGAAGCATCAGGCCTTTAAAGATGGGCATATGGAACACGAGGCCTTATTGCCAGGCAAGGCTGGGCAAGTCAGGTCCTTTGAGTCTCTGGTGAATAGGTAGTACGCTTTGTCTAGGCATTCTCAAAATTTTCTCACTAGAAGGGTAATAATCAGAATTCCTATGTCTGAACTCTGATGTTTTCGCTAGACTTGCCACCTTCCTGTTGGTCTTTCTCTGTACGGGAGCAGCAGATCTTTAGAATCCAGTAGTTCTCCAACAGGTGTGTGCATTGCTGCCCATCTGTAGGAGGGAGAGACAGGGAAGAGAAGTCCAGCTGACACCACACAAAGTAGCACATTCAGGCTGGCCAGGAACTTTTGTCATTTTTTTATGGGTTATTAAAAGGCACAAATTTGGTACAAAAGATTTTAATAACTATTATTACTATAATGATATATAACACAAGGCAAAAGAACAGTGTTTTTTCCTTCCCAACCACTGGATGCACAGGCCTCCATTTTCCATATCAGATATGCACTTGTGTATTCGCCCACAAAGTACAGATGGTGCCTCCACTTCACTGGGTGGGGTGTATCTGTCTCTTACAAAATGGTCAGCTGAATGAAACAGGTGTTGAGCTGTTGCCTGAAAACTCAAATATTTTTTGTGGCTTAAACTTCCTGAACAAAATATCTTCCATTACTTTGAGCACGGTGCCCACCTGTGTTACCTGTATGACTAACAGGGGGTCCACTATTCAGTATGTATTCTTCTGTATCTTGCACTGTAAGAGGCAGAGGCAATTTCATTACATAATGCTTGGAGTAGGTCCTACCTTTCTTTCCTCTATTCTCAACATAACCCACTTGCTCCTGTTGCTAGTTTTATTTGGTCTAGGCACAGGCCAGAAGCAACAATAGGGGTTGGATTGGAAGTTCAGCCCAAGTCTGGGAGAAAGCCACACAGAGTGGTCGGGAGGAGAGGTGGTCGCTAAGAATCAGTTGTTACTGTGTAAAAGGCCAGAGTCTACTGTGAAGGAAATGTAATTGTTTAGAGATTGATTGGAGGTAGGAGGGAGGGCTATTCTTTGGGGAAGGAGGGTGAGAAGACAAAAGTGGAGGGAAGCCAGCACAGCAGTTAGTGGAGGAGCAGGGGAGAGGTGATATTAATATATTCAGTGCAGAATGCTAAAGATGAATATATTTGAAATCAGAAGCTTAAGTTCCCCTTGACCAGAATAATATTTATTTACTTTGTGTTGAAGACCCCAAATTGCTCCTGCATGAAGAATGGGCCTGATTCTCTACTCTGGTACAATTCCTTCAAAACCAACAGAAGTACACTGGTGTAATCAAGGGGAGAATCAGGCTGAGTAAAATTCCAAAAAAGCCACACTGAATCCCCCTGGTGCAGTCCTGGGAGCAACTGTGTTGCTTTTTGGTCACTGATAACTTGGCTAATGGCCAGAGAAGTGCTCTGCTGGTTTCATGCCAGTTGCTAAGGATGCTTGCAGCACTCATACACACAGTGCTGCTGAGGAGACATTCATTTAAAGTATCTGTGGATGCTTTGGTTTGAACAGAAATAAAGTGCCAGGTTTGTTAGGGGTGAGGGTCGAGGCCATGTCTGTACATAAAGCACTGCAGTTGTTCTGATACAGCCATATCACTGCAGTACATCTTGTGAAGATATTCAATGGTAGGGGTCTCAAACTCAAATCACCATGAGGGCTGCATGAGGACTAGTACATTAGTCTGAGGGCCACACCACTGAAACCTTTTCATACAATAATATTGCAAATATCAGTAACAATAGTGTTATTGCGGGCCGCAGGAAATAGCTTTAGGGGCTGCATGTGGCCTGCGGGCCGCATGTTTGAAACCTCTGTTCTATGCCAAGAGGGGAGGGCTTTCCTGGCATCATAAAAGAACCACCTTTGTGAGCAGCAGCCCCTCTGCTGTTGGCAGGAGAGCATCTTCCAGCACAGGGCTGTGCAGATGAGCACGTATGTCAGTGTAAATTGTGTTGTTCAGGTGGTGGAAAATTCACATCCTCTGTTGCATACATTTGGCTGATATAGGCCACGTTTACGCTACAGCGTGAGTGATTACTCATTTTTCCCTGCCCAGGGAGAAAAAAGCAGGTCAAACTGCAAGTTTGAGGATTAAAGCTCTAAAGAGAGAATGCTTACCGTTATTGTTTGAGATGAGTAGTGTATAGTTTTAGCAGGACTCTGTATACACCTCCAAACATGACCAAGTACTTATTTACCAACAAAGAATTAGATATGCAAAACCAAAATGGGTTATTTTTTTCTTTGTGATGAGCAGGCATGACAAGCCAAAATTGTAGAGTACAGCTGATTGCAGGTG
The DNA here is from genome assembly GCA_007922195.1 of Podocnemis expansa. Taxonomy (NCBI): domain Eukaryota; kingdom Metazoa; phylum Chordata; order Testudines; family Podocnemididae; genus Podocnemis; species Podocnemis expansa. Next base: position 32,634,436 of record ML681972.1, on the reverse strand, counting down.
AGGTTTCTCCTCAGGAACCTCTCATAAGAAACTCTTGCCTTGTCACAATAAAGATAAACATTCTCTCTTGCTGCTGCCCCCAACATTGCAGCCAACCTTGCATCACACTCTCAACTTCTTTGAAATGTAGTTCAGATAGTTTCACAATACCATCAGTTTAATAACGTCACAGGACAGGTGCTGAGGCCAGTAGTGGTAGTCAGCAATGCTAATTTATGAAGGATGGAAAGAAGGGAGCAAGCAGCTTATCTGCAAACAGGTTTAACAATAAAGTCAAAAAAGATTATCATTGTGTTACAAAAACACTTCATTTCATAAAACCATGTATATTAAAAAAATCAGAAACTAAGCATAATAAATCTGTGTACTGGCTGCTCATTTCAGAGGATAAATGTATCAGAAATAGTTATTTGTAAACATTTGCTATGGACCCTGTACACAGTCCTAGCTAGCTCATCAAGGATTATGCTTGGATTTCTTTATTAAAGAACAGCAAAGCAACAACAAGGAAAACCTCTCACATATTGTTTCCAAAGGGCCAGATTCTGCCACCCTCACATGGAGTGCGGTGTCCCATTGATTTCATAGGAGCTGCTTTCAGGGTATGATACTAAGGGTGACAAGATTTGGCCCTGAGAGAGAATCATTCAGCAACTGATTGTCTTTCCCATTTCAAAATTAGTCTTTAACAAAAGGGACACGTAGCGCCTTCTATTTTGTCTTTCCTTCTATTTAGGACACATAAGGGGGCACAAATTGAACTTCTACAATGCATTTTTTGAGGACTAATAAAATAACACTAAATAAAAACAAGTGGTTGGGTAATTGCAAATGGAACACTATGCATTGTACAACACTGGCTGACAGGAAGGACAAAATTTTCAAATGTAAACAAATGTCAAAGTTTAGAATATGAAATAGGTACATGTGCTAGCCTACTTTTGGATGCACAGTCAAGTGGCTTGTTAGCTGCATGAGTTGATAGTTGCACCTACAAATGCAGCTTGTCAGTTCACAAAACTGATCACAATGTCACAGCTTGGCTGAAAATTTGGTTCAAGTATTACTGACTTTACTATACAACATCTTAACAGTGATATCCCAACCTCCCCCCCCGCCCCCCCTCACTTTAAAGTTGAGTTAAGAATCTTGTTTAAGACCACAAAAAAAATCTTAACATTAGTTTTTCTGGGGTGGGGGTGGGGGGTGGCTGGGTGTGAGTGTGTGTTTTTAACCACCCTTTTTTGACAATTTGTGTAGCACTAAAAAGAGGCTTTCCTGTTACTTGCATGTGCTGTATTGTTGCAGACCATACTGGGCAATTGCAGAAAACCTCAAAAGAAAAACTGTTGTGATTGTGCATTTCTTTGGCTTTATGATATGCAATGATCAGCTGAAGCTTTTTAACCAAATGAACATCAAGCGTGGTCTTCTAAGCTGTACAGTGTGTCTGTCTATCTCTAGGACCCAAACATGTGACTCCAAAGCTTTGGTTTAAAAAGGTGTGGGATATGACTTAACAAGAGAATTTTTTTCCCCCCAACCATTTAAGTTGTCTCAAAACAAAGTTCCAAACAGTCTGAATTAACACACACACACACAATCACTTCCCTTTAAGTTAAAAAGGTTTCATTTACAATCGTGATTGCTCTGTTTTAATCCTGCTGAGCACTCCAGGAAGCCAAAGCATTAACCACAAAATCAGAGTAAATAAGACCTTAATTTGTCGTGTAAAAATGGTCTGATGTAAAAACACTGCATTATTCATGCTCCCATTCCATGTTATAGCAAGGCGAAATGTGCAGAGCCCCAGTAGTCTCCCCTGGACTTGAAATGGGGGGGGTGGCGGGGTAATGGGAGTGCTCACTAAATTGGTATAATAGTGTTACTAGCTGACAACTGGGGGGTATTGAGAAATGGGGGGGGGAGTGTCAGGGAAATCCCTGCAGTGCCCCCATTTTTTTCTTGGCCTGTCTCCTGTAATTTTGCATCCTTTTTTCCCTGTTGTGCATTTGTAAGAACTTCAGGGTCACGTTTTCAAACAGGCCTCATCTTGCCCTCCATGTCTGTGTCCACATCCTTGCATATGTATATCATTTCTGTACAAAAAAAAATACAGAATTTATGGCTCTGCATCAGAGCTTTGTTTTGCTCAAAAAGGAAAAGGGGGGGGGGCCTTTATGGCACCTGGGACTGGTGGCTGGGATTAGCTAGCAATTGACCTAGTCCCTGTCATTTCTTAAATCATAGGAACACAGGAACTGTGACATGGGATCAGCCCCAAGATTCATTGGCTGTGTTCACACACAAAGGCATTATTTCGATACAAGTTGTGTCGAAACAACTTGTATCAAAATAATGCCTTATTTCAAAATAACTTAATTCGAATTAACAGTTTGTTAATTCGAAATAAGGAAAAAAGCTCAAAGCAAAATAGCAGTTTCAGGCAACAGTTATTTTGAAACAAGTCACTGTTGTTTCGAAACAACATGTTCGGACAGCATTACAACATTGTTTCGTCCCACATGGGGTTTAAGTTGTTTCGAAACAACCATGCATCATGTGAACAGGGTATTTCTTATTTCAAAACAACCTCTGTTCTTTCGAAATAAGAGTGCTGTGTGAACACAGCCATTGTGTCCAGTATCCTGTCTCTGACAATGGCCAGTACCAGAGGCTTTACAAGGTGATATAAGACCTCTAGAGTAGACAGATGATGGGGGATGATCTGCCTTCACAAAGGTCTTATCCTGAGCTGAGACTGGCTCAAGATCCAAAGCACAAGGTTTAATATCCCTTCCAAAATCAGTCCAAAAGTTGTTCAGACATCAGCCCATCTGTTCACAGTGCCAAGAAACCTTTACAACAGCTAGAAATACCTGGAGCATAGGGGGCCTATGTTTGGGCAGAGAGGGCAGTGTCTGACACTGGCAGACAGCCACTTTGCTAGCTCTGTGCCACCTTGTGGTTGCCATTACACAGGGTGGTTAAGATAGTGTTCTGGAGCAGCAGCTTCTAGAGCAGGGGTCAGCAATCGCTGGCATGCATGCCTTTTCCTAGCACCAGGGCCATCCCTGTACCTGCAAATAAGGTGGGTGGGTGTGCATGTGTGCACGCAGTTGTTCTCAAAAAAATTTTATGCTGGCGACTGTGTGGGCATGTTGCATGCAGACAAAAAGGCCAGGTTTAACACACTTGGTCCCTTATGTTAGCTTAACTTACTTTAAAACATTTATTTGTAAAACAAGTTGTAAAGTCTTAATTTCCTAGGTTGAGCTCATATTTGCAAGGTGTGGAACAATGCCAAGGGGGTGCCAAAGAACCTCAATAGCTCTTCTTTGAGCTGAAATTGCTGAGCACTGGAGCTGATTGTGCCTATAACAGATCGATTTTGCTGTGTGTATGTATATCACACTAATAGCTTTATATACTTAGATGGTTGAGGCATTTAACGCTATTATTTTCAAATGTGCAAAGGTACTAGGCCACTGTGCAGACTTACAGCCTGTAACATTGTATGAATTGCAAAGCCAGAAGGGACCACTGTGATAAGGTATGATTCAGCATAATTTTAGATTTATAGGAGTGCAAAAAATATAAGTCACTAAAATAATGGGTTTCTAAATGCCTACTAATAAATCTCCTGTAGGGTTAAAAAAAATTACACTACACCTTTGTATGCTAAACTTCCTCCTAGAACAGCAGCAAGCACTTACTATCTATACTGCTTCTATCTATATAAGCAGAGATCTATAAAGGAAAACACTGTTTTAAAAAGTAGTTGTAATAGCAATAACAGGTACTGCTGCTTTACCTGAGACTGCTTTTCAGGTTAATTATCACGACAAGAACACTCCTATATATTGTCACTTCAAACACTGACTGAACATGGCTGAACTGGGATTTCTGTATTTTGGAGGCAGTGACAACAAACCCTAATACGCAAACATCATTAAACAGGACTGTAAAGTATAATAATTAGCCCAGGCTACCGCTTATTTTTCTATACTTAGCACATTCTTTGCTCATGTCAGCTGGGGATTATTTGTGAGTTAGACTTAGAGAACCATGCTCATGTAGTTGAGACCAGAATCTCACTCCTAAGCAGTGCCCAGAGAAGGGTGCACATAAAGTAGTGGAGTTGGCCCACTGTAGTGTCAAGATGGGGGAAAAAAGGTACAGAAAGAATGAAAAACCAAATATCAAAAGGGGACTGGATTTTAATAACTTTGCTGTTTCACTGTACTCTGAATAGAGGGGAGGATTACAGCACTGCAAGATCAACAGGAAGTCTTAGGGTAGACAAAAACTGTACACAATATATGTTCACATTCTCCCCATACACAATACACTTACACACACAAGGCCCACTTCTTGAGTCTGCTCAAGCAGCACAAGGCAGGTGGAGAGGCAGGAGAGCCAATCCCCTGACTTGCCCCATCTGTATGCAGAAGCCCTGAATAGTGTACGGCTGCTGGAACAACTTTGTACCACCTCCCTTCATACCCCTATTGCAGGAGTCATTCCCAGAGAAAAGGGTGGGTGGCCAGGGGATCCTTATGCCCCAATGATCCCATGAGGCTGTTGAAAGCTGGGTGTTTGAGGCCACTCTAACTTCTAATAAGGGGAATGTAAAGGTAGCATAAAACCTACATCCCAGTCCTGTTCCAAGTACAGCTTGGCCAGAGGACAGAATGAGGGCCGTGTGTGTTATATAAATGTACACACGTACAAGGACGCAAATTCACGCCAATTCATTCATCTTGTGTTGTTTCACAGCATTTATTCTTAAAAAAAAATAGAGCTTCAAGGCGAGCTGCTTTGATGCAGTCCTGTGTGCACAGCACATAAAACAGAACATTAAATATTGATTTAAATTATTAAGATTAATTATAAATTTTAAAATAGACTAAAGCAAACAAACAAAATTCAGAGCAACAGTGGAAAATGTAATCCTAGGAAATGCATTGCTGTAGCTAATGCAACTCCTTGTTCCTTGGGACATACCGCTGCAAAGTGTGAATCTGCTGATTCCAGTTGAGTATCAAGATGCACAGAATGGCTAGCTAGCAAAATAAACACTTCTAGGATACAAAGTTCCATGTTCACATTTTTTTTTTTTTTACTTTACGCAACAGAAAATAAAAGCCAACATTGTACATTGTTTGCTCCTGCAAAGCATCTGAGGTGATGAGATTCACTTGTAAAACAAAAATTAACAAAAGCACTATAAATAACAACCCTGGCCAGCTTGTGACCAGCATGAGCCAACATGGATAAGAAAAGGAATAAAAAAGTCCAGCATTACAAACCTTATCCATTTTCTTTTGAAATCAAGAAATGCAAAAGAAGATTTGTTTCACTAAGACTTTCTGGTGGTGATGTCTTTTCCTGCACTTGGAAAACCTAGATAGCAGAGTATGGATGATTTTTGTCTCTTAGAGAGCATGTATCCTGCAGCATTTTTGTTCATTTAAATACCTTGTAAGACTCAGAGAGAGTGCTGTAAGCCCAGCTATAATAGAAAGTTTGACTCTTTAAAAGCAGAGAACTTGGAGACTGCATTTCCCAGGGAGGAACAGTTCAGTGTCACGTGTCCATAAGTGTTTCCCAAACTGTGTTCTGTGAAACTCCGGTGTTCCACGTGATGCGAATAGGTGTTCTGTGACAAAATTTCAGTGCTAGTGATATTTTTCCTTCTAACTCTTTTAAATCAACTTTTGAGCAGTACATGCAGCAACATCTTTGGTAAGAACCCCCTTACCCTGACCAGCATCTATGTGTTCCATCAAGATATTCCAAGCCCAAAAGTGTTCCATGGCCAAAAAAGTTTGGGAAACACTGGTCTATAGGAGTGTGTATCAAGAGACAAGCCAAGACTACGTAAGGAGGATTCTAGGGCTCACTGGGGGCGGGGGGGGGGGTTAGCGGGCAAGGAGTAGAGATGTGATCTAGAATTAATCTCTCCAGAGGAGCATGCTTTGCAAATGGACTGAGCAGGCGTGTGGAACAGACCCTATAAAAGGCCTGGGGGAAAAGAATGGCAGTCCATTTTGCTCCTCTTTGGTTCAAGAATCCATCAGCCTCATTGACACAGGGTTATAAAAGGGGGACTTCCTCCCACCCTTGCAGGAAGATCAAGACTGGTTCTCTTAAGTGGAAGTTTCAACTAACACCCCTCCCATGTGCCTGTCCAGGCTACTGCCTTTTAGCAGTAAGCCTCTTTGAAGTCTTTCTGCGTGCAGTGACTCTGTAGGCCCCTGCTCCATCCAGGGGTTAAAGTTGGCCAGAACACCATGGAATGCCATTCCAGGGCCCACAAATTTGAGGGGCCAGTGTTCTGGGGCCCCTAAAAATAGAAAAAGCAGGTGGAATGCATGTTCTACTCTGCCCTGGCCTGGAAGCTGTGGCCAGCCTGGGCTGCCCCTTCATGGAGAACAGGGCTGTAACTACAGTGGGGCTGATGGGGCTTTGCCCTGGGCTCGCTGGAGTGGCTCAATAGAGCCATTCTATTAAAGGGTACGTTTTGTGGCACCTGCCCCAAGTGCTGCTAATGGCAAAGGGTGCGTTCCGATTGGAACACACCCTGGGTGCTGGATCGCCATGTTACGGCTCTGACGGAGAAACAGCCTCAGGCTGAGCCACCTGAGAACTGCCTCCAGGGTCCTAGTACTGGGAGGATTCCCTGTCTGTGTGTGCTGGGCTGCGCAGCTTATATAGAAATGAAATTGTTCTAGCACCAGGACCCAGGAGGGAGCATCTAACTGTATCACAGCACTGGAGCCCCTGCAGGAAAGGAAAGTGATGGAAACTCCATGGATCTGATCCAAGGCACCCCTTACATCCTTACCTGCACCCCTGCCATGGACTGTGAAGGGCCGACCCATCCCTCTCCTCCTCTCCCCATCTCAGATGGGGAAAGGGGAATGAGGCTATCCAGCTCCAGCCAGGGACTGGGGTCCGAGCTGCAGCTGGGGACAGTAAGTGATGGGGGTGGGGGTGCTGGGCCGGGCCAGGCCAGGCCTTTAAGGGGGATAGGAGGGCAGAGGGGAAGCATGTGAGACCAGGATGAGGGTGGGGGGGGGCGAAGGAGGCAGCATGTGAGGCTGGGATGGGGGTAGGAGGGGACTGTGTGAGGCCAGGATGGGGACAGAGAGCAGTGTGTGAGGTCAGGCGCATGGCCGGGGGGGGTGGCAGAGGCAGAGTATGAGACCAGGACTGAGATCAGGGAGGTGCGGTGTGGAGTGGGGGTGTGAGGCTGGGATCGGGGCTAGTATTTTTATGGAGTGGTAACTGATGCGTATGGTACTGAGAAGTCGTTGCAAATGCCTACCTTGGCTGGGGCCACCACATGCTCGAAGGGGGGTCCAGAGTTTAGGAGGATTCCAGGGCCTGTCAAATTATACTTTAACCACAGCCTACGTCTTTTCTTGGCTCTATTCCACCAGCCATCCTCTGCTTGTTTTCCCAGACTTTCTACTACAGAAAAACCAAAACTTGAATGTACCTCCTCTAGAGCCATAGGCTCCTATCTATACAGTGTTGGCCCGACATCTGACCTCTTCAGTCACATGAGATCTAACAATCCCTTCTGGAGACTCCAGTTCCCTGGGTTTGTACCAACTCTCAGTATGTTAGGGTTCATGACACCTGCTCTTAAAAGAGCTGTCACTGTTCCATACCTTAATCGACAGCACATGAGAGTGGGAGACTTCACAAGATTTCTCAGAATCAGGAGATGTGGTCATCAGTGACAGCTCTTTCTCCTTCACTTTGTACAGCATTTGCTCTAAGTCTGGCATTTGGAACAATGCTTCCCCAACCTTCGATCCCTTTGAGATGGGCTTCAGAGCAGCTGATGATCAGCCAATTCATCATAACACAGATGTTGGAATAGTTGGAAACTTCTAAAGCAAACTTCTTGCTTTCTCTGTGAAAAGTGGTCTCACAGAAAATCTTAAGAATTCCAAAAATAGTACTTGGGGCTGGGAGGGAACTATTTTATCTGGCTTTAAGTTAATAAGGAAGTAGGGCAATTGGCAAAATTGGCACATCTTTGAGAAGTTGCTGATTCAGGAGTCTGGCCCAAATATAAAAGAGCAAAAGATAACTTTGCCTTATGCTGGACTTCTTCTGACTCTGGTAACTTCATGTGCAAGTTGTCTGAAGTTCTGTTAAGTGAATAATAAAGATGAACCTCTTGAATAAGAAACTGGGTTTTCAAAGAGGCATTTTTGAGGTCTGCTATAACCTTGTCGAGGTAAGTCTTTTCATGCCCCTCCTCTGAGCCAGATTGGAGGACAATACAGGCTCTAGCCTTGGTGCCTGAGGAGCTCGATTTAAAGCAAAGTAGGTGGCTGCCATTGCGCCCTGTAAAATAAAAAAGAGAAACCAGAGAGCTCAAGATCAGTGCTCTGATGACTCCCTCACACCCCCTTTCCTAGTTCCTGCTATTAAGAGAAATGACTCTTTTATTAGACATTAACAGCATAGGGCCTGTCACACAGTTGAGTGGTTCCAACTCCACCCAGTAGAGGTTGCTGGTACACACTCAAGGTGGTTCATTATGACACAGAAGCTGTTACAACTAGCAAATGATGTGTGTAAAAGTCTCACATTGTAATGCAATACTAGATCTTGGATTTATCTTAAAATAACCTGCTTCTTTCCTGCATCTCAAGGTGTTAATACAAGTCCCATCTTTTCACTGTTATTCAAAGCTACAGTTGTTCTCAGGAAGAGAAAGGCCAAAGATGTGTGTACCTTCACCAGGTGAACATCCTGTCTGCTGAGTTGATTTTGAGATAAATATTCTCTGTTCACTATCCATGGATGTCTTAGCACTTGGACTGCTGTTAGGCGCTGATGAGGATCTACATGAAGCATCTTGGACACAATATCCTGTGGTTGAAGGGGAGGAAAGATGGTGGTAATGTAAAAACCATCACAAGATGTTTTCAGAATCTCAGTGAAAATACTTTACTTAGAATTTTCCCTTTCCCCATAGTTTCATCAGCTGTATTTTGACATCGTGATGCATAAAAGCACTTACAATCCCTTGTAATTTTCAGAAGTAAAACCAAATATTCAAAGCTGGGCACCTAACAGAACATCCAAATCTCATATTGACATTTAGGCACAAAAGACATCATCTGAACATATTAATATGACACTGTTGTATAAATCATCATTTGACAATTGACCTGCATGTGAGAGGAAGCAGTTACTTCTCTAAAAAAGAGAAAACCAACTAACCAAAACTACCCCTCCCCCAACCAAAGAAGGGGGAAATAAGTCAATTCTGAAGGTGGAACTTAAGATTCCTGTGTCATCCAGGCCTGGCCTACACTGCTGCTGGCATTGATGGGAGATACACAAGCTACTCAGCTGTGTACTGTAGGTCTCTGGTGCCTGGGGGCCAAGTCCTCATGTGTCCCTCCCAAAACAGGTGAGGGGTGTCCTTATCTCCCACAAAATGATGCCACCTCAGGGGTGTGGGGTTTGTACTTACAGGGGAGTGGAGAGAACATGATGATTATTTCCTCCTGCTCAGTGTTGCAGAGCCTGGCTCTGGCCAGACTCTGCCACCCCACAGGCACTTACCTGCCAGGAGGTGCCTGCCTCTCCCACTCTTGCCCTGGGGCTGGCTTGGATGGGAGCAGTCCCACTCCTTGACGTGGGATGGTGGTGCTAGACTGGCCCTTCATGACACATAGGGGTGCAAGAGGCTCTGAAGGGTGGTTACTGTTGGCACCCGGGGACCTGCCTGCCAGTGTTCCCTCTAAGCTGATGATGCAGCTGAGCGAGTTCCCTGAAGGTTCCCTTACCCCCACTGGGCCCCTTCCCTGCTACCTGCCAGCTCCCCGAGTGCATCTATAACCTGCTCAGCTGCATCATTGGCTTAGAGGGAACACCTGAGAAGTAGTGACTCTGAAAATTGGAGCTTAGGGTAAATAATCAGTTCAACATGAGCTTGCAGTGTGATGCTGTGACCAAAAGGGGCTAATATGATCCTTGGCTTTATAAACAGGGGAATACTGAATAGGAGGAGAGAAGTGAAATTAACTCTGTACTGGGCACTGCCGTGACTGTTCCTGGGAACTATCACCAATTCATGTGCGTATATTTCAAGAAGGGTGTTGAAAAAATGGAGAGGGCTCAGAGAAGAGCCATGAAATTGAAGGATTGAGAAACATGTCTTATAGTTGGGACTCAAGGAACTCCACATATATAGTTTACAAAGAGAAGATTAAGAGGTAATTTGTTCAGTCTATAAATACTGAGATGCAGAACAGAAATTTAAAATAACCAGGGTCTTAAATCTAGAAGAGAAAAGGTGTAACAAGATCCAACAACAAAGTTGAAGCTAGACAAAAATCAGACCAGAAATAAGGCACAATTTTTTGGGGTAATTAGCCACTGAAACAATTTATCAAGGATTCTGATGGATTCTCCATCACTGAAAATTTTAAAACCAGGACGGGCTATCTTTCTAAATAGAGGTACTGCAGATCAATCACAGGTATTGGACTTGAAGCAGGAATTCACTGAAGGAAGTCAGACTAGATGATAACAATTATACCTTTGGTCCTTAAAAATCTATTTATCGTCTAGTGCACACAGCTGCATTTGCTTGTGGAGACCATGGAGTACTGAACCAGTTTCTAACTCATTATTGTAAAAGGCCTGATATGGGAACCTGCCGTCTAAGATTTATAAGACTAAAACCAGTCAAAGTTAACATTTATAAGGGTAACCACAAAAGTTATCATATAAATAAGTGTGTCTATAGCATCTTTCATCCTAGATCACATCATATATAACACTTTTTGACAAAAATGCAGCCACCTCTGGGGTAGAGATGACAATCATTTGGACAACTGGAAAAACATGCTGCTCAACAATGAAACAGTGGGATGTTTTGTGCGAGAACAAATCCTCTTCCTTTGAGGAGGAGCATGGAATCATTAGTGACTAAACAGAGCAGAAATTTGCTTTTAAGGTGCCTCTCTAAAGAGCCTTGTGTAATAAACCTGAGTCAGTCAGTTTAATTCAAAGAAAGTCTGGGCTGACCTTTATGAGATTTTAAATGTAATACTAGAAGCATGAAATCTGAAGCACTAGGCTAAGCCATCCACTCTAGAGATCATAAGTGCTCTCACCTTGTGTCACAATTTTTAGACTACATTTAAAATAATTATTATTTAGCAACCTTACAAAAGCAAGGAAATTCCAAGTTCGGACATGATGTGATTTTCAGGAGATGCTCTGCAGGGCCATAACTAGAAGTTTTGGCACCCGGGGCAAGGAGCCCCTGACGCACTCTCCCTGGCCCAGGGCCCGATCCACCATTCCCAGCTGCAGGGATCCAGAGCCATCCCCAGCCGCCACCAGAAGTGGCAGGAAGCTCCCAGCAGTGCTGGCAGGCTGCAGGGATCCAGATCTGTCCCCATCCATCTGGCTGGGGACAGGTGGCATTGCTGGGGGGACTCCAGGGGTCTCAGCCCCCCTGAAATTCAGGGCCAGCCCCTAAGCAGCATGCCTCTAAACTGTGCGAGAGTGCACCGTTGTGCCCCCGCGCAGGGAACACTGCCCAGGCAGCAGGCAGCTGTGGCCTCTACTGCGCCAGAAGACAGAGTCTACCAGTTGGTAGGGAACTGCCCCAGGCTGGGCCTGGCAGTTTTTAAAATTCCCACCTTGGCATGACCATGCTCGGAGCAGGGTCATACTGGGAGCCTCAGCCTGTGCTGCAGCCCTGCTCTCTCTCTGGCAGCCAAGTAGGGGAGTCAGGGGGGGACTCCAGGGGCAGGCACCAGCCCAGCTGGGAAAGGGCACAGGGGAGGGGGTCGGCCCAGGTCAGTGGGAGACAGCAGTAGGACAGGTGGTTAGGGAAGGGCTTGGGGGGCCATGGGCAGGGGGTGGGATGGTTGGGAAGGGCTCGGGGAACCAGTAGGGGCGGTAATGGATCAGGTCCCCAGCGGCCAGTGGGGGCTGAGGCCCCCCCTAATATTTATGTGTAGAGGCATATCCCTGCTGGGAATGCATCCGGATTCCCACGGCCTGTCAGCAGTGGCGGGGCTCCCCACTGCCTCTGGCAGCAGCTGGGGATGGATCTGGATCCCTGTGGCCTACCAGGGCAGTGCGTGCTCCCTTACCCATCCACAGTGCCAGCATAGGCCCCAGGGCTGGAGTTCTGCTGGTTGTGGACAGGCTTCTCCCTGGCTCCCTTCCCCCAGGCATGCACCTGAACATGCTCAGGGGGCAGGGCGGGAGATTTTATACTCCTGCAACCATAGCCCCAGCCCCAGCCCCAGCCCAGCACCTGGACCGGAATGTGCCTCTGAGGCCCAGTAGGGACTGTGGCTGGCTTCTGGCCACGCAGCAGGGCGCTCTCTAAAATTCAGTGCCTGGAACTTTGCCCTGCCCGAATTACAGCCCTAGTACTCTGTAGCTTCCCATTCATTGAGAACTGCAGGTGCTGGGCACTTCTGAAAAATAAACCATTAATCTCTGCCCCAACCTGCTTTTTGGTACTTAACTGCAGCACATTTGGGCCCAGGTTTTCAGTGCACCATCAGCCTGGCTTTCACTTGCATATACAGGTTCAACTCGCTACATACTTTTTTTTACCACTAATACTTGCTAGAGCAATTCACAGATTCTAAGAGTCTAACATCTGAGGATGCAGCAGTTAACTGCACACAGTGCTAAGATGGCTGGTCAAACAAGAACAAGCACATGAAATCATAATCCAATAAAAAGTTGAGTGAGTTGTCGTTCTCATTATTTCTTTCTACTGTAAGACTGATTCCCCCTTTGTTTTCTTTTGCTCTGTATAAAAATGCAGATTTGTAAATAATACATATCCTCTCACACAAATACTTACAAAGAAATGTTTTGTTTGTTTTTAAATTTAAGCACCTTGTAATACTGCGATGGTTATTAAAAATGTTAGATCTGTATATGCCATCTGAGTCTAAAATTACACTAGAAAAACAATACATATGTGTAGCAAAAGGGAGCAAAGAGCACACATTCCCCCAGCAAAGTCCCCTTTCCAATATCCTTTACTGAAGCACCTGCTAGCCAAACACTATTGCTCCAGGCAACAAGATGCTGATGTTGGCACTGCCTAAATCAAACAAACATGATGTTTAACAGTCAAATAAAATGTCCTGCAGCCTCCCTAATGGATTTGTCAAGGACCATCAGCTCACACCAGTCCTGAGCCACTGCTGGACCTGGGAAAGGGAAGAAGAGTGGCAGCTCGTGCCAGCTCCAGAGAGCTGCCACCGTTCTGTCCTTCTCTCAGCTGCCAGAGCTGGGAGAGATGAGAGACAGAGAAGCAGCAGCACTCTGATCCCAACTAGGCCACCACTGAAGCTGGGAGGAAAGGAGCATGAGGAGAGCTGCTACTCTTGCTTGCCTTCCCCTCCCCAGGTCCAGCAGCTGCTCAGGATCAGTGCAAGCCACTGCTGGACCTGGGTGGGGAAAGGAGAGCAGCAGCAGCACCTCACTCCAGGGCCAGAGCGCTGTCGCACCTCTTTCTCCCTCTCAGTTTCAGCTGGAGCTCGCAAGGAGAAGACAGCTGCTGTGCTCGGGCCCTGGCGCAAGCTGCTGCTGGACTGGGGAGGGAGAAAGAAAGAAGCAGCAGCAGCAGCTCGCCCTGGAGCCAGAGTCCAGCTGATGCTGCTTCCTCCTAGCTCCAGCGGGAGCTAGAAGGGGGGGAGCCCAGCTCCACCCCTTTTTCTGGGGAGTGGGTGCTGGCCATGCTCCCTCCAAGCCTGGCACCTACTCCCTTGCCACCTACGGCCCACTCTGAGTGGTCACAGATGGCATATGACTCTAGGGCCAAAAATGTTGCCCACTCCTGCCCCAGGCATATCTGAAAATTCTACATAACCAGCTTGAGAAAGTTCACTAACTACACCCAGTCAATCTTTACTGTACTAAGTTATGATTCTCACATTCCTGGCAAATATGAAAAACATTTTTAATTTAAAAGGCTCTAGTTAAATTAATTATGAATATTTTTTCAGAGTTCAGTTAAACTTATTGTGTTATTCAAACTAATTGTTATAATAAGATTTGTATGCAGTATTGTAACTGTGTCAATCCCAGGATATTAAACAGACAAGATGGGTGAGGAAATACCTTTTATTGGAATAACTTCTATTGGTGAGAGACACAAGCTTCAGGCTTACATTAATTCTTCAAACCTGAGTTAAGTGAATCAAGAACTGGCTAACTGACAGATCATTGATGGGGAATCATTAAATGGGGAGTATTTCTACTGGAGTTCTGCAAGTATTTGGTTCTAGGTCTGGAGCTATTCAACATTAAATATAAAATTGCTACTAATAAAATTTGTCTTCAGCTCAATCCATGTAGCTCAATCTATCTGGATTGTTTGGCAAATGTGCTTATTTAAACAAAATACAATTTAATGTAGCCCAGTTCAAAGTTGTATGTCTAGCAACAAGGAATTCAGGCCATATTTATATAATGTACAATAAGGACAAGGACATTTCATTGAATTGTAGGTACAGAAGGGACCTCAAGAGGTCTTCCAGTCCAGTTCTGGACACTCAGAGCAGGTCTATGTATTATCAAGACCAGCCCTGCTAGGTTTTCACCACTGGAGTTTTTTAAGAGGAAGTTAGACAAAGATTCATAACCCATTGAGGAAATTTATTCCAGTGCCTAACTATGTAGACAGGAAGTTTTCTCTAATGTCTAACCTAAACTGACCTTGCTGCAATATAAGCCCTTGTTCTATTTCTTGTTCTATCCTTAGAGATTAAAGGGAACAATTTTTCTCCCTCTTCCTCGTAACAACCTTTCATCTACTTGAAAACTGATATGCCTCTCTTCTGTCTTCTTTTCTCCAAACTAAACAAACCCATTTTTTTCAGTCTTTCCTTAGAGGTCATGTTTTTGAGACTTTTGCTAATTCTTGTTGCTCTTCTCTGGACTTACCCCAATTTGTCCACATCTTTCCTGAAATGTGGCACCCAGAACTTGACACAGTACTCCAGCTGAGGCCTAATCAGCATTGAGTAGCAGAAGAATTGCTTTCTGCATCTTGCTTACAACCCTCCTGTTAATGCATCGCTGAATAATGATTGGTGTGTTGTGTGTTTTTTGGGTTTTTTCTTTTTTTGCAACAATGTTATACTGTTGATTCCTATATAGCTTGGTATCCAGTATGACCCCTAGATCCTTTCCGCAGTACTCCTTCCTAGGCAGTCATATTCTATTTTGTATATGTGCAACCAGGGGTGTCACTGGTGCTGGGCACACCAGGGCATGTGCCCTGAACCACAGCTCCACTGCCCCGGATCTCTGGCCCAATTGGGCTGGAGATCCAGGGCCCAGACGCCATGGCCGCAGTGGCCCCGTCCCTGGCTGGGGATGCGGGGCCTGGCCGCCTGCAGCCGCGGCGGTCCTGTCCCCAGCCGGGGATCTGGGGCCTGACCACCTGCAGCCTGGCCGCCCATGGCTGCAGCGGCCCTGTCCCCCGCCAGGGATGTGGGGCCTGGCCGCCCGTGGTGGTGCCTGGCCCTGCCCCCAGCCAGGGGGCGGGGCCTGTATGTTGGGGGCAGGGCCTGCCGGCCAGGGGCAGAGCCTGGGCCCATGCCCCGGGTCCCTCTGCCAACCAGCGATGCCCCTGTGTGCAACTGGCTGTTCCTTCCTAAGTGGAATACTTTGGAGTGGAATACTTCCTAAGTGGAGTCCTTATTGAAGTTCATCCTATTTACTTCAGAACGTTCATCCAGATCACTTTGAATTTCTTGTTCTCTCCTCCAAAGCACTTGTAACTCCACCCACCTTGGTAACATCTCTAAACTTTATATGTGTACTCTTTATGCCATTATCTATATCAGTGGTTTTCACTCTATGGTTCAGAACCTGGTACTAGGTCGCAGCACTCCCTGCCACTGCCACTGTCACTGTAAGACTGGAATGCATTGCTCAAAGACGTAATTGTTGGGTCGCAGGTGTAAGTGATTTTTTTCAACTGGGTCCAAAGAAAATTTTGAAAATTACTGATCTAAATCATTGATGCAGGTATTTGAACAAAACCAGGTCTAGAACTGATCCTTGTGGGACCCCACCAGATATGTCGTACCAGCTTGACTATGAACCACTGGTAACTCTTTGCAAATGGCTTTCCAACCAGTTATGCACTCATCTCATAGTAGCTTCATCTAGGTTGTATTTCCCCATCTTGTTTATGAGAAGAGCATGCAAGACAGTATCAAAAGCCTTACTAAAGTCAAGATATACCCCATCAACCCCCCACCCATCCACAAGGCTCATTACCCTGTCAAAGGAAGCTATTAGGTTGGTTTAACATGATTTGTTCTTGACAAATCCATGCTGATTGTTACCTATCACCTTATTATTGTTTAGGTGTTTGCAAACTGATTGCTTAATTATCTGTTCCATTATCTTTCTGGATATTGAAATTAAGCTAACTGATCTAATTTCCCTAGGTGGTTGTTATTCCCTTTTTCATGGATTGGCATTGTATTTGCCTTTTTCTAGTGCTCTAGAATCTCTTCTGTCTTCTGTGACTTTTTGAAGATAATTGCTAATGACACAGATATCTCCTTAGTCAGCTCCTTTAGTATTCTAGGAAGTATTTCATCAGGCCTTTGTGACCTGAAGGCATCTAACTTGTTTCAGTAATTTTTAATTTGTTCTTTCCCTGTTTTAGCCTCTGATGCTACCTCATTTTCATTGACATTCACTATGATAGATGCCCAATTGGTACTAAACTTTTTGGTGAAAACAAACAAAAAATTTACTTTCCTCTGATTTGTTAAATCAATTGAGACACTTGAACAGACACTTGTCATGCAATGGCAAGCAATTATTAATAATGCAAAACCACATAAATATATCTATTTGGATGTTAAAAATATCATTTATGGATTGTCTTAAAATGGTTTGCCTTTGGGAATCAGACAATGATCAGTAATGAAAGTGAACTTTCGCAGTTTTCAACTGCCCTATTTTTTTTCCCCCAAAGTTCAACCAAATTTTGTTGGACTTCAGTACTAAATCTCATTTATATATTTTATGATGCTGTATTATGTCTTACATTCTTGAAATAGGATACACCATTCATAACATAATAATTCACACAGAACCATTTTAGAAACTCTGTTTCAGTAAGAACTATGGACCAAATAGAGCTGCTGATTTCCCCTCCTGTTGCTTAAAAGTAACCTTAACATCTTGCAGAATGACTCTTTTTCAGAAACCAGGATGAAAATGTGAAGAATCTGCTGACCTTGGCAGCCTCAGATACTGAATCCCAGTTTCCTCCTGCAAGTGCATACTTTCCACTGCCAATTCTGGCCAGTATCTCTTCTGGGGTGTCATCTGGTCCATTTGCAAAAGGGGTGAATCTGTGAAACAAACATCACTTCTACTGTAAAAAGTCATATCTTTATGTAGCGCACATTTTTAGGTATACAATTATATGACCTCACTCTGCCAAGAGTGTAGAAACAGGTTCTTAACTTTTCTTCTGTTATGGCTGAATTTTTTTTTCATGGACATATCCTATACCATCTACTTTATAGTCCTGCAAAGAAAAAAGAAATGCACCTTTGTCCTCTTCCTCTTTTTGATTTACAAAGAAGGACTGAAAGGTTCTTGTGGTGGTTCTTTTTTTTAAAGCTGTATAGGATTCCCCCCCCCCACACTCCTTTTAGGCCTTAGAAGATCAGATCTTGTCTACCTTGGAACAGCTCTGATGATTGAAGAAATAGTGGATTATGACATCAGAGTTGTGAGGAAAAAGCTCTGATATTTCTGAGGCAAAAAAGAAAGCAGGAAAACACCTTTAAAAAGAATAAAAAGCCCACCTTTCAAGTCTTCTTTAGTCATCATAATAAAGATTGCAAAACTAATCACCTGTGACAGGGTTATGGAAAACCCCATCTCTCCACTCCTGAACTACTATTTCTTTGAAGTACAACAGGTGCTTCTCATGGTTTGAACTCATGGGTGAAGACACATCCCCCTCCCTTCCCCCCGGCATTTTGTGCCAGAACCATCTAGGAGCAGGGACCCGTCAGGAAACAAGGGGCTATAGCTCACCTCCTGGCTTTGAGCCAGGACCAGATGGAGGGGACTGTTGCTATCAGCATCCCAGCTCTGTGCAGGGACTAGGTGTGAGGCAGCTGCTGCAAGCCACCTGCCTGCCTCCCAGCTGGGGGCAAGAATGAGGCAGAAGGTGGCCAGCTGCATCCTATCTCCTGGCTGTCGGCTGAGACCAGGTGGGAGGGAGCTGCTACCACCAGGGTCCTGGCTTTGTGCCAAGACCAGTTGCGGGGTGGGCAGCTACAACACACCTCCTGGCTGGAAGCGGGAACCTGGAGGGTGGCGGGCAATTACAGCTCACCTCCCAGCTGGGAGTGCACACTGGCTGGAAACATGGCCCCCTCAATACACATGGCGGGGGTGGTTGCCCTGATTCACCATCCCACTGTAATATAATAAAATACCACTAATGACCGCTAAATCCAGAAATTAGACATATATGTCTAAACCTCCCTACCCCTTGGCCTCCCAAATTAAACAGTCTTCAGGAATCCTGGTCTTCCTTACAAAAATATCAGGGAAGACTGGTAGTCATGTTTTCAACCCATGGTGCAGCAGGTCCTACAAATGTATAGGCATCTTGAATGGTGGAACAATTAGCAAAGGGGAATGTGTGTGCCCAACAAATCCAGGTTCAAACCTATAACAAATGAACCTAGATGAGGGGTTATCTGTTGGGAGGAGGGGGGGAAGGGACTGCATGATACCCTTCCTCCCCAGCTCAGAGGGCAAGCTGCTGGCCAAATGAAAATGCTTGTATAAAGCTGTTCAAAATGAGTATTCAGAGTTTCTTTTAAGGATTACATTTTTCAAAAACAATTAATTAATCTAACTGATAAAATAAACTGATCACAGGTAATACATAGTGTTTAAAGTCTTATTTTCTCTCACCATGTACTTCTATAAATCTGTGACATTAGCTAAACAGAGTGCCTCTTTCAGAGGCCAAAATGACAAGAGGAATTAAAGACACTGCTTTAGTTCAGAGCAGACACTGACTTCATTTGCTCCGCAACCAAGACAGGCTTAGCAAATGATTCCTTAAGTACCTTAACGTATCTAACACGCTGGTGATCAGAGTTGTCCAAACGCTGTAGCGCTAGCATTGGAAGTGCTGCCATCTTTTTTGTAATGAATGAGGCAAGAGATTTGAGTGACAGAGAGATGAGATAAGAGTATGTGCTTCCCATAAAAATCAGAGGATGGAATTCAAATTCTTTGCTGAACTAGAAAGGATCTTGTCTAAGGTTGTGTTTTAAAGGACATTGCAAAGATTCAGTCAGTCATTAAAAATGACAAATGTTCATGTACCCGTAACACTGTGACCAGTTGCCAGCTATTCTTCTATGAGAGTCATAAAAAACTGGGCATTTTCAGTCTGTAAGGCTTTGACACCCTTTACTTCTGGTTTGCATTCTATGAATTGTAGACTGAATTTCAGATTCAAACAGACAACTTTTCATTCACAACCCTCTCTTCTTTCAGCCTACCCTCTTCCTCTGAACCATTTTATGCCTGTCTTTAATCTTAGCCACCACATCCATATTTCCCTTTCTTTTCTAGTTCCCTACACCAAACTCCCCCTTTTGTTAGTCTGTTCCTTTATACAATTTTATTTTTGTAGGAGAGCCTTCTCCTTTTGCAACTTTTGCCATCTGAAGCAAACCTTCAGTTCTGTCTGCATCATGGAGTCACCATCTATTTTTCAAATTGCATCTGAAAACACATCTTTGCTCCTTTGCATAAATGCTGAGATGCCACGGTGAAGAACGTGGTATGAGAAGCTGAATAGAATATGCTTTAATTGAAATTAAAGAAAATCCTCTCATGAATAAGATGTCCAAGAACTGGCTCTTTAAATAGATCATTCCTACATTACATACTCAGAATAAAACTTTTCAAAGTGCTTAAGTAATGTAGTCATTTAGGAGTATAACTCTCACAGGCTATGTCTACATTAGCAAATTAGTTCAAATTAAGGAGCCTTAATCTGAACTAATTTGAACCCTGTATACACTAGGCTTTGCCTAGTTCAAACTAACAAAAATTTTTAGTTCAGACTAAGCAAAGCTTAGTTCGAACTACTTAGTTCGGCTGCTTAGTCCATACTAACTGCTTAGTTTGAACTAATTTGCATATTAGGTTGAACTAGCCCAAGGTAGTCATGCTAGTTAGAACTAAAGAAGTTCAAACTAGTGATTAGTTCAAACTAAACATGGTTTTTTAGTTTGAACTTGCTGCTTTTTTTTTAGTTCAAACTAAAAAGTTAGTTTGAACTAAAAAAGCTGTGGCTAGTTCGAATTAACAAGTTAGTTCAAACGAAAAAAAAATGTTGAGTCCAAACTAAGGTTTTAGGCATAGACATGGCCACTGACAGTCTATAGCACATAGGTGCGTAAGTCCCTCAATCACTCCTGGAAGTTCCAAAGACACTTAGGTGCTTCTAAAAATATAACCCAAAGTCCAGTATGTGGCCTCTAGGTTTTGTGTTGTCTGCTGCAGTTGGTTTAATCTCTCAAAATACACTGCATTTGTATTTATCCATTACTTGTTTCTGTCCGTGAACTACCTCCATAAGAGACTGCTCTTACTGGCAATCTCATACTTACCCTGCCAACATGGTGTATAGCAGGATCCCTAAGCTCCAGATGTCACATGCTGCATCATAACCTTGTCGTTTCAGGACCTACATAAAGGAAATCAAAAGACACAAAATATTTATTCATGTGCCTGAATTGTGAATTTCAGGAAAATGTGGACGTCGCGGCAGTGATTTGTTAATGTTTTGCATAGCTTACATAGAGGTGGAAAAGGTATTTGACTAGGTCAGCAAAACAGTCAGTAATTGTTTGTGTGGGTACCTATAGGATGGAAGAGGAGTGCATTTACCATTGTTTTAATGATAATAGAATCTAGCTGGTCCTAGGCACACAACTCTAAAGAAGACAAATAAGATGGAGCAGTCAAGAAGGGGGGAAGAAGGTGGATTTTAAGACCAATGAATATAAAAAAATATTCAAACACATGCAGAAAATATGTAAATACTCTGAACAGTGCAAGTTTCATTAGGCACCCTTAATGTAAAGAAGTTAAAGAAAAAAGCAATAATGGGACTAATGGACACAGTCCTAGATTTACTGTTGAAGCAAATGTGAGTTTCTCTACAGAGCCTCATTAAAATGATTCTCCGTATTAAAGTCAGATTCTCATTTACACTAAAGACCTAATACACTGCTCTGTCAGAGGGAAGAGCCTTGAAGTGAATGCATATTTAAATGTACTTAAGGATTCCTTTAAGCTACCACAACAGTGTGAAATGGCCATGGTGTAAATGAAAACTGAGCCCTAAGGGTTTGATTTTTTTAAAAGGTCAGTGTACAAATTCATCTATGTTTACCAGTCCTGTCTGTGCAAATCAGTTATTTATACACAGAAATTGCTAGAAAGACATATAACCAATCATTTTCTGACCAATGTCTCCTTTACCCACCACGTCTCATTAGCTATGTGCACAATTTGTGATTATATAAATGCCAGTGACGCAAAGTCACATGTACATTTGAACATCGGAAAATAAGGGCCTGAAAACTGCTGAAATTAGCATTAAAGCTGTTACTGCATATAGGAAGACAGTAAAATAACCAAAGAATTTGCAGGATCACTAACAATATTAATTTTGCATCAATAACCAAGTAACATATGACAATTCGGTGGTATGTGTTGAAGGAGCACTTTTGTGGAGTGTGATGTGTGGGCATTACTCTGTATTATATCGAGTCAGAATCATGTCCTATGGAAGGTTTTGGAGACTGGACTGATTGTCTTTCAGTTTTGTTTTTGTTCTCGCCCTTGTAAAATTACTAATGCCCTTGTTGTAACCTTTGGTATCAAAAGTTTCCATGCCAAAAGTTTAGAGGTCACTAAGGGTCAGATTCTGCCACCTTTATTTACACTCAGTAGCCAATAGGGCTATGACAGAAGGAATGATGGTAGAATCTAATTCTTATATTTCTTATGTGTAAAACTCTGTATTGATCTTCTTGGCTTTGTTTTGTGATAGGTGATTGTTTCTGGAATTCTGATTTTTGCTCTGTTTACCATGTGTTTCATTTTGGGTTTTTAAAGGTCTACTGAGTATAATTGTATTAGTTCTTTGGGAAATTAATAAATATTCTGCAAAGCAAGAAGATGTAACTATGTAATAAATTACAAAGAGCATTTAATTAATACACTAAGATTAATTTAAAGTGCAGTTATACCATGAAAGGTAACTAGACACAAACTTCGTTATGGGGTGCCAGCTTTCAATGGATAGATCTAAACTGGAAAGAGAGGTCAAGATTACATCAGGGTTAGTTAACCAGCTGGGCTGGGGGTGGGGCGGGAGGGTGCGCCATGGCTGCAGCCTCTCTGGCTCCAGGGCCTGACTGCCACCCCATGCTCAGTGTCCCAGTCCAGGGCTGGATCACTCAGAAACCTTAAGAGCTGCAGGCTAGGACCAATTCTAGCCAGGGCTCATGGCTGCAGCCCCTATAGCCCTTGCATTAATCTGGCCCTGCCTCCACAGGGCTGAAACCAGGAGCCCAAAGCCTTGGGGCTGAACTCAGATGCCTCAGCACCCCTGCAGGTCTAAAGCCCAGAGTTCCTGTGCCCCCACCAGGGACTGATGCCCAGAGCTGCCAAATGGAGCCCTGGCTGGGCACTTTGCAGGCCAGGAGCTCCAAACCACCTTCTTACCCTGCACGGCATCCTGACTCCTACCAGTAACTGAAGCTAGGAGTCCTGATGCATACTCCTCCCCATCCCCTAGCTGCAGAGCTCTGGGGGTTTTATAGCATGTTGAGGGGGCCACAGCAAGAAAATGTTGAAAACCCTTGAAATGTACCCACTTTGGTGGCTGAAAGCCTTCTCAGATAGAAAATCTGCATACTTCGTTGGTGTAAAAATCCACAGTTATGCAAGCTTATGCTGAAGGGACTCTGCAAAAAGTGGGTGTGCAAGTACATAGAGATGACTTTTTGCCAGTAATTCCTTGTTGTTGCTGCCACTGATGGTAGCAGTGGTGGGAGTGCTAGTCAGAGCTACCAGGCACCAGTGCTGTTTTAAGCATTGTGTCCAGAGTGATATAAATGCCAGCAGCCAGTGGCACCTTGTCTCCACTCAGGCTCACAGTAGTGAAACTGAACGGGTGGTAGCAGTGTGGGACATTTTTGGAAAAAAAGCCTAGCATAGACCAGTCGTTTTCAAAATTTTTCTCAGGACCCAGCTGAAAAAAAATCATTTATGCCTGCAATCCAACAATTACATCTTTGAGCAATTTATTCAAGTCTTTTGGTGGTGGCAGCAGGGGGTGCCACGACCCAGTGCATGAGGATCCCAGTACTGGGTCCCGACTCCAAGTCTGAAAACCACTGGCATAGACAATGCCTCTGTTTCTATAGTAACTAGCACAATGGGGTTCCTGGACACAATTACAATATTAAATAATAAATGTCTGCAGTAAAATCAGTCACCAGTTCTTGTTCACAACTTCCACAAATGTCTTTTTGTGAAAAGGGCTTCACAAGAGAAGTGCGCTATCCTGTCCCAGTGGAAGCTAGAGATCCTGTCACATATTGAGATGCTGGGATTGCCTAGGGAATGGAATGTGGTTTCAATGTACATATATATGATCCTTAGGTCAACAGAATGTAGGTCATTTGCAGTGGCAGGCAAAGTTCAGGTGGCTCCACTGATTTCTGTCAACTGCCCAAAGTTCAGAAATTTATCCAAAATTGTCTAACTTCTACAGTTTGCTTTACTGGGCTGAAATATTGGGAAAGCAGTCTCTCAGGTATCTGTGGAAAAATGATAATTACAAAAGTTTACAGTTTTGCATCCCAAAAAAGGTTATCTCCAGCATTTTGTTAATTTTGACGGCTTCTTATTTTACCCAGTGATTGTCCTGTAGACAAAGTGAGATTTTCTTCCCCCAAAAGTTCATGTGATAAATAAATTTTTTATTCTAAAAGTGCCACAGGACTCATTGTTTGTTTTGCTGAACTAGACTAACACAGCTTCCCCTTTGAAATCTGTCACGTAACACATGCTGGTTGTGAACTGGTTTTTTTTCTGATCATGCTATTTATTCTTTACAGAGAGCACTGCTCCCACTAGGTGGCATGTTGGTTCTTCTTCTTAGACATCCTTACCATCTATGACATATTATGCTGCAATAGCTGCATTAGCATCTAATACCAAAAATTAAATGGTTTCCAAAATAAAATAGGATTTATATAAGCAAACATACCATTGTCCCTCTGCTAACCTCCTGTATCATATACTCAATCTCTTTCCTAGCTTCTTATTTCATTTCACATGCATATTGGAGGAAATTGTTGCAATGGGGATTAGACTGAGGCAGTAAAAGACAAATCTGAACTGAAAGGCAGCATTATATCACAGAGAAAATGAAGATGCAGCACTTAAGGCTTTCATGTGAGCTATCTGTTATGGCAATGATTCAACTGATCACTAATGTTCCTGCATTAGCAGGACTTTCCTGACTCAGAGAATGGCAAGGAGTATAATTTTTTTTAATCTGAATTCAACTGATTAGTCTAATCTGACAACGTGTTCATCTGGCATTGTTTCTGATTATGGACAGTGTACAAAAGCTATTCCATAATGAGAAGACAAATCAGATAGGGTAGACATGTTACATCTTTCAGAAAATGACAATATTTAATCTCTCATATGTAGTCAGTTTTCATCTTAAAAATTAAGCTGCCATGGTACCACAATAGATTTTTCATTTATTCTGATATTTTAAAGAACTATTTCCACTTTTCAGAATGGAAAACCCAGACTCCCAGCAATGAAATAACTGGTCAAAATGTAACCTGACAATGGAAGAGTTAATAAAATATCCACATTTTTATGTATTGATCATGGCTGTGACATGTGTCAGAGGACTTTACTTTGTGTCCAACACAATAAGCTATATCATATGATGATGAGATGGTTGTAATTAAACAGAAATAACTTTTTGTCACTAAGGGTATCTGATCCAAAATTTAAAAAGCATTCCAAAAGTATTGTCTGCAGGAAGGTAATTTGATTTGTTTTACTTCAGTCACCGACTGATATCAAGTTGCTACTTTTTTTTAGGCAAGAGGGTAAGGGAATTAGGAGGCAAAAAAAAACTGGAGGATGGGATGCTATGTCAGGGAAAAATGGTATTTCATAGCACAATGATATGTAATTGATGTTCAACAATTCTGTTATAGGGTAGTAATCAGCAGAAGTAGGCAAGCCATTAGAGCTGTACATCCATTGATTTGAAAAAGATAGTTATATGATTGTAAGAAATAACTAACAATCATCCAGGAGATAAACTTGTTGATGCTCCACAGAAAGACAGATATGAATTTTAAGTGGTGAAAGAAGGTGGGCAGCCTACATCATCCAAACAGGTAGGGGATCCAAAGCTATGGGCATGGTTACTGACAAGATTAGGGGCAATAAACAGGAAAAGTACTAGTGTGGTTTAGAGTAGTAGCGTCAAACTTGGGATCCAGTTTCAGTAACCTTGATCAAGTCACTTAGCCTTTCTCTGCCACAGCTCCCCATCTGTAATGTGAGGAGAACAGCACTTCTTTACCTCACAGTGGTGTTGTCCAAAAAACTAGAAGGTGCTCAGATTCTACAGTGATGGGGGATATATATCTCAGGCCATGTCTACACTGGTGGAATTTGGTGGCTGTTGATGGGAGTCATGCAAGCTTTGCAAAGTAGCTTGCATAGCTCCCGTTGACCTCCTAACCCCCTTTCAGCACAGCATCTTCACTATGCTGTGACAATGGGAAATGCTAAGCCACTTGGGTGGGTGGGGGGTGGGTGTGTTTTTTTTTTTAAATCAATTTCCAGATCACCATAGCAGGTCTTAACTGACCACTAAGTCAATCTGGAAAGATCGATCTGACAGCAGTGAATTTGCCAATGTCAATGTAGACATAGCCACAGATAGAAAAAAGAAAAAACCCAGAAGGACAAATTCTGATACCCTTCCTCACACAAAATAATATGTAAGCTATGAATTTTTCAGAGGGGTAGCAGTGTTAGTCTGTGTATAGCAGAGGTGTCAAGCTCATTCAATGTGGGGGGCCACACTGGAGGGCAGGACACCTGTCATGGGCCATGTGGCCACACAGGCTCCCCAACACTTTCCCCTGCCACATTCAGAGCAGCATGGATTCCCCTTTCCCCTCCCTTCCCCTGAAGGCTCTCGGACACCTTCCTCTTCCCCTGCCCTGTGCCTCCCCCTCTCCAGCTGGGCAGCTTCTGGACCCCCTTTCCCCTTCAGTTTCCACTTCCCTTACCATGTGGTGGTGGCAGGCAATCAGTCTGTCTCAGTCACAGCCACAGGTAGGCTGGGCTCCTGCCTCCTACCCCCCCGCCCACTCACTGTCCATCATTCAGCATGTTTGGTTAGCTCAGTCCTGACTGGCCTTTGATTGGCTCATTCCCATATGGCCCCCCCTTTTCCTTTCTTATTTGTGATTCGTGCAATGTGCTGTCAATCAAATTAGAATGCTGATTTACTGACAGTGAACAGCTGGGGAGGAGGGCAGTGTGGTGACTCTCCAGGAGCCCAGCCTAGCCTGCTGTGACTGAGACCCTGACTGGTTTGCAGACCACAGCAAAGCTGAGCCAGGGCTGGCTGGAGTGCTTCCTTTGTTCCCCCTGTGCTGTGACTCAGAAGTACATCTGCCTCTCCTCTGCTGGCAGCCTGTCTTTGCAGTTTGCTGCTGCAGAGAGCTCCCAGGCAGGCAGCAGCTCTGTGGGCTGGATCTGCACCCTTGGTGGGACAGCTCCCGTCCACGGGCCACAAGTCTGACACCCCTGATGTACAGTGAAAACAACAAGGGTCTTGTGGTACCCTAAAGGCTAATAAATTTCTTCTGGCATAAGCTTTCGTTGGCTCCAATCCACTTTGTCAAATGCATGAAGTGGAAATGACAGTTGAGAGGAGCAGGGCAAGTATTAGCTATATGTATATATACTTCTCAATTGTCGTTCCCACTTCATGCATCTGATGAAGTGGGTTGGAGCTCATGAAAGCTTATGCCTGAAAAAATTTGTTAGTCTTTAAGGTACCACAGGCAGGAACAGTGCTAGTGTCTCCAGCGCCCCCCTGCAAGCACAGCAGATGCCAACACAGAGGAGTGATGTCAGAGGGTGCTGCAATGGTGTGCTCCCCTTTTGGCACCCCTCAAGCGTCGGCGCCCTCTTGCAACGCTTACCTGGCTTACCACGTTGCGCCAGCCCTGACCACAGGACTCTCATTGTCTACACTAGGAATAGCCCCCTTGGCTTCAGTGGGACTACTCATAGGGGAAGGTATGAATAAGGCTATCAGAAATTGGCTCTGATGGGGAAATAAGCCCAGAGATGTAATGCCAAGAAGGAAGTCAGGCATGCTGCCATACAAAGGGAAAGAGGAGGGTGGGGTAAGCTTAGGTGAGGAAAATTTGCTAAACCTGTAATACTTTTTTCATCTACATTATAACTATACAGATTGTATCAATCTGGGTTACTATTTGAGGTGCTCAAAGTCAGAGATGTTTTGCAAACTGTTTCTTTTGTTTTAAACTCCTGGAACTCATGAAACTATAACCCCAGTGAAGCCATTAGCAAAACTCCCATTGACTTCAGTGGGTCCAGGATTCATTCCATGACCTTTTCCTCTTTTGAGTTTAATGTTGTTTGGATGAAGTACTTTGAAGGGAAACAACTTTCTGAGCTAATAGGAGAAGCAGCTGTGGAAAAAACTTACCTATCCTGGAGTAATTGGCCACAGATACATATAAGTTAGTCCCAACCATACACCGACTATGATCAGCAGGGACACGGAGAAAGCTAACTAACCACAAGAATGATAGGACTCTAGGGGATGGTAACAGCACATATAAAACTTGTCTCTGTTCTAACTACTGCCATGTGCCCCCACCTCCCACCCCTTTTCTTTTAAGGCAGTGAAAGAGAGGGCAGGGACAGAGACATACTTTTTGTTATAAAATTCTGTATCCACAGTTTGAAATACAGTCCTACCTCAGGGGCTACGAAGTTGGCTGTATAGCAAGGTGTCATGAGCAGTCCATTTTCTGCTCTCAGCTGTTTGGCAAATCCAAAGTCGCAAATCCTGATGGAATCTGGGTTTCCTGACTCATCCATGTAGAGAATATTACTGGGCTTCAGATCTCGATGTACAACCTTCATGGACACAAATCAAAAGGGCATGATTACATAGCTTGCTGACTTATTGCTACCTTTCCAAATTTTTCCTGGTGATGGGGAGTGTGTGAGGAAATCAACTGTGTTGTCTGGAAGTTAAATAAATAATTTCTGCATTTAAAAAGTGGGCCTTTGAAGAAGTCCTTTTTTAAAAAAAGAGTGAACTAAGAGAAGCTCTTTGAATCTGAATGTCTTAATCCTTCAAGTAAAAAAAGAGGGAGAACATTGTCAACGGCTGAAAGTGTGGACTCGTTTGAATGTGATAATCCTCCTCTGGCTGCTCTTAACACGAGTGGCTCAAAACTGAAGGGAGACATTTTAATTTTTCTACATTTCTTTCTCTAAAAATCCTTTGTGTAGTGTTGATGTGCACTGTTAAACAGCTGCTGTGTTTTGCTCAAAGTGGCTGCATTTCAGCAGTAGGCAATGAATGATATAATCTGTATCAGCCATGCAAAACTGTATTGAAAATGTACCAGTCTCGGTACAAAATTAACTCCAGAATATGATGACAATAAAGGAAAAGATGCTTTACTAGCCCACCCAAAATGCTGCATGCCCTGGACAAATGAGAAGGAGAGTTCTTGAAATAGCTATATGTAGAGACTCGATTTTCAAAAGTTGTGATCGTAATAGGATGTCAGAATCCTGCCCCATCAGATACTCAAATCAGCATTTATGCTTAAAAAATGGGCATTTCTTTAGGCACCTAAATGTTGATATGTATGTGCAAGGGGTAGGATCCTGATATTTTATTGAAGAGCTCATATTTGCTCACACGATGCTTGGATATTACAATAATAATTGTGATATGAATAAGTAATAACACCTACACAGATCTGAAAAGTAGAATCCTTGGGATGAAAGGAATTATGTAAATATAAGGCATTTGGGCTGGAGAATGGCAGGAGTCACTTTGATCCCATTTCACAAACTGGACACTTTTTTTTATTCAATATTAAAAAAATTAACCTTTACCACCTTTCATTTTGCGCAATCATCCCATTTAAGATTTTTTTCCTAACAAGCAACGTCAAAGCTATTTTTCTAAGAGTCAGTTTTTACTAAGGTTGACATGGAGAACAGAGGTATTAAGACTTACTCCTTGGGAATGTAGATAGTCCACAGTCTTGGTAATGGTGCAAAGGACAGCACTAGCCTCTCTTTCTGAGAAGCACTTCTGTCGAAGGATTCGATCTAACAGCTCACCTCCTCGCATTAGCTCCATCACCAGGTACACATATTTCCCATCATCATACACCTAGAAGAGCAAAAGAAGCAATCATCCATCAATGATCCATCAGACTGTTAAGCAGTGGTCACTCTACAATATCCTGGCATGCTACTGCAAGATGGTGCAAGAAGAAAACAGAGATAACACAACAGAAGTGAATTTTTTGCTACTTTTATTTAACAACATAAAGCAAACTATTACAAAAGGGGTTAGTCTCCACTTTCTTCACATCTTTGAAGCAACTATCCATCCTATCTTGATCTGCACAGAAGTCTAGTTTTCATGATTTGTGATCAAATCCGAAAAGTCAAGCTGCAGAAACAGTGCCATCAAATGGAGCCTGAAATTTCTCCTGGTACTAGCCAAATCTTCCTCAAAATTATCTGCTTGCTTCCAGTTCTACAGGGTCACATTTGCCAGTTTAAATATCAATGTTTCTTTTGTCTCATGATCAGCCAAACAAACTGCATTATGACCAGCCAGTACTTACTTTCCATGGTAACATATATATGCATTGTTATTCTGGTGAGTAAGTTTTTCGCATCAGTTGCAATGTATGTTTATATTTTCAAGCCAACAGTGTAATGAGAACAAAGACGGGTTTTTGTCCAAATTGAAATACAGAACTTTTAATTTCATACCCCTGTACTAGACTGGGCATTTATATGGACAATGAGAACATCCAGAATTGTAATAATTGATGCTAAACCTTTTGGAGGAAAGAGAAAACCTCATGCTGCTGATTTGAAGGCAATTTCTAACTATTAGGGATTAGGGAGAGACCTTCATGGGGACCGCATATACCTACCAGTTTGTTGAGCCTTCCTCTAAAGCAGGGGTTCCCAACCCCTAGCCTGTAGGTCAAAATTGGCCCTTGGGGCTTTTTAAAGTGGCCCACTCTCCTCTGCTGCTGGCTGGGAGCCAGGCTGCAGCTGTCTACCCCCTCTCCAGTCCCAGCACACAGCTGGAAGTTGTGCTGCAGCCAGGTCAGGCACACAGCAAGGAGGGGAAGTTGTGCTTCAGCTACTGGCCTCCCACTTGGCCCTGGCATGGGCCAGGCTGTGGCGCATTTCTCCCGCCCAGTCCTGGTACACAGCCAAGAGCTGGGCTGCAGCTGCTCACCTCCCCTGGTCTTTGTGCGCAGCCAGGTCAGGCACACAGCCAGGAGCCTGGCTGTCAGATACACAGCAGGAGCTGACCTGCCAACCTCCTGCAGACACCCTCCTCCAGTCTGGAGTCTGCATCTAGCCCCCCCACCTCATGCCCAGTGCCTGCTCCCAGGTCTCCCAGCAACCAGGAGCATCAAAATTAGAGCCTTCCCCATATTTAACAAACTTCACCTGTGACCAATTTCTGGTTCTTTCTTTCTTTCTTTCTTTCAAAACCCTTTTATAAAAAAAAAAGTTTAAATTTTAAATTATTCAAAATTTTCAACTTGCTTTGCACTAAATGAATGTTTACTTTTAAATATGTAGAGATCTATAGTTATTAATTGTGTACTCTGTACACAAACACATCAATACATTTTTTATGAGCTGACAGACTGGTGGCCCTTCAGGGCTACAAAAATTATAGTTGTGGCCCTTGAACCAAAAAGGTTGGGAACCACTGCTCTTAAGCATCTGGTGCTGGCCATAGTTGGAGATAGGGTACTCTACCAGATGAATGTAAGTCTGAGCCAGTATGGCCATTTCTTATGTTCCTGTGCACAGACACTATGGGTAATGTCTGTGTGTTTCTCTCGGCTTAAACAAATGCACACCACATACCACTACGCTCTAAGTGCTGTCATTTGTAAGACTCTTGTTCAACCAAATGCCTAGGAGTTATAATGTGACTATATAAACAGAGAGAGATACCTCCGATGGTCTGGCTTTACATATCTAACTTGCCTTATTTCTTAGTGTACATGTTGGGAATCTTGGGAAGGTGAATGCAGGGTTAACAAACCTGTTTGAATTGATCTTGTTAATCCTCCAGATAATAATGTGACTCATCATTCCTTGCATGTGTATATGTACCAAACATACTGCAGTTTTCATTTCATCCATCTGAAAAGTGAGTTGGAGTCCACAAAAGCTTATGCCCTAATATATTTGCTAGTCTTTAAAGTGCCACAGGAGTGGAGTCCTTGTTTGCTCGGCCGTGTTTGTGCCCCTTAATGTTTCCCAGCTCTTAGATGTGGGGAGGCAGAGAATGTCATATTAATTACTTGAAGTTTTGGGAGGGCACATGATCAACTTTCCATTTTCTACTGGAATCAAGAGTTCTGAGTTTTGTAAATACAGTACTCCATGAGCTCCAACATAAATGAACTCACACAGATGTGGATTTTTAAGGGAGTGACAAATCAGTAGTCCTCCACCCAAGAGCATGCCATTACTTGGAAGCAGGCTTCCTCTTTTTCCTTTACTGTCATTTATGAGACAGCTAGCACTGGTAGGCCTCATTTGTACTAGGGAATTTTAGCAAGACTATTTTCCAACAGGACAGCTACCAGTTGGATTCCTAGTGTAGACAAGTTACAAAAACCATCTGATGAAATGGGATTTTCTCCCACGAAACCTTGGGTGATAAATAAATCTGTTAGCATACGCAAGACTCTGACAGCTTACACCATTTCTACATCATGTTGTTTAAAGCTGCTCAGAGAAAAGGGATAAGAACACCAGAAGTCATTTTGGCTTGAGGGCTCTGGGTGTTACTGCCTTTGGTGCTCCTCAGACTGTGGTGGTGAGGCAGCACTGGTGGGAAGTCTTTGCTAAAGTTCTGTAGCATAGACAAGGCCTTAGAGATGTTATCTTTCAAATGAAATGTTTGACATAAGGTCTCTTCTCCTTGTCTTTTCTAGCTGTTCAGTGGAAGTTAAAGATTTTATGGTACTAAAAAAGAAAGAGTAGAAGCCCTACTGGCCTTGTTGGCAACCCGTCTCTCAGTAAAACAAGTACTGAAGGATGTAGGGCAACAGTTATTAAACAGGAAGGAGCAGTTCCAGTTATCTACAGGACCTTCATTTCAAGTGTTCAACAATCTATTTTGAAATTAAACAACCGGTATGTCTACACATCTCTTTTATTTCGAAATAACACTGGTTATTTCGAAATAAAAGAGATTAGGTCCACACAACGTTTTCTTATTTTGAAATGATGGAATCTGTCATTTCGAACTAAGAACCGTTGTTTTGAAACAGCTTAAATCCCATTCATTTCAAAACGGCTGTTATTTCGAAATGGTTATTTCGAAATAAGGCTGTTTGGACATGTTGTTTTGAAACAACGCCATTGTTTTGAAACAACTGTTTTGAAACAATATGTCCAAATGGCCTTATTTTGAAATAACCATTTCAAAATAAGTTGTTTCAATAGCAGGCTTTCCCTTAATTCGAATTAACATTTTCTTAATTCAAATTAACTCATTTTGAAATAAGGACTTTATTTCAAAATAACGATGTATGTGTAGACATAGCCAATGCGACCTGTCCACTTTTAAAGACTAACAAACTTATTTATTGCATGAGCTTCCATGTGTAAAATCCCACTTTGTCAGACGCATGAAATGGAAACTATGGTATGGAAGGGTATATTTGAAAGCTTTGATTATGAAAAGTCTTGTAAAATGGAATTTACTTTATTCAGCCTTATGGCCCATTGCAAGTATGTTTTTAGGCTAGAGTTGGCGAAACAGTATTTGTTGAATGGCTGGTCTGATGAACCTTGCTGTTTTTGGGTCCAGTAATTTATTCATTGAATATTTTTTCTGGGATTCAAATAGTTCTAGTTTTAGGTTGTGTTTGAAAATTAAAACAGGAGATTTCTCAGTTACAGAGCAGGTTAAAAGGTGAACTGTTTAAAGTTGATGCATTCAGAGACTACTCACATCCTTCAGAGTAATGATGTTTGGATGCTGCCCATATCTCAAGAGAATCTCAATTTCTTCAGAGGGGTCTCGTTTGCTCTTATCAATTATCTGGAATAAATGAAGCACACATCAGTAAGATACAGGCTGATAGCAAATCACTAAATATAGCATCACCATCACCAAATACAGCAATGTCTAATTTAAATGTACTAACATTAAATATTCTTCTGATAATTATTGTCCGAGGGCAGGACAGCTGAAGTTTTGTGATACCAAGAACCACACTGGCAACGTGCAGAGAACAGATGGCACAACATCCAATTTGCATGTTTGA
>ML681972.1:32540960-32595615 GCA_007922195.1 Podocnemis expansa | reverse complement strand
GAACTTGCTATTTCGTTTCCCCCTTTTTTTCTTATTTCGAATTAACATTTTGTTAATTCGAAATAAGATATTTCAAAATAAGGTGTTGTTTCGAAACAAGTTGTTTCGACACAACTTGTTTCGAAATAACCCTGTGTGTGTGAACACAGCCATGAGTCCTTACCCCAACCTTTCTTTTTATGCTTGCAGCTTTGGGACCATACTTGTGGGCACAAGGGGTGGTGTTTGAACATCTGACTACATGAATAGTGTCATAAAAACTAAATGCAGACAGCCGTAATACTGGTTTGTATTTGCATCCTCTTGGTAGACAAATAGAAAGTGCTTGTCAAATTTTGATGTCATTGCTGATTAATCTCTGAAAAACAATCACAGTCATACAGGAGGTATAATGGAATTGAGCTGTGGCCTGTTGCATTCATTATTCTGTGTGGGCTACACCACCATATTGAACTAAAGGGCGACCATGGGCTGCACTTTGCTGTCAGTCCCAACTCTGGTCACCTGAATTGTAGAAAGAAAACAGCAACTGCTTAGTACAGTCACTGTTTTCTGTATTCAACCCATCCATACATCTATCACATTGTACAGGAGCATAACAATTCTACTAACTTCTAGTCTTTAGACAGCAGGTCTAAGGAAAACATTATACCTGCTGCTAAATGCCACCCCTGCAAGCAAAGCCTGCTGTTAGGATGTCATTTATTTCTCATCAACACTTCTACCTGTTACATTTGGGATGTCAGTCAAAGAGGCTTGGTCACTTGCCCAGCAGAGAGCATTGCCTTTAGTGCTGAATGTTAAATGGTTCATCATTTCTTAAATGTAAACAACAAATATGAAACAAAAGTAATTGCAAAACAATTAGAGGAAATTATTCTTACTGTGCAGTCTCAGTTGAGACTGTATACCTAATGCTGTAAGATCCATTCTATTAGAAACCTAATTTTCCAAAGAAAAAATATTTTGGTATGAATTTCTCAGAGCCAGAAGAGACAAACCGCCCCCACCCCCATGGAAGGGGGGAATTCTGGGGGTATTTCTGATGCCCTTTAGAATAAAAGGGGTCTGAAAAAATAATTGTGACATTTTCATAAACTCATAACTGTGGAGCTTTTGAATCTTAAGGCTTCATACTTCAGATACTTACAATTCTCTACAAGAACTTGTGCGTGGCATATATCAGTGGTTCCCAACCTGTGGTCCATGGACCACTGGTGGTCTGTGAGGGTACTGCAGGTGATCCATGAGGGGGTGGGGGAGATAAATTACTGCACATAAATGTACTGCGATGAGTGCAATATGCTTGTGGGTGAGCATGATAAATTATTAGAAATAGCTGTAGTTTTAATATCCCTTGATATACAAGTTTGCCTCCTGTCAGCCACAGGCTGTGTTAAAAATGTTTAAAATAGCTTGCTTACAGGGTGGTCCAGAAAAG
This sequence comes from Podocnemis expansa, assembly GCA_007922195.1. Classification (NCBI taxonomy): domain Eukaryota; kingdom Metazoa; phylum Chordata; order Testudines; family Podocnemididae; genus Podocnemis; species Podocnemis expansa. The sequence continues at coordinate 32,594,174 of ML681972.1, read as the reverse complement.
CTTTCAATGATGATGTAGCGGTATGCATAAAGAAAAAGGTTGGGAACTGCTGGCATAGATGTAACACAATTTTCATTCGCAACTGAATATTTCCTGAAAGTACGGACTTCCTTAATACAGTATTTATACATTTTAGTACACATCAGCTGTGGGACACATTTGAACTTATTATGGAGATCAGTGGTTGGGGGTATACATTTAAGGATACCTCAGTGATTTGATTACTGGTCACTAGTTGGTTCACACACTGAAGTATATATCAACAGTCAATGTGGGTCAGCTGTTGTGCACATTTTTGAGTAAATGTTGAGAAAAGAAAAATTGCAAAAAACGAGTGGCAAGAAAAAAATCCTAGTAGCAATTTCTCCTGAGACTAGTGTTATTCACCCACCTTAGGCAGTCCTCAGAACATAGTGGATACTCTCATCAAATGAAGCAAGGAGTCTTGTGGCACTTAAAGACTAACAAATTTATAAATAAATAAATTTTAAATTTATATTTATTTATAAATTTGTTAGTCTAAGTGTCACAGGACTCCTTGCTTCTTTTGCTGAACTAGAGTAACATGGCTGCCCCTTTGGATCTCATCAAATGAAAACTTGCACGTAGGGCCACAGAGATTTAACACGTCCCTGTCAATCAGTAATTGTTTCATATAGAAAGGTATCCAAGGTCAGATCCTCAACTGGAAGAGAACAAGATAGCTCCTTTGAAGTCTAAGCTATGCTAATTTACACTAGCTAAGAATTTGGTCCCCTGGTATTTTGTCTGTTTTGTCAGTAGAATGAGAGGTGCCTTAACCAGTTCTGAATTTGTTTTCATGTCATGTATATCTATTGAAGAAAACATCAAGCAGTGCATCCATTAGACAATGTCTAAGATTAAATCAGAAATACAAAAAATATCCACTGTTAGAGAGCAGTCTATTTTTTTTATTTCAAATGAACAGAGAGCACAAATGCGCTTTAAAAATCTCAGCCATTGATCCAATACCGACAACTAACTCTCAGCTATGAACTTTGCTGCTCATTTAATACTTTGCTGCTCATTTAATAATATGTGACCTACTCTTCCAGAAAAAAGTGACCTTAAATTCTGGGAAGATGAAAAGCACTAAATATTATTATTAAGTAGTTTGATTTCTAGTAGATTTCCAAACTGTTGAGCTCTGAATACACCGAAACTTCAGATAGGTAGCCGAACTTCTGAATGCTGATTGGCACCCAAGTCAATCTGCAAAGGGTTTTTCTGCAGATCTGAGATGACCAAGAGTTGTGAGAAAACTTCAGGATGGGCAAGGCAATCTTTTGGAAATATGTGCTGAACTAGCCCCAGAGTTGCAGCAGCAGTTGTGCCAAGAAGTGGTGCAACATACCTAGGGACAAGTGGGTCAGCACTGTCATCTGGAAGTTGGCCACCTCAAATGTTACTCACCTGTAGCAAATAAATTTGGCATAGGGAAATGCCACTGGGGTCACTGTCATGCATGTGTGATGCCATGGCAGAGGGACTCTTGGCCCAGGGTATGAAGCTTGGTAACACTCAGGAGATCACTGATGGCTTTGCATGCATGGGATTTCCAAACTGTAGTGGAGTACTTACTGGGATCCATGTGCCTATTATTTCCATCCTCCACATCAGGGATCAGAATTCAGAAACTGAAAGGGGTATTCCTCCATTGTTCTCCAAGGGAGACAGCCTTAGTGATGAGTGGGAGGCCAATCTTGTTACGGAAGCCTACTGCTTTGATTATGAGTCACAGGCCCAGAATTGCCTGCTGTATAGCCAGCTAATTAATTCGTGGAGGAGTGGTTAAGGTAATAGATGAATTGCGAGTGGTTCACTGTTGTTGATGGGGGTGCAACATCATGGCAGTTCTTATTTTATCTCATGCCTTTGATTAGATATTTTTGTAGAGCCTTATGAACTATACAAAACAGTGAATTTCTATGCTGAATGCATTCTTGACTCCTTATCAATGAATTTTTCACTGTTTTTGTTATTGAACAAAAGCCTTTATCTAAGCTAGTGAAACAAAGCATAAGAGTGCAACAAAGTAGTGAGGGAGTTTCAATTCACATGAGAGCATACATCTTGCCTTTTCTTCTTCTTGTTTATGGCCTTCTGATATTCAATGGTGAGGCTCCTGGGTGGCAGAGGACTCAAAATAGCTGGGCTTCTAGGTGCAACTGTTCTTAGTACCCTGAGGCTGGCTTTGTGAAGAAACTGGGAATGGCATCGGGGAGCACTCTTGTGGGAAATGAGCTGCTACTGTTCCCAGTAGCTTGTATTTTCCTTGGGCTGCAGAACAGGGCTAGGTCCCACTTTACAACACTGCAGACCCTGCTGCTCTGACAGCACAGCAGCATATATGATAGTGCAGAGCGTTTGGCTTTGTATTGCCTTCAGGGGATGCCTTTGCATGTCCCTGTCTGTGTGATGCTTTGACAATATCCCTGGGAATTTCCTTGCTGTCCATGGTCGCTTGCAGATTTTCTGTGGAGAGCTCCCTGTCTGCCTCCCCCTCTGTCCTCAAACACTGGTTTTACTTCTTTGCTATTTTGAGGATCCTGTAATGATGCTTGTGAACATTTCATTGTATGTTTTCAGTTTTCTCCCCCTCTGGTTGCTCAGCCTCTTAGCCATCAATAGAAGCCCTGTCCTTGAGGGTCTGGCTTGTGCAGGTGCCATGACTGCAGGAGTAATACAAACTTCAGAAGAGATTATTGTTCATATTTTAGGGAGACTCTGATGGCATTTTTATATGCATTGCTGACTTCATTCCAGCCTTGGAGAAACCTCAGAGTTGGTAAGTGGTGTGTGCATGAAGAGGGCTGTGCTGTGATTTTGTCAGTTTGGTGTTTGATATTGCCCTTGTGCCTTGGAGACTAGGGGCATGGAGACAGGTGGGTTGGGAGTGATGATCCTGGTCTGGCTTTCCAGTTTTGTTGTGCCTAGATGGTGTCAGAGGGGTTAGCTGGGGGCACCGGGGAGGGAGCTGGATAGTAATTACCTCTACATCTTCTGGAGGTTGTTCTGATCCTCAAATACATTATATTGAGGCAGTAACTAGGAAGCAGAAAAATGGCCTCATTCTGAAAGGCAAGGGCACACCAGCAAGAAATGTAGTGAATGTATTCCCCAAGACAGTTCCCTTATAAGTCCTGCAGGAGTAGAAAGGAGTTGTGAGCTACAGGTATGGGGGAAATATGACCAGCAACTCTCTCCCATAATGTCAAGACTAAAAGTGAGCAGTTTTAGATTTTGTTTCATCTCCCTTCCAGACATGGTGAAAGTGCAGCACAAATAGCTAGGGTTTAGCAATGATAGCATGAAGAATTCACTGCTACCACCCTTTCTCCATGTAAGTCTTTGAAAAGCTATTCAGAGTTTTGCTATCCTGGTGGTAAAGTTTTTATACTGTTACACGGTGCATGGTTTTTATTATACCTCAGTGGGAAGCAGTGATCTCTGTGGTTTTATGGGCAAGCAGTGTCCATGTCTACCTCATGTAAAGTCTGAGTACCAACCAAAGTTCTCTTCCTGGAAGCATTGTCTCAAGAAACCTTTGCATTCTGCACAAAAGCATACTTTTTGTTATTCAAATCTGCCACTGGAGTAAGGTGGCTAGAGCCTACAGCAGTGTAGCACCCTGCTGCTGGCTGCCATTTTGAACTGGCAAACAACACTGCATGATGGGGTTGTTTCCCAGGCAGCAGAGTTGAGCAAAGGGGAAAGGAAAATAGGTAAAAGGGCTTGTGCCCTCTGTGGTGTAGGCTTAAAAACAGTCAACAGCTGGAGCTTTAGCATGAGACAGAGACAAACTGCCCACCTAGAGGAGCTGCCATTTTGAAATGTGTCAAGGGGAGCCAAAGGGACAGCATGGGCCTAGGGAGGGAGGGAGTTGGGAAATCAGACTCAAAAAAGCTTATAGTTTACATTTGCTTACAATGGCTGCAGCCATGGGGCCCCTGGCACAGAAGAGAGCCTGGCAGTATAGCACAATAACAACAATAAATTGTAAAAAGTGATATCCCACCATTGGTTCAGACCCCTCAGTCCCAGCCTGAGTTGCTGCCAAGAACTGGGGTCAGTTGCTGATAGGCAGGAATTGAACTTTCCCTCTGCCTGGCCAGCATGAGAGTCCAGAGTCCTAAACAGACCCTAGCTTTCCTGGGTGATCTTTTCACTGGCCTCCTCATGCTTATTCTCAAATGAGAGTTGCTGGTCATGTTTCTGGTGAGTAAGAGAGCAGGCAGCAGGCTTCATAACCCTCCTGGGTTCAGTGGTCATGAAGCTGAGTAAAATTTTTCTTCAAAAAAAAAAAAAACAAAAAACCAAAACCTGACAGGTGACACGTCCTCTGCCTGATCTTTGTCTAGCATCCCTGGTTTTAATATACATCCTCCTGAGCTGTTTACTTTTTATTCAGCACTGCTTGGTATTCTGGTCATGACCCCTCATGCCAAGCAGATGTCAATGAACAGGTTTTTATTCTAGTAGCTAGCCACAAGAGTTACCTGCACTGGTACTTCTCCCTAGATAGAGGTGAGATCAAAAGTCTCAGTGTGCCTCCAAGCAACTGCCTGGGGCAGGCTGCAAGGCTTCTGAAGTAATATTGCAGGTACATACTCAATTCCAGGAGCAAATGGGCAAAATCTGCCCCTGTGTCATCTTTTAAATGGGGGACGGGGCATCCAGTCAACCTGACCCCAGAGCAGATGAGGGCACATAGGTAAGCAGATCAATCAGTAATGGCCATCTGCAAAGCAGTGTGGGGCTGCCATTGGTGGACTGCCCAGGTCATGAGCAGCAATGCTGTGTGTACACAAACAAAGGACCAAACTATCGTGCTGCCCAGCAAAATTACTTCTCTTTTAAAAGAAGACTCCCAAGTTCATGATAAACGTGCTGTTTGTGTCATGTGCACACAAGTAATGTTAAACCATATTAATTTGACTTAATCCTCTCTCTCTCTCTCTCTCTCATATGCGCGCGCACACACACACACACACACACACACACACAGAGTAGAGAAACCCTTAGACTTTCCCACTGATAACATAGCTCATCTTGCACCTTGATCATTTTGCATTTGCTTTCAGACCACATTTTCTTGCACAGAGACAGTCTGGTCTTTCTCCATCCCTCCCCAGGTGAGGCCCCATGAGCCCTTTCCACTCGTTGTATGCAAGGGATACATTTTTTCTCTCTAAGGAACTGTGACCCTCATTTTGAACTGAACTCAAGTAAACATACACACACCTGAGCACATGTACCAGTATTAAAAGTAAGAGACTTTGTTTCAGTGCTGAGGTTTAGAATGATGCTAAAATGTGCCTCTACTGATATTTCTCTCTGTGTTTTCTGAGGTGAACAACATTAACCCAGAAAGTCATCACAAATAATCAGTAGGTCAGCTGCAGAGACACTAACAGCTCTGTAGTGCTTTTTGACAGGTAGAGGGCTCAGCTATAATACTTCAGAAATGTAAGGAAGTGAGCCATCAAGCCACTCTAAATAGATTTTTCTCTCGGTGCAGAACTCCCATGGGTTACTGAAAAGCTCATCTGGATAAATTCTGGATGAAGCATTTCCTGAGGAGAGTGGGTTCAGTGCAGATGGTATACTACCTCTTACTTTTTGACCAACACAACCTTCCTGCATTTTACTGACTAGCTGAAGACAGATATATTTCCTTCCAGGAGGAGTTTAGGGCAGAAGCCTCGTGATGACATTTTAAAACACAGGAAGCCTCAGCTAAAGAATAACACTGAACACTGTTACCTTATGTAGGTTAGGAAGCAAGTTCAAGTATAAAACAATCATTATCTCAACCATAATTATCAAGTATGACCAGTCCTACAAGTCTTTCTCATGCAGAACTTGCATGGGCTTGTCAGTCTTCACTCGCCAAATAGGAATTCTATGTGTGGACAGCTTGTGAAATCAGAACCATGAAATGTACATTTAAAAAAAAAAAAAAAAAAAGGTAACCAGTTCTGCTGCTCTTATTTCTTGAGAGAAAGCTAACTAAATGTTTCTGGATTTAACCCTAGGTCTGCCACTACCCTTGATTATGGCAGGAGTCTTTCGAATACTGACATGCCATTGGAAACTGGAAATTGCATAGGAATGTTATGAACCACATTCCCAGGGAGCACCATAAGTGCATTATACAGCCTGAAATGATCAAAGATTAGAGCTTGGAAGGAAGAACCATAAATACATCCCTTTGATTGGCAACCAGGGAAAAGATAGCAGCTATGCAGGGAAAGCATAGAGAAGGAGGAGAATGTTCACACATTCACTGATTATAGCTACTTTATCTTGTATAATCTGCTTTGAAGTATTCTTAAGAAGCCTGTTTGGGATTGTTATATAGGTTAATCAATTTTAGCACAGCTGTATGTCACACTACCTCATTATATGATTTGTAAGTGTTTTAAAATGGGGGAATGAAGAAAGAAGCCATTCATTTCATGGTTTGAACACACTTTATGCCTCAGATCTATGGTGTATTTAATATTCATGTCACTCCAATATAAGGCTTCCTTTAACTGTAGATAGGATAAACATCACCTTTGTAGAAAAGAGGTAGAATAGTGGGTGCAGAGATTTTAAATTGGCTGGTTCAGCTTTAATATTAAATTGAAAGAGAAGTGACACAAAGATAGAATTTTGCAGTTCTGTACTGCTAGTTTCCATTTCAATCATATTTCCTTCTAAAAATAAATTCTATTTATGCTGAGCATTTGTTTCAGTTTGTTTCCTTTTTATTTTGAGTTACTCAGGCTGGATGAAAATCACTGCAGAAATGCTAAGATTATTTAAAAGGACATGACATAATTTTACATTTAAGATATCTCAGAGAAAAACTAGTCCAAGTCTAATAGTTTCTGTGGAGATAATTTGCTCTGCTATTATGTTTGATTAGTTTCAGGGATTCACACCCAAGGGTTAACCCTGTCAGAAAAATAGTGGAATGAATATTCTTAAAAATTTAATTAGCAGTAAACAACAAAAAATGTTATGGTCATCAGAACAAGCTGTACGGGTGAAGTGGAAAGCTCTTTGCACACAGAACATGTCCAGTTATTTCTACTACTTGCTGACTCAGTATTTATAGCTTTAGCTTGCAATTAAACCCCATGACTTAGCATTGGTATGGTACTTTTTATTTTCCGAGCAATGTACAAAAATTAATTAATTCAGCTACAGAGCTCCAACCAGGACAGTGGGAAAGGATATTTTATAGATAGAGACTTTACAGTCTGGGAGTTTCAGTGGAGAGGGCTCTGGACTGGGTGTCAGGACCTTGCTTGTACTCTGTGACCTTGGGAAAAGCACATTACCTCTCTTAGACTCAGTTTCCCTATCTGTAAAATGGGGGTGATGGGACTTGCTTTCCTTTATAAAGCTCCGTGGATGCTATAATAGTGAAATATTTTTGATATATAGAGAAAATTCTTAAAGTAGCAGAGAATGTGAACATATGAAAGAAAGAAAGAATCCTGATCTCTGAAAGAAAAATAGAAAAGCTAATGACTGAATTTCATCCAAAACTCAGGCAGTTGGCAGGCCAAATGGGAGAAGAGAGAAAATCTATTAAACTGAACGAAAACTGGCTGATGTTTCCATTCTCAAAAAGGGTCCAGTTTATATTGAAAAATGTTATCATCTCCTTACACTACAAGAAACCCAGTGTTGCTGAAAGAAAGGAATTATCAATTTTATGACCAAATGGGGAGGCGAAGATATGAATACTTAATCCTGAGGAGATTTACATCAATTTTATACATATGGTTATTAATCTACTTGATACTGTCAGCCAACATCATCATATATGAACCAGAAGGCTTTGCATTTATGCTAAATTGTTTAACTATGAACCAGAGTCCCAAAAACCTTTTCACCCAAGCTAAGCTTTATTGTGGAAATTTACTAATAATTGAACTGTTCCAACATTTGTTCTTTGTATGTGCAAAATCTGTCAGAAGTAAGATGCATATTCTGTTAAGGAGTCTTATACATGAATTGAGTGTTGGGCACCATTTGTACAAAATAATCATCTCTACCATTTAAAGCAATTTCTATTCATCAGTATACTAATCTTTGGAACCTTGACAAATAAGCATGAAATTAGATGAGGCAAAGGAAGTAAGGTGCATTTTCTGTGAAAAACAAGTTCCAAAGGGATAGCCGTGTTAGCCAAGTAGAGCAAAAAAAGCAAGGAGTCTTGTGGCACGTAAGGACTAACAGATTTATTTATCGCATCAGCTATCAGGGGAGAAAATCCCACTTTGTCAGACACTTTGAAGAGGGTCATAAATAAGTGTACTATAAATATAAGCCAAATTAAATTCATATTTTTTGGACAAACAAATGAAAGATGTAAGGTGTGATTGCTGCAAGCCGTTTCCTGAATTAGTGAACTATGAACCTCTCTATTTGTGCTGATTTCTCTGTTTCATTTTGAATCAAGTTGTTTGACATTGTGTTACTTGAAAATCAAAACACAACCCTAATACCACCAACCTAGTCAAGGGCAACACACACTGACTTATTCACAGACACTCCATTAACAATAAGTGGTCCATTAACAATAAATGTAGCCGGGACCCAATCTATCCAAAGGGTCAGCAGTGGACTAAAGGGTTCACTGCAACAAATAAACCTCACCCTTACAAAACTGCTCACGGCATTCCTATTTCCTTGCCCTGCCAACACTACCTCCTGCTCCCAATTTCTCATGGCAGAGTCTAGAGATCTCACTGGCAGCACTTCCTTAAGACCTTCAGTCCAAACCATATTGATCCACAGATTCCCTTTCCCACTCAGGTCCATTGATTCTGCTTCAAATTTACTTTTGCCTCCTCAGCCTTCATTTCCAAGCTAACAGTATCTGTACTCAAATGAAAACAATTAGGAGAATGAGACTGAGTGAATTTTTGCGGCTGCTATTTGTGAATAGAAGCCTAAACACAAACCTCATAACATGAGGATGGCATGCAAATTATGCTGTATGTTCCCACATGAAATTGTGGTAAAATTGTTTATTATGGCCTGAATTCAGCATGGGACTTAATCACCTTGCTGAGTCAGGGCCTATATATATGTATCAACTCTTAGGAGTTGTTTAGAAGAGGAGAATTAGAAAAAGATTTTAAAATATTCCCAGAGATCAGAAGTAAGATCCTCATAAGCCCTCCCTATCCCATTGCCACACCTTTGTTCTTGCTGCCATTTTTTTTAACTCTATAAGCTCTCTAGCGATGGTATCTGTAAAGCACCACTCACTGTTGTACCTAGGTATTCCCATATCATCCTCTGTACACACAATTTGAGCTATTAGGCAGTTTCACACCCTCCCTTTTCCAGAATACCACATAAGCAGCTTCCTGACGAGTAAGCCCCATGTGCAAGTGTGTAATCATCCACAAGGGGCTAAAATCTCAAGGAGTTTATGTCCAAATCTGTTCTGAAACCCATGTTTCTCCAACAGCATCATGCATTCTACCAGTGTAGTTACCAGCTGAAGCATCCTTCAGCTGATGATAAATATCTTTTACTAAATGGTTAGACCTACAGGGGTTTATGAATCTTAATCAGTGGTTCAAAGAAGAATGACAATGGAAGAACTGTTTTTTTATTTCTTTCCAGTTTCTGGAGTCAGAAAAGGACACGTCTCTAACATTTTTGTTTTTCAGAGCTACATTTCTGCAATATTCTCGTCAATGTTAGATCAAGCCTCTTATCTGACAGCCATGGTGTCTGGAGTATGACCCTTAGGAGTCCATGCTACTGACCATCCAACTTTTTCCCGAAACTTTTTCTTAGCTTCAAGCCATTGCCTCTTGTCTTCTGCTCTTCATTGACTGAATATGCACCCTCTATCATCTTGAAGATTTTGATCATGTCCCCTGGATTCTTATCTTTCCCAGACTAGACACATTCTAATGTTCCTAAGCACTTCTGATACAGCTTGCCTTGCAGTCCTTGTAGAATAGCTATTTTTCATTCTCAGCATCTTCTTTAGTTTGTCTGTATTCCTCTTTAAAAGATGAGAACTTAAAATGCATAAATTATTCCAGATATAGTCATGCTGGGGCTATGTAGAGCAGCACTGAATATTAGCTAATAGTTCATGGTCTGTGATTAACCATATACTATAGTACTATAAAACAGTCTGCTTACAGAAGTATGAGTGAGAGTGTGAGGGCAATCTATTAATCTGTTTTACTGTCTAAGCAAACGTGCTTTCTCATAACCTTAATAAAAGATGGAGACGACAAACTTACTTTATGCTGCCTTTTGCTAAAATGGTCAAATCTTCATGCTTTCCTTCTGAAAAGTACCTGGCACATACTGAACATTTTCACTGCTTATAATCTGATGAAGGGAACTAGGGAGAGTAGGGGTTGGGGGATTTCTTCTCTTGGGGAAATGCATGCATGTTATTTGATGTGATCTGGCCCATTCTAAAGATTTTAGGCAAAAGATTTCCTCTTAAATATTTTTGTAAGTAATCTCTGGAAGGGTGCAGTTAACATGAAGAGATAACATTGGAGACAAGGAGATCATTTCAATTTTCTTTCCTTCAGCTAGGTAGTAGAATTTAAACATGGGGCTCTTAGGACCCCTGGCAGCACCAAAACTTGCTCTTGATGCCAACTCTTCCCAGTAGCATTGGGTTTTTTATTATAGTGTCCATGGATTGGAAATTCAGAGCCAAATCCCAAGATCCTTACTCAAGCCTCACTTCCACATCCACCTATTAACAACAGTGGAGTTTGCATGACAAAGTACTGAATAAAATCTTGAGAAAGTACCTCAGGATTTGGCATATACATATCCCACCCCTACCTCATTGCCCAATCAGATTTACCACTAAGCATTATTTTTGTTCCTGCTTGGCCTCTGGAACACATCACACTTGGTGCTATGCAGTTATACTGGATGCTGGATTTTGTTCCATTTACTGTGAAACCTGTTTTGCTGTTAAATCAAAATAAAGTTTCTTAAAGTTATCATGATCTTGCAAACTAAGCACACAAGTGAACTCTGGATCCTATGCACAGCTCTGCTGAAATCAGAAGCTGGCAAGACTGGGGCCAAAGGACACAAACAAGCCTGAGATTTTGCATTGGAATTCTCATTACACTTCCTATTGGGCAATTTATTTATGTATTCCATGAGTGGTGGGTGCCTTGTAGACAGATACATATAATAAATATGGTCTCTGCCCTGAAAAATTTACAATGTTTCATTGCAGACAGGTGACCCTCATTTTCACAGACGGAGAAAAAGTGTGTGCAAGGCAAAGCAGTCCAGATAATACAGACACCTCAATCAATTAGACTTGAGCACCCCCGGGTAGAATTTTTCCTTTATCTGTTTCAGTAGCTTAAGACCATATACATTTCTGTTTCCTTAAAAAGAATACCAAATAAATGCATCAGTTGCCAGACTAGAAGGCTAAATTTATCTTTGTAGCTATTCATTGCTTTCTGCTCTAAGTAATAAACTCCTGCTATAGCTGCAGGTTATGTGGAGAATATTGTGTAATGATCTACATTTTATTGAGTACTCTCTAGCCTTCATACTAATATGCTTTCATGTCTACTTAGGTCAACCATCTGAAAACCACCAAATTACAGCTATAAACGTTAATGGAAGGGAGAAGGAAAGCTGAGGTTAATGATGGGCTTTCTTAGCTAGGTCACTTCACCCAGTGTTACTGGCACACAAATAGATGTATTTTGGGGGACTTATTGCACAGACCCTGCAATAATAGCATGTCATTTTGATGGGTTATCAACTTCTCTCTGTTGATGGCTTACGGACACTGCCTCTCCATTTGTATTTACAGAAAATGCCTTACTATTTGTACTGTATCTGTACAGCTTAACTAAAATGCTACTTCCTCCCAAATCAACCTGTATCAAAATACAGGGGTGGATGGAGCCAGACAACACTTACTAATTATTACTATTGTAAGATAAAAGTAAATGTCTGTTTATCCTAGAGAGGGGCCTGCAATGTAATTTTGTCTCCATATCCAAAATTTGATTCTGCTCAGGCCTGGGGAGTGTTTGGAGCCAAGGTGTTGACTTGGCAAATTACAGGCATAGAAAGAAATCCTTCAGTTCAGTTGCAGTGTCCAGATCTGACTTCCTTAAGGCATTGGGGTGCTCAGATCTGGGGTGTTCACTTGTGCCCATTTGTACTTGATGCTTTTTCTCTGCACATTCACTCCCGTGATTCAGCCATTCTGGTTGGCTCCAGGAGTATGAAGTGGCCAGAAAGCCATCAGATCTTACCAACTGGATGGGAGAATTCACAGGTGGTATGGAGTTGATGTTTCTGGTTCCTGTACCATCCACACCTCCACCTTTGGAGGAAGGTGACATTATGGGGCAGAAGGAGTCTGGGCCACTCTCTACTCTCTCTGGGGGCTAGAACCACTCTAAAGCACTCCCTAGATTCAAAGAGAGGCAGCCAGCTCCCCTACAGACTCACTTCAGCTTTAGCCAGTACAAAACGGGCACTTCTTAGAATAGGGGTCTCAAACTCAAATCACCATGAAGACCGGTACATTAGCCCAAGGGCCACACCACTGAAACCTTTTCATACAATGATATTGCAAATATCAGTAATGATCGTGTCATCGCAGAATGCAAGAAATAGCTTTAGGGGCCGCATGTGGCCTGTGGGTCATGTGTTTTGAGACCCCTCTCTTAGAATCTAGCCCCGTATCTTCATTGCTATATGATGTAGGGATCAAAGCTGAAAATCAGCACCAGTATTTAAATATTGAAAACTTTCCTTCAGGCATGCCAATTTGTAGCAAGTCTGGAATGTTTCTCAGTGTCTGGTTTGCTACTCCATTCTGGTTGCAGAGGTGTTCCTTTCTTCCCAGAAACAAAGCCCTCAAATGAGTTTTTGGATTTCACATCAATTGTTTCTTCTCTTTGATACAGTATTACCCCTTCCCCCACACTCACTGAAGCATTTTTCTTTTATTATGTGACTTCCTTACTCTAAATATTGAGATAAGGAAAATCAGGTCAATCTATTTAAGTTTACTCCTGACACCACTGTTAAAATGACACCAACATAATCCTTACAAATACGCTCAGCAAAACCAATCCCCTTCGCTGTTTAAAATCACTGGCCATCTTCTATCCCTTTGTAAACATGTTCAGGATTTGAAGAATCTGAACCAGAACAGAGATCTATAAAATGAAGGGTGCTTTCATTTTTCCTACTCCCTTCCTTGTCCTTATGTCTTCCCAGGAATTTCAAATAAATGAGTGGCATTGCCTGTATTTATATTGCAAAACTGAACCCAAACAATGAACTCCTAGTAACCATTTTAATTCTTCATAAGTCTGAAGTGAGGTGGAAAAAAGACTGAGGGGAAAAATTTCAAAAGCATTTTATACCTCTCATTCTTTTACAGTGAGTTAGGCAACCAGGAGCTTTTGGGTTTGCTTATGAAAACCCGGCTCACCTAAATGAGTTAGGTGCCTCACTCCTATTTAAAGACAATTGGAATTAAGTACCAAACTGCTTAGGTGCTTTTACAAATCCCTCTAGGCTGATCTCTGTATCATTAGGTGCCTAAATACTTTTGTAAATATGGCCTCAGCTAGTTGCATGATATGGACAGAGAAGGCAGATGAACAATCATGGGAAAAAGGGAAGAAATGCCATACATTTTAACAGATATGTACTGTTTTGGGTTTGGAAAGGTTTCTTCTTATTGGGTAGATTTTCTGGCTGCAGCTCTGACTGAGTTATTGTTCTCACTACTCTGACTTAGTATTTTAAAAGTCTATTTTCATACAGAGCAATAGTAAATAAATCCCAAGAGACTGTGCTATATGGTGTCCTGTGTCCTCTGTGCAACTGGCAGAGATTATTCACTCACTGACTTTTTTCATATCTTCCTGCAGCTATTCCACAAAGTCATATTCCTAGCACCTTCACTGCTCATACCACTGTCTTGTAGAGGCATATTCTCTAATGTGCTAACACTGGGCCAGAGAAAGAGTGAAAATGACTCTCCAGCCTGGTGTCTGGAGCACTTACTCCTTTGGCAGCTTCCTTCTTTCGCTAAATACTGAGGGCACTCAGCTGACGAAGGACGTTACAATCCTTATGCTCCAAGGTCTGTTTAATTATTGATACAAAATGGAACAGTTTTAATATGAGAGACTTGAATCCCAGAATACCATGGGGATCAAGGCACTTTCCACAGAGGGAGTAAACTCAAGTTCAAATCCCTGCTCAACATCAGGCAGAGGAGGAACTAAACCTAGTTTTCCTACATTTTGGGTGAGTGCCCTAACTACTGCCTACTACAAGCGGGGCACTAATACCACCTCCTTTGGTTCTTTGTGTGGAATTAGGCATGTTCTGTGGACACCTCCTGGATTTGGACCCCACAGGTGGGGAAACACCCAGTTTGAGGAACCCACTGGGAACTGGGCATCTGATAGGCATCCAAGTATCTAGACTGAGGCAGCTGTGTACATACTCACTGATGCAATTAGATGCCTGGGGGACTTTAACAATGAAAATTTAGTTGTCAAGGTATTCTAGCAAGTTATATGGTTAAGTGGCAGCTGAGCACGGATTTTAAAGCTGTTAGTAGCACAGTGCCTAACTGGATCTAGCCCCTTGAGCTTTGTTTTCAAGCATACTGCCAAAGATATCAAAATATTTAACACAAAGAAAATATTAAATACATTTTTGGTTCAAAATATGTTTCTGTGGAGGCACAGATGTAATTTCATTAAAGAGAAATCATTCCTACTACAACATAATACCATCTGTTGAGAAGAAAAGAGGAGATTGCAAAATTGCAACTTCTCCATTCCCTTTCAATGGAAAACCTCACAAGTTCACACAGAAGCCCAGGCTCCTTTTCAGCAGGTGGTTGTGTATCTTAATCAACTGCTACCTCGGCAATGACATCAAGAATTGCAATTATTGTTAAACTCTGATCTTCCAGCCTACCTAAAAACCCAGAACATAACTAAGTTTCAAATCCATTTTGAAATTTACAAAATGAAAATATTCAGAAAGAGAGATGATTTGCTAGAGGTCCTCATTTACTGCAGGTTCAATAAACTGACTCAACTACATACTTCAATTTGATTTCAGGTAAATATTCATCTTTGCCTTATGTTTATTTATGCACTTGCTTCCACTATATAAGATAAGATAATAGGGCCTGATTCTACTATCCTTAAGTCACACTTCAGACTCATCAGATCTCTGTGGAAATAGTCTCATTAATGTCAGCTTCAAATCATGGTCATGCATTATCTGCTTTTCTTGCTGGAAGAACACGTCATTGTCTACTTCTCTGACATGTGACCCATTTTTCTTCTAGTTGCATTTTCACCAAAGACAACTGTCTAGACCATCTGCAAGTCCTGTGGGACTCATCTTCAGCCATCTCTAATACCTGCATATCCTGCAGGAAATACAGGCAACAGATGCTGCAACCTAATATAGCCATGACCTTACCCAGGCGTTATACAGAGAGACTATCATTTCCTATTAGAAAATAATTCCCTTATTTCTCTACCCTCGCAACTTGCTGGCTTTCTTTGTTGCAGCTGTGCACTGCAGCTCTGTCTTCACAGTATTACTCTCCCAAGTCCTTTGTTTTTTCTTTCATATCAAACTGAATTCAATTTAATTAGTATTTTGATTCCCCGTTGGATCTCTCCATTGTTCTCCTTTGTGTACTGGTAGCGTGTCTGAAAGCTAATGAGACAGAAGTGGCAGAGAATCTGATTATTTATAAGTGACCACAGTAGTGCAGCGTATGTCTTTATCTGAACATCTCTAATTAGACTAAAATGGTGTCAGAGTTTAACACGCCTCAGAGAAAGAGAAACAAACTAGTTTGCATTTATAAGGCATACCCTTCACAAAACTTTTCTTCTTCATGTGGGGGCTGCTTTAATTTAGATACTGTTAATTTAGACTCTCTTATCTAGATAGCAGGAAGAGTGGCAGAAATGATTAACAATCATCTAAATCTGACTGAACTGATATTCTGGACAAGAATGAAAGGTCCATTTCTTCTGCAATTTCATTTGCCGATATTAAATCAGAAGGATGAACCCTACAGTGCAACAGATAATTGCCCTGAAAAGTAAGAATCAGTGGCTGCATTGATGGCTGATGTAATGGAACAGCTTTGACCACATATATGCATCTGCCAGGATGATTTCTTACCTTCACTGCAAACTCTGCTTCTGTTGCTTTATGCACACATCTCTTGCATACTGAGTAGGAGCCAACACCTATGTCCTCTTTGATTTCATATCCATCTGTAAAATGAATATTGTTGCCATGTAACTGCTGTAGAGAAAGACAAAACAAGGGAAATCAAAACACAAGCATTATGGAACCATATAACAGAAGAATCCAGCTACCAAGAAGCCATTGTCCTTTCAAACTATATTATCTGAGTTCAGTTCAATGAAGTTGTGGCCTTTTGGTCACCTTCTAAATAAATGTGTCTTCTTCCTTATTGGTGTCTTTCCTCAGTAAACTATAGCTGTATGTCTAGAAAAAATGGCTGAGAGGTGTTAAGCCACATTTGGATCTTGAACATTCAGTTCCCATTAGAAATTAATTACTCCTTCTTTCTGGCCCAAAGAATATATAAATATTTACATAAAATGGAAGGGCTCCAACAGGAGAGACTGAGAGACTCAATTGTATGTTGGTTAGTGCAGAGAGATGTCAATCTAGGCCTCCCACATCCCAGGTGAGTGACCTAACCACTGGGTTATTGGCTATTCTGAATAGGGAGGGAGGTGTCTGACTATCTCTTGTTTTTCATAGAGAATTTTGAAAGGTCCCATTTTTGGCCCAGTGCAAAATGAAGCCTAATGTTGAATTCTCAAACTATTTCTGCACAATTGAATTCTTGTTTTCTGGCCAGTCTCAGTAATTGCTTGTGAAGTGTTTTGTGATACTGTTGTACAAAACAACCTATAGAAAAATTATACTTCACTATATCACACAGAATATTAATGAGATTGAAAGCCAAAACCATAAACAGGGGTACTTCCTATGAAGTAGATCAGAAATGATCCCTTGTGCAAGATTGCAATGCCACACACTCAATAGGGCTCAGCTGCCCCTCTGTCATGAGAGAGGGCCCTGACTCAAGGATGTCAGAGTCTGTCTACACTGCTGGTAGCACCATTGGCAGTGCAGGATTGATTTAGTGGATTCAATTTAGTGGCAGTGAAAGACTTGCTCAATTGCACCAAAAGCCAATCCTGTTAATCTGCCCCAGCAAATAGCAAAGTGTGTTGATGATAGGGCATTTCCCGTCTGCACAGTGGAGACATGACAGTAAGCAGACATTATGAAATCAACGGGAGGTATGTAGCTTACATATCTACCATCAGCTTCCACTGAAATCAATCACCAGTGCAGACCAGGCTTGGTGCTGTAACCTGGCTCATGTGGTTGCAGCATCACTCACTCAAGTGTGTGAAGTTCTGGTTTGCGTGAAAATCTGCACTGACGGATGAGTGGGCAGAAACAGTCCTCACAAATGGTCAATACTTACTTTGCCACTCCCAGAAGAGCCAAGTAGTAAGGCAGGCACTGGATAAAGAATCCAGTTCCTTTCCAGACATCAGTAAGTGAAGAGGCTGGGATGGGAATTTACTGCAGTGGCATATATGGGAACATCACCTAAGGGTATTTTGCCCCATCCTTCCATTTATTGCTGTTTGTTGTTATTCATGTTAGAAGGTTGGGACCCAGAAGTGTATGTTTGGCCCAATAATGGGTTAATTCAGTCCTCCACACAGTGCCCACTTATCCCCATGCCCCTGGATCCAAGGGCTATATAGCCCACACAAGAGAGGACCTAAACCCCATTATGCCATTAGGAAAAGATAAGAACATAACAACCATACTGGGGTAGGTCAATGGTCCATCTTCAGTACCATGTCTTCTGACAGTGACCCGTGCCTGATGCTTCAGAGGGAATGAAGTGAACAGTCAATTACTGAGTGGTCATCCACTCTTACTTTCCAGCAGTCAGAGGCTAGGATGTCCAGAGCTTGGTGTTGCATCCTGGATCAACTTGGCTAGTAGCCATAGATGGACCTATTCTCCATGAACTTATCTAGTTCTTTATTGAACCTCATTATAGCCTGTGCGTTGTGTGAAGGATAGATAAGATAGATAGATAAGATATAAAATATCATAAGCCACTATAGAAATCCATGACACATCCACATCTTGAATGCTGTGTGCAGTTCTGGTTAAAGCATCTCAGAAAAGATACATCAGAATTGGACAAACTACACAGAAGAACAAAACAATGAGGGGGTTTATACAAAAAGAGATTAAAAAGATTTGGATTATTCATTTTAGAAAATAGACAAGTAAGGAGTGGAGTTATAATGGAGGTCTATAAAATCATGAATGATGTGGAGAAGGTGAATAAGGAAGGTTTATTTACCTCATCACACAACACAAAAAATTAGAGGTCACCCAATAATCATAGATGACTCAGGCAGCAGGTTTAAAATACACACAAGGAAGAACAGGTCTTCAAATAATGCACACTTAACCTGTGAAACTCATTGCTATGGAATATTGTGAAAGCCAAAACTATAAGGGGGGGTGAAAAAAGAATTAGATAAGTTTGTAGAGAAATAAATCCATCGATGGCTATTAAACAAAATACCAGGGAAGCAACCCCATGCTTTGGATGTCACTATACCGCTGATTGTCAGAATCTGGGGCTGGATGATAGGGGAATGATTGCTATAAACTTCCTGTTCTATTTCATTTCATCTGAAGCATCTGTCACTAGCCACTCTTGGAAGATGGGATACTGAGCTCAATAGACCATTGGTCTGACTCTGTATGGCCATTCTGATGCTCAGATGCCCTGAAGCCAGCTCATAGCCAGGTATTTAGAAGTGTACTTTGTTTCAATAATTAAACTACGTGACTCACATTTTCTTTATTCCAGTAAATAGGAAAGTTGAACATAAAACTATGGAACATAAACCCTTTGGAAAATCTCCTTCCTTTTTTGCACCTAAAATGGACTGTTTATAAATTGAGTAGGAAAGGATAAACTTTGTGATACCACTCAGCTGATCGACTTATGTGTTCTAAAATATAATACGCAGCTATTAAATGTGAAGTGTACCACAAAGTGTCAGTACCTGCACAATTGGATTAACTGTGATTTTGTGCATATCTGGCTGTGAAGGCTCCTGCACCAAGCTCGATGCAATGAAGCTGAATCCTCTAAAAAGATGATGAGCATTGGCACTTGGAGGAACACCAGGGGAATCTGTAGAAGAAATGAGGATATGACTATATGAGTTGGACATCTACAGATCAGAATGTAATTGTACATTTGCAACAGTGAAGGTCATCATTACCATCCAGCAGTAAGTCCCACTAAATTAGTAGTCACACATTCGTAGACTTCATCATCATCATCATCTCAAGACTCTGATATACTAGGATCATTTTCTTCTGCCCTGTATCTGAACACAAAGGGGACCGTCTATGCATGGATCACCCTTCTCCTGCACAGCAGTTTTGTTGTACAGTGGTTTCCACAGCACCATTACGACACAGTATATTTTTGAAATCTGGGTGTCCATGCAGAGAGGAAAGGAGTTGCACAGACTGGGAGGAGTGGGCAGATTGGGGCACTGCCCTCCCCTTGACCTTATGGAGATTCCCCAGAGGGATGGGGGTGGGAAATACTTCCCATGGCTATACAGTGGAACCCCTTTTATATAAACTAACTAGAGTGTGAGTTAATAAAATTGAAAAGTTCATAAAATTGAACATCTGGAAATTAGAGTAGGTGTGGTATGTAAGTCATGTTATGGTGAACTGCATGGCCTTATTTTTATTCTTCAAACCATTGCAGAATGATTTTCCAATGTATTGAAGTCACTGGAATGCAAAAGTTCCAAAGGGGCAGCTGTGTTAGTCTAGCTCAGGAAAGCAAACAAGGAGTCCTGTGGCACTTAAAGACTTACAAATCTATTTTATTACTCTTTAAGTGCCACCGGACTCGTATGTTGGAAATGTGAAAGGATCTCAATATGTTCTTCATTATCATTACTTTCACTATGGAGAATGTTTATTCCCTGTGGTGAAAATGGTTCACATATGGTCATTCATAAGACTTGTTTTTGTAAAAGTTCTACCAACCACAGTCCTGAGGCCTGGGAATTGCCTCAACTAGGAGTACAGAGTAGCATGAATGGAAATGTATTGTCAGAGTTGGGAATGCAGGAGAACCAAACATCTGGGGAGCACTGCAGAAGTATGGTGCCTCTGCACTATTGGTTTCTGGTCTGCTCAGAGATCTAGAAGATTTTGGAGTGGTAGCTGTCACCTTTACCATGTGGAGGGAGGGACAAGGAGATGTAGGGTTGGTCCTGGATGGATCAACTAAGCCAACGCTCAAAGACTCTTAGTGAATAAGTCTTCTGCCCCCTCTCATTGTAAAATCCATAGAAGGGGTTTATCTGTGTCATAAGATATTTAAATCTTTTTGCCTTTTGAGTCACACACCCATACAACATTCCATGGTAGCCAGCCCCACATCCTGCAGAAGAATTAACCTGTCATAGCGAGGAAAAAAAGAGTTACATGAAATGAACACATAAACAAAGCAAATAACAGGACTCAGTAATATCTATTGTACTGCACCTGGATTTTAATAAGATGGGTATTGTAAAACCCATGCCATTGGAGTCTAGTTTTTTCCCTTTTCATTGTTTTTCCAATACATCCTCTAATTACACAGCAAAAAATTTTCTGCAAAAAAATAAAGGAACTAATCATCCCTTACTAAAAACAATGAGAGTCCTGTGGCACCTTATAGACTAATGGATTTCTTTGGCATAAGCTTTTATGGGCTCCAACCAACTTTGTCAGATGTACACTTGAACTTTAGGAAAACTCAGGTCCTGCTTCAAACTCTCTGATCCCCAGTATCTTTCTACTTATACTACTAATTCATAGCCCACAGACAATTTCTTCATCAACTGCTGCATAATTATTTTGCTTCCAACCTCAAAAGTTGACCACAACTAACTAGGGTGTCTCTAAACATGACTTTAATCTGTCTGCTCTGAGTTCAAAGTCATGTTTAAATAATGCTAGTTAAAACACGATAGCTAATCAGTGGCAGATCAGGGGCCATACGGCCCCCTGGACCTCCCCACCTTTGGCCCCATGCCCACCACTGGAGGGCCTACTGGGGGTTGAGTGGCTGCCTAGTAGTTGGGTTAGAATGGGAGAGCTCAGCCTGTGGGCTGGCCCCCCATGCACCTGGGGGCAGATGACCTGAGGCCAGCCCACCCCACTCCCCTTCCCAGTGGCAGGCTGGGGAGGGGCCCTGTTGGCCCATGTGGTAATCCATCCCTGTAGTTAAGTTTTCAAACCCAGCTAGTTTAGGCAAGTCTAGACAAATCCCAGGGACTTGACAACAATGACTGCTGTCTCTCAAGTCCACATCAATCTTATACATTTCACTCTCAAATTACAAAAATAAAAGCACTTTGAACTTCTAAAGCATCCTTCATAAGAAGTTCTCACTGTATTTTACAGACATCAATTAATTTGGTTTTGACGGTACTCCTTTAAGAGAGGTAAGAACTATTATCTTCATTTTACAGATAGAGAAGTGGACACTGAGATAAAGTGACAAGATCACTGAGGATGTCTGGCTCTCAGAACCCAGGAATCCTAACACCTAGCTGTCTCTCTGTGACCACACAAAACAACTTCTAATGTAGCAAATCATTCACCTGGTAAGTGATTGGGTCCAAAACTTGTACACAAATATTTTGCCGTCAGGAGAATTCATTCAAAAAGAATTGGCAGCATGTAAAATAACAGGTTATGATTGTACTTTGTTTTAATTTCTCTCTGGCAGCCTCAGTAAAACACAGCAACAGAATTATCATCACCAAAATACAGGTCATCTTTGATAGCACTGTCTGGAATATGGTTCCACTTGCTGCTAAAACATAACCAATCACATTAGTGTAAGATATGGTTATGATCATGAGGAACTGTGAACAAAAGGCTAAAATTTCATTACAGTAAAAGAGAGAATGATCCCACAACACAGAAGCTTCATAGTAAACATAACGAACCACAACAGAAATGCTTAATTGGCTTACGGTGTCAACAGACCCATAGGCTGTATGGGAAATATGGGACTCTTCACTGTCTCTTTCTCTTAAAAATAAATAAATTCAATTGGGAACTATTTTTTAGCAAAAGTAAGGTGCTGGGACAATGACTACTTCTGATGGGCTGATTTTTATTTATACTCAGGGCCCTTTACACAGCTCTGGAAGCAGAAAGAAGTCTAAAAGGGCAACAGATAGTATTTTAATTCATTTTAAAATTACTGGCCTTGCTCTCTATTTACAGTAAGGATTCATTTACACTGCAGATTAAGGGTATGGTACTGAAACACTTTGTAGAGTGGGGGTGCTGAGAGCCACTGAACCAGACTCTAAACCTTGTATATTAGGGGTCAGCAACCTTTGCCAACCCCTGTGCTGGCCTCTCCTCCTCGACTGTCAGCCAGTGCCAGTGTCTCCCTCGACAGAAATAAAAGTGGCGGCTGCCTGCAAGTTTGGTGGCAGCTATGGCTGGATGTTCGGGGGTGGGGGGGGCACTTTCCTGGTGTGCCACTGAAAGGAGCAATTTGCAGAAAGAAGCTGGCTGCAGCAGGTCCTCTTGGCAGCATGCCTGGGTACAGGGGTCCCCAGGGATGCCATGGAAACAAGCTGCCTGGAGCAGCAAATCTTGGGGGGGGTCCCCAGACATGCTGAGGAAAGAAGCTCCCCAGAGTGGCTCCTTGGAGGCTTCACACCATAGAGAGAAGCCGTTCCAGGCATCTTCTTTCCGCACCATGCCTGGGACATGGACATGGTGGGGACCCTGAGCCCCAGCTGCCCTGAAAGAAGCTGCCTGGAGTGGCTTTCAGTGGCATGAGCCACAATTTCTGTGGCATTGCAGAGGGTGCCATGTGCCACTCTGAATGGGCTTTCATGCCACTGTCAGCACATGTGCTGGGGTTTGCCTACCCCTGCTATATATGATGGAAATCACTTCATGCAAGGGCATGCTGCTGCACCTCCAGCACTTACAAATTAAAGCATGACTGTAGTGCACGCAGGCATACCTGCACTCACTTTATTTTAGCTGCTGCAAGTAACAAGACTAGCGAAGATGTGACGGCACAGACTTCAGCATGACTTAGCAACTTGAGTGTGTGCCCAGGTTTCCTGGTGGATCTGAACTGGGGCAGCTAGCCAGTGCTGGTCTGGCTTTCCATGTCTTCACAACATGTGGTGCCTATGCTAGATAGATTAAAACTGGCAAGGGTATGGCCTTCCTGTGCAGCATGCACTCACACCTTCATTTGTGCCTTGGCAGTGGAAGGGAGACACCATGTAAATGGTACTCAGGCCCAATAATTTTAAAAAGAGTCATTCTGCACAAAATATTTTGCACAAAATATTACACTGAATCCGATAGTTAATGATCAGAACACACCTGGAAACATAGGGAGTATAAAATATGTATTCTGTTCTTCAGCACTCTTGTATACACAGGGGTTTTCATGCCAATAAAATAGGCAGCATGAACTCCAAAAGCAGTTAGAAGTCCAAATGCCTATCTCCATTTCTTCGAACTGGTTGGCAGGCCACACATCTCACAAGAGCAGACAAGCTCATGAAGTTTCCAGCATTTCAGAGATGTGCATCCAGATTCCAGAGAGATCTGAATTACATTTATTACTAGTGGTGCAATAACGTCTGATATCCTACTGGGTCAGGCAGCTCTACCTGTGCCTGCACCAGCCCTCCACAGCCTGACGGTAGCCAAAAATTAGGAAGTGTAAAGTGGTGATCAAAATAAGTGTCACAAGTCTTTTTTGTACCATAAAAGGTTTGAGTCAAGCTCTGGGTGAAGGTTTGACATTATCTTATTATTATTTTTAAGAGAGAGTCCTTAGACAAAACCATAATTAATCCAAATAAAATCTATGGAAAAGCTCAGTTCTGGGTCCAGGTGCCATGACCCATCTTTAGTGGTTTTATCCTAATCAGAAATGATCCACTCTTTTCTTTTAACTTTCCCTGTAATTCAGGGACTATCTGGGGGTGGATAAGTAAAGTTTTGAGGTTGCAATGTTATTGTAATCTCTCTCTCTCTCACTCCTGGTATCTCTCTTTGACCTTTCACATAACAAGGACTGGCTTCCCATAGCATGTCAGGGATATCTCAGGTTTTCTACACTGTATTAGGAAAATCTCAGGGATCAGTGCCACTGCATGGAGCAGTCATTGAGAAACACTGGTCTATAGTACTTACCCTCATCAAAGTGCTTTACAAACAATAAAAAGTAACTCTTTATCCTGTTGAGGGACATAGTCACATATTATTGTGTCCATCTTACAGATGGGGAAGTTGTGGCAGGGTGGTTGAATGATTTGTTCAAGGTCACAGACAGCCAGTGCTGCAGCTGGCATGAGTATTTAGGACAGGGGTCTCAAACTCAAATCACCTCGAGGGCCACATGAGGACCAGGATATTGGCTCAAGGGCCGCACCACTGAAACCTTTACATGCAATGATGCGGAAGTACAGTAAAAAATTAAGAGTAATATAGTATGCTAATAAAAGTCAATTCATTATCTTTTCTGAAACTGTAGCATGAAGTCTGTGCTAATTTTGACAGTCTTTCTAAAGCCAAAACACATGTTTCCTTTTAGAATTGCTTCTATTCAAGATGGCAAAATCATCAAAAAGACAAAGAGTAAACAAACAGACTTAAAATTTTACATTATATATCAGTGGTTCCCAATTTTTTTGGTTTGAGGGCAAAAAATATACTTTTTCAAATCCTGAAGGACCACCAGTTAATTTAATTAAAATTAAATTAAAATTTAATTTATTGAATTCAAATTGATGTTAATTGAAATAAATTAATTACAGTTTGTTTTATTAAAATTGAATTAAATTTAATTGAAATTAAATTTTTATAAAGGCTTTAGTTTTTTAAATAACATTAAATTGTTTTAGAAGATTTTTTGGTTTTTTTGTTTTAAAAAGAGAGGGCTACATGTATCCCCAAGCCAGGAGGGGAGGAGAGCAGCCACATCCCAGGACGGGCTGCAAACACATTGGTCAGAGCCCTCCACAGGACCATAAATAAGCAGCCACCTGCCTGGCCCTGGGGCAGCGCTGGTACCAGTGGTAGGGGAAACACCCTCCCCACCACCTGCTCAAATTTGACCATGCTGGGGTTGGCAGAGGGGGAAACACCCGCCGCCCGCCTGCCCACTCGAATTTGGCTGCAGTGGGGCTGGCATAAGGGAAAACACTCCCTGCCCAGCCGAATTTAGCCGCCCTGGGGTTGGCAGAAGGGGAAATAAGCCCCCCCACCTGCCCACTTGAATTTGGCTGAGTGGGGCCGGCAGAGGAGAAAACATCCCCTGCTGGCCAGAATTTAGCAGCTGTGGGGCAGGTGGAACTAAAAACACTACCCCACTTTCCTGGGCGGAAACACCCCCTGCCTGTGCCAGGACCGGCAGCTGGGAAAGCCTTGAGGGCCGTGTTGTGGCTAGTGGTGGGGCTTTCTGGTGCTCCCCCAGAATGGAGCCCCCTGTGAACCATTCCCACAGGCTCAGGCTGCTCTCCTTTAAGGCCCCCCCCCGAGCCTTCTCTGGACTGCTCAGCCTGCTTCAGCTGCTCGATCAGTTGCTGCATGTGAATAGGGCATCTGCCAGGCAGCAGTTCAGCTCCTCCCTGTCAGTGGCTGATAACGCAGTGGGGAGGTGAAGCTGCTTGGTCTCCGTCTGCAGAGAGGCTCAGCATTTGAAAACTCCAAGGTTGGAAAGGTGGGAGCCCCAGGATTCTGGGGGTTATCAGGGGTCGCAGGAGGCAGTTCTGAGGGTCGCATGTTTGAGACCCCTAATTTAGGAGATTACTGGTACCATTGTTGTCCACTTACTAGACTTATCCTCAAGTGTAACAACTGCTCTAAAATGTACTGTCTGACATGTTGTCACTAGTCTGAAGTGGAAATTATAAATAAAAATGAGAGCAGTCCCATCTGGATCATTTATTGGTCATTAACCACTTGGATGTTATGGGCCAAATTCTCTGGAGGCATACCTCCACTGGCCTCACTGCAGTTTTGCTAGCAGCGAATTTTACCCTACCTGACTGCTACCATTCATCCAAAGTGTTCAAAGTGTTCTAATATGTTTCACAATTAAATCAAACATCAATATATCAGTTACATATTAACATGCACAGCTGCAAAATCCTTGGCTATTGTTGTCATTTAAAATAGTTAAAAGCAGTTAACCTAAGCAAAAGCCCAACCAAACAATAAAAGTGCATTTTCTCTTTAATTTAGGTAAGATCAAGCACCTTTCCTTTCTGGAAGCCACTCTCAGTGACGAATTGGTGAAGAACCTATGTACATCTTATTGAGAAAGGTGGAGAGCTCAGAACTATCTGCTGGTTTGACCCTGCAGGACCCACTGACTTCACAAACGATCGGATCTATTGACTTCAGTAGGGCTGTTGCCTGAAAATATCCATCACTTTGGTTCCATCTCATGATTGATGCTCACCTGTAGGGGTTCGTGATGTGAACTCTGGGTCAAAATGAAAAGTGTCTTCTGGCCGTCCCACTGCTGGTTTAAAAGGTGGCTTGATTTCTTTCCTGTACAGTTTCTACAACAACAATGATAGAGAACAATGATATAACATACCATTGCAGCAATAGGTCCATGGGCAGGATCACACACTTCTATAGCATATCCTCTGTCAGGTGAACGTGGTGCTACCCTGGCAGGTACTGATAGCCCTGACGATGTAGCAGCTGTTTCTGCTCCTATTGATTAGGATCTATGTTCCAGGAGGTGTCTGAAAATTATGATGACCCAGGAGCTACATAAAGACCCATTTTTAGCACAAGATTTCAAGGTACATGGGCACCTGGGAATTAGCTGTTCTTAAAGACTGGGCCAGAGTGTTTCATGGGGAGGGAGTGTATAGGCTTACAGAAGTTTTTGACATCTGGTGATGGGACATCAGATGGGGACAGCTCTGAATTATTACAGATAATTCTTTCTCAGGAGCTGGCTGTGGGTCTTGCCCCACATGCTCAGGGTCCAATTGATCATTATATTTGGAGTCAGGAAGAAATTTTCTCACAGGCCAGATTGGTAGAGACACTGGGTTTTTTTTTTCACCTTCCTCAGCTGCAGAGGACATAGGTCACTCACAGGTTTAAACTAGTATAAGTAGTGGACTCTCTGACACTTGAAATCTTTAAATCATGATTTGAGGATTTCAGTAACTCAGCCAGAGGTTAAGGTTTATTACAGGAGTGGGTGCGTGAGATTCTGTGGCCTACAATGTTTTGGAGGTCAGACTAGATGATGATGATGGTCCCTTCCTGAAGTCTATGACTTTGCAGATGGCAGTAGGAACCAAGCACTGGTGGGCTTGGTTGGGTGGTGCTGAGGGAAAGAGTCACTTTGTTATTAGCGTTTATTATTTAGTGAGAACCAACAATGTGCTTGATGCCATATAAGACACAAAATAGAGACAGTCCCTGCTGTAAGCTGCTTACAGATGACAATTTAGGGTCTTACCATTTGCCATGACTGAAAAAGAAGGATTATGTGGCAGCAGGCAGGGAAGATGAAAACTTGCCACAGAGGGATAGTCTGAGGATTCTGCAGATAAGTAAGGGACAGATTAAGGCAGTTGCAGGTGGAAAAAACCAAATGGCTCCAACAACAAGGGATAATATTAGGCATGGGAGGAGTGCACATCCAGATAAGAATTCCTGTGTAGGGTGTGCTTGTGTGTGGGGAAGGGAACACACATGAAAGACTACACTTGTAACCAGTAATAATAGTATTTTGTACCCCATATCATTTCCCATCCAAATACTTCACAGATGTTTTCCAAACATTAAATGAATTAAGCCTCATAATACTCCCTCAAAGCAGGTAATTATATTTGTTTAAAAGATGAGTAAACTGAGGAACAGAGTTTTTGGGTATGATCCAAAGCCCACTGACGTCAACAGAAAGACTCCTATTGATTTCAACAGGCTTTGGGCCAGCTCCTCTATGAGCTGGCCAGGATCACACAGTGTGCTTGATGCCAGAACTGGGAAAAAGAACTTCGATTTGACTCCCTGCCCTCTGTTTTCATCACTAGACAATATTCCCTCTTCGATTAGCATTGCTGTCTTCTGGCTTCAAAGGGCTGATCTGATGAAAACAGAACACACTCAATAATTAATGTTTAAGACCAAATATCATGTTTGCTTTAACCTTCAAGCCACATTAAGAGCTGAGAGTTCAACTTTATTAGTGTTTGGAAAGATAGGCAGAAATGGCCTTCACCTGTCCAGGAAGGGGAAGAGCATATTTGGACACAGACTGGCTGACCTAGTGAGGAGGGCTTTAAACTAGGTTCAATGGGGGAAGGAGACCAAAGCCCACAGGTAAGTAACAATGTGGGTGATCTAGGGGAAGGGATGGAACTGGGGGGTGGGGGTGGGACTGTATCAACAGCAATAAAAGAGAAGGTAGTTGGAACATGGGGGGGGGGAATCAAATAAATGTCTTAAGTGCCCTACTGAAGCCCCAATATGTGAGGAGAGTGGGGGAGGAGAACTCCAAGAAAAAAATACAAGGAGGTTTATGTAATAGAATTGGAAACCAACATGACAAAGTAGGGCAATTGGCCGGGTATCTTAGGTGCCTGTACACTAATGCGAGGAGCCTGGGAAATAAGCATGAAGAATTAGTAATACTAGTGCAGACAAGGGACTATGATATTATAGGAATAACGGAGACGTGGTGGGATAGTGTGCATGACTGGAGCTCTGCCATGGATGGGTATAAACTGTTCAGGAAAGACAGGCAGGGAAGAAGAGGGGGAGGAGTAGCGTTATATGTAAAAGAGCTCTATGACTGCTCAGAGCTCCATTATGGAAGTGGAAGCGTGCCAATAGAAAGTCTGTGGGTTACATTGAGAGGGGAAAGCAACAAGGGGGATGTTGTGGTGGGTGTCTGCTATAGACCACCAGACCAGAAGCAGGAGGTGGATGAGGTGTTCTATGAACAACTAGCAGAAGCTTCTAGATCACAGGCCCTGGTGCTCATGGGGGACTTCAATTACCCTGACATCTGCTGGGAGGCCAATACAGCAGTGCATGGGCAATCCAGGAAATTTTTAGAGAGTGTTGGGGACAACTTTCTAGTACAAATGCTAGAGGAACCAACTAGGGACCTTGCACCGCTCGACCTGCTGCTCACAAACAGGGAAGAATTGATCAGGGATGTAGAGGTAAATGGCAAGCTAGGCAGTAGTGACTATGACATGGTTGAGTTCAGGATCCTGATTAAAGGAAGGAAGGAAAGAAGCAAAACAAAAATCCTGGACTTCAAAAAAGCAGATTTTGGCTCCCTCAGGGAACTGATGGGCAGGATCCCTTGGTAGGCTGATTTGAAGGGGAAAGGAGTCCAAGAGAGTTGGTTATATTTTAAGGAAACCCTGCTAAGGGCACAGAAAGTTGCCATTCCAATCAGGAGAAAGAACAAAGATGTGAGGCAGCCAGAATGGCTTAGCAGAGAACTCTGCTCTGAGCTTAAACATAAAAAGGAAGCTTACAGGAAGTGGAAGCTAGGTCAGATGACCAAGGAGGCATATAAAGATATTGCTAGGGACTGCAGGGATAAAATCAGAAAGGCCAAAGGACAAATGGAGTTGCAGCTAGCAAGGGATGTGAAGGATAACAAGAAGGGGTTCTACAAGTATGTTAGTAACAAGAAGAGGATCAGGGATGGTGTAGGCCCCTTGCTGAATAGGGCAGGCATCCTTGTGACTGAGGATGAGGAAAAAGCTGAAGTGCTCAATGCATTTTTTGCTTCAGTTTTCACAAGCATGGTCAGCTCCCAGCCCACTACCATGGGTGTGGCAGATGGGAGAGAAGAAGACAAGCCCTTGGTGATGGAAGGTCAGGTTAGGGACTGCTTAAAGAAGCTGGATGTGCACAAGTCCATGGGGCCGGACGAACTGCATCCAAGAGTGCTAAGGGAATTGGCCGATGAGATAGCAGCACCGCTGGCCGTTATCTTTCAAAACTCATGGAGAACGGGGGAGGTGCCAGAGGATTGGAAAAAAGCAAATGTAGTGCCTATTTTCAAGAAAGGGAAAAAGGAGGATCCGGGGAATTATAGACCAGTCAGCCTCACCTCAATCCCGGGAAAAATTCTGGAGCAGATTCTCAAAAAATCCATCCTCAAACACTTAGAGGGAAATAAAGTGATCAGGAACAGTCAGCATGGATTTACCAAGGGTAAATCATGCCTGACCAATCTCATCTCCTTCTATGATCAGATGACTGGTTTTCTGGATGCAGGAAGAACCGTTGATGTGATATACCTTGATTTTAGCAAGGCTTTGGATACAGTTTCCCACAGCATTCTCATTGGCAAATTAAGGAAGTATGGGTTGGATAGGTGAACTATAAGGTGGATAGCAAACTGGCTAGATCAACAGTTTCAGCGTGTAGGAATCAATGGTTCCATGTCTAGCTGGCAACCGGTCACGAGTGGTGTGCCCAGGGGTCGGTCCTGGGGCCGGTTCTGTTCAACATTTTCATCAATGATCTGGATGATGGAATAGACTGCATCCTCAGTAAGTTTGCGGATGACACCAAGCTGGGGGGACCAGTAGACACGTTAGAGGGCAAGGACAGGATTCAGGGAGACCTAGATAAATTGGAACAGTGGGCCAATAGAAATCTTATGAGCTTCAATAAGGACAAGTGTAAAATCCTGCACGTGGGACAAAAAAACCCCATGCACCGCTACAGGCTGGGACACATTCAGCTAAGTAGCAGCAGTGTAGAAAAGGACCTGGAGGTCATGGTGGATGGGAAGCTAGATATGAGTCAGCAGTGTGCTCCTGCTGCGAAAAAGGCCAATGGCATACTGGGCTGCATCAAAAGAAGTATTACCAGCAGATCAAGGGATGTGATCATTCCCCTCTATTCTGCACTGGTGAGGCCACATCTAGAATACTGTGTTCAGTTTTGGGCCCCCCACTACAAAAAGGACAGGGACATGCTAGAAAAAGTTCAGAGGAGGGCAACCAAAATGATCAAAGGGCTGGAGCACAAGCCCTATGAGGAAAGACTGAAAGCATTAGGCTTATTTAGTCTGCAGAAGAGAAGACTGAGGGGGAATTTGATAGCAACCTTCAACTACTTGAAGGGATGCTCTAAGAAAGATGGAGCTCGACTGTTCTCGGTAATAACAGAGGACAGAACGAGGAGCAATGGTCTCAAGTTGCGGTTAGGGAGGTCAAGGCTGGATATTAGAAAAAACTTTTTTACTAGGAGAGTGGTGAAGCCTTGGAATGAGCTGCCAAGGGAGGTGGTGGAATCTCCATCTTTGGAGGTGTTTAAGGCCCTGCTGGACAAAACCATGACTGGGATGGTTTAGTGGGAGTGGTCCTGCCTCTGGCAGGGGGTTGGACTAGACGACCTATGAGGTCCCTTCCAACCCTATGCTTCTATGAATATTTTAAGCTAACTCTTAAGAAATAAAACAACTTCATATATTAGCTGATTTTTCAGAACATTTAATGGAAATGATTACAAGCTTTTCCAGCTCTTTAAATACAGGAAGATTCTCTTTAATGTATGGTTTTTTGTAGTGCGTAAATTACTGTAACGTGACATGTGGTATAATTTATTGTGTGCTAATAGTTGATATTTTAATGTTCAGTTTGCTTAAATGTAGCATAATGTCAGCATCAGCACAAAGTCTTTTTTGCTAAGTTACAATGTCTTGGAAAAGAGGAATGGGAATGACATTGCAATATCCAACAACTATTTCCATGTGAAAAGTCTAGCTTCCTTAAAACCAAGTGAGTGTGATTATATCTATATAGAGGGTCAAGTCAGGTGCATTTATCTAAGTGTCTTAACTGTTCAGTAGATGGGGAGGGGCACTATGCAACTCTAGTAGGAAATTTGGCAGCCCTTGCTGATAGCTGCAGCCTGCTAATATGTAGCCTACATCATCTAACTGAATATAGCAGGCATGGGTGGATTAATGCATGGTCCTACAGGGCCCATGCCCGGGGGCCCTCCATCGAGCAGTGCTGGTGGGGAATGCAGCCACCCTGGGCTAGAAGCCAGGCTCTGCATTCCTCTCCAACCCACCTCTGGGCTGGCTGGCCCACCTCTGGGGGCAGGGAGGGCCAGCCCAGAGGCTGGGCTCTGCTCTCCTGCCCTGCTGCTTGGCTGGCTGGTCCATCCCCAGGGTTGGGGCTGGCTGCGCAGCTACTACTGGGGAGACAGACCAGTGACCCAGCCTGGTCAATTTCACAGGCTACTCCTGAAATCAGGAGTAGCTTGTGAAATTGACCAGGCTGCCAAGCCACCTCCCGGTGGCAGCAATTGGCTCAGGGCCAGAACAGGCTCTGAGCTACTTGTGGCAAGTGACTTGGGGCCAGATCTGGTTCCATGCCCCTTGCTGCTGGCGGCAGAAGCCAGCTCCCAGTCCCAGCTGCCTTTGGCAAGGGACTGGGAGCTAGATTAGGCTCTGCACCCCTTGCCACCAGTGGCAGGAGCCAGCTCTCAGCCCCCGCCACCTTACCGCTGGGGCCAGATGGGGCCCCTGGAGCCGGATTGAGCCTCCGAGCCTGATCGAGACCTGGGGCGGGGCAGGGGGTGGGGCCTGGGCCCATTCCTGCCCTTGAAAGTCGACTTCATGCTTAAGTCAACTTTAGGAGCAGGAGTTAATCAGCCAATTTAAGCAACTGTTTCTGTTGGCTTAATACATTCTTAATGGAGCCAGGGAGTACCTTAGGTC
Source organism: Podocnemis expansa (assembly GCA_007922195.1). Lineage (NCBI taxonomy): Eukaryota > Metazoa > Chordata > Testudines > Podocnemididae > Podocnemis > Podocnemis expansa. The sequence goes on along the minus strand of ML681972.1, from coordinate 32,561,170 downwards.
AACTTAAGGTGGCTTAAGTTGATCTAAGGCTCCAGTGTAGAGATACTCTATGGCTGTGTTCACACGGCACTTTTGTTTCGAAACAACCTCGTTGAGCTTTGTTTCGAAACAACCTCGAGAGCTGCCCCTGAACACTGCCGGGCGCTGAGCCAGCAGCCCGGGCTGCGGGCTCAGCCCCACGCCCCCGACCCGCCGGCGGGGTCTGGGGGCAGCCCGGGCTGCGGGCTCAGCCCCGCGCCCCCAACCCGCCAGCAGGGTCTGGGGGCAGCCCAGGCTGCGGGCTCAGCCCCACGCCCCCGACCCGCTGGTGGGGTCTGGGGGCAGCTCTGGCGGCTCACCCCCTGCTGGTGCCTGCAGCCCCCTTTCTGGGGCTGCAGGGTGAGCCAGCAGCGGCTCACCCCCAGGGGTAACGAAATAGCATGTTCACACTGTGAACTTGCTATTTCGTTTCCCCCTTTTTTTCTTATTTCGAATTAACAAAATGTTAATTCGAAATAAGATATTTCGAAATAAGGTGTTGTTTCGAAACAAGTTGTTTCGACACAACTTGTTTCGAAATAACCCTGTGCGTGTGAACACAGCCTATGTGACTTCCTAATCTGTTTCAGTGTCTGCAGATAGAATGCCAATGCCCATCACATGTCAAGCGAATGAAGTTTTTGCACTTTGCTAGAGGCATGGAGCTTTGTGAAAAAACAGATAAGTGCATTTATATGAAATTCCAAAACTAACTTAGGAGTGAATTTCGGGTGTAGTTGTAGGGAGTCATTAACTTCATGGAATATTCTGGGTGGTGGTTCAACCATTATAATGCCCTTAGTTCACTCTCCTTCTGGCCCAAGTGATGGCACTGAGGCAGGTGTTTGCTGACAGGTGAGACATGGAACACAGTTCAAAGGATGGCTTCATGAGTGCTGAGAGTGCTAAATTAAGGTCCCAGTGAGGTGCTGGTTTTTTGTTTTTTTGTTTTTTTTTTTACTGGTGCAAAGATTATGATCAAGCCATTCAAGAACATGGCTGTTTCTAGATGGATAAATATTGACTAACCATTCACCACATACTAATTGCCCCCAAATGAATCTGTAGCAAGCTAAGGGAAAGCCCATTCATATTAAGGGTACAAAGATAGTCCAGAACAGTGAGAATATCTGCTGCCTCTAGGCATGTATGGTTTTGCTGAGCCCAGGCAGAGAAATGTTTTTACTTAGCTAGGAACATATCCTGGTGGAGTCCTTTCTGCTATTATCAAGAATGACAAGCATAGGTTCCAAGAAGGCTTGACACCCATCCAAATACCAATCCATAAGAGGAAGAGCATTAGGGTTGGGATGCCTGATGTTCCCATTCCTTCTGGTTCACGAGATCTGAAAAGGTCCATATGGTGATAGGTGGATGGGATGATGTGTGCAGGTGGCTTGGGAACCTGAATTGATTGGGCCATCTGTGACCAACAGGCTCTATCCAAACAAATCTTGTTATGTAGAACCTGCAGCAGTAGTGGAATGGCAAGTAAGGCACGGCTGAAGTGATCTGTCCCCGGGGAGAAGGAGAGCATCATCTCTGGAGTACTGACCTTGAGCTCCCTTACAGCAGTTTACCGTGTTCCAAGTGGGGGGTTCCCCACTGAATGCAGATGCTGTTTACTACTGAAGATGCTCGCTTGTTTATATAGGAAATGGTAGTTATGTTACACTACCTTATCAAGATGTACTGGAATTGTGTGAATGGCAGGAATGCTTTGCAAGTTTCTTGTACTACTTTGGAAGATTTATGTACTTTCTGAGTACCTGAAGTGTTTATGTGTTTTGTGTTGTGTGACTGTCCACATAAGCTTCCCAGTCTATTAAGGATGTATCTAATTATAATCCAGTTATTAGGTGTGGGGGACAGAAAGGGAATTTTCATGTACACGTCCAGGGTCCTGCCACCATGCAAGAGAGACCTTTACCTTCAGAGACAACCTTGTAGGCAATGGAAGTAGCATCTTGCAAATGTCATCACAAATATATGATGTAGCATGGCCCAAGAGAGTAAGAGATATCCTAACTGATCTTTATGGGCTGTGTGTAACTGCATCTATAAGAATGCCCCTTTTGCTAAATCTGTTCATGAAGAACACTCTGATCAAATCCAAAGTTGCTCCTATAAATTTTGTGGTCTGCCTTAGAGTCAGGATAGACTTTTCCATGCTTTTATTAACCGAGCCAGTGAGAAGGGTAGATATTCACAGGAAAGTATGTTTCTTTCGTATTGAGAACTGAGAACTACATGCCATTTTCTAAGGATGGTACTACTGAAGACAATGTAAAACTATTAGATTTCAGCTTGTGGACAAACATGATGAGTCAGTGCAAGTCAGGAATGAGTTTATAGCCTCCTTTCTTATTAGGGACTAGAAAATATTTTGAATAGAACTTTTCCCCCACCCAAATGTTGGTGGGTACCTGCTGTATTAATCCCAAATTGAGAGCAGCTTGCACTTCCTGAAGGAGAATACCCTCATGACAGTGGTTCCTAAAGAAGGAAGGAGGTTTTGGAGAAGGTAGACAGAGAACTTTGATGGCATAGCTGGAATGGATATCTAGCACCCATTCTTCTGTTGTCATTGCTGTCCAGTTGTGGGAACGTTTGCTAGGAGTCCCCCAAAATGGATCTCAAAATTGTGTGGAGATGGCATGGATATTGGTTCTCAGCTCTTTAGCATCACGACAAAACTCTCCCTTAGTTGAACAGTGAGGTTGGGTAGCTGCAGCCAGAGGGGAAGGGGCAGGGTACCTTAGCTTCTGCATTTTTTGTTGTTTGTGAAGTGGTTTGTAGAAGTGACAGTGATGTTGTGAGGGACTTTATTTGTAGGGCTCTTCATATTTTCTTTTTGGACCAAGTGGATATAGACCCAGGGCATGGAGGGTTGATCAAGACTCTTTCAACAAATTCAAAGACTCATCTATCGTCTCACTGATAAGATTAGTCTCATCAACAAGTAAGTCCTCAACAGCATTTTGAACCTGCTGGGGAAACATCAAAGAGTGTAGTCATGATTCCCATAGCAACACAATGTTAGTTGCCATCCTTATATGCCTCCTTATATGAAGAGGTGACCCTTTGGTGGTACTGCTTGGATCCTTCAGTGGCTATCTGGACCACCACGGCATACCTGCTGGGACAAAAGGCTGCTTCTCTACCCTCTAGGCAGCATGGGCACATGCGATGGGCATGTGCCATACAGCCTTTGCTATTTTTAGTATGGCTTCATTTACTGGAGTGCAACCTGACTGGAGCCATAGGTTGGAGGATATCCCACAATTATGCTGAAGATTCTGTACCTCTTCTAAGGAGATTTGGAGTTCTTCCACTCTTTGCTCCTGAAACTGTCATTGACTGTCCCGGGGAGATGGAGTTGCTAGAGCGACTGCCTCCTCAGGTATTGAGAACTGAACAATATCCCTTTTGGAGTGACATTACTGATGGATCTGGCTTCTCATCTTCTATGGGTTCAGACTGCTGTCTTGGAGGACAGAGGGGTGGTAAGAGTCCCTGTTCAAACAGAGAGATTCTGGGTAGTGTGTGTGTGATGGTTCCAAAAGTACCAATGAGGTCACTATAAGGCAGGGGTCGGCAACCCAAAAGATAAGAGCAATTTTCAAAAATTCCTTCAATAACCATGTGTTTTGAGAACCACAATGGGTGGGTCCTCCTGGTGGGGGGAGCTGGGCAAGGGCACCTGCAGCAGCATCCCCTGGCTGGGGAAAGGGGGAGATGAGCCTGAAACCAGGAGTGTGTCCCCCACAGGACTCCTGGTGGCGGTGGTGAGCCCAGAGCCTGGTGTAGGCTGCCTGCAGAGTACCCTGGTGGCATGGGGAGGCCCGGAGCCTCAAAGGCACAGCCAAATAGCCGCATGCAGCTCTGGAGCTGCAGGTTGCAGACCCTTGATATAAGGGGTTGAAGGGGGGCTGTGGTAGCTTTAGGTAACACCAGTCCTGAGGAAGAAATTCCTGACTATGCAGCTGAGGCTGATTACAGGAGAGGCTCACTCCCATTTCTGGGCTAAATTCTCTGACTGGAGGCAAAGCTGGTTCCACTGATACCTCCAATTCTCCCAAAGATACAAAGTTTGGATGTGGGTATACTGGATCTCTGGATAGGAAACCAGGGTTAGTGAACTGACTGGGGGGTAAACTTCTCTCAGAGTCCCTCAGGCATTTGAATGTGTCTGTTGAGGACTGGTTCCAGTAACAAGGGAGATTGTAGGTCTGGGGGAAAAAAAAAGATATAATCTGGTGTAGTACAAGTTATCTGCACCTCTGGACGCTGTATTTTGTTACACTGTAACACTTTAGTAGGTATAAAGGACAGTTCCTTATGGGGACACAATGGTACCATTGGTGATTCAATCTCTGTTCATGTCATTTTTGATGGTAGTACTGATTGCTGGTCCTTCATGTCCCGGTGTTTCATTTTAGGTGGCATCACAGTTAGGGTCCAAGCTGATGTAGAAGCTGATACTGAAGATGTTTTGCATGACGTTTAGGGAGGCCTCAGATGTTGGGATTGTGCATGAAGGCTCACCTGACTTGGACAGAGTTGGGGTGGGGTCTCTCCTCTTAGATGGTCTAGAAGGGGTTCTGCTTTTACATCTCTGAGAATGCCCTTACTCTCATAAGAGGGCCAGGGGAAAAGTCCTTCCTTCCTCTGTCTCACCCTGGAATCAGGCAAAGTAGTAGAGAGGAATTATTCTTCCTGACACTGGCCAACTACACAGGGTATCCCCAGCCTGGGTGTGACTGGAGCCTCACTGCATCAGGTGCTTCCAAAGCTGAAATTCTCATGCCTCCATTTTTGGATGAGAACAGAGTGGCAGGCACTACACTTAGCAGAGATGTGAGCTCTTCTGATGCATCAGAGGCAATCCCTCTGGTTGATGCTGACTGAACAGGATTAAGGGCAGGAGATACAGTTTTTGAAGTCCAGTACCCTGGGCATACTCAAGTATCCTTCCAGTGGGCTAGAAATGTTCTCAGCAGGGTGATTTTCACACTGACTAGCTGGGGAACTATAAAGCGCTGGCTAACAATTAAAAAAAACGAACAACAAACCCTGAGAACAGCATAACTTGAATATGTACAAGAGAAGAAAATAATAAGCTTTGAACAATGGATAATATTTGTCTCAGGCCATACAGCAATAAGAAGGCACTAAAGAGCTGATTGGCCTGCCATGCCCCTTGGATGTATAGGTTTGGTTAAGAACCACACTTCTGTTTATTTATCAACTCCCCAAATCTTTGAGGCTCGGACAATTATTGTAATCAGATTCACACCAAATTCGCCAGAATGCACATAGAGAACTCTTGGCTTCTAGAGCTCAAGTTTATATGGAGAACTAACCTGACACCTTTTGCAAAGAGGCCCACAGATGTTTCATATTTTTGACCCAAGACTTTGGTTAGTTTGACAGGTGAAAAATTTATATTGCTTCTGAATGTATGTATTGTAAATATATGCAGCTTAGTATTAGAGATGGTCAGGAATTTTCTGTCCGAAAATTGTTTTTGGACAGAAAATGCACTTTCAGCAGATTCAAAAGGAATGGTTAATTTTTTTTTTTTTGAAAATAAGTTGTTGATTTTCCATCAGGAAAATCTAAATTAAATAGTTAGCTGAATACAAACAAAGTGTTTTGAACTAACAATTTCAGAACTGTCCATTCTGCCCAAAATTTTGATATTTCAACTTTTTGTCCCCCATTTTTATTTTTAAATATATCAGAATTTCCCACAAACTAGAAATTTTGATTTTTCAAACAGCTCTACTTATTACATGCTGCTATTATGCTTTGTTAGTAATCTTTGTCCCTTGTCCCTGTTGCAAACAGGAGTGGTCATAGGACATTTCTTTCTCTGGGTTTCATGTAATAAGCTGGCAACAAAGTGTTTGAGACTCACATTAGTCATGAACACTTCATTTATCACAATTCATATTTAAGTGGACACATGAAGGAAAAACAGATGAAAATGACCTGTGCATGCATCTGACATATCAAGAAAAAAAATGATTTAATTTAATTAAGAACTATTTAGTCATTTCCTGGACTGAGCTAGTTTTTTTGATGAAGAATTGAGTTATTCCTTAGACATCTTCCAGAAATAGAAAGATGCTGCTTTCTGCAGTGACGCACTTGCAAGATGGGAATAAATTTCCTTGAAACGTATACCTGTTGCAGAAAAATCGAATAAACAGATAAAAGGCTGAGCTATCTTTTAAAATGTTGGCCCTTAATAAAGACAAATGACAGACCTCCAGAATTCACATGTATAGAGCAGTTTTGGTGTTGAAAACATATATAATTAATTTGTATTGTAAATTTAGTTTGACCTTTATGATGAATGCCTTCTGGTAAAAGAAACAGACGGAGTGGGGAAGAAATAGCACTCCTACATTGTCAGCCATTTCTGAGAAAAGAAGAGTAATTCATTCCTACTTTATGTATCAATCCCACCAGTGTTGAATAGAGTCCTAACAGTCTTTTTTACTAGACCACCTTATGAAAAAACAATAATTCACGTGCTGCTCTTGGTTATGTCTACACAAATGGTTCCCAACCAGTGTGCCAGGGCACACTGGTATGCTGCAGCAACACCCACAGAGTGCCACGAGCATCCTCGAGAGCTGGAGTTAAAGCTCCCTCCCTGCTCAGCCCAGCCACATGGGTTGTGCGGGGCTGGGAAAAGGCAGGGGTTAAAGTAAGAGGGAAGGCACCTGAAAACACAGTTCTGGGGCCCCCTATTTTTAGGCAGGCAGCCTTCTGTCCCCCCTAAAAATAGAGGAAGGCACTAGAACACGGAGTTCCAGGGTCCCCCTAAAAATAGCAGGAGCAGCCCGAACGCAGTGTTCCGGTGGCTCCACCTTAGGCCCAGCCAGCAGAGAGGGGCGGGAAGCTGGGAGTGTGCGAATCTCCCCCTGCAGGCTGGAGCAGCTTGTGTCAGGCACCCTGCAAACAGCGCAGGTAAGGACTTTGGGGGGGAGGACTGCTGGGGGTTGTGTGTGGCAGGTGTGTGTGTGTAGCAGAGGTGGGTGGGAGTGGCTACATAGCAGAGGGTGTGTAGCTGGGGGGGGTGGGGTGGCTGTATGTGGAGGGGGGGTGTAGCTGGGGGCTGGAAGTCTAGTTCTGGCCCCTGCAGTGATGGGAGGGTCCATCACAGGCAACAGGGTACTGGCGGAGGGGAGGACAGGACCCACTGGGGTGGGAGGGAGCAGCAGTGGGGTGAGGATTTGTCCTGGGTGGCAGGGAGCCACCGTGGAGAAGGGGGAGGTGGGTGCTGCACCATGCTCCCTGTCCTGATTTCTCACTCCCCAGGTTCCCCCTTGGCTCCCCCTCACAAAGCCACTCTTGTTCTCCCGTCCTCTCTCCTTTCTTGCCACCCTTGTGCTGTTCCCCACATGACTGCCCTTGTCCTCTTTTGCCACTCCTGCCTGCCCTGCTGGGCTCCCCAAACTCACCCCTGCCACTGCACACAACCCCTGACCTCCCCTGTTTTGCCACCCCTGCTTTGCTATCCCTAGTAGCCCACATAGGAGCATTTCTGAAACACCGTGCTATGGTTCATGAATATTCATAAGTAATTTAAGTTAATTTGAATATTCATTAGTTTATTTTTAGTGGTGGTGTGCCTCGAAAAATTTGAAGGTATCAAGGTGTGCCACGGCAGAGAAAAGGTTGGGAACCACTGGTCTACACTATGGGCTTAAGCTGACTTAAGCAAAGCCCCGGACACATTTGGAGTTCATTAAGTTGACTTAAAGGCTTCCTTAAGATGACTTAATATCTCTCATTCTTTAAGTCGACTTAGGCATTAAGTTGACTTTATTAAGTTGACAATGCAAATGTGGCCATCTAAGTTAATTTAAGAAGCCCTATGTAATAGCATGTTAAGTCGACTTAGTAAAGTCGACTTAAGCAACCACATTTTTTATTAGGACACTTTCTTAAATTGACTTAACTAACTTTGTTAAGTTTACTTAAGAGAAGTGTGGACTCACTAAGTCGACTTAATAAAGTCAACCTTAAGTAGACTTTATTAAGCCAGCTTAACAAAGTTGACTTAGCTTTTGTAGTGTAGAAATAGCCCTTCTGACTGTGGTCTATACAAAGGGAATGCACAGCTCCAGTAACAAGTCAAAGACTCTATAGGTGCAATCTGCAAAAGGAAAGCCATTAAAAAATTAAAGGCTTTTGAGGCCCAAATTCTGGCCCTCAGACACACTGCTGCTTTTTAATCAGCTGAAATCAGAGTTGTTTCTATTTGTCTTAGGGAGTAGATGGGCCCTAAACATCGTAGAGATTTTAGGCATATGCATTTTTATGAGAGTTTGGCATTTAACTCCCTCAAGCTCCATCAAAATCTCAACCCAGATCTTTAATCTGAAAGAATGTCAGTTTTCTTTTCTGGGTCACCCTGGAAAGTGCAGATTTAGGACTCTTATTAGTGACAGTGATGGTAGTATGGAGACTTTACAAAGGTTGACCAGTGTTACAATTTTAGCTTGGGGTTCACTTTGAATTGTTCAGACAGTGCAAAGTGTACCTAAAGTGGCTAGGGATTTGCAGTGAAGGATTGCCCTTGTGTAGGGGGAATCTCTGCTGGCATAAAGCTGGTGCCTTCAGCATGAGAATCCTTCCTCTTGCTGTAAGTGGAGGAAGGGTGTGTGTCTGGGTGAGGATGCCTGGCAGATCAAGATTCCATTACACCTGATTCTCCACTGGCACAAGGGTCCTGAAGGACTATACATCTGTGGTATAGATTAAAGCTGCCTTTCTCTAGCTTCTGTTTACACTGGGGTAAAGAAGCTGAGGATCAAGGAGCTGTGACCAGCTCTCCCCCATCCTTGCTCCTGCACCATATCAGAACAGAACTCAGGTTCACTGGAGAATCAACACTTTGTCACTCAGTCCTATAGCATCCAATGTATTCAGTCTGAGAACCAAAAACGGGTGCACTTGTAGAACTGAAGTGCGGGTTCTGGTGCTGATCTTAGCAAATATGAGAATATTCAAAGCCCAGTTTACCCTCCTTTTTCTGCCCACAGGCTGAAGACAGATACAGAGAGCACGGTCCCTCTTCACCTTCCTCATTTACTCAGCTCTCCCATACTACACATGTTATGAGGATGGGCTCCTGCTACTTCAGTTCTTCTTCAATAGTAACAGGAAAGCAGCTGTTTTCACCCCTCCTAGCTTCTAGCCCAGTTGCCAAGGTGCTTGTGATATACTTGAATATATTAAATGGAGTGATGAATCTATTCATGTGAATTTGTAGCTATAGTTTCTTAAGCAGTCACTTATGTTGGATTTGCTGTTATATAGTGGCTATTGTATTTTTCTTCTTTCTCTATGCAGTTCAGCCAGCCAGCCATCACAGCTCCAGCTGCATGGATGTGTGTGTTTATAATTAGGGACTTGTGCTATGTCCACAATACTCAATGATGGACAATGAAGGTGGGATATCAAGAACTTTGTACGCATCTGAGCAGCAAGACAATATGTGACATTGCTAGCAGTACATACGAGCTAACAGTAGCTAAACTACAACTGAACCTCAGAGTTACAAACTGACCTGTCAACCACACACCTCATTTGGAACTGGATATACGCAATCTGTCCCAAGGGCAAATTCAAAGGGACAGTGCAATTTTTCTTCTCTCTGTAAAATTTCAAAGCTGCATTAAGCTGATGTTCAGTTGTAAACTTTTGAAAGAACCATGATAATATTTTGTTCAGAATTATGAACAACCTCCATTTCCAGGGTTTGTAATTCTGAGGTTCTACTATAACAGCAGTGAGGGGAAAGGGGAAGTTATACTGGAAGAATGGAGGCCTTCACCAGTGCCATGGAAGACTGGCTCACGTAGACACAGACTGGAGAAGCATTTTGAAATAAATAAGAATACCCCAGCAGAACATCTAGCGGCATTGCAGAGTGTGATCGGAGGAAAATATACACAATTTAGCATGTGGTCTGATTCTATCAGAGATGCCAGCCAGCAAAACCTTTAAAGAGACCGTGCAAATTGTTCAAGAGCATTAGTTATCCAAACCCCTGATTACAGCAGAAAAGTTCAGTTTTCATAAGCAGAATTGACTCAAATGTGAAGCTATTTCTTCCTTTGCAGAAAGGGGCTTTTGAGGATCAACTTAGCGAGGCCATAAGAAACAGATCTGTATGGGGATTGCTGAATGAAAGCGTACAGAAGAGGCTCTCAGCTCTAAATGCACAGCAGAAATTGGAGTAGCAATAGAGACTGCCAAAAGAGATGCAGTAGACTTGGACACTGACACTAAAACAAAAGTAGGAATGCACAAACTATCTGTAACCCAAGGCAAGAATATCAGTGGACAGGGTTGTAGGCAGTCAGGCCTAGTGGCTAGAGCAGCAGTCAGGCCTACTGGTGAGAGTCTGAATACCAGAGCCAAGGGTTGAGGTAGAACCAGAGTCAGAGCAGAATGCCAGGGCTGGATTAACAAGAGTGACACTGGAACAGTGTAGGAACAAGGCTGGGTACAGGGCAGAATTTGGGCTGGAGCAGAGCAGGAGCAGGGTTTGGAGAGATGTGCACAGGGAGCCAGAGAGTCCATGAGCAGTGAACAGCCAGCAAGCTACTGCTCCTGCCGGGTTTAAAAAGAGGCCTGCTACTGCTACTGCTCTGGATTTAGGCACAAGCTAAGTAAACTACAGCTTAGGGCTTCACATTATGAGGGTGTCCAAAGTCCAGGAGTGCAACCTGACTTTTGTGAATCCATTTGGCCTTCATCTTGCTACTAGAGCAACCACTGTAAACAAATGGACAACATATAAGGTATGTCCACATGTCTCTTTTATTTCGAAATAACACTGGTTATTTCAAAATAAAAAAGATTAGGACCACATGATGTCTTCTTATTTCAAAATGACAGGCTCTGTCATTTCAAAATAAGAACTGCCATTTCAAAACAGCTTAAACCCCCTTCATTTCAAAACGGCTGTTATTTCAAAGTTATTTCAAAATAACGCCTTTTGGACATGTTGTTTCAAAACAACACCATTGTTTCGAAACAACTGTTTTGAAACAACATGTCCAAACGGCGTTATTTCGAAATAACAATCGTTTAGATAGCAGGCTTTCCCTTAATTCGAATTAACATTTTCTTAATTCAAAATAACTCATTCGAAATAATGACTTTATTTTGAAATAACTCATTCTGAAATAACTTATTTTGAAATAACGATGTATGTGTGGACATAGCCCTAGAGATTAGACTTTGTTACGTCAAAAAACCAATGGAGTCTCCTTTATTTGTAAATGTGTAGGATTGAGTTCAAAGAGTTTGTCCAATGTTTATTTCTCTTATATTTTCAGAGAGCTTTAAAAATGAAGAGAACTTTTGATAGTGGATGTCAAAAAAAGAAAAAAAAGAGGGTCAACTTGAAGGGAAGTTAAAAAAATTGCCACAACTTGACAGTTATTTCATTACAGTAACACAAAAGGGATCTCATACTCAGCTAGTCAGCCAGGCCCACAACCACCATAGGTATCCACCTTTTCTGCTGGGATAGTTTATACAGATGTGAATCTGAGTGTGACTACTACACTTGAGAATGTTACAGAGGAGAGCCTGAAATCCAGCTGAATTAAATAGATACTCAAAGTCCAATGATCTCGGTCTCCGCGGTATCTTGACTTGAGATGAAATTTCATTCTGGATACATAAAGGTCCCTCAAAGTATCAACACTGGAATAGCCCATTTGAAAACTGAAGCAGTCATTCTTAAACCAAATTAGATACTGTTCAAAGGGTCTGTTTCATTCAAAAAAAAAAAGAAAAAGAAAAAAGAGGCAATGGTGAAATATACCATTGGGAGTGAGTAGTATACCCTCCAACAATGGGTCATGTCTACTGCTTTGTCTGCAAGCTTTTTTTCAACAGCACTGACAGCACTAGCTAGTGATGGGTTTAATGTCTGGTGAAATCCCACTGGAATTCAAAATCATTTGAATTCTGAGGATCATAGAACAGCTTTGCTGACATATTTAATGAGGCAACATGGTTTAACCTTGGATTCACACCTGGAGGAACAGATGAGAAAAGAACAAGAGTACTGGAGGCATGTACTTGAACGTGTTATTTCAGTTGTGTGCACATTGGCAGAATGTGGATTAGCTTTTAGGAGAAACATGAAAAGTTTGGCTTGCCACATAACAGGAACTTTCTTGGCTTGACAGAACTCATTGCTAAGTTTGATCAATTTCTTGCCAACCACATAAAACATTATGGAAACAGTGGATCTGGGAAGCCTTCATACTTGTCTAAAACAATGTGTGATGAACTCATCCAGCATATGGCTAAAAAAGTAAGAGAATCAGTTTTGGATGATTTGAGAAAAGGAGGATACTTCAGTAAAACAAACAAGGAGTCCTGTGGCACTTAAAGACTAACGAATTTATTTATTGCATGAGCTTTCATGGGACAAAATCCCACTTCATCAGACGCTTTGAAGATGGGGGAACTTAACCATCTAAGTTCTCTCATGAAAGCTCTACTGAACTAGACTAGCACGGCTGCCCCTTTGGAACTAGGATACTTCCATTTGTTGACTCTACACCAGATCTCTCACATGTTGATTAACTAACTGTTATTGTAAGATATGTGTCACCTGATGATGGTTTTCCCATTGAATGCTTTCTAACTTTCCTGGAATTAGAAAATCGTAGTGGTGAAACTATGGCCAACATGGTGCTGGATTATCTGAGCAATGACTGCAAAGCTGACTTCAGTAAGTGCAGAGGATAGTCATACGACAACGCAGCTAACATGGTAGGTAGACATAATGGCATGCAGCAAAAACTTACAGAGAAAAATAAATATGCTATATATATATTGCATGTGCTGGACATTCACTGAATCTTGTTGGTTGTGTGCAGTTGATTGCTGCTTAGATGCAGTAAATTTTTTTTGCTGTTGTGCAACAAATATACACTTTCTTCTTAGCCTCCACAAAATGCTGGGCAATACTTAAAATCATTCATGGATCCTAACTCCACAGTACTGAAAGATCTGTTTGACACTAGGTAGGAAGCACATGAAAAGGTTACTTCAGCAATAGTTTAGGTTATAATTCAGTTATTAATGCTCTTACTTATGTCCATACTAATAATAGTGAAAAGGATGATACAAGAAGAGAAGTTGGCATTCTTCTGGAGAAAACTGAGGAATTAGAATTTGTGTTCATGTTAGAACTTCAGAATCATTTTTAGATCATTTCTATAAAATGAGCAAGGCCCTACAGGATCCACAGATTTGTCCTTAACACATGTGCAAAGCTGTATCCATCACTTTCTCACTTCTTAAAAGAAACCTGAGAAAGGTTTGATGAAATTGAACTCAAAGCAAAAAGAAAGCTGCCTGACGTGGACTACAAATGTGTGAATAAAAGAGAGTGTGAAAAAAACAAGGCAGTGAAGGTGACACATGTAATGCTGATGGAAGGCTATCTCCCAGAGACAATTTTTGAGTGAAAGCCTTTATTCCTATGCTGGATACCCTTGAAATCAACTTGAAGAAAAGAACAATCATATATGATAATATTGCAAAAGATTTACATGATTTTTTGGTTGATTTAGAAGCCTTGGAAGAATAGTTGTGTGAAGGTGTAAAGCTTCTAATGAAAGACTATCCTGATGATGTTAATGTTAACCTCATTTGGGGAAATAATGCACTTCCATGCTTATATCGAGGAAAATTATTCAGATAAAGGACATTTATGCCACCAGGACCTGTATCAAGTCATTCAAGATAAGATTCAGTTGGCTTTCCCTAATGTAGAAGCAATATTGCAGCTGCTTTTGAGTCTAATGGTAACAAACTGCTCAGGGGAAAGGTCATTTTCGCAGCTGAGGAGGATTAAGAATGATCTGCAGATATCAATGCTGTAAGACAAACTGTTTACACTAACCATTTTGTGCATAGAAAATGATAAACTTTGTAGCTTAACATTTGAAGACATCATCTGTGACTTTGCTCTTTGGAAATCATGAAAGAAAATGTTTAAAATTTGATGTGATGTGTAAACAGAAGAGACTGTCAGTTTCCACTGCTTCTTCAATTTACTAAGTACCAACTTTTGTAATGCTCTTGTGTTGCTTTGCATTAAAAGTCTTCAATTTCATATATGCTGATTTTATATTAATAATTTTTCTTTGCGAGTTGCATTCCTACTTCCATTTACTAAGTGCTGATCTCTGTAATTGCTCTTGTATTGCTATATAAGTCTTCAGTTTCATATAATTAAGAAATGATGAGGTTTTTAATAATGTAAATAAGGTTTTTTGCAAGTTGCAAGTTTTATTTAGGTCATTAGTTGTTTGTTGCATCTTTACCTATGTCTATATGCAAAGATTTATTTATTTTTTCATTGCCCTTTCTGTTAGAATGTAATACACTTTTTTCTCTTTATTTTTTTGTTATGGTATGGGACCTCTAAATCTTGACATAGTGTAGGGCTCAGCATATCTTAATCCGGTCCTGGCCTGCCAGCTTCCTCAGCCATTCAGGCAGGGTCATCAATGAGGCAGTCTGGCTGGCTGCTTAGGCTTTCAGTATTGAACAGGTGCAGCTGAGGACCTAACTCTGGACACAAAGCTGGTCTGCTCAGCAGACAGATATGTTATTGGTATGGAAAAGAGTTCCAGGCTCCTTCAGATTACTGACTGAAAGATGCATGTTGCAGAAGCTGTAATAAAAAGGTCATATCCAAGCAGTTTGTTGCAAAAAAAGAAATAAGGAAGAGACCAAATCAGGGTAAGGAAAAATAAAGAACAATGTACCCTGAATTGACAGAGGCAGTTGTGACACAGATTGGAGTAGTTTGCCTGCAATTATATATAATAATAAAATGCAGGCTAACTACTCACCTTTCACAGTCTGTGTCATTACTGCCTCTGTCTATGCAGTGTACACTGACATTTATATAATTGATACTTATGTAGTTTTATTTACACAAATATATTATATATATTTATAATATATAAAATTGTGTTTGTATGTGTGAGAGAGGGGGGATTGGGTTTGCATTCATAGTGGTGGGAAAAATGCTTAAAATGGTACTGAACACAGGGTCTGCAGTGTCTATTATCTCACATTCAGAACATGAGAACATTTTTAAAAATACCAAATTGAAGGAAACACAGATGTTAATAAGTACTTATGCAAGAGAAAAAATAGTGCCAATTGGAGTGATGAAATTGAATATGGAGTATAATAATACATAGAGTTTATTAGACTTACAGGTCATTAAGAAAGGGGGACCACGCTGTGGGGCTGTGAATAGTTACATAATCATTCCTCTGGATTAGATATCTATAAAGATGCTGCCCTCTCCTTCTGCAGACTCCATTAAAACAGCAGAACAGCAGCTAGAAGGGATACTAAGTCAGGCAATGAGAGTTGTCAAGGAGGGCACAAACAACAAGAGTCCTGTGGCACCTTATAGACTAATGGATTTCTCTGGGCTTTGTCAGAAGGGTTGGAGCCCATGAAAGCTTATGCCCAAAGAAATGTATTAGTCTATAAAGTGCCACAGGACTCTCATTATCTTTTCTGTACACAGACTAACAAGGCTACCCCTCTGGAAACTTCTACCAAGGAGGGCACAGAAACTCTAAAATACATGATGGATTAAAGAATCCTAGCTGAGAAGCACAGCACAGGTTTCACAAAGCTCTACCCATCCCCTACAGCGTACACTCAAAAGTTAGATGCTGAACTAGAATGTCTGAAAAGGGAATATATTCATTCAAAACTGGCTTTGATAGAGTAGGGTACTGCCATTCTTACAACAATAAAAAGTGGGGTGCAATAAGGGTGTGTGGAGCCTTTAAAGTCACCATAAACCCTGTACTGAAGGCTGAAAAATTGCCCTACTTCAAATTGAAGATACATTTTTTTTCACCACAGGTAGTGGGACAATGATTCAGAAAGTTGACTTGTCAGAGGCCTACCTTAGGATGGACGTTGAGAGAAAGTCTAAGGCAGTGGTTCTCAACCTTTTGCAAGTCATGACACACTTGGCAGCATACTGTAACCCCACAGGACACACTAGTTCACCCACCTGAGGCCAAATCCAACCATCCACCTGACTCTCCGTGACATGCTTACCACTGCATGGTGACACAGTAATGTGCCCCGACACAGTGGTTAGGAACCACTGGTCTAAGGCATGCCTCACAATCAACACACAAAAGAGTCTATCAGTACAACAGGCTAGCATCTGGTATTGCTTCAGTTCCTGGTATATGGCAATGGACCAAGTTTTCCAAGGTATTCTGAGTACAGAGTGTTATTTGGATGACATTATTGTGACTGGCAAAAGTGAAGAAGAACATCTGTAAATGCTGAAAAGGGTATTAAAACATTTAGAAGAACACTGGTTACAAGCTAATTGCATAAAATAGTAATATACCAAGTCCTCAATAGATTATTGTGGGCACATTATTGATGTACCACCTACATAAATCTCAGCAAATGAAGCAGTCCTGGAAGCTTTGCCACCAAAAGATGTTTGACAATTTAGATCACTTCTGGGATCTATCAACTACTATAGACAATTTGAACCATACACAGCAACTCAATTGCATCCACTGAATAGCTTACTGCAGTCTGGTCAAAAGAGGGTAGGGCAATGCAAGTGTCAAAAAGCTTTCCTTGAAGCGAAGCAATAAGTCACTTCAAACACTTGTTCTGCACTTTAACCCGTCCTTGCCCATCAAGTTAGCATGTGAAGTTTCCTCACATGGAATTGGGGTGGTTACACTGCACAACATGTCAGAAGGCAGGAAGAGATCGATACATAGCATTTGCCTCAAGATTAGTCCCAGTGGCAGAATGTAACCATGCACAAATAAATAAGAAGGTTTTAAGCCTAGTAGAGGGTATGGAGAAATTCAACCAGTATCTATATGGAAAGAAATTCAACCTTGACATCAATCACCAAAGATTAGTAACAATCTGTCATCCAAGGAAGAGAGCTTCTATGGAAATGGCAGTATGTATGTAACACTGAGCTCTCTTCTTAGCTGGTTACATCTATGACTGTGAATATGAAAGAACAAAAAGCACACACAAACACAGATCTACTTCCTTGTCTGCCCATGCTAGTTGAAGGGTGACCTATAATAGAGATCTACTCTATCAAATTTGTTTCAGACTGAATGTGCCACAGAGACTCATAGTTCGATTGAGCAAGAAACCAAGAGAGATCCCACACGAGCTCAGGTGCAGAAAGCCACTTGGAAGAGCTGGAATATACTGACTGCCTATGGTGACCAGATAGTGAGTGTGAAAAATTGGGACGGGGTGCGAGGTAACAAGCACCGACAGAAGCAACAGCTTTGATTATCAGGACTGTCCCTATAAAATTGGGACATCTGATCACCCTAAACTGCCCTAATCTGGCACACTTTTATATATGCTAACATGGTCTTCCACATGTAAAGTGTGTGTTGTGTGAGGAATATGTGGTATACCTAATAAATTGCCCACAATAATATTAGATGAGATCCACACAGGTCACTTACGGAGTAGTGAAAATGAAGGCCCCAGCTAGAAGTTTTCTATGGTGGCCAGATACTGACCAAGAAGTAGAGCAGCTTGCTAAGGAATGTTTGGGAAACCACCGGCACAGTGGATTTCTAACCCAGCACCATTACACCCTAGGAATGACCTTCAGCTCTCTGGTAATGTCTGCATATTGAATTTGCAGGACCTTTTTAAGGAAAAATATCTAGTAATGCTGGATGCCCATTCTAAAGGACTAAAGTTTTTTCCATGTAAACCACCACAGCTGTACCAATTGCATAAAAACTTCAAAGTTTCTCTGCAAAAACCGGACTTCCAAAACAAGTTGTGAGTGACAATGGCTCTTAATTTAGTTCAGAAGAGTTTCAGTGATTTATGAAGAAAAAGCATGTTAGAAATATGCACCATACTCCCCAGGTTGCTTGATAAATTTGTACAAACTTTTAAGCAAGCCCTGCAATGCATGACAGTTAAGAAGGGGTCATTACAGCAGCAAGCATCACACTTCTTGCCAGTGTATGGAAATGAGCTATATGCCGTGATGAACCAAACACCTGCAAGGCTGATTCTGGGCCAATAACTCAGGTAACACTTAGATTCATTAAAGTCAGATCTACACCTGCATGTCAGAAATCATAAAATGAGTGAAGGATGGCAAGAAGGACCTGTGCACTTTGTCTCAGTTACAAATGGATCAAACAGTGTTGGTGTATGATCGTCAGGGATCCAGAACATGACTTCTGGAGATGGTTAGTTCACTAATGTGTTCCCTCTCTTATACAGTACAAGTAGCTAATATATTTTTTGTGCCACCACACTGACCAATTGCAAGACCCATGGATGACTTGGTGGCTGACAAAAGATGCAAAATTTGGGGAGCGACTAGGTGTTCAAATATTGTTTCCCAGCTTGACGTAAAAGCCATTAAAATCATACCAAAAAGCAGCTGTGCTAAACAACCAGCATCATTTGTGGGAACACCTGAGTTGGATGTTGCTATGGTCACACCACTTTCTCAGGGGAATGTTCAGAATATTGCCATAAGGTTTCTAGAAAGAAAATGCAAGCCATTTGAAAGACCTGACTTGTAGCTGGATCTTGGGTTGTTCCCACACAACTACTTCTGTAGTTGTCATGCCTATCCTCTTTCAGGGGGAGAACAGATGTGATGCCTTGAATGTATTGAAAAGAACGTTGAATCAGTTCTTGTGAATTTCTAGTTTTAGCTCCTTAAGCAGTTGCTGATATTGATAGTAGTTACTATTATGTTTTAATTCTCTCTCTATGCAGTACAGAGTCAGCCAGCCCTCAGGTCTCCAGCTGCATTCACCGTCTGTGTCTATAAGATGGCTCAACAGAACCTGGGCGCCAGGTTGCCATGGTGACTAAAAGTTACATGCTGGTGCTTAGGAGCTGGCTGTGGTTTCTTTCTTTCTTTTTTTTTTTTTTTTTAATTTAGGAGCCAGCTCTTTATTTTTAGTCACTAGAGGGCACTCCTCTACTGCATTTTTGCTGCAGAATAGGCAGTCTAGAGAAAATGAAGCAGCAAAGCACCTCAGGTGACCCCCCCCCCCAAAAAACAAAAACAAAACAAAAAAAACCCCAGAACCAAAAGCCCAAAACGTGCTGTCTCCTTTAGGGATGCTGCAGCATTTCAGCGATGCAGGTTGTGCTTCGGTGGTAAAAGGTGTCCAAGCTAGGCATCTAGCTAAGCTGGGCACCTAGCTAAGTAGCAATTTTGTCAACCCCTAGTCTACAATCAGGGATTTGTGCTATGTCCATAATATGCAGTAAAAAAACAACAAGGAGTTGTGTGGCACTTTAAGACTAACAGATTTATTTTTTGCATGAGCTTTCGTGGGAGAAGATCCCACTTCCTCAGATGCTTCGAAGATGGGTGAACTTACAGCAAGGAATGAAACTAAATGCAATGGGGTGTAAAACATAGGATCAGGTCATAAAGTAACAGCAAATCAGAGCAGTTTACAGGCTTAAAGAATGGGAAGCCTGAAGTCAAATTACCCTTTGTAATGGGAAAAGAACCCATAATCTCGATTGAGTCCTGCTTTCACAGAATTTAGTTTGCATATTAATTCGAGTTCAGCTGTTTCTCTTTGGAGTCTTGATGTCCCAGGTACATCTCTAACGACAGTCGTTAACAAATCCATCATCGAGTGATTAGGAAGATGGAAGTGATCAGCAACTGGTTTCTTTGTTCTTTGATTTCTGATATCAGCTCCGTGCTCATTCAATCTCTTACGGAGCGATCGTCCTGTTTGTCCAATATACAAGGTGTAGGGGCATTTCTTGCACATGATGGCATAGACCACATTAGTAGACGAGCAGGTAAATGAGCCTTTGATGGAGTAGCAGGCTTGATTTGGACCTATGATGGTGTTTGTTGTGTAGATATGTGGGCAGACTTGGCAGCGTGGTTTTTTGCAAGGGTGTGTGCCTGCTTCAATGTTCTTGTTGTTAGATCTGTAGTTGCTGGTGAGTATCTGTTTAAGATTAGGGGGCTGCCTATAGGCAAGGAGTGGTCTGTCTCCTAATGATTGAGAGAGAGAGGGATCATCTTTTAGAATAGGCTGTAGGTCCTTAATGAT
>ML681972.1:32479492-32540950 GCA_007922195.1 Podocnemis expansa | reverse complement strand
ATCATTAAGGACCTACAGCCTATTCTAAAAGATGATCCCTCTCTCTCTCAATCATTAGGAGACAGACCACTCCTTGCCTATAGGCAGCCCCCTAATCTTAAACAGATACTCACCAGCAACTACAGATCTAACAACAAGAACATTGAAGCAGGCACACACCCTTGCAAAAAACCACGCTGCCAAGTCTGCCCACATATCTACACAACAAACACCATCATAGGTCCAAATCAAGCCTGCTACTCCATCAAAGGCTCATTTACCTGCTCGTCTACTAATGTGGTCTATGCCATCATGTGCAAGAAATGCCCCTACACCTTGTATATTGGACAAACAGGACGATCGCTCCGTAAGAGATTGAATGAGCACAGAGCTGATATCAGAAATCAAAGAACAAAGAAACCAGTTGCTGAGCACTTCCATCTTCCTAATCACTCGATGATGGATTTGTTAACGACTGTCGTTAGCTGGGACATCAAGACTCCAAAGAGAAACAGCTGAACTCGAATTAATATGCAAACTAAATTCTGTGAAAGCAGGACTCAATCGAGATTATGGGTTCTTTTCCCATTACAAAGGGTAATTTGACTTCAGGCTTCCCATTCTTTAAGCCTGTAAACTGCTCTGATTTGCTGTTACTTTATGACCTGATCCTATGTTTTACACCCCATTGCATTTAGTTTCATTCCTTGCTGTAAGTTCACCCATCTTCGAAGCATCTGAGGAAGTGGGATCTTCTCCCACGAAAGCTCATGCAAAAAATAAATCTGTTAGTCTTAAAGTGCCACACAACTCCTTGCTGTTTTTTTACTGGACTAGACTAACACGGCTATCCCTTTGGAAACTAACATAATATGCAGCACTGCTGTTTACAATGACACAGTCTACTGCAACACTTTCAACTTTAATTCACTGGTCCTCTCATTTTGATCAATACTTAGAAGTACCATCTGCTCCCAGTGTTTTCTGTGCCTTCACTACAAAAGATGAAGAGGCAGATCCTTTGGTGCACCTGGTATCTGCTGAATACCGTAGGGCTGTCAAGGAGCTGGTTACAGCTCTCTGATTCTCCATCCCTGCACCAGCCCTGGTGCAAGCTGAGTCAACCCGTGGACTGCTCTGAACTGCACCAGCTGGAGTATGAATCCTGTAAGCACCAGCCACCAGCTGAGGGCAGCTGCATTGTACTCAATTTGGGCCACTCCCTCTACATATCCATCCTCATATCCCATGATGAGTTGCAAGGAAAGAGGTGCAGGAGCTGGCTGTTCCCCTGCTGGGAATTCCCTCTGGCTAGGGCTATGCCCCGTAGACTCAGAAGTTTCCAGTCCCTTTGTCTCACTTGATAGGAGCACAGAATATTTTTAAAACAGTTTCATTTGAATATGACCTAGGAATCCTGTGCTCTTCCTGTGGTTAGGGAAGGATATAGCAGTGTGTGTGAAGGAAGGATGTTTAGCTCTCTCCACTCTTACATTTTTCAGGATCTTGCTTTTTTCTCTTTTGTGCACGGTCTGTGTGCTGAGTTTAATGTGTGCATTTTGTGGTGTCCCAAGCAGGGCTCTTCCCTTGTACTGTACCTGGCTTTTTACTTCCCTGGCTTCCTCCTGTGCATTAGGCAGAATGTCTGGGATATGCTCTGCATATGGTTGTTTAAAGAAAGAGAAGAACAGAAGGAGGAATATATGGAAAACTACTATTCCAATATGAAGAAATTTGCTCCAGTCCTTGAGGAAATAACCACTGCTAACAAAAGCCACATGAACTACTTCAAAAGACAATGTTCTGAAACAAAGATCTACAATATTGATTGTCTACCTGCATTTCTAAAACATCTGTCACTGCAGTATCTGGGCACCATATACTTATGTACAAGAAGAGTCCAGGTCTTCTTTCTATTTTGAGCCTTCTTTTCAAATGGGATTAAGTATGATGGTTGCTCGCCAGGTCACTATGTTATGTCAGTACTGAGGAAAAGCCTACTTCAAAAAATCAGTCTTGTGCTGGGCCATAGAAGGTTCCTATTTATTCTGCTTTTTGGTGATGAGCATGCTTTATCTGGAGGGTTTTTGATAGCAAATGCTTAACCTAGGGTCACTGACTATTTCTAGACTGTCTGCTGCAGTATCCCTGTCAACCATAGCTGCCCCAGTGGGCTGATGGGGACAGGTAATTTCTGAGACATCTTGGACCTTCCCTGAGGCCTTTAAATATTCTAGCAGTAAAATATATCAGTGTTTGTGTCTTAGGCGTATGATACTTTATGTTTGTTGACTCCCTGCAGGTAGAATCAAGGAGTACCTTGTATTTGGTTGAAGAACAAAATGAATACATCTGAGACTTTTTCTGCAACAATACAGAGATCAATACTAAACATCTGTGCCACGTCTATGTCTGTTCCCCAAACCTTCTCTGCTTCCATCAATGAAGGGCTTGTTAACAGCTGGCTGTATCATTATAATAAAATATAATGGCCTTGTTTCATCTTAAGGCTCATGCTGACTCAAACCATGCTGAAATGGACACTGTAAAAAACTTGTCATGGAAAATAAATGTTCCCAAGAGTTCTCTAAGTGATGTTAGAGATAAGGGTGAAATGAAGAAATATACTATCAGCATAATCAGGTTGACAGAGTGGCATTTAATAGTGCTGACCCATCTCACAGGAACGTAGTGAGCATTAATTACTTCAGGCTAAAGTGTGTGTTTACGACTCAGCCTAGCAGTAATGGAGGATCTAACAAGATCTCAGAACAGTGCTTGTGGGACGTGAGGGGCTACAAAGAAGAGAAGAGAATGGCCCTTTTGTCAACTTTTTACAGCAAAGGTGATCAAACCTTGGTCCGTGAGCCACGGGCAGCTCTTTTATCGTTCAAGTGTGGCTCATGGAGCCCCCTATGTCACCCCCATTTTCCACCTACCAGACTGGGGTGGGGAACTCAGAGTTTCTGCCCTGTGGTAGGGTTAGAGGATTCTGTCCAGCAGGGAGGTGGAGTTCAGGGGGTCAGTAAGTTTGGCCACCCTTGTTTAGCACACTGCAGCAACTCACCAACCTATAGGGGCAGCTCCACTGGGTGATATAGAAGTGGGGGAACCCATGTTCCTGTCCCCATCCCAATGGTTCCATCCCCTCAGGAGAGGCTGGCACCCCATAAGAGCTTCAAAGATGACTTTGAGCATCCTGAATAAAAAGCTTGTGGACTGTACATGCCTGCTCAGGAATATAGGCAGGCAGTAAGGAAAGGCCTTTTGTGGACTCTCTCCCTTTCTCACAAGACCACACACACCTGACCCTGAATATTAGAAAAATACTTTGAAATGGAAAGTACTATATAAAATCTTATGTAGTGGAAAGGAAAAAAGAATCCATGAAACTTGTGCTTAAGAAAATTGGATGCAAGTCAGCTGGGTAGCAGATGAAACTCTGAAAGTCCACTTTTCTATCATTTTATTGGCTCCCGAGGTACTAACAAGAACTGAGGCAGCTCTCAAAGTTCACTTCAAAGCAGGAGCATGAATTTTTACAGTATTAAAACTACAGGCATGCAGCTAGTACCTAGGAAAAACTGGACTTATTTGAACCCAAATCATTTCAAGATGCACATAGTGCCTGCAGTTTAAAATGATTTGGGTTCAAATGAGTACTGTTTTCTGCAGGTATTTAGCTTCTTTGTGAAGACATAGGCAAGAATAGACGTTTGACCACTGCAGGTGCATTCACACAGGTTCACCGAAACCAGAAGTGGGAGTAGCAGTCGTGATTTGTCCGTGTGATAGGCCCCACTAAATGCAAGGCTAATATTATGGTGATTTACATTATTTTCTGTAGAACCAATTAGATCATATAAAATAAGATTAGAGAGTTTTAAAAGTTCTAGAAGGAGAAGTCTCAAAATGTTGACAAATACCCAGATAGAGCAAAAAAGAGTTCACACATCCCATTTTAATTCCAAGTTTGTAGATTTAGAAAAAAAAATCATATTAACACTAGTGCTGATTGATAAGTTGAAGCTTGTGCCACAACTTATTTTGAATCTCTCTGAAGTTCAAATCAAATGTTTAGCAGAGCTCTGACGTTAATTTCATTAAGGGATGAAAAAGATTACCCAAAAAAGGCAAATTACTGGTTATGATCCCATGCTTCACGTCAAACACTTCTTATCAGGACTGTTGCATATATTAAAATGTTTGCTGTTCTAATTTCAAGTGCTGAAGGTAAATTAATCAGTCCTATAAATAACACAACTAGCATCCATAAAAAGAGTTGCTTTTGTCCACTCCAGAACCTGTATCTTCTATTATTCAAATAATTAGTCTTTAAAATCTATCCACTTTATGCTTGTCTAAAGCAGTGTTTCCCAATCAGTGTGCCATGGCACACAGGTGTGCCCTCAAGCCTAACCAAGTGTGACAAGGAAGTTTTTGAAAAACTACTCTAAGAGTTCTGAATTGGCTCATGAATATTCATGAGTTCATTCGTACACTGTATGGTGGTGTGCCTCAAAATAATTAAAGGTATCAAGGTGTGCCACCGCAGAGAAAAGGGTGGGAACCACCGGTCTAAAGCACCAAATAAGTACGGGACAGAACCTGGTTCATGGTATGACCTCTTTGTGCTACCCCAGTGTGTGAAGAAGCCATAAACCTACTTTAACTGGATGACTCAAGATCCTCCAGCATAGAGTTTCCCAAGGTGCTCTACAACCAGCTACAACAGCTCTAGAAAAAACCCTGTCAGCTTCATTGGCATAGGAGGTGCAATGGAGTCGAAGGATCATGACTGGAGCACTGTTGTGCTCCAATCTGCTGCATTACCCCCTTTTCTGGGGGGCCAGAGATAGAGCAGCATAACAACTACTCTAAATTACTCTGGAGTGCAAACTGGCTGCTGGCAGATCCTGATTTTAGAGAGCGCAAAGGTGTCACAGAATCCCAAAGGTACAAAACAGCTCAGCCAGTCCCAGAGACGGGATTAATACTTTAGCAGAGAAAATAAAAGCACAACGATGGAAGAACCCAGAGGAGCACACATCTTTTTCTTGCAGTATCTTTTTCCAAACCAAAGTCTTAAGCTGTGTTTTGCATTCAGTAAGATATGACACAGGAATGCCTTCATTTAGCACTGCTCCATTACATTCTAATCCAGCTAGCAGGATCAGTGCATTAAGCTCTTCAGAGTGTAATTCAGTAATATTCTTTGAACCTCTGGAAACTTATTCAAATTATATCATAATGAGCCAGCTGATTGGACAAAATAAATAAAAAGTTTGAAAAAGCATAGGATGCTGAATGGACCCTTTTTCTTCAGTGTAAAAGCAGAAACATGGATGCCAGTCAAAGAGCTTTAATTCACAGTCATTCAGGATAGATTTCAGTCAAACAAGCTGCCTTTGAAAATAAAAAAGACATGAAAAACAAAAACAAAAACAGGCAGTTTTCAGCAGGCCTTTGCTAAATCCACCTTAACCCAGATGACAGTTAGCAACAATACTTCTCTACTTACATTCCAGTCTATGGTAACAAAGAACAGGTGTCTTTTAATTTCTTCAACTCCATCAAGGCCAGCACCTGCCAAGGCAACGATAAGAAAAAGTCAAAATAAAGCCAAGCTAGGAGGAATGTGCTATATTCTTTGAAACCACCACCAACATATTTCTTGAAAACATTTAGAAACGTCAGAAATTGTATAAACCATCACAAATGTGCACAAGGGCATTTTGTTAATGCAAACATCACAGTCAGGAAAAAAAAACACCTGAGTATGGTTGAACATGACCATTTTTATAGCAGGTTTGTGTCAGGTCTGCATGGCCAGTGTTTCAAGCTTCATATTAGATAACAGATATATGTTAGACACTCTTGGTCCATCTGTAGGAGACATGGAGAACAACTGATCATCATCTTATTTTTCTAACAGCCCTTAATGTATCTGAAGACTTATCGGGCCCCTCCGCAAATGGTCTTTTCTCAGGACTAAAGACAGGGGCGTCACTGGTCCCAAAAATATTTCGGGGCCAGGCCCAGGCCCTCCCCCCTTGGGCCAGATCCAGCCCTTGGCCTGATCTAACCCCACGGCTCCAGCCGGGGTTGGGGCCAGATCTATTTGCTGCCATGGCCCAGCCCTGCAGCCCCAGCCTGGATTGCTAGCCCAGCTGGGGTTGGGACACTAGCACTGGGGTCTCATGCCCCCCATGCCCAGTGCCAGTGACACCTCTGACTAAAGATGCCCAGTTTTTGTAGCCTTTCTTCATTGGTTAGATTTTCTAAACCTTTCATCACTTCGGCTGTGTTCACACGGCACTTTTGTTTCGAAACAACCTCGTTGTTTCGAAACAAAAAAAACCATGTTCACACGACGCACAGTTGTTTCAAAACAAGGGGAAGCCCTTGTTTCGAAACAACTGTGTTGTTTCGAAACAAGTTAAACCCCATTTGGGGACGAAACAACCTTGTTTCGAAACACTTGTTTCGAAACAACACATGTGAACATGTTGTTTCGGAACAATAGGTTCCGAAACAACATTTAAAGGGCTGCCGCCTCAGCACCCTGGCCAGGGAACACTCAGCACCTTGGCCAGGGTGCTGAGGGGTGTCCCCTGGCCAGCAGGCACTGGCGGGGGTCAGCGCTGCACAGCGCTGAATCCACCCGCTGCCTGCAGAGCCGGGCTGCGGGCACTGCTGGCGGGGTCGGGGGAGCAGCCCGGGCTGCGGGCTCAGCCCGGCGCCCCGGACCCGCTGGCGGGGTCGGGGGAGCAGCCCGGGCTGTGGGCTCAGCCCCGTGCCCCGGACCCGCTGGCGGGGTCCGGGGAGCAGCCCCGGCTGCGGGCTCAGCCTGGCGCCCCCGAGCCACTGGCGGGGTCTGGGGGCAGCTCTGGCGGGGGGGCTGAGCCACCCCGCAGCGGCTCACCCCCCGCTGGTGCCTGCAACCCCCTTTCTGGGGCTGCAGGGTGAGCCAGCAGCGGCTCACCCCCAGGGGTAACGAAATAGCATGTTCACACAGTGAACTTGCTATTTCGTTTCCCGCTTTTTTTCTTATTTCGAATTAACATTTTGTTAATTCGAAATAAGATATTTCGAAATAAGGTGTTGTTTCGAAACAAGTTGTTTCGACACAACTTGTTTCGAAATAACCCTGTGCGTGTGAACACAGCCTTCCTTTGTTCTCTCTAATTCGACCACATCTTTCTTAAAGAGTGGTTCCCAAAACTGGATTCAGTACTCCAGCTGAAGCTTTTTCAGTACTGAGTACAATAGTTAACTCCTGTGTCTTACGTACAATGCTACTGTTAATACGCTCCAGAATAACAGTAAACTTTTGCATAACAGCATCATGCTGTTGTTTTGAATCACTGTAATCCACTATAATCCCAAATCCTTTCCAGCAGTACTACAGGCTAGTCAGTTTGTATTTGTTCATTTGACTTTTTTTTCTTTCTAAGCACAGTACTTTGTATTTGTCTTTATGGAATTTCCTCTTGTTGACTTCTGACCACTTCTCTAATTTGTTAAGGTCACGTTGAATTCTAATCCCATCCTTCAAAGCGCTCCCAACCCGATCGCCTTGGTTGCATCTGCAAATGCGATAGGCATATTCTCCACTCTATTATCGAAGTCATTAATGAAAATGCTAAACAATATTGGACCAAGAACTGACCCCTGTTGAACCACACTAGATATGTCCTCCCAGTTGTCTACCCACTTTATGGTAAATATATGAAAGCTGCATCTCCTGAGTTTGCTTTCGAGACTGTCATGTGGAACTGTGTCAAAAGCCTCACTAAAAATCAAGATACATCATGTCTACAGTTTTCCTCCTATCCACTAGGCCTGTAATTTTGTCAAAGAAGGAAATAAAATTAGCTTAGCATGCTTGTTCTTAAGAAATCCATGGTGGCTATTCCTTGTAACCTTATTGTCACTTAAGTGCCTGCAAACTTTTTGATAATATGTTCCAGTATCCTTCCAGGTATCAAAATCAGGCTGACTGGTCTATAATTTCCCAGGCCCTCTTTGTTGTCTGTTTTAAAGACAGGTATTCTTTTTACCCTTCTTCAGTGCTCTTGGACCTCATCTGTTCTCCATGAGCCCATAAAGATAATATTGATCCCTTCTGACTTTAGAGTTTATGAGTCCATGATTGTTTTAATATTACCTCAGCTAATCCTTAAATACTTTAGGGTGAATTTCATGAGGTTCTGCCAAATTGAATACAACTAACTTATCTAAATATTCGTTAACCTGTTCTTTCCCCATTCAGGCTTGTGTTATTTTCTCTTTGTTGTTAAAATTAATTGTGTGAGGTAACTGGTCAAAATCATCCTCTTTAGTGAAGAGAAACAGACTCTATATCAACCAGCAACACATTACAGATATTAGCACATTGCTTAATGCACTACTAGAAAGTACATAGATATTAAAGCAGAGGTCCCAAACATGCAGCCCCTAAAGCTATTTACTGCAGCCCGCAACAACACTATCATCACCAATATTAGCAATATTGTTGTATGAAAAGGTTTCAGTCGTGTGGCCCTTGGGCTAAAATACTAGTCCTCACGTGGCCCTGTACTAGTCCTCATGCGGCTCTCATGGTGATTTGAGTTTGAGACCCTTATACTAAAATATTGACTGTGGTGTAAGATCCTGTATAGAAAAGAGAATAGAACAAAACTAGGCAGGACTAGGTGCCCAGAGGGCTTCCTAACACTACTGTAA
Organism: Podocnemis expansa; assembly: GCA_007922195.1. Taxonomy (NCBI): domain Eukaryota; kingdom Metazoa; phylum Chordata; order Testudines; family Podocnemididae; genus Podocnemis; species Podocnemis expansa. The sequence continues at coordinate 32,532,241 of ML681972.1, read as the reverse complement.
TTGTATTACTGCTACGTAGCACTTACAGATATTAATTTGTAGCCAAATCTGAAATCCAAGTTTTATCATCTCCAATTTACAGATGAGGAAACCGGTGAAGACAATTTAGGCTCAAATTTTCACAAAGCACAGCTGATTCTGGCTACCTCAGAGCTTTGGGTGGCTGTTTTGGGAGACTTCATATTCATTTGTATTGGTACCAAACACGTCAAATGCTGTAGATGCTTTCTGTTCACTAACAATTTTACTACACTGCTTATGTATTCTATTGAATATTTAGCAAAACCCCTTGGGGTTTGGCGGCACATGTCTAATTCTTTCATTACTTTTCTTTTCTGTCTTCATTTAACACCCTGTTTATTTCTTTCAGCACATTTAGTTTACTGGCTTGAGAAAAATCAGCAGGTGTTCAGTAATAATTAAACAACTATTAGATTTGATTGAGTGTGCCATATGATTGGTTGATTTGTTTTTATTAATAGCATCTTTCATTCTCCCATGGGAGAAAACAAGACAAGGATTCTGCATTACAATTTTGGAGCTAGTTCCTGTGAAGTGCTGAGCATCTCCAGATGCTTTGAGCACTTTACTTTCCATTAACATTAGTGGAAACCGAGGGCACTGAGAACCTTCCTGTAGGCACTTGGCACCTTAGGCCTTTTATTTGCAATGCTGTACTTTCAGAAGATCAAGGTAAAAAGCAGTACTGTGAAAGGTCTTGTCAATTCAAACTTTTGTAAAATGTGACATCTGCTTTCTGTGCACACAAAACATTATTAGTGTTTGCCAAAGTGTACTGATCAGAAACAGCATTCTACAGCCTGTTTAACGTTTACTCATGCCTAGCTATTAAAAACAAATACTGCTTGCATATTACACGCAGGGTTGTCAGCCTTGGGGAAGCTGATCTGATAGGGGTGTTTATAGTTATGATCTGTTCCCCCTGGTATTCTGAACACAGATCAAGCCTCCAGAAATCAGTAAAAGCAAAAACTTGGCCAGCTACAAACAATATTCCATGGATATTTTTTATCAGGAATTTTCAAGTATTAAACAAGTTCAAGGTACAGTCCAGATTGCCCACTAAACATATATTGAAGGCCTGCTTCTGGTTTCACTGACACAGTATAGACAAGCGGTAAATCCAGGGGTTAAAGTAAATTTCGGTGGGCCCTGGAACCCTCCTAAATTGGCAGGCCCCCCCCTTGTGCTGGTGCAGGCCCCCCTCACACACCAGCTATTGCCCCCCAAATGCCCTAGCCCAGGATGGGGCAGCTCCCTTGCTTCCCGGAATGTGGCAGAACACTGTTCTGGTGCCTGCTATTTTTAGGGGCTCAGCATTAGGGCCCCTAAAAATAGAAAATGGAGCCAGAATGCTGCATACCAGGACTGCTATTTTTAAATGGCAGGCCCTGGAACGCAGCATTCTGGCTCCATTTTCTACTTTTAGAGGCCCCAGAACGCTGAACTCCTAAAAATAGTTGGCTGTTCCAGGGAGTTCTGTCTTACTTTATCCCCTGGGTAAATTCACTGAAGACAACAGAGTTACATTAGTGTAAACCTAGCATCAGAAGAATATCAGGACGAGCAAACGTGCTTAGAAGAAATAACAGTGAACAATATGTTTTGTGTTCAAAGATGATAACTGATAACTTCATAATGTATAACAATACTACTTTCTTATATAACACCAAACTTTCAGCGGCCTTTAGGTCTCGCTGATGCTTCTCTGCCTCTGTTCTCTCTGCTCCTGCAGTTTTGGCCCTCATGCCTCTACAGTTCCCCCTGCAGTTGTTTTAGGAATACTCCCCTATTGTGTGGCAGGAATGACCCATCATTCTGAAAGGGACTGTGATATCAGTATAAATCTATCATCAACCCTTCTGTTCTTCAGTGGTGTATCTGAATACCACAGTATTATTTCTTTAATGACAATATAAATTTAAATATTTTGAGTGTCTATTATTTTTCACTAAGATTGTAAGATTGAAGAGAATAGTCAATTACTTCTGTTAGAGGAGGATTATTGTGTAAAGCAAAGAAACATATGACATATTTATATGAAAATTTGTTTGTGAGATGAGCCTAAACCAACCCCAAAACCTGAATAGCCCAGAGCCTTAGCATGTTAAAAATCTGTTCTTGTGCACTTCAGACTTTAAGCCCATCTCCAGTAAGTGATTCTATTGCAGAGGGCTAGTCTCCATTGATGGCAGCCAAATTACTGCTGTCAGATTGATCTTTCTGATCAACTGATTGAGTCTTTACAGATCTGGTCTTTGACTACCATCCCAGCAACTGGAGTAAAGTTGAGTGAAAAGGTGGGCCTCCCTTTGACTCAGTGCAATGGATGTGCTGGGTGTAGGGCAGTCCAATTGAGCTATGCAAGTTATTTTAAGTAATGTGCGTATCTCTGTTTGACTGCCACTGAAAACAGCAGGCAGTGTAGACCTACCCAGAGTGTCAGAATGGTAATTGCCTAATTTTAACAAAATATGAGTACGTTTGACTTCCAATGAAGTCAAAGGGAGAAGTGAATATTCTGTATTCATCACCTCATATTTGCTCATCAGATCGTCACTATTATCCAATGCCATGTGCGCCTAATAGTTCTCAAGTAGGGTACATGTACCCCAGGGTGTACACCAACTCCTCTTGATATCTGCCTAGTTTTACAATAGGCTATATGAAAAACACTAGCGAAGTCATTACAAACTAAAATTTCATACAGATGATGATTATAATGCACTATACATTGAAATGTAAGTACAATATTTACATTCCAATTGATTTATTTTATAATTATATGGTAAAAATGAGAAAAAGCAATTTTTCAGTAATAGTGTGCTGTGACATCTGTATTTTCAGGTCTTGTTTTGTACACAAGTGGGTTTTTAAGTGAGGTGAAACTTTGGGGTACACAATACAAATCAGACTCCTGAAAGAGGTACAACAGTCTGGAAATGTTGAGAGTCACTGATCTACAGCAGTATAAAAATACTTTTTTTGATGAAGAGAAACACAAAGGGATCAAGATACTGAATGTATCTGAATTCATGTGGATTGAGAGATGTTGGAATAAAAGATTAATATTCTAGTAAGGTATATAATTGCAGCATGTAACCTGCATGGCCATATGATAACGTTTTCCTCTCTTGATTTCTTTACTCATCAGTTTTTTCATTAAGGCTTTCATTCTGCAAAGGAATTGGCACAGTCAGAACCTCATGCTCATAAGTATTCCCATTAAAGTCCTTTGGAGTCTCCTAGGTTGTCAGGATTGACCCATGCAGCTCTCTTCATAGAATTAGGCCTCAAGCAGTTTAAATTGATTCCTTTACCCCACTGATTTTCAAATTGTGGGCTTCTGTGAGATCTTTTTAGGAGGATAGAAGAGAAGTCAGTATGGAGCACTATTTTCATTTATAGTGACTAGGCAGTTTAAATTTGTTCAATGACGCATAAGGATTATATAAAAATGGTGCATGTTAACAAGTGAGAAAACAACCACCTAAGACTGTTTTTACATTATGTTATTCAGCTACCTTAAATGTCAGAACAGAACTATATTTATATTATTTTCCTGTTGTTCAATTTTGATTATTGAATCACTACAGATGAAGATGGCCTTGATAACTTGTGGGGCAGAAAAGGGAGCCATAAGAAATTTGAAAGTTGCTAATTTAGCCATTCAGAATGAAAAGAATGGGTTTCCAAAATTTTCGGTTTCTAAGGAATTGCTTCACTATGAGTATGAACTCAAAATCCATTGAATGGAATCGCTTAAAATGTATGGTTCATCCAAAACCTGTGACACAATGGGAAATCCATCACAGTTGTCAGATCTGTTATTTCTGTAAAGCGCTGTATGACAGAACAATACATTTTGTATATATCTCAGTTCAGGTTTTTTTTCATTTAAGGAAAGTTGTAATACTGCTTTTTTGGTTGTTAGCTAGGCTCTATTGAAACACAGTTTAAATTTATGCTATCCTGGCCTGAATTTCCAGTTACACTAAGACAAACAAGGAGTCTGGTGGCACTTTTAAAGACTAACAAATTTATTTATTGCATAAATAAAAACTTTCATGGGAGAGAATTCCACTTTGCTCTAGCAATGTAAAAGGGCTTTAAAAAAACAAGGAGTCCTGTGGCACTTAAAGACTAACAAATTTATTTATGAACTTTTGTGGGAAAAAAATCTCACTTTGCTGACAAAATGGGTTGGTGCCCACAAAAGCCTATGACTGAAGAAATCTGTTAGTCTGTTAAGGTGCCACAGGACTCTCATTGTTTTTAATGTAAATGAGAATCAGGTCCTCCTGTTTCCAAAACTACTACCATTTTGATGCATCAACATTCCCCATTGCTCCTTTTCTTTCCCAAAACGTATACCTTCTGTGTGCCTGGATATTCCATTTGTTCTATTTCAGGGACCGAAAATTACAGTAGTCTGCAGCCTGACACTCATGTTCAGAGAACAACGCTACCAAAGCAGTGCTATTGTCCTCAGACGAGGGTATAGATCATACTATACCCAAGTGAAACACAGTAGACAGTATGAATTATGAAGGAATACCAATGAAACAAACTGTTCATACCATAAAACATTTGTTTTAAGCTCAGAAGCTTTACAAGTGGATCAGAAACTGAACACGAATGAACAATGTAATACTGTCGTGAAAAGGAAAATATCATTATGGGATGCAAAAATATCATATTAAGACAGAGGAAGTAACTGTCTTGCTCTACACTCAGCACTGGTAAGGTCTCAGCTCAATGGCGGATCAGGGCTGCAGGGTCCCTGGGCCTCCCCACTAGTGGGTGCCCCCCCCCACTGGAAGGCCTCCTGTCCCACCAGAAGGCCACTCCTGGGGGTGTGGCTGGGGACAGAGGCTGGCCACAGCCTGGCTGTTTGGCCCCAGGGGGAGGCAGGGCTGACTGCTGCACATGGTGTAACTTCCAGTGCAGCTTTCGGCCACCCTGGAGCCCAATGATAGGAGGCATAGAAAATGTGACCTATGAGGAAAACGTGAAAAGAGTGGGCATGTTTAGTCTACAGAAAAGAAGGCCAAGATGGGTCCTGGTAACAATCTTAAGTTATGTGTTAGGTCATCATAAAGATGATAGTGATCAATTGCTGTTCTTGTTCACTGAAAGAGGACAAGTAGTACTTGGCTTTGTTTGCAGTAAGGGAGATTTAGGTTAGATATGAGAAAAATCTTTATAACTGTAATGATAGCTAAGTACAGGAATAGGTTTCTAAGGGAAGCTGCGGAATCACTGCCATTGGAAGATTTTAAGAACAGGTCAGACCAATGGTTTTCAAAATTTTTTCCTCAGGACCCAGTTGAAAAAAAATCATTTATGCCTGCAATGTGATAGTTACATATTCGAGCAATGCTTTCAAGTCTTTTGGCAGTGGCAGCAGGGGGTGCCACAACCCAGTGCCTGAGGTTCTGCAACCCAGTACTGTGTCCCAACCCTAAGTTTGAAAACCACTGGGTTAGAAAACCCCCTTTCAATGAAGGTCTAGATGTGCATAGTCTTGCCTCAATTGAGTGGAGTGGCAGGAATGGACTAGATGGCTTCTGTAGATTCAGTTTAGCCCTGCATTTCTATGATTTTAAGATATCAGACCTTCAACATTTAGATAACTGGTATTAATATCTTCTTTTTGCCCCTCCCCCTCATCCTCATTTTAAATGTTTTATTATTTTAGAATTCATTATGTTGAGGACTACTATTGCTTCAAATAAATATTTTATAGCGAGCATTCACTTTTAATTCTTGTGTTTCTTGAAAGACTGTTTCTTAAAATATCAAAGTGGTAAGAAAAGCAAGATGGTAATCAGAATAAAGAGATTTTGAAGTTTAGTATCTTGCAATTCGCCGGGGTTAGAAACATGTTAGAGGTCAATGCAAATGTTTTCCAGATCAATAAACTTCTGAACAAGTGACTGAAAACAGGTGTTGGATCCATGACATAGTCAGGGCCTGATTTTGGTGTTTGTAGGCCCTAGGCACTTTCACGCCGAAATATGCAAAAAGAGGGGTAAACGCCAATTGAATTATGTCAGTTGACTTGATGCACTTTAAACTATTCTAATGCTAAACCATGTGATTTTCCTTATTTCTCCTGCTTTTTTAATTTTTTCCCTCCTTCGTAGGCCCTAGGCACTGTGCCTACAGTGCCTAATGGGAAATCCAGCACTGTATATAATCTCTTCTTTATTTTAGCATGCTTCAGTTATTTTTCTAGGGATTTTCTATGCCAGAATGTTTGATACTACCTTTCTTTAGCTATGGACTGTTGTACCTAATCCAATATGGGCTAAGATTTACAAAGCCAATATACTCCTCTTAAGTGCTGTCTTCTCTCAAATATTTAGATCAGTTACACAATTCATTTAAATACTCCTCGAGTCATTACTTGCAAAACATTGTTACAATCATTGTCCCTTTTCATTCTCATGTAATTATCTCCAACACATATTTAGAACAAGATCCTCACTAGTACTCCAAAAATGCCTGGTTATACTAATGTAAGACAGTAACTTCCTTTCCATTTTTCTTTGTCTACCTTTAAAAACTAAACTTTTTTTGACTGTTGTTCTGCTATAATTAATATTTCCCTCCATATCAATTGCTTTATTATTACAATAAGCAACAAGCTTTACAATTTTGATCTTCATGTATTTCCTATTATAATGGAGAAAACCTAACTGAGATTTTCATACTTGGATCTTGTAGTTAATTGCTGCTGAATGCCATACAAGGGAACTGAGCTCTACCTCTGAATCTGCCACAGAATGCTTATGTGATGGTAGGCAAGTCATCGAACCACAAACTTCTCACAGGTGTCACTTTGTTCCTTATGTTATGGTTACCCAACTTGAAGACACTTGGCCCAATCTGCACAAGTGCTGAGCACTCACAGCTTCAAATGAAGTCAATGGGAGCAGTGCTTTGAACATACAGATATTTTAAATTAGTGACCCAGTCACAATTTTCCTTTAATCTCTCTGGGTCTCAACTCCCCATCTGTAAATTGGGCCAGATGCCACCCCTCACCTCACAGAAGTGCTGTAAAGATAATTCACTATGTGTTTGTGATGTGCACTCATACACTATGATGAGAACGCCATAGAAATGACAATGAGGAAATTAACAAGTTTGTATTCACTGCAGACTTTGAATGGTGTTTGGTTAAGGTAAAAACAATACTGGATGACCATCCCTACAGTGAGTACTGAAAATATGATGTGATCATATAATTAAAAGCAATGGGTAAAATTTTCAAGCATGTCTAAGTCACTTAGGAATGTAAGACCCATTTTCAAAAGTTTTTGTGGGTGCTTTGGAGACTATGTCTCATTAAAATCAAGGGAGACAAATTAAGAATGCCTGGGCAATGTTAGTTCTGCCATGTCCTAACTTCTAAATGTGTGACTTTGCAACCTTAACTTTCTTGGTACAATAAAAGTGCCACAGGACTCCTCATTTGTATAATTTTTGTATGCAATTTCAAATAATGTAATGACATTGTTATAAAAAGGGCTGATTTAATGGCATCTAGAAAGATTCCCATTGACTTCAATAGATGTTGGATCAGGTGCAGTTTTCTTGAACAAATATCACCTTACTCGCTAAGCATCGTTCAAGTTATTGAAATTAGAACAACACTAATTTTGCTCCCTTCATCTTTGTAATATAAATAGAAAGAACAGGTGACTTAACCTAGAGTAATTATGGTTATTTGAGACCTTGTCATCAGCGGGAATCCCACGGTAGGACTGCAGGAGCCTTATGTGCATGAGACTGGCAATTTCTGAATAGTAGCATCTGATTAGTTTGTGAATGGCACCCTGTGTCTTTTCATGCTCCTAGGCATGTGCTAGGCTACAAAGGGGAAAGCATCCCCCCACCCCCACTCCCCTGGCCCCATCTCTCAGGTCTCCAACCCTCTGAAACCTCTGTTGGTCTAGGACTCAAAGTGGGGATGAAGAATTTTCTGTGAGATTCTCAATGACTACAGTATCTTGAAGGACCCACAGTTACTATAGAGTGACCTTTCTTTTTTAGGTATGCATCACTGTGCTTCCTACTGTCAGTCAGCAGCCAGTATCCCCACAAGATGGTGGGAGGGAAGAGCTTCAGCTGTCTCAGTCAAACAGCGATTGAAGTACCATTTCCCTGAAGTTGATGGCTGCAATGTAGAAATTAGAAAGTTTCTGAAGCAGGTGACATACACAGCTTGGCAGTGGTGGAGTGAGCCTGGACTACAACAGGAGAGGTTTGCCAGTCAGCTGGTAACAGGTGGAAATGCATTACATGGTCTACTTGGAAATTCATTGCGGTGAAATAGCTTCTCCTCCGTGGTCATTTCTGGTTTGTCCAAAGTGTCTGTGAGTCAGATGAAACATTGGCGTGGTCCCATTATGGTAATTCAGCAGAGCTATGGATATGTCTAAAATGTGATGTTTCTTCCTTTCCATTGTTGATCATTGCTTTGGGAAGAATTGATTTATTTTAGGAAATAGTGTGAGACCACCTTGGGGATGAATTTGAGGTCTCACCATCTTCTCCATATGAAAGACTGCAGTCCAGCCATGAAAGCCTATTGTTCACTGACTCTCCAAGTTGAGGTGATGGCAACCACAAAGATTCTCTTGAAGACAAGGGAGTTCATGGAGTATTCTGTTCCTAGTTCAAAGGGAGGATCTGTACATGTCAGAAGGATAACCGTCAGGTCTCATGAGGGAGTCATGCCCTTAAATGGAAACTAACTTGAAGAAAGTCCTTAAAGAATTTCAGCATTGTTGGATGTGAAAATTGAGTATGACTACTGGAGTGTGACATGCTGATAATGCTGCCAAGTTGACTTTGAGAGAATTAAATGAGAGTTTGCTTCTTCTCAGGAACAGCCTAGTTCAGGATCTTCAGAATTGCTGGCTTGCCTGGGTCCAAACCATTTTGCGCTGCTCATATAGAACATCTTTCCACTGCAAAGCATAAATCTTCCTGGTGGAAGAAATTTGTTAGTCTTTAAGTGCCACAGAACTCCTTGCTTATTTTGCAGAATCAGACTAACACAGCTACCCCTTTGGAACCTGGTGAATTATATCTGCTTTGTATGAGAAAATTGTGAACCTGCAGAGAGCTGTGTCAGTCAGTATTGCTCAAAAAGCCAACATTCAAGCCATCAGGTGTAACAGCTGCACATCTGGCTGCTGACTTTGATGCTGTGATACGTCCAGGCAGGCTCAGAGGTGAAGGGGTTGTCATGGTATCATCTGTAGCAGATCTGGCAGCTAAAACTATCTTGGTCAGTAAAGGTCTACTATGGTGGCTGTAGCCTTGTCTTTTCTGACCATGGACATTATTCTGGGGAATTGGTGGCAAGAGGTATGTATGTCCTACAGATGTCTTCAAAAGAAAGGCATCTGGTAATAATCTCAAGTTCAGGCCTCCTTTGGAACAGAAATTCATGCATTTGACACTGTCTGCTATGGTGAAGAAATCTACTGTGAGGGCCCTACAGTAATAGAACGTGATGTCTATGATAAACTCCTCCAGTGACCACTTGTGGTTGGTTACTATGTTGACAGCTTAAGAAGTCTGCCAGGCAATTGCCGATCCATTGAAGGTTTAGACCCCGGCTGATTATCCTGTGTTGATGTCATTACTTCTATAGCCTGATCTTTCTTGTCTGAAGAGGGGATGATCAAGTACTTCTTTATTTGTTTTATACAAACATGTCAACATGTTTTTAATCCACTGGAGGTCCACAGAACAGACAAGAATGCTATGAAAGCCAGACTGATGTCTCACAGTCTGATGTCTCTGCACCTGTAGATGGTTCAGCTGGGCATCCTACTCTATTGAAACATATGTGATAAGCAGGGCCGTCCCTAGGGGGGAGCGGGGCCCAAGGCAAATCAGTTTGTGCGGGGCCCCCCCATTTTAAACTTTGCAGTGCAATGTTCCCTCTAAGCCAGTGGTTCCCAACCTGTGGTCTGGGGACCCCCCAGAGGTCCGCAGACACTTTGCAGGGGGTCTTCAGAGCCTCTCCCTACCTGGGGCCAGAATCCAGCAACAGACTTGATGCTCCCTGCCAGGGCTGCCTTTCCCCTTCTGTGGCTGTCTCCTGGCAGGGGGATGGAGCCACGGCAGCTCCCCAGCAGAGGCAAGGGCAGGGGACCACAGCTGCCGCAGCTCAGCTCCCTGGTGGTGCACGCAATGGTGGTGGCAGCGCTGCTCACCAGCTCTCCCACTGGTGCGGGCCAGAGTCTGCCCATGCAGGCCAGATTATATAATCGGCTGGGGGGGGGGGGGCGCCCCCCCAAAGTTTTTTTTTTTTTTTTGGTTTTTTTTGTTTTTTTTTTTTGTTACAAAGGGGTCCCCAGCCTGAGAAAGGTTGGGAACCACTGCTCTAAGCTGATGATGCAGCTGAGCAAGTTCCCTGCTGGTTCTCCAGGCCCCAACGGGCTTCTTCCCTGCTGCCCACTGGCTCCCCAATAACTTGTGTACCCATAACTTGTTCAGCTGCATCATCAGCTTAGAGGGAACACTGGGCAGTGTCAATTTTTCTTTAATAAAATCATAAATTTCTAGCCCTCAAGCTAAAAAGTTGCAGAGAGAAGCAGAAAAACATGACCTGACTTTATCCTAAAGGCTCAAAATCCAGAAGTCAGAGAAAATAGCTCCCCCTCATTTATTATTTCTTTAAAAATCTCTTTATTTTTAAGTGAGTTTTAACGATATATTTAAGCCAGACTTGTGACCATTTTTGATGTTTAGGGTAGGCAATACTGAACGTGTTATGGTGATGTTTCATCAACCTCACAGCCAAGGGGACAGGAGTATCTGGAGGCACTTTTCTTTGTGGTTCTGGTTTTCTGTTCAAGATGGGCACACAATTTTACAAGTTTAATAATTTTTCTTAGATCAAGTTTTTGTTAAATTGAAAATTCAGAGACAGGGAAGCTATTTTTGGATGATAAGAAATAAATTCAGGTCCTCTCTCACCTTAAAGCACTGGATTCTAATTGTCTAATGTATGTTATTTCCTTTATGCTGCCTGACTCTCTCTGTTTCCATCTTATTTTAATATATGTATTCATACATTCCTCATTGCTTTGCAGGTGATCTAAGTAATGAAATTCAGGTACTGTTTGAGGATGAGAGGAAGAAACAAGGGACCTTTGGCCTCCTCTCAGATACCCTGATGTAAAACAAACAAGGAGTCTCGTGGCACTTTTAAAAACTAACAAATAAATACATTTGTTAGTCTTTACAAGTGCCACAGGATTCCTTGTTTGTTTCACTAAACTAGACCCACATGGCCACAGTTGCTTTCCTCTTTGCCATGCTTTGGGACTGGTAGTCTGACTGTAATCAATGACAACGGGGCTTATTTACAGTGCAGAAGGAAGGACAAAAAACTTTAATGTGTTGATTGATGGCCATTAACCCTAAAAACCCAGTATTTCCATATGAGCACTAGCCTGGGGTCTTCTCTCTCAGGTATAATAGATCATTATCTGCACAGAGAAGTTTGCTAAAAAGACATCCCTGAAGACTGAAAAGTCTTGTTAAATGTAGAAGGAAAAAAGTTCTTTAATATCTCAAACACTTTCTGGAGATGCTGATGTAAATTCAAAGAGAAGGTCCTGATTTGTAAAGGTTGGGGATGTGACATTCTCCTGACTTTGTCTCCATTTGCTTGACTGAGGCTGGCTCCATAAGTTTTATCTCAACACTTGCCCTTTCTCTTCCCCTCAAGGAGCAGTTGTGGGAAGGTGGCTACTTAAGAGTTACTGTAAACAAATGCTGCCTGTCTGAATTCCCTTCTCTCTTACCTGACCAGCTGGAGCTGCTCCCTAGTCCCACAGCTTGAAAAAGCTCCCTGCTTCCTTACTCCAGCCAGCTGCGTGGGATCCCCCAAAAGCATGAGGCCCCCCAAAGTGCGGGGCCCAGGGCGGTTGCCCCTCCTGCCCCCCCTTAAGGACAGCCATGGTGATACGTGTAAGCAAGGGAGGAGACAGAGAATGGAATTAAAGGCAACAATGTCTGTGTCAGAGCCAGCACCAATTTCTTTGTAGCACCAGTTTTTTCTGCACTGGTCTTCAGCGTACCCTGTCTGCTGGACAGAGAGCTGAGGAATGCTGGGATGTCGCTTAGGATACCAAGGTCTGATGAGAGTATTCCAGAGGATGGAGTTGGAGCCCCATCACTCCAAAGAGAAGAGGCACCTACTATGTCTATCTTTTTAGGGGATTAGTCCATAGCAGGATGGATGGGGTTTGAAGCCCGTGGGTTCAGGTTTGCCATGTTAAGAAGCCTTGGGCAGAAAGGTGTATATAGTGGGATCTTATTTGCTGATACTCAGATCAAATGGGTTGATATGCTCACAGTGATCAAAGAAGGCGGCAATTAAAGGAGCTCTGAAGAAATTCAGAAGGTTTAGCCAAAGCTAAGAGCTAGTGGACTACTCACCAGATTCTGTCTTGCTGCAACAAACGACCTTTGCATGGGAGGATGAGGAAGGATGGGGTGCATGTGCAGCCACAACAGGCACTGCTACTTAAACATGTCCTGTCTCATGCACATGAATTGCATGAGCACATACAGCGTCTCCACACTGACACATCCTTGAAGAAGTTTTATTTGTGCATATTAATCGAGGGTGCTGAGGGAGCTGGCTGATGAGATAGCAGTACCATTGGCCATTATCTCTGAAAACTCATGGCAAAAGGGGGAGGTGCCAGAGGACTGGAAAAAAGCAAATATAGTGCCGATATTCAAGAAAGGGAAAAAGGAGGATCCAGGGAATTACAGACATGTCAGCCTCACCTCAATCCCTGGAAAAATCATGGAGCAGCTTCTCAAAGAATCCATCCTGAAACACTTGGAGGAAAACAGAGTGATCAGGAACAGTCAGCATGGATTCACCAAGGGTAAATCATGCCGGACCAACCTCATCGCCTTCTATGATGAGATGGCTGGATCTGTGGATGCAGGAAGAGCCGCTGATGTCATATACCTTGACTGTAGCAAGGCTTTTGATACAGTTTCCCACAGCATTCTCACTGGCAAATTAAGGGAGTATGGGTTGGATGCATGGACTGTAAGGTGGATAGAAAACTGGCTAGATCAACGGTTTCAGTGTGTAGGAATCAATGGCTCCATGTCAAGTTGGCAACCACTAATGAGTGGTGTGCCCCAGGGGTCGGTCCTGGGACCAGTTCTGTTCAACATCTTCATTAATGATCTGGATGATGGGATAGATTGCACACTTAGTAAGTTTGCAGGTGATACCAAACTGGGGGGAACAGTAGACACCCTGGAGGGCAGGGACAGGATTCAGGGAGACCTAGACAAATTGGAGCAGTGGGTCAATAGAAATCTCATGAGGTTCAACAAGGACAAGTGCAAAATCCTGCACTTGGGACAAAAAAAACTTCATGTACTGCTACAGGCTGGGGAGTGATCAGCTAAATAGCAGCACTGGAGAAAAGGACCTGGGGGTCATGGTGGATGGGAAGCTGGATATGAGTCAGCAGTGTGCGCTTGCTGCCAGAAAGGCCAATGGCATACTGGGCTGCATCAGAAGAAGTGTCACCAGCAGATCGAGGGATGTGATCATTCCCCTCTATTCTGCACTAGTGAGGCCACATCTAGAATACTGTGTCCAGTTTTGGGCTCCCCACTACAAAAAGGACATGGACAAATTAGAGTCCAGAGGAGGGCAACAAAAATGATCAAAGGGCTGGAGCACAAGCCCTATGAAGAAAGACTGAAGGAACTAGGCTTCTTTAGCCTGCAGAAGAGAGGACTGAGGGGGGATTTGATAGCAACCTTCAACTACTTGAAGGGTTGCTCCAAGGAGGATGGAGCTTGACCGTTCTCAGTAGTAACAGAGGACAGAACGAGGAGCAATGGTTTCAAGTTACAGCTGGGGAGGTCCAGGCTGGATATTAGGAAAAACTTTCTTACTAGGCGAGAAGTGAAGCATTGGAATAAGCTACCTAGGGAGGTGGTGGAATCCCCATCTTTGGAGGTGTTCAAGGCCCAGCTGGACAAAACCCTGGCTGGGATAATCTTGTGGGAGTGGTCCTGCTTTTTTGGCAGGGGGTTGGACTAGATGACCTCGTGGGGTCCCTTCCAGCCCTATGATTCTATCACAATGTTAAAAGGTCCTTCACCCACACAAGGACTCTGATATCAAAAATCTTCCATTTTCCACACAAGAATATTATTAGAAATGGCAAGAACCATCGTTCAGCCAGATGGTGATGTAATTGGGCTGTCAAACATCTCATTAACAGCTGCCTGGCAGAATGCTAATCCTGTGACTACTACATGTGGGATGAAATGCTCTGTGTAGCAGCCCCTCCATAACACCACCTCAAGTGACTGAACCACTAAGTTTGAAAGCCAGTGGCAAAAATCTCTCCTGTACCGTTTACTTTTTTTACACATCCTGAAACAAGTGATTTACTAAATTTAGCTTTGCTCTCCTACCTCTGTTCCCAATCCAAAAAATCTCAGTAGCATAAAGAGTTACAGGAGATAGCAGTGTCATGCTTTTCAAAAGGTTCTTAGTGTTTACATTACTGTGTGTCATTCTCAAAAAGGAAAGCAATTAATTAATTGCCAGAAAACCACCTGAGTGCAGATGTCAACCAACTATATATTTAATGAAAACCAATCAGTTATTTTTTTCTTGTGATAGACTTTACGGAAGACAATGATCAGCTATTCTTTTCCCTGAGGCCTCTTCTTTATAGCCACTTGAAGTTTCTAGAGAAACATACTCCCCATCAAACAACAGTTGTAAAACAAGGCATAAACAGAAGATCTAAATAATATGGCTGATTGTTGGAGAAGGATCCCTTAAGGCTAGTGGTATATTAAAAATATACAGTAAAACCTTACTTCCCTTATTTCTGAAAAAGAGATGTTAATCTAGAGTAAAACAAAGAGAATACTGTGGCACTTTTAAAGTTTAACATTTATCACATGAGCTTTTGTGGGTAAAATCCCACTACATCTTTAAAAGTGCCATAGGATTCTTTATTCATTTTGCTGAACTTGACTATCACAGCTACTCCTCAAACTATTTTAGAATAAAATCTCTCTTGTTCTTGAATGGAGTACCCATATGGGGAATTATGACGGAAAAGCTGGTTGTTCCTTTATAGTTATGCTGGGAAATTTCCTGTGTAAATAAACCCCTAATTTCCTCCTTAGAATTTTGTTGCTCCAGCCAACACCAGGCAATGCCAGGGCTCAGCATGCCAAGACTTGGGGCTCACATGCCGCCACCGCAGGTGGCTTGGCAGCGGACCTGGGGCTTAGGCGGCATGGATTCAGGGCTCAAGCCCTGTAAGCCTGGTGCCAGTTATGCCCCTGGCTCCAGGGGGAAGTTATCTGTACCCTCACTTTAGCAAGTATATATTACTCTTTCCTTGGGTTGAAATTAAACTGTGACTATGTTCAGAGGTTTGTTTAACACTAGTTTTTTGCAATAGCATACAGTACAGGTTGCATTTTATTAGTGGTGCATAGTCTTCTGGATGTCAAATTAATAGCACTAACTTTACTTAGTCACTCAAATTAATATTTCATAAACAGGGGGAAAAATCACATATATTTAGGAAAAAACATTTTCAACCTTTTCTTAGCAACATCATACAGTGGAATTTTAGAATCATGGACTTCGCAACTTCTCTTTGTTGTTCTCCTTCTTCCTTCCCTAAATCTCACTTCTAAGAACTGTACCTACTTTTATATTATGGTATCACTTTAGTAGTGGAAATCTGGTAATAACAGTGGTAAACAACAACATTCTGGAGTTTTAAAATATCTTTGTTGCAGTGAACAAGAGCTACTTTGTTAGTCTCTCATTTTGCTAATTTGTCAATGACAGCAGCAGTATCTCCTAGTAATCAGTTAATAGTGATCTTCAGAAGAAGAAATGTGGCAGAATCTGGGCAACCTTTGGATTCAGCAACAGCAACATAGAGGCTATGTCTACACAGCACTTTTATTTTGAAATAACACTGGTTATTTTGAAATAAAAGAAACTTGGTCTACATCACATTTTCTTATTTCAAAAGGACGGATCCCGTCCTTTCAAAATAAGAACCGTTGTTTCGAAACAGGTTAAACCCCGATTGTTTCGAAACAGCTGTTATTTCGAAATAAGGCCGTTTGGACATGTTGTTTCGAAACAACACCATTGTTTTGAAACAAGTGTTTCAAAACAACATGTCCAAATGGTCTTATTTCAAAATAACCATTTTGAAATAACAGCCGTTTTGATAGCAGGCTTTCCCTTATTTTGAAATAAGTCATTTCAAAATAAGGGTTTTATTTCAAAATAAGTCATTCTGAAATGACTTATTTTGAAATAAAACTTTGTGTGTAGACATAGCCAGAGAATTTTAAAATAATTCAAGGCTTTAAAAGACCAGAAGAGGAAGCAGTGGTCCCCAACCAGTAGATCGCAATCTACTTCCGGAGGGCAGTTGCCATTGAAACCCATGGTTGGCGAAACGTTGGAGAGCACTGAGTAGAGGATGAGAGTAGTGAAGAAAAAGGGACAGGAGGGATTTAGAAGACATACGCTGGTGAGAGAATAGGAGGCAGGAGAGCACGGAGGAATTGGGAGAGAAGAGGAACAAACATCTTGTTGCAACAATTTTTTCTCGTTATACTCCTCTACTTTAGAGAACAAGTTATTGTCTTGTTCACTCAGAACAGAACAGGAGATCAGCGCTGGAAGGAACAATAATTTTACAGACCAAAGTAACATTTTAAAATAATAATGTAATGCTATGACTTTGACATCTGGAATTTGCTGTAGTTGGTCATTTTTTAAAGTAAAATCACTAATTTTCAAAGGAACCACCTGCTAAAACATGACTGCACCACATCAAGTCTCTTACATTACCTCCTACATTACCTCCCACACCTCCAAATAGCATGAATTTTCTAATGGAACTCTTGAGTATAGGCAAAGATGGCTTTATATAAATAAATCAGAAATGTCCTCTGTGTTTATTAAAACATTGTAAAAAATCTTTGTGATAAAGCAGACAATTCATTTTAGGGGCTAAAAAGGAAGAGGCTCTTTACTCAAAATGCTCTCGCTAAATCAAATGAAATGTAAGAAAAATTCAGAGTGGCTTTGCAAGCAGAATTCGCCTTTTCCCTCCCCAGAGATGAGGAGCAGAATTATAGATATCTCATTAAAAATACCTTACTGAGTTCTAATTTACCTATATTACTATCCACAGGAGTTATCTTAGGCAATTCATAAAGGCTGGTGATTTACTTCCCTTCTTCACTGAAGAAATAAATCATGAATTAATCTCATGCTTTGGATTCTAATACTATGCTTGATTTCTTCACTGCTTTCTTTAGTAATGTGTGTGTTTTACTGCATAATAAATATGAATAAAAATATAGCTGTAATGGAGAGGATAAATACCAATTAAAATACATCAAGGGAAATCATAATCACCATATTGTACAGAAATCAAATGAGCATCCATACCTAATCTGTTGGATGGGTTCCTTTTGAAGAGGGCTCTCAACAAACTCTGGGCTTCTGTGCTCAAAAACTGAGGCATTCCTAGCTTGGCTCTGAAAGAACAGAACACTTGAAAACAAAAAAAATATTTTTCAAAAAATTTCAAATTCACACATGCATTTTCTAACTGAAATTAATTGGGACATGTAGATACCCATACATGTTGGCCACCAAATATACAACTACCTAGACAGTTTAGATGGATCACAAATGGAGGGACTAGGCCTGCACCCACTCAGGTTAAAGGAAGTTCTTCCATTAATATCACTGGGAACAGCTCCTGACCTGAAGCATGTAACATCTCATAGTTAAGTTTGCTCAGGGGTTACTAATTCTAAGAGGTCATTCTCAGCTATGTCCAATCTTTATTCAGTTTTACCTTTCTGAAATAAATCCAACAGTTTTTTTTGCAACCTGAGAGCAAACTCTTTGGAAAGTTTGACCCAAAATGGGTTAGACATTTTCAAGGATGAAGTGCAAGATAATAAAATACACATTTTGCATTTTTAAAAATTATGACTCATTTTTAATAGCTCTGATGCTTCAGTGGTAAATGACAGACATAAGAAATTTGGCAGAGACCATGACTTTGATCTTGCACACATACATGCTAGGCATTAAATCACTGTCAGATATGCAAAGGAAAAGACTCGAAAGTCAGAAGTGGCAAAGTGCAGGCTGACAACTTTAACTCTACACCTTTTACATATACATTATAATACAGTCTTTTATTATATGACCACATCTGTTTGTTTGTTTTTTTTCTGCAAGATCCCCTCTGTGGAATGCTCATAGACCAATACTGCATAGCTTCTGGTCATTTGTGCAGGATGAAATTTTCAAAGTAATTTCAGGGATTTAGGCATACATTTACTCTAAAATTAGTAGCAGTTGCACATCTAACTCCCTGCACAGCTTTGAAAATCTGTGTTTCTGTGTATGTTTGCTCTTGTTTTACACATTTTGTGCAGCTAAATGTACTTAGAAATAATGCCCCATCAGTGGGGTAGCCAGCTCCCATTTTCTGGCCGAGCTCCTGACTCTCTAGGGTGGACTTGAGCAGTAATGCTTCCAGTCATGTGACCAGAAGCTTCCTGATGACACTCCAGTCAGGAGGAGGAGGAAGGGGGAAAGGACGCCTGGACCCTGATACACAAAGACCACAGTGGTTGCCTGGGGTTGGAGCTGCGTGGGTGGAGAGCAGCCCACTGCTGCCCACCTGCAGGGTGCCGTGACAGGCAGGAGTGGGCAGCCCTACTGGCCAAATGGGTGGGTCCATGCCCATCTGGCCCACCTATAACTATGCTCCTGTGGCCCATCTGAACAACAGAGCTAAGAATTATTCAATGGATTAAGTAGACTGACTTTATTACTTACTTGAGAATAAGAGCCATTGTCTCCTTTCTGTCTTTTCCCTGGAATGGTAATGACCCTGTCAGCATCTCAAACTGTAGAATAATAATAAAAATGGTAACTCAAATGAGCACCTACAATATTTATTTAAGATTCCATCTGACAGCACTGTATTGTAATGCTGTTATCCAGTTTTCTGTTTATTTCAAACAGAAATGAGAATTCCAAGGAAGTGTATTGTTTATGCTGAAATGGTCTAAAAATTTGTAGCTATACATAAAGATATTTCATTATGGCAAGTAAATACCCACTGTGTAGATATCAGAGACCAACACTGCAATTCAGTTCAAAGTACTCCCTGTGAAACTGTTCTTACCAGTAGCTTGGAGAATAATGCATTAGTAGATACACAAAAGTCTGGTGCTCACAGGTTTGGATGAACTTTTTTCCACTTGTGTTGGTTCACCTGGGTTCATTCCTTCATGATTTTTGCTTTGAGTTTCAGATTGAAATGAACCCAGAAACTCAAAGCAGAAGCCCAGCAGCGGCTATCAATTTTTGCTTGACTTCTATCTGAAAGCATCAATCATCCACCATTGCTCTGAAATGCAGCAATTCTTTCAGCAAACCTGACCAGAATTTCACATCAGTAATGAAAACCCAAACCAAGGGAGCTTGCCTAGTTTGAGCTGAATTTTGATTGTCTCTCACAGTGCTGGTCATTGCACTGTGTGCATACACAAGTAGTAGTAGCTGATTCCCTAAGATCAGCAATAATGGATGTTGCATATTGGAAAATAGGGACCAAGATCACAATTCAGCTTAGCTGTAAATAAGGACCACTTCCATTGAAGTAAATAGGCATTTTGTCTGTGTATGTCAGGGCTGAGTTAGGTCTTGGGTCTTTTAATGGTAAATAAATATATACTGTTTAATATTGATGGTTATAATTAAGCACGCACATGCGCGCGCGCGCACACACACGGGTGAGATTCTGCCACTCTTTTGTTGAGTTGTATCTGACTAAACGAGTAGCTCCATTGATTTCTGGGAGATTACTTGTGCAGTAAGGCATTATTTAATGTTAGTATAGGTTAGGAAGGCTGACTGAATCTGATCCTTAGCTGGACTCCCTCTTTTTCAGTTCAAATATATCAATAATTCTCCAAGAATACTTAATAAGAATTGTTGGCACTCACAGTGATTTTTCAAACTCTTGCTCTCTCCAAGCACTTGATAAAAGTGGGCAAGTCTCATTATCCTAATTTTCAGCTGTATGGCAGAATGATTTTCCCCTCATTGCAGAACAAATCACTCTCAAAACCAGTAGCAAAACCTAGGTCTCCTGCCTCCCAGTTGAGAGGCCTAAGTGCTAAATCATTCTGCTTGCTTTCTTTAACCTACAATATTTCTAATAACCTTGTTCTAGTTAGTAAATATTAGTTTAGGTATAACCAGGACAGTACTGACATCTGTTCTGCTTTGATTAAGACAAATGATGATTAATACTAAATTTAGTTTAGAGTATTACCATTATATCAATTTCAGGCATTTAAAAGACATGAAAAGGAAAACCAATAAAACCCAGGGCCGGCTCTAGCAATGTGCCAGTGGGGCACCAGCTCGGGGTGCTGCAGCTTAGGGGCACCACCACGCTGGGGGCGCAGTGGGCCGGATTAGAAGCAGGACCCTATGCTCCTGCCCCTCCCCTGAGCTAGCCACTCTACCCCCAGAGGTGGAGCAGGCCAGCCCATAGGGCGGACTCTGGTCTCTCACCTTATCTCTGGGCTGGCTCTCCCTGCCCCAGAGGAGGGGAGGGAGAGTGGAGCCCAGCCTCTGGGCTGGCCCACTTCTCCCCTGGGCTGGCTGTTCCCTGATCTGGGAGCGGGGCGAGCCAGCCCAGATTGGAGGCCGAGTTCTGCACGCCCCCCCCCCCCCCCCCGGGGTGCAAAAGCAAAAGCTCGCTTGGGGTGCCACAACCCCTTGAGCCATCCCTGATAAAACCTGTAAGAAATGCCTGTCCTGTGGTTTAAAGGATAATCAGTTTTTAAAAAGCTGTACAAAACTTACAATGATTAAATAAACAACATACATGAAGTTCAAAAAAATTGCAATTTTTTTTTTCCTCCCTGAAATTTAGAACAAATCAACAGTAAACCCCATTGACTTCAATGGACCAACAACATTGCAGTGTTGCGCCAGTAGAAGGGAAGGCAGAATTTGAACCCCTAAATCAAATTTCAGGATGTAAGGTAGGAATGTTCCTTGCTAAGTACAATAAGCTTTTCCTTTAAGAGATATTTGCACACTGAAAGTAAGAAAACTTCCTATGATAGAGATTAAACAAATATATTCAGAAAAGGTAAAAACTTCAATGAGATCAGGGCATTTCTTAAAACTGAAACTTACTGCAAAACACCATTAAATTGAATCACTTGCTGTGGCATCTTAAAAACATTTGAATACCCCTTCAGAAGCTGTGGTATTTTAACATCTGATTTTCAAATCTGAAGTTGAAATTTTTATCACATAAATATTCTGAATTTTATACTTATTTCATTAAATAAATGCTCACTGGCTTTGTCATCCTCATCAGAGTTCAATTTTAAACTCAAAAGTTGGTGGGGCTATTCAGATTTTACTGCTTGAAACTAAAATTGTCTACATTTAATAGATATTTAAAGCAGGTCACATTTAAAAGTGACAAGTTAGCAACCACACTGTAACATTATGCATATTAACTCTTCAGTTCAGATGTAGTTTCCCCAGCACTAAGCTATCCAATGTAAGTTGAAAAAAAGGCTAATTTCACCTCTGACGCTCACAACATAATGCATTTGGAAGTGTCCGCACAGCAATAGTTCATGAAGTCATGGTGTGCAAAACCAGGTTGCCAAGTTACAGGGGGCTAATGTCATTTAAAATATTCAGAAAAGGTGTACCAGTCTGTTCTGAAACAGATCCTCTTCCTCAGCAGAAGAGCTAGCAGCTCACATGGAAGAGGTGTGACAGACTAATATAGCACCTCTGCTTAACATGCAGAAGGTCCTGGGTTCAATTCCCAGGGGGTTGGACTCGATGAGGTCCCTTCCAGCCCTATGATTTGATTGATTGATAATATATCTCCATAAATAAATAGTGTCTTTTACCTCTTTACCCACTAGCATTCTGTTCACTGACTCCCTAACCAGTCAGCTGTGCTCTGCAGTTCTCACTATCATTCACCAGTCTTCTGACTAACAAGATGCAATGGTCACTATAAAAGACTTAACAACAGTTGTGAGGCTACAGAATTGGACATACAAAAACTACTGCAGTTCTTGCTTTAAGCAGAAGGTCTGTGTCTGACAGGGAGAGCTTTTATGTGCCTATCATGCCAGAACTTATGAAGCAGGGCCAGCTCAAGGGGCTGTGGCGCCCCAAGCTAGCTTTCGTTTTTATGCCCCCCCATGTGGCGGGGGGGCAGAACCCAGCCTCTGCTCTGGGGCAGCTTGCCCTACCCCCATGGCAGGGAACAGCTGGCCCAGGGGCAGAGCCAGCCAGCTCATGGGGCGGACTCCACTCTCCCACCCCTCCCCTGGGTTGGCTGTTCCTCCCTAGGAGTGGGGAGGGTCAGCTCAGAGGCAGGGCGAGGGAATGAGTCTGCCCAATGCCCTGGCCCCCTCTACCCCTCGGGGTGGAGTGGCTGGCTCAGGGAGGGACAGGAGTGAGAGGTCTGCTTTCTGAGCCAGCCTGCCCCGCCCCCAGCGCACGTCATGGTGCCTCTAAGCCAGAAGCACCCCGAGCCAGGACCTCATTGGTTTATGGGTAGAGCCAGCCCTGTTATGAAGGGTCTAGGCTCAATCAGAACTATGTCAGGAGGCTTTCTGAGTGATAAGGGCTCCTAAAATTCCTTCTTCAAAGTACCTGATGACTTAATGACTTGGACCATAGAGTAAACAAACCCATTAAACTGTTATAATAGTTTTGTGGGGAGGAAGGAGGAGGAGAGGGAGGGTTAAATATAACCTATCGTATATCATTGCGTATAAGCTGAGAATTTTGTGCCCAAAAATTGGCTTCAAAACAGGCACTCGGGAGAATACGGTAGACAGCCTCAGCCAGCCCCTTCCCTGACCATGTGGCAGGCCAGAGCCCCAGTGTTGCCGGGTGGCCATCTTCGGCAGTTGGCTGGGGCTGGAGGAAGGAAGGGACCCCAGCATCTGGAGCAGCCAAGTAAGGGGGTCCTGGGGGGGGGTTGGCCTGGACATTGAGGGGGGGATTCAGGGAGGCCAAGGAAGCGGCGGCAGGGAGCGGAGGTTGGGGAGGGGAGTTGGGGAAAGTGATGGGACGGCCGGGAGGGTTTGGGGGAGGGTTCAGGGAGACCAGGGAAGGGGCGGCAGGGCTCAGGCATTTGGGAGGGGGGGAATCCGGGGAAAGTGGCAGGAGGACCCAGGGTTTTTGGGGAGCCCAGGGAAGCAGCGACAGGGACTGGGGATTTGGGGGGGGTGCCTGGCAGGCTGGGAAGAGCGGCAGCAGGGGTTGGGGGGGTGAGGGGGAAAGGGGTGGAAAGGGTGTTGGGGAACAGGGGAGCAACAGCAGGGAACTGAGAAGGGAGCAGGGGGGCGGCAGTGACGAGCCAGGGGGCAGCAGTGGGGAAGGGGCAGAGCAGGGGGGCAGCAGGAGGTAGCAGTGAGAAGGGGCAGTAGGAGGAGCAGAGAGCAGCAGTGAGAAAAGGGGGGAACAGGGGGGCAGCAGCAGGAGACAGAAGTGAGCAGGGGTAGCAGTGAGGAAAGGGCAGAGCAGGGGACAGCAGGGGTGATGGAAGTGAGGAAAGGGCAGAGCAGGTGGGAGCAAGGGGGCAACAGTGAGAAAAGGGTGCAGCAAGGGGCAACAGCAGGAAACTGAGAAGTAAGCGGAAGGGCAGCAGTGAGGAAAGAGCAGAGCAGGTGGGAGCAGGAGGGCAACAGTGAGGAAAGGGTGGCGCAGGGGAGCAACATCAGGAAACAGACGTGAGCGGGGGCAGCAGTAAGGAAAGGGCGGAGCAGGGGAGAGCAGCAGGAAACTGAGAAGTGAGGAAAGGGCAGAGCAGGAGGGCAGGAGTGAGGAATGGACAGCTGGGGGGCAAGGGAAAAGCAGCAGCAGAGATTTTGGGGTAGGGAAGCTGTCAGAAACTCCAGAGGAAGCCAGCAGCAGTGGGTGGGGGGTTAGGGGCCAAGGCCAAAAGGGGACCTCGGCTTATACCTGGGTCACCAATTTTAGCTTCTTTTTTGGGCTCAGAATTGGGGGGGGGGTCGGCTTATGCCCGGATCGGCTTATACCCAAGTATATACAGTAAGTCACCAGAAAGCTTCCTGAAGCTACTGAAAACAAGTACTTGAAAGGAGACACAGGACTTTCAAATGTGTGCAGACAATTATAAGCCAGACTCAGAAAACAAAGGGCCAGAAAGTGATGAAGTGTGATTGACTTGGGGGGTCTGAGAGAAGTAGCTGTTTTATTAGAAGGAAATAGGATTTAGAGAAAAAATTACAGAGGTGCCTAAATGACTTAGGAACCAAAGTCCAATTGAAAGGGCCCAAGTCATTTCTTTAAAAAAAGAGACTTATGTGCCCTTCCATTATGTGGTAAGAGAAGTAATACTCATTATACTGAATCTTCCTCATATTTCTAGAAGCATGTGGTTTTAGGTATCTTAACATGTTATATGTTTCATGTTTTCTTGTCTTGTGAGCTTCTTGCTCTGAAAGCCTAATTAAAGAAAATTAAAATTGGCTGCAGTTTGTTCATTTTGTTATAAAGCATAGTCTGACACATTCAGGGCAGGAGACAGCAATATGAGTGACAGCCTAGATAGTGGTCATGTAGGCAGAAAAAGACTGCAGTTTCCATTCACAAGGGATGTCACAGAATTTACAATGTGGGCACAAAGGGCAAATCAACTTAATGGTAAGAGGTTCAGGCATGGTACCCTTTAAAAAAACAAAAACAAAAAACACATTTTGAGTTCTTCCAGTAACTCCCTTGAGCACCAAACAAAACAAGTTACTGCAATGTTTCAATCACTAGAACTTTTCCAGTTACATGGTTCTTGCATAAAAATTAAATCAAATTCCAAAGGCATGCACTTAACACCAGCATTTAAAAGTCAGTGCAGAGCAGCTCCAGCACATTATATGCATATGTGCCTTTTCCTTCAGTGAATGGAATCAAGGCAGCATCTGGAAGAAAGCATTTACGTTTCTGTAACTGCAATGCCATTGACTTTAGCATAATGTTAACGAAGTTTAAAAAAATAATTAAATAAACAGAAAAATATCCTTGCAAATTGCAATAGCTTATGGCTTCATCAATTAAAGTCACTGCACAGCACCCCGTTTCCTTTTATTGAATATAGTCTTGACAAAAGGAGTTAGCACTCACAGCTGACACCCCTGCACCTACATTCATCTCTTTCTGATGGTCACAGAAGATTAAATGGGTGTCAGGCCTAAAAATAAACAAACTACAGGATTTGGGTCATGTGAGCTGATGCCAAACCCATCGCAGAACCTTGCAGTTCTGCTCAGAGATTCAAGCTCCAACTCACAAACACATAAGTCATCTAGCAGCTTGTACTCTGGGTACCATCTGCTTACCCTCATGCAGGGTTGGTGCTAGGGTTTCTGGCACCCACCTGCAATCTATAAATCGCCGCCCTCCTCCCTAATTAGTATTAATCAGTTTGTTATTATAATAAGAAAATTGCAGTGAAGGGGTGAATGCATATTTATTTTAAATAAAAATAAGTACTGAGCAGTAAATACTTATTATATGAACATCAAAAAAATCAGTTTTTTAGTTATTTAATTAAAAAGGAAAGGTTTTACAAAAGGTTACAATAGTACTTTTCGTGCTTTCATGTTTACAAAATTTGCAATTAATT
Organism: Podocnemis expansa; assembly: GCA_007922195.1. Classification (NCBI taxonomy): domain Eukaryota; kingdom Metazoa; phylum Chordata; order Testudines; family Podocnemididae; genus Podocnemis; species Podocnemis expansa. The sequence continues at coordinate 32,506,379 of ML681972.1, read as the reverse complement.
CCTTGATGTCTAACTGGGCACATATATCGCTCTCAATAGCAACCATGGCAAGGCTTACAAGCCTTTCTTGAGAAATACTTGATCACAAGTAATTTTTTATTATTTTTATTGTGAAGATGATCGCTCACCACTTGCCACGCTGACAGGAATTGTCAGCAATATTTTTAGGGCAATGCTCAAATTTGGAAATGAGAGGTTATTTGATTGAATAAATTTGGGAGTTGCATAAGGATTATGGAATTGGTTTAATTCATACTTTAACAGATCTTTAAAGGCGCATAGCTCATCATATAGTTTGATTGCACTGAGGTCCTTATTATCACCGACTGATAACAAAGTTGCAAATCATTGCAGTGCTGTTGGAGCTTTTTGTGGTCGGTTTCGGCAAGTTTATGTTGTACAAAAATTCGAAATGATTGTTGTGTTGTTTTAACTGTTCAAATCTTTCACTGAGGGAAGTCATTGCAACATCCAAAATTGTAAAAAGCAGCAGCAAGTTATACCAAATGAGTACCTGAGATCTTTTTAGGGGGGAAAAGGCAATATGCTGCATTTATCACAAATAAAAACAAAATGATATCTAACTTGTACCTATGCACCCTCACACACACACTCATCCACACGCCCAAGCATACCAGACAATGTTCTGCAGTCTGTGTTATTACCAGTCCTGACAGTGCTGTTGCTGGAGTCTGTGCTAGTGTCTGTCACTGGGGTTTGTGGCAGCTGCCCGGCCAGGGAAGCTGGACAAGAGGAGGAGCAGAGTCTTTGTCAGGCACAAACCAACACTCCTTTCTTCCAGGTGGTGTGCAGAACATTTTCCCCCTTTCGTGTTTGGATCTCACCCAGTCTTTATAGCTTTGTCACTGCCAGTCCAGGTGCTCTGTGTGACCGTTAGTTAGTGGCAGCTTTTGGGGCAAGTGAAGCAGGCAGCCACCTAGGGCCCCAAACAATAAGGGACCTGTCTTCAATTTGGTGGACAGAAATGAAAATATAGAAAAATATAGAAATTGTTCCCATCTAGCAGAGATAATAGGGCTAGAAGCCTAAGCACTTTTCACTCTTGGCTCATCAAGGCAAGCTATCATTAGGATCTGTGCTTCATCTGAATAGCAGATTTCACCATTATCTGCCCATCACCTTCACATTGACATGGTAAAAAAGCAGGATTTTTTCCAGTAGCCTCAGCTTTTAATTCCTCAGTGTGGTCATTTGTTCTGCCATTTTTTAATTTTGTAAAATATTGCCTTTTCCTTTTTTTTTTTTTTTTTTTTTACCTGTTCTTTTACCTTTTCCTTTGTGACAATTTTTACTTTGGCTTTGTTTAGCTCATGTTACCAGTTTGGGCCACATAGGCTGCTACATCTAAATACAGTGCTTCCTTTAGGCAATCATTACACCTGTGTGTGATGTCTGTGCTGTATGTCTTTCTTTTGGAAAGTAATTTTTTTAGCTTCTTCTGTACTTAACGATTTAATATTTCTGAGAGGGCCAGAGTCTTATAAACTTGAGTACTTCAGAGAGTTTCATTGAAATTTGGTGTTTTTCATGTATAGCTATACACTAGAAACCTTCTTTTCACTTATTTTTATTTATTATAATTATTTGTATTAAATATCTAGTGCACATAAACCCAAGCCTATATGAAAAATTTGTATAATTTGACTGCCAAAATTTTAAATGTGGTATTTTAGTTATATTTGAGCCATAACTAATGTTACCACTTTTTATTTATTAATGCTCACACCTTTTTTAAAAAAAATTAAAATGTTCACTTTAACTTTATAGTTCAGCATTAGCTCATTTATGTTAAGTGAAAGATGATCAACTTACATGCTTCATGATGGGAAGATCTTTAAAAATATCGTACCCAAGAATAATCTAGGCATTCCAGAGGGATAGTCATGTTAGTTTGGTTCAGCAAACAAACAAGGGTCCTGGGGGGCAGTATGGGATAGTTAGGGGTGCAGGGGTGGACTGGGGTCACAGGGAAGGTAGCAGTGGGGGCCCCACAATGGGCCTTTGCCTAGGGCCCCCAGTTACCTGAGGATGCCTCTGCAGTTAGTTGTGGACCTGACCCCTAGCTTGTTTTCTTGATTAGCTCTATTCTTTTTTGCTTCTGCGGTAGATCCTTCATTCCTTTGCTTTTAGGGGTATATTCACATTCTCCAGTGACTGAGATGGGCTTCTCACTTCATCTGGATGAGCTAGCAGCATGGAGCTGTTCACACATAGTTGATCAGAACAAGCTGGCAGCTTGGGGCTGGTTCACACACACATCTACTCTCCATTCACACCTTATACCTATTCATTCCTACACAACATGGGGTACATTGGTATGCAGTTTCTACATTTACAATATGGAGTATGGCATGTTACAGAAATTGGGGGAAAAGTGGCATTATACTCAGAGCTTAAATATAGATAGGGACAAATTTAAACAGCATTAAAAGCTGGGCCTGAGTGGCTCAGGGGCAAGTGCTGCTTCTCCTGCAGTCTAAGTGAACCCCAAAGGGCAGTGGTTTAAGTCTAGTGCTCCCCAACACCACAACCAATATGGACAAGTGGGTGTAGTTTCAATCCCATGGAATCTGAAACGGTCTTTAAGGTTACTGCTCTGCTCAGGAGAAGTGGCTAAGAGCAGGGAATGCATCATCCATCAAGCTGGGCCCTTGCTGTCAATAGGTATGAGTGACAGTGTGTGCCATCCACTTGCCAAAGCATACTGAAAAGAGAGCAGAGAAGACTTTTCTCTGTGTCCTTTTCTAATCTCGAGAGTCCATGGACAAGAAATACACACATGCCTTCAATTTTCTACACAGCTCTGCTCTTCTTTACTTCTGCTGCTGTAACTGTGATGCTTTATGGGCTCAGCTTGAACCAAAAGCGAATGAGGAAACATTTTCTTTTGTCAAATTCCAAAGGGGCAGCTGTGTTAGTTTAGTAAAGCAAGGTGTCTTGTGGCACTTAAAGACTAACAGATTTATTTATTGCATGAGCTTTCTGATTTGCTGTTGCAGTATGACCTGATCCCATGTCTTACACTCCCTTGCATTTATTTTCATCTCGTTCTGTAAGTTCCCCTATCTTCAAAGCATCTGATGAACTGGGATTTCCCCCTACTCAAAGAGCTCTGGTTTGGCTCTTGGCTCATGAATATTCATGAGTTCATTTGGAATCATATGGTGGTGTGCCTCTAATTAATTAAAGGTAGCAAGGTGTGCCACAACAGAGAAAATGTTGGGAACCATTGGACTAAACAGAGCAGCAATCTGCTTCTAAGGTGTCTCTTTAAAGATCCTCATGTAGTAAAACTAAGTCAGTTTAATTCAAAGAAAGTCTGTGCTGATCTTTAGGGGATTTAAAGTGCAATACTAGAAGCATCAAATCTCCTTTGCTTCATTTAAATGTGAATCATCCCAGATCAGCCCCTCCCCTGCCTCATTAACAAGAGAATACAAATCAATAGGTCTGAGAGTTTCTCTCAAGCAAAAACAAGCAAGGAATCTTGTGGCATGTAACATCAGCACACTATAAGCATTGCATGGGGATGCCCTTCTAATGTCCACACCCCCCTGCACTGCTGACCTTGCTTACCGTCTCCCACCAGCCCTGCCCTCATGGTCATCTAGAGCAGAGGTTCCCAACCAGTATGCCAGGGCACACTGGTGTGCCACAGTAACACCCAAAGTGTGCTGTGAGCATCCCTGAGAGCTGGAGTTAAAGTTCCCTCCCTGCTCAGCCCAGCCATGTGGGCTGTGCAGGGCTGGGAAAAGGCAGGGGTTGAAGTAAGGGGGAAGGCACGGGAACACAGTTCCGGGACGCCCTATTTTTAGGCAGGCAGCATTCCAGCCCCCCTAAAAATAGACAAAGGCACTGGACTGCAGAGTTTCAGGTGTCCCCCTAAAAATAGCACAAGCAGCCGGAAAGCAGTGTTTCGGTGGCTCCACCTTAAGCCCAGCCAGCAGATTACTGCAGGAGACCAGGAACGTGTGAATCTTCCCCTGTGGGGTGGAGCAGCTTGTGTCAGCTAGCCTGCAAAAAACCCAGGTAAGGGCTTGGGGGGGGGAGGGCGGCTGGGGGTTGTGTGGGGCAGGTGTGTGAGTGTCGCAGAGGTAGATGGGAGTGGCTGTGTAACAGAGGGTGTGTAGCTGGGGGCTGGAGGCCTAGTTCTGGCCCCTGTAGTGATGGGAGGGTCCATCACAGGCAGCAGTGGGGCGAGGATTTGCCCTGGGTGGCAGGGAGTCACTGTGGAGAAGGGGGAAGTCGGTGCTGCACCATGCTCCCATGCCGTACCTTCCTACTCCCCAGGTTTCCCCGAGCCCCCCCAGCCACTCTTGTTCTCTCTTCCTCTCTCCTCTCTTGCCACCCTTGTGCTGTTCCCACATGACTGCCCTTGTCCTCTTTTGCCACCCCTGCCCTGCTCTGCTCCCCACACTCCTGCCACTGCACATAACCCCTGACCTCCCGTTTTGCCACCTCTGCTTTGCTAACCCTACTACCCCACATAGGAGCATTTCCGAAACTCTGTGCCATGGTTCATGAATATTTATAAGTAATTTAAATATTCATGAATTTTTTAAATAGTGGTGTGCCTCAAAAAATTTGAAGGTATCAAGGTGTGCCTCGGCAGAGAAAAGGTTGGGAACCACTGATCTAGAGGAACCAGTGGTTGCATCCCTGACTGCTTCCCTCCCCTCTCACCTGCTCCATCACAAATCTCCATATTCAGAGACACTGTGTGGCCACTCCACCCTGTAAGCTTTGCTTTTCCTTAATCCTGACCTCTCACTCTGTGCTAATGAGCAGTGAGAGAGAAAAAGTGCCTGTCACAATTCAGTTAGCCATGCACTGGGGTTCAGAGGTTTCTTAACAAGAGCATGCTATGGATTATGAGGTTTTCTTTCTCTAAATAAGTAGTCACTATTAGGGAATTCCTGAGGGCTTCCTTGTTACCACACTAGAAATTATTGCATGCTATACACTCGTACCTCATTATACTGCCATCTACCACAGAAAATGAACATTTTCCCCTCTCCTATCATCTCATCATACTTTTTCAATTGAGAGAGGCTGTAATATTTACCTAATGAAGTAATGATTCCACAAAACAGGTATAAAAGAGAACCAGTCACAGAGCGTCCCCTGAAGACCAAGGAATGGAAGAAACTGTACTCAGTGATGCTTTCCAGGAGAAAATGTTATCTTCAGGGAGATCCAATGACTTAACAACATTAAGCTGAGAGCTGGAGATGATGGCCAGATAAGCGTTGTCAGAGGATGGGAAAAAAAGAGGTTGCACAAACTACTTCACGCAAGGTCTGATGAAATGTGATCGGGGATGACATTCAAGGTTGCTCTAGGGCAGTGTTTCCCACCCAGTGTGCCACAACATACAGGTGTGCCATCAGGCCTGAGCAGGTGTGCCACAAAATTTTTTGAAAATCTACTCAATGAACTCTTGATTGGCTCATGAACATTAATGAGTTCATTTCAAAACTATATGATGGTGTGCCTCAAATTAATTAAAGCTAGCAAGGTGTGCCACAGAAGAGAAAATATTGGGAACCACTGCTCCAGGGGCCCAAAACCACTTGGTTTCAGAGAACTGAACATTCCATTCAGGACTCTTGGACTCCTTCATCTCTTCCTGTCACTTGCTAGGTGTCCTTGGAAAAAATCACTTCATTGCTCAGTGTCTCAGATTTCCCATTTGTAAACCATATTTATTATTTTGTTATAGTTATTTATTAACTGTATTGTTGCAGTGCCTAGAAGCAGTAGTAATGAAGCAGGGCCCCATTGCACCACCACACAAAAAGACATTTCCTGATCCAAACAGCCTACATCGAAGTATAAAATAGGTGACAGCAGATGGATACAGAGAGACAGGGGAGTACAGGAAAACAAGACAATACTAGTCAGCAAGACATGCAGTGGTCTAGCACACCCAAAGAACGGTAGTTTAATTAGTTTGTGTTCTGTTTCACATCTATATTTCTTATAGAAATAGATAAAAAGGTGTTTATCTTGTAATAGTTTTTTATAATGGAGTTAAAATAAAGCAAAGTTAAAATTACAAAAAGATATTTTAAAGACAAAGCAAGTTTATAATGTAAAATTACACACTGGTGGGTTCTACTATAGGTGAGCTTGCACTTCTTAATTTATACTTAAAGTTTGGTGTTAATAATAGTTCACATAGTCTTGAAGATGTGTTGCTGGCTAATTAACTTTTAAAAATGTACAGAAAGACAACAATATAATGCAAATAAAACAAATACTAATATAAGGAAGAAAAACAAAAGCAGTGGAATGTAGTCTGACCTTGACACAAGTAATTGGACATGGATGAGGCCTCATTTCTTGAGAGACAGGATAAAGGAGATAAATGGATCAGCAACCTGGAAACAGAATGTCTGTACTAGCTAGGACAAGAGGGGACACCCTTAGAACAACTTATAATAGAGAAGATAACAATGGATAAAATGAGCTTGCAATTTAAGATAGGATAAAAATTAAGTCAGCATGAATAGTGCTTGCTAGTCAGGGACTGGCTCCTACAAAGTAACCAAGTTGATCTTCACATGTGTAATGCAATGTATTGAAAATAGAGTGTAAACGTATGTAAAGGAAGATACTTGCTGTGTAACTTTGGATGTGCGGTTGTAGCAGGTGACCACTCCCTATACTTCAGTCTGATCAACTCAGTGTAGCTTCACTGAAGGCCTGATAAAAGAATCTGGGTGAAAAGACTCAAGCTGAACTGAATTCTCAGGGGCAGAGCGAAAGACGTCTTGCGAGAACCCCAATACCACTATTAAACTTTTTATAGGCATCATAACAAAGAAGAGTTTTAAGGTGAGATTTCAAAAATGACTATGAGGTAGATCTGTATATGATTGTGGGGAGACCCTCCAGATGTGAGGAACAGCACAGGAGAAAATATAAAGGTGTTTGAAAATGTAACAAATGGGCAATGGATGCTGGTTGGTATTATAGGCCGATAGGATGTGTGAGCTGATTTTTTGATACCAAATGAGAGACAATAGGTAGGATGGGAATAGGCTGTGAAGCGTCCTGAAAGTGAAGACAAGTAGTGGAAGTATGGTATGACAGAGAAAAGGTAGTCAGTAAAGGGTCTCAAAGAGAATGATGACACAGTCAAAGAGACGACATAGGAAAATTATTTTTGCAGTAGCATTTTAAAGGAATAGGAATGGGCCAGAACTGCATTTCTCAAGGCTGGAGAAAAGAGTGTCATGGTAATTAAGACACGAGATCATGATAATTTTAGTTGTGTAGGTGAATAGGAAAAGCAGTACCTTAAAGATATTTATACAGAAAATATCTTCATGATTTGGGGTATATCCTCACTGCTGCAGCAGTAGGGATTGATGCTGCAACGTCAGGTGCAGCAACACTGAGTCACATCAGCATAGACCTGCTCAGTCAATCGGAGAACACTCTCTGGCCCACTCCATTAACCTACCTCCCCAAAAGTAGTAAGGCTGAGTGAACAAGAAATGTGACTGATGTAACACCGTGAAGACGCTGAACCACATGAACGTAAGCATTCTGATGGGAGGCATGCAAGCTACATAACCTAGTTTATGTATCTCCTGTCAACAGTCGCTGCTAATGTAAGACAAACCTTAAGACATCACTGTATCGAGGGGCCTCCCAATAGGTTAGCATATGATATCTCAATGACAGTACAATCCACAAGAGATCCAGATCTATGATATTGTTACCAAACTGCTCATGGGGTAGCAGAAAATGGAACAGGATTATCCAAGATTTTTTAACACTTTAAGTCAATTAACTCTTCATACCAATTCTCTTGGTGAAAAGCTTTTATAAGACCATGAGAGCAGGAATGTGAGCTGGGATTTGAAAACTCAAGCCATACTGGCAAGCGTCCAGCAGGAAGACAGAGAGCAAAATGAGTCTAGTGATGATAAGCTATACTTTTACATGCTTTATATCCCTCCACACAAATTGGTAGTAGAACCATGCCAAGCACCATCATTTACTAAAACAGTATGAAGTACTGAGTGTGTGTAAAGCAGGCTATAGGGACCAAGATATATATTGGATTTATTGTGTCATTTGGTATGACCATTCCCTTGGTCATGTACTAAACTACTGTAAATTAAGTCTGACACACTGACTGGCAAACTCTGGTTTTTACCCGATCATGAACATAGCAGGGTAACTAGAATTTTTGATTTATAAAAAATTACCAAAAAACTCACATAGGCTATGGGTACTAAGTGAAGCAACTCCTGGTCTCATCAAAGTCAATGGCAAAATTCTCATTGATTTCAGAGAGACTAGGATTTAGTTCTTGTGAGCTGAGATTATTTTGATTATAATAATTGTAATGCTGGTAAAACCGGTACCAGCTCTTCCCAAGGCTGTGTCAGCTGAGCATTGACAAGTCATAACTGGAAACCAGACCAGCTCACGTCTTTTGTTCAAGATGGGTGTTAAACATATAAATGTTTAGTTTCTATAAAATGCTTGTTAATTGCTGGAAGCATGGATCTTACTTTTAATGTCTGTATCCCATGCTATAAATTAGTATATAATTTTAGTTCATAGTTGTAAAAATGCCTGCTCTGAACCTGTGAACCTTGGCAGGTAAAGTGTTTTCCCTGCCCATCCAGAAGAACTATCAAGATTAAATGGACAATTGTGGAACATTACAACATTATGGCTGGTTTAATGGCCCTGTACGCCCATGAAGATGCTAGCTGCAAGAAAACACATCTCATCACCTTGAATTTGGAAAGAGATAAAGATAGTTGACGTGAATATTTTTCATCACTTTGTCTGTAATCTTACAAAGGCTGAAGCTAAGGAAAAGAGAATTCCTCCTCCTCCCCTGTGTCCCCCCCCCGCAAACCCCCAAAGATTCTCTATACCTGGATTAGCTCTAAAAAGACATTGAGTGCTGACAGACTACCACATCTCTGTCACCTATTGGAACTGTAGACTGAACTAATTTGTTTATATATGTTGCTTGCTTTAACCTGTAAAAAAACCCTTTCATTTCTTTTTCCTAGTTGTTAAATCCTTAATTAGTTTACTGGCTGTCAGTGATATCTTTGGTGTGAGATCTAGGGTACAAATTGATCTTGGGTAAACGACAAGTCTCTTGGGACTAGGAGCTACCCCAATATTTTTTGATTTTTGGTGTAAGTGAACACTTATGACCAAGTCCAACTTGTCTGGGTGGCAAGATAGATTGGAGTGCCCAGGGGACTGTTTGTGACTATGTGGTAAGACTGTTACAGTGATCCAGGACTCACATTTGTTACTGGGTTGGTGAAACCTAATTATAGGACATTCCACCAGGCTGGGGTATATGCTCTGCTTTTGGCAATCTGCCCTAGGGTTGGCACTCTTGGTCATGAACCACTCTAGACAGTATGACAATAATAACAATATTTTACACTGGACTTCATCTTTAAAATGCTTAATGAATTTAGATGAAAACTTGTAACAGCCCTATGAGATGGTAAAAACATAGTGCTGGACTAATGGTCTGGCCTGAGCCACAGGTTACTATGGACAAACATTACTGTCCTGTAAATAAGATGCTAGTTAATCAGTATGGTTACCTATATCCCTTGAGCTTTCATCCAAAACACACCACACGATCCACTGTCTATAGCCAAGCCCTAAATTATAACTGCATTTGCTCTGATCCCTCTGACAGACACAGACACCTTCAGGATCTCTATCAAGCATTCTTAAAACTACAGTACCCAGCTGTGGAAGTGGAGAAACAGATTGACAGAGCCAGGCAGGTACCTCAAAGTCAACTACTACAGGAGAAGCCTAGAAAAGAAAACAACAAAAGGCCACTGCTCATCACATACAACCTAAAAGTCTGACTTCTACAACATATCATTAAGGATCTACAGCCTATTCTAAAAGATGATTCCTCATTCTCTCTAGCCTTGGGAGACAGACCTCTCCTCACCTACAGACAACCCCCAAACCTTACATAGATAGTCACCAGCAACTACAGACCTAACAACAGAACCATTAAAGCAGGCACATACCCCTGCAACAAACCACTTTGCCCACATATCTGCACAAAAGACACCATCATAGGACCTGATCAAGCCAGCTACCTCATTCACGGCTCATTCACCTCCTCATCCACTAATGTGATTTATGCCATCATGTGCCAGAAATGCTCTCACACCTTATACATTGGACAAACAGGACAATCTCTGTGCAAAAGAATAAATGGGTACAAAACTGACAACAGAAATCACGACATTCAAAAACTAATAGCTGAACACTTCAATCTTTGAAGAGGAACTGCAGAATTGGAACTGATATGCAGATTCATTTGTGTGAAAGCAGGATTAAATCATGACTATGGATTCTTTTCCCATTACAACAGGTGATTTGACCTCACCTTCCTCTGTGCTGTTTCCCAGTGTTTGAATCTTAACTGCTTTGATTTGCTCTTATAGTATGACCTGATCCCATGACTTACACTCCCTTGCATTTATTTTCCTCCCGTTCTGCCAGTTCCCCCATCCTCAAAGCATCTGACAAAGTGGAATTTTCTCCCACAAAAACTCACATGATAAATAAATTTGTTAGTCTTTAAGCGCCACAGGACTCCTTGCTCCTTTTGCTGAACTAGAATATACAGGTACTTTACTCATGCTGTTGTCCCAATGCTTCTTTACTTTTATAATTTAGGATCAGTTCCTGGAAGGCGTTGCGCACCCTCACCTCATATTGATGTCAGTGGCACTGTTGACAGTGCTCCGGTTCTCAGAAGATTAAGCCATCAGAAGTGGTGAGATCTGTTTTTTCTCTGGACCAGCCCATGTCCATTTAAAGTACTATATAAAGTGAGAATGACACACGAGAGCAGAGGTGCCAAGGACACTGATCCGGCCCATGGAACTGCTGCCTGAGCTGTGCCTGGAAGCTATCTGTAGCAGCAAACAGCAAAGACAGGCTGCCAGCAGAGCAGGGCTAGGCATCCTTCTGACTCACTCACATGATCCGAATCCCAGGACAGGGGAACAAATGAAGTGCCCCAGTCAATCCTGGCTCAGCTCTGCTGTGGTCTGCCAACCAATCAGAGTCTCAGTCACAGCAAGCTAGGCCAGGCTCCTGGAGAGCCACTGCACTGTCCCCCTCTCCAACTGTTCACTGTCAGTCAGCCAGTTGGTCAGCATTGCTAATTTGGTTTACAGCCCATTGCACAAATCACAAATAAGAAAGGAAAAAGAGGCTGGGGCCCACATGGGAATGAGCCAACCAAAGACCAGCTGGGACTGACCCAACTGAAGGCCAGCATGCTTAATGACAAAGTGAGCAGGCAGGGAGAGGGGAGGTAGGAGCTCAGCCTGCCCGTGGCAGCGACTGGCTGTGACTGAGACTAATTGCCTGCCACCACGTGGTAGGGGAAGTGGATAGAGAAGGAGAAAGGGGTTCCAGGAGCAGCACAGCTAGAGAAGGGGGGTTTGGAGGTGGCTCAGCGCGGAGGGGAGCCCACAGGGCAGGGAAAAGGGAAGGTGTCAGAGGGTCTGTGCAGTTGGTGAGGGAAAAGGTTAGCCCATGGCACTCTGAACATGGCAGGGGAAAACGTTGGGGACCCCATGCAGACATGGGCTGCAACAAGTGTCCTACCCTCCATGTGGCCCCCCACATTGAATGAGTTTGACAGCTCTGCACTAGAGTTTGAACAGCCCGTTTAGATAGAATTACAATGTTCCCTTGCCAACCCTTGACCCACTTGTTTTTGGGCCAACTCTGATCTCCTTTGACCTAGTCTACTTTGATCCTTGGCTCTATATTTTCTGAACGTGGATCCTGCATTTTGTCTCAAGTGAACAAGTCCTTAAAAGTGATTATAATTGCAAGCCAGGTCTAGAGGCTGGGCACTTCTCTTGCTTAACAGCTAAGAGGGAGGTACCTGATTTGCACAACTATAATTAGGTACTTAGCATGTTTTCACTGTATATAGATAAATCCACCCAGGTTCCAGGTATGATGGGAAATGGTATGCATGGCTGACTAAAATCCTCCGAATCCAGTGTTTTAACTGAAGGGGGAAATGAAATAATATCGTTTCATGATATGCTACCTTTTGATTGTATAAACTGTGTTAGTCTCCCCTGATGGAAAAGGCACCATTAGCAACACAGAACATGGGAGAGAGCAACCCTATTTTTCAGTCTTGTGAAAGGAACGAGGATGGGGTTATCAGCTCTGCCTAATTCCCCTCCTATTGTTAAAAGAAGAGGTTACTTGCCTGTAACCGGTGTTCTTCGAGAGGTGTGCTCCTGGCCATTCCTTAGTAGGTGTCTGCACGCCCCGTGCACGGCACGCCGGAAATTTTTCCCCTAGAGTACCCGTAGGGTCGGCCGTGGCGCCCCCTGGAGTGGCGCCGCCGCCACTGCCTATATAGCCACGAGCCGACCCGCCCCTCCTCAGTTCCTTCTACCCTACTGTCTGAGGGGAGGTGGGAGGGATTGGGAATGGCCAGGAGCACACCTCTCGAAGAACACCGGTTACAGGCAAGTAACCTCTTCTTCTTCTTCGAGTGCTGCTCCTGTCCATTCCTTAGTAGGTGAATAACAAGCCATACCTCGGAGGTGGGAGACATCACAAGGAAATGGACTGAAGCACCGCTCTGCCCACCGCAGCGTCCTGCTGAGCTTGCTGGGTGACGGCATAGTGCTGCGAGAATGTATGCGGGGTAGACCACGTTGCCGCCCGGCAGATGTCGGCAATCGGGACCCCGGCGAGGAAGGCAGTGGAAGCCGCCTGCGCCCGAGTGGAGTGCGCCGTTACCCGCGGTAGGTGTCTGCCGCCCAGTTTATAGCATTCTTTAATGCAGGCCACAATCCAGGAGGCGATGCGTTGAGAGGACACCGGTTGGCCTTTTTTATTGTCCGCCACAGTGACGAAGAGCTGGGGGGTCTTTCGGAAAGGCCTAGTCCGCTCTATGTAGAAAGCGAGCGCCCGGCGCACGTCTAGGGAGTGGAGACGCCGCTCCTCCTCTGACGCATGGGGTTTCGGGTAGAAAACCGGTAAGGAGATGTCCTGATTTAGATGAAAGGGCGACACCACCTTAGGTCTGAAGGAAGGGTGCGGGCGGAGCTGTACTTTGTCCTTAAAGAACTGCGTATACGGTGGATCAACCACCAAGGCACGCAGTTCGGACACCCGCCTGGCTGATGTGACAGCCACCAAGAAGGCAACCTTCCATGACAAATACAGAAGGGAGCAGGTCGCCAGTGGTTCGAAGGGGGCCCCAGTGAGTTTAACAAGGACTGTATTCAGGTCCCATTGGGCTGTGGGTGCCTTAATAGTTGGGTACAGTTTAGAAAGACCCAGCAGGAAACGCTTGACCAGGGGAACCGTGAACAAGGAGACACCCCCGGGGGCGCGGCGAAAGGCCGCAATCGCTGCTAGGTGCACCCTCAAGGAGGACAACGCCAGACCCTCTGACTTCAAATGCCACAAGTAGTCCAGGAGGCGGTGAACCGAGACCAGCTCTGGGTCCTCTCCTTGCTCCGAAGCCCAGCGCGCAAACCGGAGCCACTTTGCAACGTACGTGGACCTTGTGGTGGGCTTCCTGCTACCACACAATACTGTCCGCACCGGGGAGGAGCATAGCAGCTCAGCACCCGTCAGCCACGGAGGCACCACGCGTGGAGATGCAGGGCTTCCAGGTTGGGATGAAGCAGGCTCCCGCCGTCCTGGGACAATAAGTCCGGTCTGAGCGGAAGCGGAATCGGCCGGCGCTGGGACCACCGCACCAGGGTCGTAAACCAATGTTGCCTGGGCCAGGCGGGAGCGACCAAGACGACCAGCGCCTTGTCCGCCTTCAGTTTGTACAGCACCTTGGCCACCAGCGGGGTCGGAGGAAAAGCGTACAGGAGACCCCGGCCGCCCCAGTGGATCTCGAAGGCGTCCCCTATGGAGCCGGGGCTGCGACCCCGAAAGGAGCAGAAACTCCGGCACTTTGTGTTGACCCGAGTGGCGAAAAGATCCAGAAGGGGATAACCCCACCTCCGGAAGATCGAATCCGTCACTTCCGGGTGAAGGGACCACTCGTGTGTGAGAAACCTCCGGCTGAGGTTGTCCGCTAAGCAGTTCCGGAGGCCGGGAATATACGACGCCACCGGTCGGATCTCGTGGCGAATGCAAAACTCCCAGAGCTGCATGGCCTCCCGACAAAGGAGGGGTGAGCGAGTACCACCTTGCTTGTTTATGTAGTACATTGCAGTGGTATTGTCGGTATGAACCGATACCGACCGACCCCGGAGTTGGCCCCGAAATGCCCGGCAAGCAAGCCGGATCGCCCTCAGCTCCTTCACATTGATGTGCAGGGGCAAGTCTGCTATTTCCCACATGCCCTGAGTTCGGAGAGCTCCAAGATGAGCGCCCCAGCCGACATCGGATGCATCCGTAGTCAGGCGCAGGAAAGCCTGAGGGGAACGGAACGGGACTCCGGAGCACAAGTTGGGGGTACGCGTCCACCAACTCAGGGACTCGAGCACCACCGGCGGCACGGACAGCATGGCGTCCAGATTGTCCCGCCCCGGGCGGAACACTGTCGCAAGCCACAACTGGAAGGGCCGCATTCGCAGACGGGCGAAGGGAACCACAAACGTGCAAGCGGCCATGAGACCCAATACGCGAAGGCACTCGCGGGCCGATACCCGAGGAAACCGCACCAGCAAGTCTATTGTCTGCTTTATCGTCTGGAAGCGGCTGGCTGGGAGGCTTGCCCGCGCTGATGTGGAATCGAGGACCGCCCCTATGAACTCTATCCGTTGGGCAGGAGATAGGGTCGACTTTTGAACATTTATTAGCAGGCCCAAGCGAGTGAACAGGGACCGGGTCACGCTTAGGTGGGCGAAGACCTCCTGCCGCGATCTCCCCACGATCAACCAGTCGTCGAGGTATGGGAAGAGCGCGACTCCTTGCTTTCGGAGGTGAGCCGCCACGACCGCTAGGCACTTTGTGAAGACTCTCGGAGCGGCGGAGAGTCCGAAGGGGAGGACGGTGAACTGTAGGTGGGCATGCCCCACCACGAAACGCAGAAACTTCCTGTGTCGCGGATGAATCGCGATGTGGAAGTACGCGTCTTGTAAATCGAGGGCGGCGTACCAATCTCCCGGATCCAGGGAGGGAACAATGGAGGCGAGGGAGACCATCCTGAACCGGATTTTGCGCAGGAACCGGTTGAGCCGGCGCAAGTCCAGTATGGGCCTCAGGCCCCCTTTGGCCTTGGGGACAAGGAAGTAACGGGAATAAAACCCCTTGCCCCTGCAGGACGGTGGGACTTCCTCGACTGCTCCTTTTTGGAGTAGGACCCGCACCTCCTCTTGTAGGGCACGCCGGTGGGCCTGGTCCCGCAGGACACCACGAGGCATAGGAGGGGCCGAGGGGGGTAATGAAGAAAATTGGAGGGAGTAGCCCTCCTGAACCGTCCTGAGAACCCAGCGGTCTTTCGTAATCAGGCACCAACGGGGCGCATAATGGGACAGTCTGTTGTAAAAAACAAGGGTGTTTGGATCCTGGGTGATTGGTACATCTCCCCCGAGCTGATTTTCAAAAGGACTTCTTTGCACCCCCCGATGGGCGCGAGGGACCTTGTCCACTAGGGTGATGGCTAGCCGGCTGACGTGGCCCTCTACCCCTTCGCCGGTCCTCGTCCTGGCGGCGGAAGTAGGGACGCGAAGGAGGAGGCGCTGGCTTAAACGGCTTCCTCTGGCTCGCCGGAGTGTGAAGACCCAAGGACTTAACCAGCGCCCGTGAATCTTTTAACGTCTGGAGACGAGTGTCAGTTTGGGGGGGAAACAGATCAGGCCCCTCAAAAGGCAGGTCCTGGATAGTGTGTTGGACCTCCAGGGGCAACCCAGACGCTTGCAGCCAAGCAGAGCGCCTCATAGTGACCCCCGTAGCCATGGAACAAGCAGCAGCATCGGCTGCGTCCAAAGCAGATTGCAGGAGGGCCTTAGACACCACCTTGCCCTCCTGAATGGACGCGGAGAAGGCCGCCCTGGAGTCCTGCTCCAAGTTTTCACTAAAACGCTCCATGGCGGACCAGGCGTTAAAGACATAACGGCTGAGGATAGCTTGTTGGTTTGCTATCCTCAGCTCCAACCCCCCAGTAGAGTAGACCTTGCGGCCGAAGAGGTCCAGTTTTTTTGAGTCCTTGGACTTAGGGGTGGACCCTGGTCGACCTTGTCGCTCTCGCTCATTCGCCGCCGCAACCACCAAGGAATTAGGGGCAGGATGAGAATAAAAATGTTCGTAGCCCTTAGAGGGAACAAAGTATTTGCGCTCAGCGCGTTTGGCCGTAGGGGGGATCGAGGCCGGGGTGTGCCAAAGCGCCTTGGTGGTGCTATGCACAGTTTTAATAAAAGGCAGAGCCACGCGGCCTGGGGTCTCTGGGAGCAAAATGTCGACCATAGGGTCCGCGTCCTCAATAATGTCCTCGGCCGGTAGGTTCAGGCCGGTTGCCACCCGACGAAGGAGCTCCTGGTGGACCCTAGAATCGTCCAGGATCGCTAGGGGCTTGGCTCCCGCCACCGCTTCATCGGGGGACGAAGAGGAGGATTCCTCGAACTCAGGGTCCTTGGACTGAGTCCCAGAAGTTACACTACGGGCCCCCGTAGTGAAACTCTCCCTGTCCGCCTCGCCCCGCAAGGACTCAACCTCCGACAACTCCCCGGTACCGACAGGGGGAGGAGCGCCCAGCGCAGCTGATGGAGGGAGTCGAACCTGCGAGCGAGCGGAGGGCACAGCGCCCACTCGAGATGCGTGGACGGCCCAGGGAGTCCAGAAGGGCCACTGCCAGCCGGGCCACTGAGGGGGCGGAACCGCCGGCGCCGACTGAGGAACAGGCCCTGCAACCTGTTGGGGGCGGTCCGGCACCGACTCTGGCGCTGAACTTGAGGAGGAGTGCGGGGACCATGGCGGTGCCGCCGACGGTACCGGGGACCGGTGCCGGCTCTCTCGTGGACGGCGAGGTGGAGACTCTCGGTGCCGCTGGGGGGATCGGACAGGAGGAGCTCCCGCCGCTGCGACGACCGGTGCCGGTGAGCGGTGCCGGTGCTCCCGGGGCGGTGCCGGTGCCGGTGAGCGGTGCCGGTGTTCCCGGGACGGTGCCGGACTGCGGCGCCGACTCAGTAGAAGAGCCGGCTTCCCTCGGGACGGTGCCGGACGCGGTGCCGAGGTCGACGACGGTGCCGACGGGGCCGAAGGTGCCGCAAGCGCCTGCACTGCGGCGAAAGCCTCCGGCGTAGTTGGCAGAGCCAAGGCCTCCTCCAAAATGTCTCGAGTCGGCGAAGACGTGGAACCCGGGCTAAAACGTGCCTCTGAAGGGTCACGAGATGACGCCAGGGATACAGAGACCGGCTGGCCAGCATGGCTCTGGCCGTCTCCCTGCCGCACCGGGGCACAGTGCGGGGACGTCTCCTCCCGCTTCCTCTTAGTCGGCACCGGGGAGGAGGAACGGCGCCGAGACGCTGCTGCCGTCTTAGTGCGGCCCGGCTTCGGTGCCGCAGACGGTGCCGAGGAGGCCGGTGCACTGCGCACCGACGGTGCCGTGCTGGACCCCGAATCGCCGGGGACCGGCCGAAGAGCCTCCTCCATGAGGTGCAGCTTCAGGCGTTGTACCCTGTCCTTTTGGGTCCTTGGCTTGAAGCCACGACAGATTTTACACCTCTCGGTGAGATGGGCCTCGCCCAAGCACAAAAGGCAATCACCATGCGGATCGTCCATGGGCATGGGCTTCTTGCAACGCCCGCAAGTTTTAAAGCCCGGCATGGCCCGACCCCGAGCCCGGGGCGGGCGAAGTATCCAACACGAACAACTAACAACTAACTAACTAACACTAACTAACTATAAACAAAAGATTCGGGTACTCCGAATAACGCAGCCACGTGCAAAGCAACACGAAGCCAGGGAATGTTCCAGCGACCGACAGGGCGGTAAGAAGGAACTGAGGAGGGGCGGGTCGGCTCGTGGCTATATAGGCAGTGGCGGCGGCGCCACTCCAGGGGGCGCCACGGCCGACCCTACGGGTACTCTAGGGGAAAAATTTCCGGCGTGCCGTGCACGGGGCGTGCAGACACCTACTAAGGAATGGACAGGAGCAGCACTCGAAGAAGAATATAGACTTAATGACTCCTTGTGCAGTTCTTTTGTTGTTTTGCCCAGAGAGCAGTCTCTGGTGTTCTAAAAGCTGAAGCTGAAATCACTAGAGGGTTGAAATCCTCTCTAAGAGCTGAATTCATTAGAGAGCTGACTGAGGCCCCTAGAAGTTGGTGCCTGTGTTGGGGCCAGTGGGTGGTGCCAGTGGTAATGCAAGTGGTTGGCAAATTGTGCCAGTAGAAGATGTGAGTGACCAGTAGGTGGTGACAGCAGCCAGCAATATGAGAAGTCAGAGGATGGTACCAGTGGAAAGTGTGAGTGACCAGTGGGATGAAATGAGCACCCAGCAGCCAGTGCAAGCAGATCCCGAGGTGACAGAAGACAACTGGGAAGCAGGCTCTTACCTTTTGCAAGGATGCTAAAACTATGATGTGAAGTGAAAGACATTCTCTATCTATGGATACGGGCCAGGAGTCAATTCTGCTTATTGGATTTTGTGAGACTCCTACCCAGTACTGCATCTCCAAACCAGTGCTGGTTTTGATATGGCCTCTACATATTCTTAGACTCATGTTTGTAAGTAGGGAAGCATTACCTCTTTAAAGCACCTGGGGAATAGTGTGAGATTTCCCAGGAGACTGGGCAGGGGCTTGAGCTGGTTGGTGTTGTAACATTGTTCGGGAACCCCCAGATACAAAACCCAGACTTCTACTGCTGTCATCTTGGCCTGCAGGAGGTTTTTGCCTCTTTATGATGTTGCTATTGTGAACGGAAGCCCTTGGTATAAAAGAAAACAAGGGAGTATCACTATTTTGTGGCTATTCTCATTGCTAGGGTGAATATAATTTAATCACTATCCTTTTAATCAGCTATTTAGAACTTACCATAAGGCACATATTTCTTAGCCTACTGATCAAGATTTTGGATATGAATATTACACTTACATACCTTTTTTTTATCAAGGTAAGTATATGCCTCCAACTAGTGTATTTTTCATGTGCATTTGACAACATATTGCAAAATGCTTTGAGGCAAATTCTAACCAATATCTGACTATCACATAATTCTTTCTGATCTTTAGACTATCTTACAAACAACTTCTTCATCAGAGTGTGTCAGTTACAGTTCAAGGAAAATACTTCATAAGGAGATACAAGCAGAGGAAAATGCTAGGAGCAGATCTCTATCTATCTTTTTTTACTGCTTCAATTAGTTAATCATCAAAAGGGAAAAGGAGTTAAAGCAGTGGTTCCCAACCTTTTCCATTATGTGGACCAACATACTGTCATCAAAAGCTTTTGCGGGCTACCACGTAAGCAAGCCATTTTAAATATTTTTAACATAGCCTATGGCTGATGGGAGTCAAAAGTATATTTCAAGGGGTAGTGAAAGACAGCTATTTCTAATATTATGCTCTCTCACAAACATATTGCATTCATCACAGCACATTTACCTGCAATAATTATCCCCCATTATGGACCACCTGCAGTACCCTCATGGACCACCAATTGTCCATGGACCACAGGTTGGGAACCACTCTGTTAAAGTAATTAAAGCTGTTTTTTCACTGAGGTGTCTCAGGTAGCACTCAAAGGCTTACGACCAGCTTATAGTGAAGATGATTTTACTATTACTATCTCATCTCTTTCTGCATTCTATTATCTTTTCCAATATGTTAAATTGTGGAGAAGTGGAGTGGGAGAAAAAGAAATGGAGAAAAATATTAAGAATACCGAGTACTATAAATATGATGCAAAGGAGACACACTATTAAAAGGAAGAAAAAAAATGACATCACATGTGACAAATATACCAAGAAATTTCCTTTAGTGGAAGCAGACTATGAAAAGCATGTTCCAAAACTAAGCATGTAATAAAGATGCTGGAAGGTTTAGTGAATACTAGTAAAACAGAAGCCTTCATTTCACTGATCTAGATATTAACATCAACAACTTGCATTTCAGAGGTGCTAAGTACCTATGACTTACATCAAGTCAATAGAAAGATGAGTATTCAGCACCTCTGCAATTCAGGACATAAACAAACAGAATTAATTTTGGATTAATGGGCATTAACCAGTTAGTCCAGCAGTGCAAGTAACAAACAAATTTTAAAGTGAATTTTCATTGCCTCCCCATTCCCTCTTCCTTTGGTGACAATGTCTACTAAGACAATAGACTCTTTGGGAAAGAGTCTTCATCGCTATTTGTACAGTGGTTAATAAACTACTGATGCGACAGTGATAAAAAAAATCGAAACAAGACACAAGAGGTGGCAGTACGTTGATACGGTGTCACAGAAAGTTCTGTATAACTGATTCACATATGATGGAGCTTTCTCTTATGTTAAAATAAAGATTCTTCATCACTGCAGAACAACTTCAATATGAACCGAGTTTCACTACCAGAGAAGGGGTCATTCTGGGGGATTCTTCATCCCCTGCTGTAGTGACACAGGTAGCTGCGGGCAAAGGGTATCCTTTGCAGGAGGGGTTCTCAACCATTTCAGGGTAGCAACATGGCTGGAAGGCTTCCCAACCATGTGCAACACATGAAGGATCCTCCAGAAGCCTGGCAGGCCTGCATCTCTTCTCCCCTCAGCCAACCCTGGTTTGCCCACCTCCTGATTCTCCACCATCCCACCTCACACTCACCTGCTGGAGGCAAAGGGGTACCTTGCAGCTTTTGGAACCTGCTCCCCGGCCAGGCCTGGGCCATGTGGCATTTAAAATTTCTCAGCTTGGGCCATTGCCTTGGCACGCCCCAGAGCAGGGGACTTAAAAATATCCCACCCGTACCTGAGCCCAGTCCCTGGGTGTATGCAGGTGATCTGTCAGTGTGCCACAGCCCCTGGCTCCCTACTGCCACAGCTCTCTAGTGGCAGGGAAGCTTTCAGCAGAAGGCTACTAGACTGTGACACAATCAGCGCTGTGCCATGACTCACTTTTGTGTCACGACACAGTGGTTAAGAACCACTACTCTGGAGGATTGTAGGTTAGCCAGTGATCTTTCCTTATCCCTCATCACAGGGGGTAGTGTCAGCTTCCTTTCTGCTCCTCATAGACTCCAAGGTCAGAAGCGACCAATATGATCATCTAGTCTGACCTCCTGCATCCTGCAGGCCACAGAAACCTCACCCACCCACTCCTGTAATAAACTTCTGACATATGACTGAGTTATTAAAGTTGTCAAATCATGGTTTAAAGACTTTAAAGGACGTAGAAGCCACTAGCAAGTGAGCTGTGCCCCATGGTACAGGGGAAGATGAAAACCCCCCAGAGGCTCCTCTCTGATCCCATGTCAAAGAAGAGCAGAGGAGGAGGAGGAGGAGGAGGAGGCGGCCATCTTTTGCAACACCTTTTTGTCAGCACTGCTCTGTTATAAAAGAACAGTGACCTACTTACAGGAAAGTGAAACTTCACTGTAAACAGCAATCGTCCATAGAGAGGAACCAACACAATCTGGTTTTTTTCACACCACTTCATTATATCCAAATTGACTATAAACATATTTCACTGTTTTGTTGGTGGGAAAAGCCTAAATAGGAAAGGAAGTAAAAAATGATCTAGGAATGTTAATTTAGCTCTATGCAACTGGTCTGAGAGATTTTTTTTTTTAATGACGAACTGAATGTTTATAGAAAGTAATAACATACACAAATCACTGCAGTTTAAATAAGTTGGATTCAAATGCAGATGTCTTTAAAGGTAGCAGTGTCATTGACTAATACAGCTTCTATATAGCTGATCCTATTTCAATTGGTTCGAAACTAGTTTGCATGAAGACCATAACTATTGAAAGTTTGGTGGTAATAGAGAAAGAAAATGATCCTCACACAATTGATTCAGAGCAATGAGTTTTTAAAAGGTTGGCACTGAAGTTGGGTTGAACCAGTGCCCTTCCTCTGTGCCAGTTTATACCCTTTAATGGTGTCATACATCATAGTAGTTGGCACAGACATGTCTTATTAAGTAATTGGATTCTTTGAAAGGATATTCCTACATTGAAAAATATCTGATATTGTTAAAATTTATGAGATATATTTATAATGGCTATTTCTCTGTGAGGTGAAATTATTTTAAAATTCTGCTCCACATACCCTCTCCTCAGATGTCTTCAGCAATCACTCAGTACACAAAGCAAAGCTCCAAAGGTGGTCATAGTTAAGCAAGTGACAGCAAAATGAGAGCGAAAAGAAGATGTACTGCCAACGATGACTGTCTCAAAATTGTGTTTTCAAAACTAGTCAAGCCCAATGACCATTAGCAAAAATCATACAGAAAATCCTCTGTGTCAAATGGTGTTAAACATGAGCCAGGAAATATGGCTCATTGTACAATAATGTGTTTTACTGATGTCAAGAAGACAACTGAAGGGGAAGCACAGCAGCTCATGAACTACTGAGGTGAAATAAAACATCCAGGATGCTCTCTAAAATGAGTTCTCTGTATATTTAAAACAAAACAAAACAAAACAAAAACAAAACAAAACAAAAACAAAAAAACAAAATAAAAAACAAAAACAAAAAACAAACACACACCCCACCCTCCCCAAAACACCACCACCCACAGATGTTTGAAAAGGTTCCAGGCTGTCTATAAGGGCAAAGAAAAGACAACAGCACATTCTCAGGGAAGGTGGCAGGATCAAAAAAACTGTCCTCTTGTTTTGTCTAACCTCTAGACATCACCACAGCCATGGAAGATAGCTTTGACACTGTCACTCATTCTAAGGAAGTAGTCCTGAAGCTGCAGAAAATAGGATTTAATTCTCACTTTTACATTTATTTTCTACTCCCAAACTCACTCAAACAGGGGTTGATGCAATCAAATTAAAACTGTAAAGAGTAGAATACTAGCTAAAATATGGGTTTCTTGGTGTATTTGGTCTACTGCACACCTGTCTTGATTATTATTATTTATACTACTGTAGCACCTAAGAATTCTACTCATGGACCAGGACCCCGTTTTGCTATATGGTGTATAAACAATGAACAAAAAGACTGCCCCTGCCCCAAAGAGTCTAAGCAAGATACAACAGGGGACTATGGAATTTGTCTCCTATGAAGCAGATCACACTGTCTGTGATTAACAAATAACATGCACAGTCAAATATGAGTAAGTATTGGCCAGGGAAATTTTGCTTTTCAAAGGTGAATTTATCAAAATGTGCTCATACTGAGAACTTTATCTCAGGCCCTTATGAAGAAAAGTCTTTGGAAAATATCAAAATGATTAGCAGATGACCACATGAGGATGTGAATTTGACTCTCTTCTCAGACTTTTCCAAAGATGTTTCACTTTATAATAAATGCTGCAGAAGTGGAGTCCCCTCTGGGTTTGTCTAAGAGGTCAGGACATCCTATTGACAGATCCCATGTGGGAAATTGCTTCCACTCAGGAACCAAGCTAGTAAATAACAAAACAGAGATTTAGTTTATTCCCTGGGTGATTGTATGTTTCTAAACTTGTTCTGTCTATCTCTTTTGAATAAGGTTATCATGACTCATGGCAATCAATTATAACAGACATCTTATGAGAGAATTGAAATGAGGGAGTGAGAAATTAGTGGCCAAATGTCATCTCATATAATGTCAGGAGCAATTAGTTTCCTACTGCTGACGCCATGTGAACAATCAAAGCAATCATCACCCATTTATGTCCTCCTCACAGCCAGACCATTAATTGCTGTAAGTGAGTCTTCTTAGTCTGAAATATCGAAACAGCTGCCAAAAGACTGAAAAAATAAAAATCATTCACCCTTACCATTAGCACACCAAAGGACCACCAGTCCGCACTCTGTGTGTGTCCTCGCCGGTTGACCACCTCTGGGGCCATGTATTCTATTGTCCCACAGAATGAATAGGCTCTCTTGTCATGGTCAATGGCTTCCTTGCTCAGACCAAAATCTAGACATATATTTTAAATAAATGGAACTTATATCAGATCCTGGTTTATGATTACAAACATTCACCCACATTTAAACAGCATTTTTCATTCAAATGAAACCCAGCAGTGTAAGACAGAGGTAAAGAATACTGAATCCTATTGACAGCTTAATTTTTACAGAAGTGCATATTCATGTAATGTGCAGTTTCTGTGCACATAAGCACCAAAACATACAGAGAAGTTGGAGACTGCATGTGGACGTGGCTAGACATGAGCAAAATTCCCTGCTTGCATATGGGGATTTCTGTCCTGAAGTTGTGCACCTGCACTTTTCCAAATACTTCTGAAGATATGGCTATGAGATGACAGGGGTGATTTGGACAAACAGAACATAATACACAAGTTAGAATTTGCATATGACATTGACATCAACAGCCTAATTCTTACAAAAAGTGCCACAAAATTTCTAATTACCACAAGTGGACAAGCGCATAGTGATGTCCAAACACTATCTCCAAGAAGACAAATAGATGTCCACACTAGGCATATTTTGATTGCAGTCTGATCTGAACCTGGACATCATACTGGAAGCTCTTATAGTTATATGGACTCAGGGGTTAAAAGCTTGGAGCTGGAAGTCAAGTCAAGAGCCCAAATTATAGCTGCAAAACGGTATCTCCTGCATGCACAGGGCACTTATGCTACCCTAGACCAATGGTTCAGCACTGGCCAGAGAAAATAATGCCATATACTAAATCCTCAATCCCACTTCCTGAAACCCCTATGTTTTCTTGAGCAATCTCCTTTCAGCTACTTATCCAAGCTCACAGCCTGAGGTAAAATGAGGTGTGGAACCCAATGCACTGAACTTGCAGGCTCATAGAGATAAAATTTCAGAGATCAAATGCAGTTCTTTACACACCTGTAATCTTAATGTGACCCTCTTCATCTAGGAGGATGCTGGACGGAAAAAGGTAAATAAATAAATAGGATTAGGAAGAGATGAAGTACATTTAACAACAAAGAATAAAAAATTGTAAAAGAGAGGAAATATATACAAATTAAACACATGTGTAGCCCCCTCCATTTTACAGACTCCAGAAAAGAGGAAGACCCCCAAGAGCCCAAAGGTCTCCCTACCCGAGTGTCTGACACACGAACAGCCTGGGGAGGCCAGACACTCAGCCTGACTGACATGCCAAAGTAGCCAATTGCATGACTTAGATGTTTGGTTTGGGACTTCCCTAGACATGAGAACTGAGTCCAGAGAGACCCAGTGTTTGAAAGAAAGGTAGATGACTGCAGGGTGTCTGTTTCAGCAACATGAGTCACAGAGCTTTCAGTGCTCTTGCAGGAAAGGAGAGAAAGGTACACAGAGAACCCAAGATTCTGGTTGCAAGGTGATTGCCAGAGACTTGAAAAGGGAGGAATAAGTGGATTCATATACTCTTACAAACCAGAAGTTCCCCAGGAGAGGGCTGCACACACTTGAACGGTGTATCATCATCATTAAGAGGCAAACAAAACCCAAAACCAACCAAACAATGCAAGTTAGATTTATGGCAGTCATTCTGTCCATGATTCCCAGGGATGGCTCAATGTTGCAGCAATCTCAGAAGACAGGGTAATTTTATCACATATGTTTAAAGAATTATATAGGCCTGTGAACAAATAGGCCCAATGTGATGGGTTAATAAATGAATGGAATCATATCTCTTCGATCTGTATGCAAAAATCTGAATCACCTGCAAGGCACCACCTGGCCTTGAACCTGTCAGCGCACCCTTACAGATCTAGGGCTCAGAAAACAGGGAAGCACAAGTGGGTGGTCTAGCGATGAGATGGTGGATGGAAGGAGTGTGTTGTCCCTACCCTACCTCCAGCACCCTATGGAAAATCTCTTGAAAAGGTAAAGCAACCACAAAGGAGGCTTATGCAGTTCTTTCCCTAGGACCCTTCCCGTGAAATTTAACTATGGAGACCACAATCTGGTCATGCCACGAGTAATTACACTGAATTTCCAGACTTGTATCAGCTTAAAATTAGGCCCTGAACACTGTCTCAACATAATGTTGTTTATTTTGTTGTCTTTTGCTTTTAATACAGGAAAGTTGCTGTAACAAGTCGACAGGTGATGGCAGATTGATCTTGCTGGTGACAGAACATAGTATAATCATTATAGTAAGATTGTGGTTAACTACAAATCCCCTTATATAAGATTTATCTAGACATCCCAGACTTAGAAAATAAATGTAGGCCTCTTGAAGGAGCATGCTACACAAGGGATTTATTCATCTTGTTCACTTTATGAATTATTTTTATTGCATAAAAATAGTAACATCAAGTATTTAATCTATTTGTTCAGTCCTATGCTGAAGAAGACCTAACTCTTGTATCCTGACCACTTGTTATCCATAAAGAGATTCTACTGCACTTCTCATAAGAGCATAAAGATGTTAACCCCACTGTCTTGGTTCCACATGGGTTATTGCATTTCACCCACTTAAATTTCCTTATCACACTAACTGGATATGACATCATTCTTTACTTCCTGTCCTAAGCACTATTCCACGGTGTTTCTGTGCAGTGTTGAACATATATTTTCATTACTGAAGGCAGCTTTCCTTCAATGTTGTGAAGTGATTCTTGTTTATATATGACCATGAAATAGTTCACTATTCAAAAAATGTGTGGAAAAACTAGAGATTCTCCAGATTTGTAGTGTGAATTTGATCATGGGGAGACACTTTTACTTTTTCCACTAAACAATTTTTTTCAGTAAACAAACACACACACACACACACACACACACACACACACACACACACACACACAC
>ML681972.1:32395729-32479482 GCA_007922195.1 Podocnemis expansa | reverse complement strand
ACACACACACACACACACACACACACACACACACACACACACACACAAATCATCCAGCCTTGGGGTTACAACCTCATGTTTTCATAAATTTACTCCAGGCTAAGATTTACTCTTTTCACAGAAACATTCTGACATGAGACATAAAGGTGACTGGCAAAAGACACCTTTCGTTTTTGTGAAAACAAGAAAGAATGCAGAGACAGAATTGTGACTAAGTAGTTTTTAGGGATGTTAATTTTGTAACTCAGCACTTAGACTAAATGTTGCTGCTTTCATAATGTAAAGCTAGAAATAAATCACATTGTCTCTTTTTATACTCTTGTTCTCTCAGATCTTCAGCTCACTGTCACTTTCCAAAGGATAGCCATGTTAGTCTAGTCCAGCAAAAAAAGAGTCGTGTGGCACTTAAAGACTAACAGATTTATTTTTTGCACGGGCTTTTGTGGGAGAAAATCCCACTTCGTCAGATGCTTCGAAGATGGGTGAAACTTACAGAATGGAGTGCAAATAAACACAAGGGGGTGTAAAACATAGGATCAGGTCATACAGCAACAGCAAATCAGAGCAGCGGTTAGGTTCAAACCCTGCAAAGCCTGAAGTCAAATTACCTTTTGTAGTGAGAAAAGAATCAAAACTATGGGTTCTTTTCCCATTACAAAAGGTAATTTGACTTCAGGCTTCCCAGGGTTTGAACCTAACAACTGCTCTGATTTGCTGTTACTGTATGACCTGATCCTATGTTTTACACCCCCTTGCAGTTATTTTCATTCCATTCTGTAAGTTTGCCCATCTTCAAAGCATCTGACGAAGTGGGATTTTCTCCCATGAAAGCTCATGCGAAGAATAAATCTGTTAGTCTTTATGTGCCACACGACTCCTTGTTTTTTTTTTTCTTCAGATCACAATACACGTATTTAAAAGAAAACACAATAGAAGAAAAACTGATCCATTATCATGTAATCCCAGAAAATGTTGTCTTTGCACAGAAACATAATGAAACAGAGATGAGCACCTGTAATGCATTTGTAGGCTGGGAACAGACGGCTACTGAGTATAATTCAACAACAAAGACTGACAGCTGAGTCACTGTTATTGTCCAGTAATTAAAGCTTTTTCTTTTCCACCCCCCACCTTCTTGAGGAAGCATGATTTTTAAGCACTAGCTCTGTAACAGGCACATAAATATGTACTAGTGTTCCCTCAACAGGAGGATTACATTTAGGAAGATACTAGAATCTTACACCCTTCTCACCTTTGTGGTTTGGAGGGGAGTGTTACTAGTGGGATGAAACCTTGTTATAGTCTGGGGTATCCCCTCCCCCGTTGGCTGACAGGTATGCACTCATCCATCAGTTACCATGACTGCATCCCCACCTACGACAAAAGGGGTGGTGAATCTGTCCGTGAGTGGGTTTGTTAAAATTTGTTTTGGTTACGTATTTGTTGGAGTGTGAAAGAACAGACAGCTACTGAGGTCACAGACAAGACCAGAGAGACAGAGCAGAGGCAGAGGAGCAAGGAAAAGTCAAGTTGGAGCTTGAGAGCATAGTGTGACCTTGAAAAAAAACTAGAGAGAGATCTTTTGGCTCTTGTGTGGGCTGAAGAGCCTTGAGGGGCTGGTAAACTAAGGGACTTCTACTTTTTATTTTTGATTCCTTCTGCATTCAGAGACATAGGACTTTGCATATTCCTTATGCAATAAACAAGTCTGCACCAAATAGCTGGCTACCATCAATTTCTACACACAGTCGGAACACTCACAAAGTCTTGAACTCTGATTAGCAGTCAGGTAAAAAAGGGGCAAGAAGAACAAATGCGCTAACCACCGAGTTTGGCCCTAGAAGTAAAGAGGGGGAAGTAAAGCCTGCAATGATGATTCTTATTCATCCTCAAGTCCAGGGGAAGCCTTCTGTGATAACAATGTAAAGTTGGGGCTCTGCAGTAATCCCAGGGCTATTGTCATCTAGACATGGAACAGAGCTGCAAAGCATCCATTGAATTCTCCCCTGAATCGTCCATACTATACAGTTTATTTCCAAATGGGCATCTATGCTGCTTTTGCAGCATTAAGTTTTGAACCATGAATTCTATATCCCCATCCTTGAGTAGCTCACAGCAATGGATGGGAGCTAATGGTAATTAGGCTAGACTAGGCTGAAAGGGGCCTAAAAACATGCAGTGGGTTTTCTGACAACAGGACTCTCATTCTCATGGATTTATTAACAAAAATGAATGAATGAATGCTTCTTGTTGACACTATATAAGTTATGTAGAAAGGAAGAGAGAAAAGAAGACTAAAAAGGATAAACAAATCTGTTAGTCTTTAAAAGTGCTGCAGGACTCCTTGTTTGTTTTGCTGAACTAGACTAGCACAGCTTCCTATTTGGAACTTGTCAGCATGCAAGGAAAAAAAAAAAAGAGTGCAGCCTTTTATGTAATGGGAGACAGTCAGATGCTATGTTAAGAGTCTAGAAAGACGAGATTAGTAAAAATTTATGTTTGCAGTGCAGGAGAGGAGATTCCCTGCATTAGGCACCACATATTTGATAGACTATGCTTCTGTCCCTTTTCCATAACCTCCAATATCTTCACTGAGGGGATAAGTCATGTTCAATGTTCTTGCTTCATTTCCTTTGCACTTAGCAGGCTACAAATTCCACTGAGTATACATTTTTGTTGTTAGGCAATCTTAAACTTTTGTCACTTTCACTTACAGTCTACACTTGCCCAAGGACAAGATGGGGAGGGGATGGGCAGATGGAGGGATGCACACTTGTGCACAGAGTAATTTTTCCCCTTACAATATCTAAAATATATACAACTCCATAATTTTGAACCAAATATAACACTGGGTGGGGGAAGGAAAAGGAAAATATCCAATAAATTGGAGGAAAAATGCTCATTACTATAATAAATCAATTTAAGATTAGTGAAGCTGCTGCTGCATCTGCCACTAATGATCCTGTCAGAAACGAATGGCATTTAGTAAACTTCTCCAGTAACTGCAGAAACAAACCTCTTTTTTGATCATTTCTCCTGTCTTCTGTTTTTATGTTTTATTCTTTTTATAGTTCCTTTTACCTTCACACTATTATTATTCAAAAGCTTTATTGTGACAATCACAATTACTTCAGCTACTGCATATGAGATCAGAAAACCTGAACTAACTTACTTTGGTTTTCAGAGGGAGAGGAGGGGAGGGAAGGTAAATTAGACAAGTTAATGTGATTCAGGCATGGGTTAAAAATCTTTCTTCCTGTTCAGTGGCTTGAAATAATTATAAGAACAACAACAACAGATAAGCAAGTTATACTGTGTTATAATTCCACTGAGGACTGTGATGGTATCCCCAAATCTCTAAGATGCAATTTCTCTGTATTTTATTTATCCATAATTATTAGTTCAGTGTAAGGTTAGAAAGTGTTGGTATAAAACTGGCTCTTCACATTCTATTTTTCCAAATTAATAAACAACAACAATTCTCACATCATTAGTAATTTCTATTTTAAGATCTCAAAACACAAAGAATGAATTTAATCTTTGACAGCCTGAACCAATGCCTATTTCCTTTCACTGGATCAGGGCCTGAGGCAGGGAAGTACATTCATCTCTGTTTTACAGGTGAGGAAGCAAGGACAACAACAGACAAGTGATATGCCCAAGGTCACATAGCATGTTTGCAGTACAGCTGGAATTACAACCAACATCTGAAGTCCAGGGCTGAATCTTAAACACAACAAATCCTCCCCACTGGATATTGAAATTACTGCACTTGTCAAAGCAGTATTAAAATGATTCTGTCTGTGATATTTAGCAATTTCTGTACATGTTTTTTAGTTCTAATGCATATCTTCTAGGTTTTAGTATAGTTTAACATTCTAGTTTGTCCAAATTCAGAATGAAACGCAGTCAAAGCTACCAAATTTAGCCTTTTCTGGAGCCAAAATAATATGAAAGTATTGAGTTTTTCATGATTTTGGTCAGATTTACTTAATACTTAGGTCAGCCACCTAGATCTAGTGCCTTTCATCAAACTTTGCCAGACATTCTGCTTGGTGAGCAAACTTGAAATAGCATTTGAGTTTTGTTTTGTTGCATGTGTTGTTATGAAAGATTCTTGCAACTGCAGAGATTAAAATATCTTCAAAAACCAGGAGACGCTCAAAATTTAGGATGTCATCATGACACTGGGCTGTGTTTTTACTGTGGTACAATATTTGCATCACATCATATCACTTCAGTGCTGCAGATTCTTGGGTTAAATTCATTCATTAAGTATTTCCAGTGCAGCCAGTGAAGACAATGAAGTTAGTTACAGCAGAATTACATCGAGTCTGAATTTGGTCCCTCGCGCCACAAACAGGAAGAAAAATTACCTCTGACGTGTTGGTAAGAGATAGAACTACTTTCCCACATTCTTCAGACTACTTTAATCACACCATTAATATTAACATTGAATTTTGCGTAGGAATTTCATGAACTGTACATGCTTTTCTGGCATTTAATTGCTGCCTTTATGAGCCTGATTCTGCCATTTTTACATATGACTTGTGCTTTACTACATAAATAATCTCATTGATTTCAATGGGACTGAGTAAGTATTGTACTAAATGAATAGTGAGATCACTCATGTACCAAAGTATTATTTCATGTTAAAGTCAGAATTAATTGGTAAGCAACTTGAAAGGAGGAGAATTTTTGGCAAAGAGTTGAGACAGGAAGACCAATTTTTGGTTATTTGTTACATCAGTGGTTTCCAAGCATTTTCCCTGCATGACCTCATTTTCAGATGTATTGTTTCCCACTACTCCAAACAGAATGGAAGTTGCAGTTTAAAAACAGTACCATCTCTGCAGTGTGACCTCACATGTATTGTACATGCAAAGTCATACCTCAAGGAGGATGCTAGTTTGTTTTACAAAACAGTGTCCTCAGGAGTGCATAATCACACACATACAGTGAGTGCAACATCATGCTGCATAGAAGGCTTCATTTTATAGAACAAAATAGCATCC
Source organism: Podocnemis expansa (assembly GCA_007922195.1). Lineage (NCBI taxonomy): Eukaryota > Metazoa > Chordata > Testudines > Podocnemididae > Podocnemis > Podocnemis expansa. Next base: position 32,474,467 of record ML681972.1, on the reverse strand, counting down.
TCCGTATGACATGAGCTCAAGCATATGGTGCATGTGAAGTCACCGTGTGTAGAGAAGACTCTTTTGTGGAACAGCATCCTCTGCATACTCAAGACCCATCTGCTGGTGAAGTGATCCCACTTGGGGTCATAACCCACAGTTTGGGAACTGCTGGATTAGATCATATATCAATCAGCACCACAACACTTCCTAGTGTGAAAAGGTTGCACTAAAATCCTGAACTGTCTTACGTAGTTAATAACACAAATTCAATATTTGCAAAACAAACAAAGAGTCCTGTGGCACTTAAAGACAAACAAATTTGTTAGCCTTTAAGTGCCACAGAACTCGTTTGTTTGTTTTGCTGAACTAGACTAGTGCAGCTGCCCCTTTGGAACTTGGCAGTTTACAAGGCTCAGTATTTGCAGTTTTCTCTAGCTATTTTTATGAGGCATATAGAGACACAGAGGAAACAGTGTCAATACTAAGTTAATATCTGTTAAAGTAAGGAAAAAACAGAAAGCTTTAAGGAGTGACCACCCTAACAGTTTCTAAAAGTTATGTCCAGTAATTCTTCACTGAGAGCAAGAATGAAAAGTTAAAAAGTAATTTCAGTAAATATTAGTTTTGTCTGTAAAAGTGTAGTAAACCAGCACCTTAATTTTGGCACAATTTTTAACAGTAAATATCAGTTTCAGGTGAGCTCTTGAAATCTCAGCTACAGTATATCAAAATGATATATATGTATATAAAACAGTATATGGGGCAGATGGAAATTTAAGCTCATGTGAGCTTTTATGATGTGATGTAAACAATCCAGCCAACGTAGTACTTAGTGTTCTATTTCAGCACTTTGGCTAGGGATCTACAGACAGATACGATGCTGTTACCATTAGTATTACAGTTCTGCTTCATTATTTCTGAAATATTTCTGGGCTGCATCAGAAGAAGTGTTACCAGCAGATCAAGGGATGTGATCATTCCCCTCTATTCTGCACTAGTGAGGCCACATCTGGAATACTGTGTCCAGTTTTGGGCTCCCCACTACAAAAAGGACATGGACAAATTAGAGAGAGTCCAGAGGAGGGCAACCAAAATGATCAAAGGGCTGGAGCACAAGCCCTATGAAGAAAGACTGAAGGAACTAGGCTTCTTTAGCCTGCAGAAGAGAAGACTGAGGGGGGATTTGATAGCAACCTTCAACTACTTGAAGGGTTGCTCCAAGGAGGAGGGAGCTCGACTGTTCTCGGTAGTAACAGAGGGCAGAACGAGAAGCAATGGTTTCAAGTTACAGCTGGGGCGGTCCAGGCTGGATATTAGGAAAAGCTTCCTTACTAGGCGAGTGGTGAAGCATTGGAATAAGCTGCCTAGGGAGGTGGTGGAATCTCCATCTCTGGAGGTGTTCAAGTCCCAGCTGGACAAAACACTGACTGGGATGATCTAATGGGAGTGGTCCTGCTTTTTTTGGCAGGGGGTTGGACTAGATGACCTCGTGGGGTCCCTTCCAACCCTATGATTCTATGATTCTATTAGATTCATTCAGCACTCTCACATGTGGTTTGAACCAAGTTCATGTAAAAAAAAAAAAAAAAAAGAAAAAGACAACTCAAAAATATTTGGAAAGAAAAATATTTCCTAATGTAGCTTTTATATAAAATCTTCTAACAATTAACTGTGCTTTTCAAAATTGTCCCTTTTTCTTTAATGCTTTGGATCCAATCAGCCAATATGGCCTCATAAAGTTCTGATGAAATCACAGGGTTTCATGCCACCCTCTCCTAGGTCTGGTCCATGTACAGTTATTGTACTGGAATAACTGTTTTTATTAAGAGCGTGATTTTTTTTTAACCCATATTCTATACCACTGTACCCCTAGTGAGAGCATAGTTATAATGGTATAAAGATAGCTAATACAGGGAATAGTGAGATGAGTATAAACAGAGGTTAAAGTAAGGGGGAACGCCCCAGAACGCCATTCCGGGTCCCCCTATTTTTAGGGACCCAGCATTCTGGGCCTCTAAAAATAGGGGAATGCCCTGTAATGCTGTGTTCCGGGGCCCCCCATTAATTGGGGGACACACTAGAACGCTGAGTTCTAGGACCCCCTAAAAATAGAAGGGTGTGCTAGAACCAGCACTCTGGCACATCCCCTCTAGGCCTGAGGAAGGGAGGAGCTGCAGGCTCGGGCCAGCCTGGCCACTCCTCCTCCCTTCCCTGAAGCCCGTGTGGCTCTGCCCCTTCCAGCCGGGGTCTGGCTGTTCACTTGCCCAGGCCCCAGCCTCTGGCCTGGGCTCCATTTTGCTGGCCAGCATCATGGCCTTCTGCCCCCGACCCTGCTCTCTGGCCAGGTAAGGGGGCTGGGAGAGGGGTTGGGGCAGTTCGGCAGCAGGCAGGAAAGCATGGGGGCAGGGAGGGTGCATGGGGAGGGGGGAGAAGGGGTTGGGATGGTGGGCTGGGGGGTTAGGAGAGGTGGAATGGGGGCAGGGAGCTTAGGGAGTGGGGATCGGGACTAAAAAGGACATAGGGAAAGGGGTCTGATGGGGGTAGCTGGGGTTGGGGGGCAGTATCTGGAGGGCAGGCATTTGGGGGGGCAGTAGCTGGAGTGTGTGAGGGGAGCCCTGCCCCAGCATGAGGGGGGCCGCCACCAATTTAGGAGGGTTCTGGGGTCCTCCAAATCATACTTTAACCCCTGAGTACAAAGTAACTTTATTTCTATACAACTGGGTCCACATGTGTGAGATTGTACCACTTTAACCATATAGGTATCATTAAAGCAGTACAAAATGCTACACCAGTGTAATGAGAAAGATTCCCTTGTACAGCTTTTGGTTTACTGTGCTTTGTGAGTCATTTAATAAAGGCTGAATTAGTAGCACTATCTATTGAGGTTGCTGGCACAACCCACTACAAAACACAGTTTCCAGTTTTTTATCATCTTTGCCAAACTTAGAATGTTTGGACTAAAATTTTCCATGCTGGGGTATCTGCCTCAGGCTGAATGTTTTGGTTTTTTTGCGGGGTAGGCAAAATTTCATCCAAAACAGTTCAGTCATTTACGAGAATGAGGCTAGGAAAAAGAATTGTTGTTCATGTGAAAAAATGCAAGCAACTTTTTGTGTATAAAGAGCTCTAGCATCCCCATGCCTTGGAACAGGTACTTGGAATTTAGCAGGGGGTGACTGATGAATTTTGGCATCCCTGTGAAAATCTGCATACAAAAAAGAAAAAAAAAATCACAAGTTGAATACCTTCAGAGTTTTAACAGCTATATTCCCAGAAGATTTTATCTGCACTAAGCATACCTGGGGCTGAACAGAACCTTTGCTAAAATTGCAGTGGTGGGCCGCAGTGCGTTGCACAGGGTCTGGACACCTGAGTGCAGGAAGCTGGGTGCCTCTATGCTCTCACGGACTCACTGACTGGGCCCAGACACCAGAGAGGAGGAAGCTGTTTGATTCAAATCCACATGGAACATGATGGGATAGTAGCAAGATCTGTGAGTCAGCCTGGGAGAAGCAGACTGTGACAAGGATCCTGCTAAGCAGAGGGCAGAAACTGTGCTAGAGGAATGGGGAGAAACTGGGACTAGCTGTGCAAAAAGACTGGAAGCTGGAGAGAAAAAAGGAGTGGGGTAACTGTACTGAATGAGGGAGGGGTCCCATGGAGAAATAGCATGTGATGATGTAATTAAAAATTCTCATAAGGAGGCTGAATAAAGGATGCATAGAGAATCTTCTGGCATTTCCTAACTTGAGTACAGTACTTAGCTTTGCAATCTTAAGGGTTTTTGTTTTTTGACTTTATTTCATTCTTATGATGGTGCAATCCTGAGATGCAGTCGTATCTCATCTTTTTGACTGGATAGTTCTATAAAGATAATAGAGGACCTATGCAACACTAGTTCAGCTCTACTGATATTTGCTCCAGTGAGAGCCCCAGAGTAAATAGACTACCAATACTATTTTCAGCACTATATGGATTTTATTTATTGTATGTAGGATTAGGTAACATGATGATGAATAACAGCATTTGTAGGTAGGGGCTGTCTACATTATGGCCCCCAATACTGCTAAAACTGGTTCAATTTATTTAATCTTTGTAGGGCTGTTAGTCCCATGGCCCGTTTATTTGGTTTGTAAAGGACCCAATCAGCTTGTTCTCATTTTTGCTATCACAGACATGAACTCTACTTTCTTGTATTTTTAACTTCGTTTTCTAAACACAACTGCATGTGCCTACAAACTTAACTCCACCTTATTTATGCTTTTGAAATGGGTTTGTGTTAGGATTTTTTTCTAATAGTGGACAACGTTTCACAGGTTGGTCTAAAACAACAGGAAGTGGAGAATGGCCTGATCTCTGCCCCCATGCCCCCCGCACAAAAGAAACAAAAATATTGTCAAGTAGAGTGGCAGCTCCCAACTTTTCTTTGCCATGGTGCACTTCAAGCTGCAGGTGCTCTTCTTCCCATTCCCAGCCTCTCCCCATGCCTATTGCAGCAGCTATAGGATGGAACAGAGAGGCACAGGAACCAACCTATAGTTCGCACAGGATGGGAGGAAGGAAGAGAGGGAGATTGAACTCTGCTTGGTTGCTCTATCCATGGAGGAGGTGGGGAAGTGAGGCAGATGGCAAATCAGAAGGTGGTCCGCCTTGTTCTCTCATGTATGTTTTCATGAAATTCCATGGCACACCTGGTTGGGCCTAATGGCACATCAACTGGGAAACACTGAAGTAGAGGATTCTAGCTCATGATTCTCAGTAAAAGCAATCAAAATCTCAAAGATCACAAACATTATTTTATGTATTTATTAAGTTTTGCTGTAGTGCTCATGAATGCAGTTTGTGATTGCCTAGCAAACATGAACGAATTAAGCGCCAAAACAAAGTCAAATCAAAGGGGTTGCTAGAAGATAGACAAAAATGTGTGGCATTTGTTGTTATTGGTGACAGATATTCTCTTATTTTTGATATTTGAAAACAAATGTAATGTATTTATTTCTTTAGATGTTTACTTAAGTGGGTGACTTTCTGCACTTGATAAATTTCTTGCTCTTATCTTCATTCAAACAAAAGTGACCGGAAGTTTTAGCCCTTGGTGAAACGGTCTTCTGACCAAATGACTGACTGTTTCAGTCATACCCTTATCTACTTGTTTGTCAAAATGACTGCAATATATACATGAAACAATCTGTATTGTATTTGTGGATAAATTGCCTTCTTCCCCTCAACTCCTCACACTTTTACAAAATCTTTCAACATTTTTGACCTTTTCTTTCCCTCAGAAGTGTGAAACTGATCCCATACCATTCTAAAGAAATAACTGCATTTATTTAAATTGCAGGGCATGAAGAGAAAGAATATTGTTATGCTGTTACAGTTTGCAAGCATAAATGATAGCTACACTGGCTGTGTTACTGCATTAGACTTCAATCCTCTTTAAACAAACCTGAGTATTTCATTAAAAAGGTTCACAACTTTTGAAAGTAGAAGAACATTATATTAAAACTGGCATGGAACAATAAATACTAAATGTAAGTCAACAGGAACAGAACAACAACAAAATAGTATCAACTGACTCCCAGTCACTTCACCATGGGAGTCATTTGATTTATTTCAGTAGTAAACGCAAATATTTTTAAAAAGCAAAAAAAGGAAACAGTATTTCAGAAACCTTACTACTGGCAAAATTTAATTACCATCATCAAATAGTTCATAAAATAGAAGGATTAAGGGCAATTTATCCTGCTTTACTGCTATGTACAGAAGTAAACTTCTTTAAATTGCAAAAAGAACTTAATGGTCAAAACCTTATCTGCATTAAAATGGTACAAATCCATAGCAATGCCAGTAAATGGCATTAATCTAGATTTACCTCATTTTAAATGAGATCAGGATCTGGTCCTCACTCCATACATTGTATTGAACTAAGATCACTTATCATGTTAAAAGCAAGAGGGCCACCCACTTGTTATGATATACAATTCTGGACTGTTATCAGATGTTGTATGCTGAAGTGGTAGGAAGGCTGGTCTAATAGGATATTGGACTGAGACTCAAGAGACCAGAGTTCATTTCCGGGCTCAGCTACAGTGCTCCTCTTGTATAACCTTATGCTAGTCACTTGAGCAACACTGTGCTTCAGTTTCCCCATCTGCAAAATGGGTAGAATGCTCACCTCACAAGGGTGTTGAGGATAAAATCTAGTAATGATTATGAGATGCTCAGATTAAAGGACGACAATGAGGGCCACAGATAAACCAAGAAAAAAAGAAATCTGAGGGCTGTCTTTGGCATTTTATAACTTACTAGCAGAACAAGGAAGTGATTTAAGAGGCTTATATACCTGTTTTTAGTTAATTTATTTGCATTAACTTACTTTTCTGGTTTTAGATCCCTGTAAATGATTCCAAGACTATGGAGGTGGTCTAAAGCCAAGGCCAGCTCAGCTAAGTAGAACTTGACATCCTCTTCTGTAAACATTACCTAGTCAGAAAGAAAGGAAGAACAAGTCTAATTACTGTATGACAGTACGTCGATTTGCTCTAAACAACTGCATGGGAGAATTCTTTGACTCAAGGCTGCAAGAAAGACCATCATATCAGATTCCATTTGTCAGACTTTGTCTGCTCTCACATAAACCTTCCTCCCCAGATTCTCCTTGTTACAAGACAAAATTCTGTTCATTCAGCTACATTTCCTTTCCCCTTAAATCATGCTGCTTTCGTTCTTCTTTTTGGACAGTTCTGATGACAATAACTGCCAACATAAATCAGAGTTGAGCCTCAGTCTACTGACATCAATAGCATAAAGTCAACAGCAAACAGTCAGGTCCTTAGTACCTGCATATATCTTAGTTTACTAAAATCTTGGCGCACGAGTCCCAAATTCGCACAAGCTGAGATAGGGGCCTATTTTTTCTAAAAGTGAACTGAAATGCCTTTTGTTTTATAAATTGCCATATTTCATTCCAAAATATTAACAAACAGAATACGCAGCATGATCCAGAAAATCCACTTGAACTAAATAGGAGCTTTTCCATTGACTTCCATGGGCTGTGGCTCTTAGTTATGATAAGGTACTTAAAACAAGAATTCTTTTATTTCTCTGCTTAGACATAAATGTTACATCAGACACAGAACACAGCAGAAGCCACAGGCAAAATGCCTACAGGACCAGAAGTGGCTCCCCCTCCTCTAGTCTAGTGTGATGGCAAGACCCTGACCTAGAGTCTTGCTAAGGTACAGAAACTGCAGTTACTGGCTGTGAGGCAGAACTCAGGTAGCTGAACAACTTTCAAAGGGATAGCCGTATTAGTCTAGTCTGGCAAAAAAAACCCAAGTTTTACACTCCCTTGCATTTATTTTCATTCCATTCTGTAGGTTCACCCATCTTTGAAGCATCTGACGAAGTGGGATTTTCCCCCATGGAAGCTCGTGAGAAAAATAAATCTGTTAGTCTTAAAGTGCTACACGACTGCTTGTTTTTTTTAGCTGAACAACTGTAGGTTATCCAGATGGCTGCTTCTGAAGTGTCCCCAGAGGAGGTGGGATAATACTGTCTCCTAGAGCAGTTTCCAGCTACGAGATGGGTGTTGGGTCTTGCTTTTGCTGCTGGTGCTCAAGTCATGGCCACGTGCAGACTCATTCCTGTGGTGGTGCAGCCGCTCTCATCGCATGTCTGGGAGAGCAGTGAAGTGAAGAGGAATAGGGGAGAAATGCGAGAGGAAGGAAGGGAATGGCAAAAAGTAGAGATGCTCCTTCTAGGGCAAGGAAGCAGGGAGAGGAGCAGATAAGCAGCTGAGACAGGTGAGAGGAAAACTGCTAGCACCAAAAAGAGGACTGGTGGTCTACTCCCAGCAGTTGTTGAAGGGCACAGTACAGTTCACATTCTGCAGACTGCTGCCTGGTTAGCCTGCACAGCTGTCAGACCCTCTGACTTCTGTTATGTCTCATGGCTGCATCCATTCCCACCTCCACTGGAATCTGTAATGCTACTGTCAATAGACCCCGACAAGGGTTCTGACAGAGGCTTGTACTCTCTGATGAGCTGAGCCAGTAGTATCATTGGAATAACATCCTCCGCCACCATTTCTACTAGCTGATAATTAGAACCAAATTCAACCTAAAATTTAAAGCAGGGGTCTCACACTCAAATCACCACGATGGCCTCATGAGGACTAGTATGTTAGCCCAAGGGCCACACCACTGAAACCTCTTCATACAACGGTATTGCAAATATTGATAGTGATATTGTCATTGCAGGCTACAAGAAATAACTCGAGGGGCCACATGTGGCCCTCAGGCCATGAGTTTGAGACCCCCAATTTAACGTATTGCAACACATTCTCAAACAAACAAAAAACTAAACCAAAACAACACATAACATTTCCTAGTGTTGCTATAAATGAATTTAAAAAGCCAATTTTCAGGTGAGAACGATGTTCTAAGAATTTGGCTTGCATTATTGATGTACCCATCCTCTTTCTCCCCCTTTATTTGCGCCATCCACTTTGCAGCACCAGGTCTGTTCTTTTCCACTGTCTCACCAGGACTGGTGCAAGACCCTTCTCTCCTATCGTTGCAGCTCAGATCCCCATTAGCAGATGTCCTGTGCCTGTCCTCCTCACTGACTCATCCTCTCTTTTCAAATTTTCATTGGAAAACAATTCTTTCATCATCTCTGTCAGTTTTTTCCCCTCTGCTATTTTATATGTCAGAAAATCTATAGGTATTTCACCCTGGGAAGCAATGTGGGACAAGGTCTGTATGAAATGTTCTATTCACGCTAACAGGTGCTGTACCATGAATAATGTATTTTAGTAAGAATAAAAAATTACAGATGGAAAGAGTGAGAAGCCTTGCTCACTTGTCTTTAAATTAAAGAAAGATCAGTGGTGACCACCTTTGCCTGGGGCTGCCGCAATGCAATTATTGGGACAGAAGGACAAAGACAAAATAGCATGGCTAACCTGGTACGACAAGGTGTCCTTGGTCTTTCAAAAAAGAAAACAAGGGGTCCAGTGGCACTTAAAAAATAACAAATTTATTTATTGCAAGAGCTTTTGTGGGGGAAAATCCCACTTCATCTGTTTGTTTTAGACTAGCACGGATGTCTCTTTGGAACTTGGTCTTTCAGTGACTCAGTAAGGGGGCCTCCACAACACTGCTGCATTCTCCCCTAACAATGCCGCTAGATGGAAAAGACCTTGCAGAGCCAACCAGCAAACTTGGGTAAATCCTGGCCCCAGTGAAATCCATGCTAGCTCTGCCGCTAACTAAAATTGGGAAAGATTTTATCCCTTGTGTTTGTGTGTTAATTCCTTAGAATATGGAGTCAGCTCAGGGAGAGAAGGAGCTATCTGGGCATAGATGAACCTAGTTACTATAAGGAGGGGCTGGGTTATTTCCATGAAAGAGGGAGACAAGGAATTTTATGCATCAGAAGACACAGCAGGGAACTTGAGGGGGAGAAGGGGAGGGACATAAGAGTCACCCTGCTAGCCTGTTTGTTTTGAATTCTGGAGTTACTGCAAGGAGTGCAGAGAGAGACTTCTGCTAAGATTGTAAAATATCTGACTGAAAAAAAAAAAAAACCAAACAAAAAAACCCAAAAACAAACCAGAGACCCAAAAGGGATATTGACATTTCAACCTGAGTTTCCTGTGAACTCTCTAGCTACTCAGAACTTGACCCTGCTATGCACGGTCACTTGCATATATGCTTCAGAGTGCGCAGTCTGGGTATACCTTTTCTTTCCATATCACAGCTAGCCTCTCTCTCTTTTTAGTAATAATTTGAGGGTTATTCTATCATAAGAAGGAACTTAAAATGATCTGTTCTTTGGAAGTAAATTGTAATTACATTTTCTAATAATATAGCACACATTATCAGGAACGTCACTTATCATACGATGTACCTACAAATATTAAAAAAAGGCTTAAGGAAATTATAACGAATTACAGCTCCAATTCAGTTACATAGAACGAAAATACACAGAGAGACATACAAATTCTGAAAATGATCCAAGACATTATTTTGTGTCCCGTCCAAAAATCAATGGGCTTACCTCTTTGGAGAGTCTTGTGAAAAGGTCCCCTCCCCGCAGGAAATCTAATATTAGATACAACTTTCCCTCTGTTTGAAATGCTGCATTAGAAAAGAATGGAGATGTTGGTGGCTTTAATCATTACAAAGTCCCCAACGAATGAATACTGAAGATTAATTCTGCATCATTTTCTTACTTTCCTACCATTTCAGCACTCTGCTTTTAGAATGGCATTATTGAAGAGCTCTGTTGGACTAAGCACTGTAGCCCATGCTAAAGGGAACTATCCTGTATTAGCTCATAGACTCTAAGGTCAGAAGGGACCACTATGATCATCTAGTCTGACCTCCTGGGAGATGGAGATTTATTACAAATTCATTCTTTTCCATCCTTAGCATCTGGTTCCAGAGACTGGACTCCAGCTTGCACCCAAATGCTAACATACCCATTTTAGAACCCTGCAGCCTGAACCCCCCCGAGCCAAGTCACCGGATCTGAGGCAGCTTCAGACTTTAATTACTGTGTAGACACACCTTAGGAAACTAAAGCTGCCCTCCATTGCACAGGATGAGGAGAAAAAAAGTAAAACAAGTCAGACTCACATAGTTGTGTACGGGGATAGGCACAACTGTTCAAAATGTTCACAGAAGCCCCTTTGCACTAACAATAAGACTCCTTGGGAATTCAGGGAGCTTGTTGGGCTTAAACAGGCAAATCTAGGGAAGCGTTGCTCTGCATAACTGAAAGCATTATACTGGTCTATAGAAATTTAGTGAGTGCTATCAATTATCAATGATTTGGGATTATTAGATTCTCTTGTTTTCTAACTGTTTCCTAAAGGGACGGGAAAAACTGGTACGTGCATCTTTGTTATGTCACTGGCACTCCTTGGTAACAATATCATTACACCGCACTTCATGTTAAAATTTATTTTGACAGAGGAATAGCAAAGTCTTTCTCAAACTGAAATTTTCCTGCAATACAAGGAAAAGTAAGGCGTGCACATTAGTAACACAGCAGAAATGGGGTAATATTTAGTGAAGTGGCATTCTTATTACATGACACAGATCTGGTTACAATTCCCAAAACACTGTGAAGAATGAAGGCAAACAACATTTTGTAATTGTTACCATAATGAAGCTTGACAATGAACGGATGATTCACTTCTGCCAAAATATCTCTCTCCATTTTTGATCGTACCCGATCCCGAACTAGCAAAGAAAGAACAATAAGAACAGCAATCAGTTAAGAGGCATCATGGGGCACCAGAGACAGCACTGAACTGGGAGCTGAGAGTCTCAGATTCTAGTCATGATTCTGCCCCTGGTCTGCTGGGTGACCTGGGAAATTCACCTGACTTTTCTGTACTTCTTTCCCTGCCCCTATTCATCCGTCCTGTCTATGATGAAAGCATGTTTCTGGGGCACAGACTGTCTCTTTCTCTGTGTTTGTACAATGCCTAGCTCTAGTCTTGGCTGAGCTGTGCGGCAGTAGGGCAATCAGAGGCGTTGCTGGCGCTGGGCACCCCAGGGCACGTGTCCCAAACCCCAGCACCAGTGCCCTGGATCTCCGGCCCAATCAGGCCGGAGATCTGGGGCCCAGCTGCCGTCGGCCGCAGCGGCCCCATCCCCAGCCAGGGATCCAGGGCCCAGCCTCCTGTGGCCGCTTCCGTCCCCGTCCCTGGCCGGGGATCTGGGGCCTGGCTGCCCGCGGCCACGGTGGGCAATCCGGAGCCTGGCGGCATGTGGCTTCTGGCCCTGTCCCTGGCCAGGGGGTAGGGCCTGCAGGCCGGGGGGGGGGGGGGGCGGCTGGCGGGCCGGGGCCAGGGCATGGGCCCATGCCCCAAGTCCCTCCCCCAGCCAGTGACGCCTCTGAGGGCAATATACAGAATAGGAAGCTGATTACTGTTTACAGAACTAAATAATGTAAAATAAAACCATATGAATGGAATATCTAATTTACAATAAACATAACATAAAAACAACTGACCATGGCAAGTTAACCAAGAGATGATGGTAGGTTAACCTTGAATCACAGAAGTGTACTTATGCTGTGCTGGTGTTTAGCAGAAAGGATGACTCATTGAACACCTGGAAACGGTTTATATCAGTGGTTCCTAACCTGTGGTCAGGGGACCCCTGGGGTCCGCGGAGCCCTTCTCTACTGAGATCGGAATCTGGCTGCAGCCCTGATGCTCCCCATCAGGGCTGCCTCTCCCCACCCATGGTGAGCTCCCAGCAGGGGGATGGGGCCACGGCGGCTCCCTGGCAGGGAGAAGGGCAGGGGGCCATAGCCCCCATGGCTTGGCCCCCCAGTGGTGCGGGCCATGGTGGCCACGACGCCGCTTGCCGGCTGTCCTAGTGGCGCTAACAGTGCTGTGGGCCAGAGTCTGCCTGCCTGCCTGGACCAAATTACAAGATCTGCCAGGGGGCTGCAGAGATTTTTTTTTTTCTTCAAAAGTGGTCCCCAGCCTGAAGAGGGTTGGGAACCACTGGTTTAGATGAAATATTTTAAACTCTCAGATACAACTGGTAAAAAAGAAAAGTCTGTGGCTGAGGCAAAACAGGTAACTATTATTCCAACGTGCAGAGATAATTACTGCAAGGCAAAAGCAAGAGTAATGATGAATGAAGAACAAGAGGAAAAAATAATTACAGACATGTCTAGAGTTCAGGCTAATAAAGACAAACTGAAGATCACATAGCAACTGTGTTTAACAGAATTTCAAGACACCAAGATTGCTTCTACTTTTCAGATTAATGACCCTTGATCCTAAAGAGGTATTTTTTTTTCTTTGTCACAGTTTTGCTGGATTTTATAATGAAGTTTTTTTAGTTTTACTGTTCCTTCTCCTTGTATCACATTATTTATTCATCTCTTAGCTGCAGCATCCACCCACTGTGGTGTTAATCTATTTCAGTCAATAATGCATGAGACCTCACTGTGGTTGTGTCGTCACATGGATATGTGTCGGGTGTATTGATAAGTGGGAAGTCAAAGGCTGATTGCCTCTAGCACCCAAGTAATGAATATTTCATGGTGCGATGGAACATTCTTCTGTACAAATGTGTTTTGAAGTTGTTGGTTTATAGCAATGGTTCTCAACCCATGAGTTGTTTGCAGCCCAGTCAGCATATAGCTATGGCATATGTGACATCTTCAGGGCCATATGGGAGTATACATATTGGATGGACATTGTCCACATAATAAACAGAGAGCCCCACTGGTAAATAGACTGAGAACCACTAGTTTATAGACACTGGCCCAAACCAAAATCTAAGCTATGAAAACCTTAAGCCAGAACCCATGCAAGCATGGTCTTGTAATCCTCATTAGCCATTCACATTGCTTCCTCAATTCAGACCATTTTGTAGTAAAATCCAACCAAACCAAGGCCCAAATTCATACCATGAGCAAAGATAGCACATCATACAGACATTCAGTGGGAAACTAGACAGGAGAATACATTTCTCACTCTGTGCATGCCACTACTCACCACTACTTGTCAATAATGAACCAGTGTAGAAATGCTTAGGGTAGAATATTGACTTTTGCATGATATTGATTGATTATGTCAATCAGATGGAAAAACTACTGTGAGGGTTTCCTGAAATCTAGCTATGCAGGATGTAGACAACTCCTCAAACACTCGTGTAAGCCATGCATCAGCCCTGAGCTACAAAATCAACAGGAGACACAACATAAAGGCAGTGGACAGCAGCAGGAGTGGTTTGTCACTCGCCACTGGGTCAGCTGCACATATAAATCACAGGCATAGAAGGACCAACCCACTTTTCACACCACACCACCCATACCACTATACAGCTTGGTGTCTGACAGTAGTGCTGTACAAACTTTTATTTTATTTTTTATATGGCATTATAAGAAGCTTTCGCTTTAAATAACAGCAGTTACTGGTTTGAGGACAATTGAATGCAGCAGCTGAGGGGAGATGGGCCAATATTTGTGATGTGTGTATACTTACATCACATCCATGTGACTATAGACATGCACAATGGCAAGACTTGCTCATGCCATTGGAAAAAATGAGAGTCCTGTGGCACCTTAAAGACTAACATTTCTTTGGGCATAAGCTTTCGTGGGCTCCAACCCACTTTGTCAGATCCATCTGATGAAATGGGCTGGAGCCTCTGAAAACTTATGCCCAAAGAAATCTGTTAGTCTTTAAGGTGCCACAGGACTCTCGTTGTTTCTGCTGTACACACACTAAAATGGCTACCCTCTGGAAATCATGCCGTTGGGTATTTCTCATGACACTTTGTCAAGGTGGTGTGTTTTTAAATGAGTGCAAGGATCCTGTTGTGATGGTGAGAGCATGGAGGGCAATGTGCTGTGTCAGGGCAGTACTAGATGAGGAACAGGAGATATAATAGAAAGGCAGCAACAAGGTGGGAGGAAGTCTGTGCAGACACTTGGCTGAGTAAAGAGGAAACTGAATTGAGTTTGAGGAGCCACCAGCATAAGGGGTTTCAGTATCACCGACATCTGCCCCTTAGCCCCCATCCTTATTAGTCAATGTTTCTGTGGACTGCAGATCTGTAATCTCTCATATTCTTCATATGACAGCATCTATTTTGAAAACCAGTTTCAGGATTTGGCTAGCAACACAGGACTTAACCTGGTTACATGATGTGTGATTATCTCTGTGCTACATTTAACAGTTCCCACTAGGCCTATCTGGCTTAGATCATTAAATGTAATTCACTCAGGCAGTAGTCACATATTTTGGAACTTCATCAGCCTGTCATGTTGCAATACCATCTGCCTCCCCATGTGGAGACAGAAGCTTCAGTGTGTATATTTGATACTGGGGAGAACACTACTTCTCCACAGAACATGCATCACAGCATTTCTGATGCCTGCTGGGTCTGATGACCCCTTTTCATATTGCTTTCTGATCTCTCATTCCTGCCACAGTAGCAACTTAAAAGACTGTTGGGGCACCCATGTACTTGGGTTGCTAATTAGGGGTACAGCTTGACACATAGGTGAATGATATGCTCTCTCCACTTCTTTGGATTACATATTTCTTGGCATGAGTACCTTTAGGACAGCAATTATGTGGGCCAACTTCTGGCATCATATTGTCACAGCATCTGTTATTTAGCCCATTGCTCAGATGCTTTCTCACTTTCTGTGGCAAAGCAGATCCCTCTATTCCCCTCCTCCCACATTGCCTCTCTTACCCTGTTGCTTTGGTGTATCAGGGACATGCATGTTTTTAAATTCATGTTTCTTCTGTGGATTAACATTCCTTAGACTGGGGGAAGCTGATGGCTTGCTATTCTATCTTGAGTATATGTATGGCCATGGCAACATAATATTTTAGTGCCATACCAGGTTACAGGCAAGATAAATTAAGACACACTCCCTCTCTCCCCCACCACCCACGCTATGCAGGTTTTCTGGTTGCATAGCAGGTCAAGTTTTCTCTGTTTCTCTCTCATTCTAGCACTTGCCACATGCCCAAGCTCTTCCTTCTCTGATCTCCATTTTGATGTATGTGGGGCTAGTCTCCATGGGAAAAGGCCTTCCTGAACAGGGTCAGGCTTTGACTCAGTTTGAGCTCCTCTAGTAAAGTCTTCCAGAGGTGGGGTCCTATGTATGAAAATGCTCTGCCTGCCACACAATGCAGTTTGTTGTTAGTGTCCAGAACTGGCCTCAAACTTCAAGTGCCCACATCCTGGCTTATAGGAAGTTAGCATAAATGGGTGACATTTATTTATTGTCTGTAATCTGAATCATCTCTGGCCCAGTCATTCCAGATTGCTCGGTCTTGGCCAGTCTGGGATTAGCCTCTAGATCCTATGGGGGAACGATTAGTGCAGTTGGAACAACTGGCATGGGGAGAAGCTGCATCTTGTTAAATTCACTCAGTCTCCTCCAAAACAAACTTGTCTATGAAAATGACCTATTCATATAGATCACTTTACTCTGCCATGTTGGAAGGCTAAGTTTCCTGTAGTATGGGTCACTTCAGTGCATTCCCATCATTTAACTGTAGCAAGGGTACTCTTCAGGTCTTTGAGGGACTATGTTATCCAGGCTGTACTTGTTCTAGACTTCTCTTGGTATTAGGCAGAGGATAAGTAACAACAGATTGTTCAAATATCCAAACCCTATCTCTAGTGCCTAATTGCCCCTTTTTGGATTTGCACCTCTTACAGAAGTAACAGCATACACAGGAAACGGGAATGTATAGTTTTTTTGGCAGGTGATATGTATACTAATACAAGATATTTACTTATCTGCATAAACAGTTTGTTCACTGGAAATGGTGCCCATTTGCTGAACTCCAAGTGACAGGAAAGCTTTAGTCCTCTGTATCCATTACCGGATTTGAGCCAAATGTGTGTTTTGCCTCTCAGCTTTAAGCCACACAACAGAGCTGGAGAGAATGTTATTTAGATGAGCAAAGCATCCCAAACAGCGCAAGGCAAGCTTGATGTTCCATCAGTTCACATCCCAACAAGTTTTATGCTGGGGGTGGTATGCGAACCAGTAAAGTGAGGGATCTGATGGTCTAGAGGAATAAGCACCAGACTGAGATTCAGGAAGTCCTGAACACTAATCGTGGCTGCGCCACTAACTCATTTGTCCCATCTAGTGTAAATACATTATCTATAAATTACTTCTGCTACCCCAGCTGGCACGAAACAGAAGGAATTACATTGTCATGTCCTACAACAATATGGAGAAAGTGTATACCAATTTGTAGTAAAAATTCATTTATGTTAATATGATAAAGTTGGGAGGAGAAACTTAAGCAGGGGGGAAGGGGGGCAGATTTAGCCAGAGGGTTGATATAGTTTTTCCAGCTACAAGGGACTGAAGTGAAAGGGAAGAGAAATAAGATTAATGCAACGTGTAGTCCACTAGAAAAAAGAAGTTTCATTTTTAGACACAATCAATCGCCCCCCCCAAGAAAATTAAACCAAAAAATTCCCATTCCTTTTAACTGAGTTATTTACTGACATTAAATCTGGTCAAGAGTTAAAGAAGAAAAAAGGATTAATTTTCAGCACATGCACCTTGGGCCAAATGTCTGCCCCAGCTTCCAAAGTCTATACACTGCTAACTATAGACCATGTCATGAGAAAGGCTTCCTTGATGTGGAAGCCACAGAAGGTCTACCAGTTAAGTTGGACTAACACAAAGGAACCTTTAATTAAACAAATTGGAGTTTAGATGACATGCAAAGAAAAATATTATAGAGGAGATACGGTAGTTTCCCCCATTAAAGTACTGATTAAAATTGGTAGGTAATCTAGCACAAAGACAAAGAAACTTGCCTAAGTGTTCATGATTAGATCTCTGTAGTGATAATATCCTGTCTCCACTGAAGTCAGTGAGGGTTTTGATCACTGATTTCACAAGTGCCAAGATTTCCTTTCTGGATTCTTGGATGAGTTGGGCCAAGTGCTGCCCTCCAAACTGTGCCCTTCTAGTCCCCATGGCAGGGTAAGTTTCAGGTTTACTTAATGAAAATTGCTCTCAAACCAGCATATCCCATTTGTGTTTTATCAGCTTTGGGGACTATGGGTATTATTATTATTTTTTAGCTGCCATATCTCTAATATGGAGGAGTTGATGTTTGTATTGTAGATCACTGGAAAGGTCATTTACTATTTTTTGCCAGTAAGGTTTTGAATTTTGCCTGTGAAACTGGTGCTAAAAGGCATTAATTTATTTTCATTAGCTAGTATATATGCAAACAAATGCAATGAAATGTAGTAGAACTGTAAAATTATATTAATTTATAAAGAAAAACAAAGCAGTGTTAAGAAAGGGAAGGTTAATAATGTTAAATGATATTTGCTTTGAAACGACAACTTATCATTATTTCTTTGATGGGTAGCTGCACAAGAGAGAAAAAGTGTGTTTGGGAGGAGGTTGAGCGTAAATGTCATAGGATGCAGTAGTTTCTGCTTGTAGTGGGAGCTACTGAGCTGCATTTGAACGAAGAACATTTAACTTGTCCTCCTTAGCTGCTCAAACCTTCCTCAAACTAGTTCCTACTGGGGTGGTATATTTCCCAAGCTTGGCCCTAGCCTGAAGTTGAATTTATTCAACAGGTAAGAACAAAACTGGCTGGACTATTTTTCAGTTATGGAATCATGGAAAAAAGCCACACTTCACTGACAGGTTCCAAATAACCGTTTTCTTTTTCTGGCTTTGTAACTCAAGGGGTAAAAAAAAAAACAAAAAAAAACAAAAACAAAAACAAAAAACAAAAAAAAACCAAAACCCAAGCCAAACCAATCAATCACAGGATGAAGCTACAAATGTCTACCTCACTTGTGTAGTCCTTATTGTGGGAGAAAAAGCACATTTGAAGAAGCTGGTTCAGGAGTTAAGTAACAGGGCTGAATTTACTTTGCTTGCTTATGCCCTCTTAAACCAGGGTAAAGGGTGGCAAGGTGACCACAAGTTCATGTGCACTGTGGGTGGCCAACAGCCGGGCACTTCTGAGCTTAAACTGAGTGGTGCCAGCTGGGGAAGAGAGGTTCAACAGGAAACGGGGCTAGGCACACACAGTTGCTCTATCGCTGCAGTGCAACAGCTCCTAAAGAATCCTGGAACCTCCAACAAAGGAAAATAGGCCCTGTCCTCTGACTAGGGATGAAACCCATTTAGCGCACAGCCAACACCACAAAGAACTTCTGCCTTTGCCATCTGGGGTCAGTATGGCACACGCCTATTTAACATAAATTCTCTCATGATTTGTAGAATTTTCCACTTCATCTCCCCCAGTGCCTCAGTTAAAGTAGGCTGAGAAAGAGAAGTAGGGGGAGTTTGATATGGGCATCTCTGGGGAATTCTTTGATTATGGGTAACTGGATCCACATGGCTGAGTTAAGGATTTGACAAATGTGAAGTCTCCCCACCATGAAAATCTTTGGTAGGTTCACATTTGAAGGACGACTCCGAGAAAGAGAATTGTCAAGCCTACACATTTTGTGTTAGTGCTACACAGCAGGAATTTAGAACAGCTGATGCTGAGGGTTTCAATGGAAAAAAAGTGAGGCACCTGAGTCTGTTTGTAAGGGGGTACTTAAGGCACCTAAAATTATGGGCTTCTGGTTTAGCAGCCAGATGCCTATATACATGCTGTTAA
The DNA here is from genome assembly GCA_007922195.1 of Podocnemis expansa. NCBI lineage: Eukaryota > Metazoa > Chordata > Testudines > Podocnemididae > Podocnemis > Podocnemis expansa. The sequence goes on along the minus strand of ML681972.1, from coordinate 32,455,302 downwards.
TGATAGCTAGATCACAATGTCACCATTTAATTTTTTTATGGGGGGCAGTTCTAGTGGCTCAAACACCCAGGTTTGAAACTGGGATGCACAGAGCCAAAACCACAAGCAGCTACAGTTTAACTTGGAGACAAGCCTCCATAGCCAGAGGCTTTAACAACTCATCTACTCTGTAGAGTGGTGCAGAGGGAGGCTTATATGACACTAACACAGTTATATGTAGGCCTCTGTTCAGTGGCAAACATTTTCTGTGAATAACTGTTCAAATTCAAAACAATTTAATTTTGACTATGATCATAACATTCCTGTGTTAATTTCCCATGAACACCTCACAGTTTGACCCTTACTAACAGAAAGAAAACTTGAAAATAGCTTCTGAAAGGAAACTCCACATTGCATATTTAATTAAAAAGTTCATAATTCACACTGGGTAAAATTTTCAGAAGCACCTATATGATTTAGGAACTGAGGACCCATTTTCAAAATAAACTTCAAGCTACATTTTAAAAGATATTTAGGCACCCAACAGGAAATTCAGAAGTGTCTCAGTGCCTAACTCCCATTGCTTTATCATAGAATCATAGAACCATAGCGTTGGAAGGGACCTCATGAAGTCATCTAGTCCAACCCCCTGCCAAAAAAAGCAGGACCACTCCCACTAAATTATCCCAACTAGAGTTTTATCCAGTCCAGCCTTAAACATCTCCAAAGATGGAGATTCCAGCACCTCCCTAGGTAGCCCATTCCAATGCTTTCCCACCCTCCTAGTAGGAAAGTTTTTCCTAATATCCAGCCTCGACCTCCCCCCAGCTGCAACTTGAAACCATTGCCCCTTGTTGTATCCTGTGTTACTACTGAGAACAGCCGAGCTCCATCCTTCTTGGAGCATCCCTTCAGGTAGCTGAAGGTTGCTATCAAATCCCCCCTCAGTCTTCTCTTTTCCAGGCTAAAGAAGCCTAGTTCCTTCAGTCTTTGTTCATAGGGCTTGTGCTCCAGCCCCTTGATCGTTTTTGTTGCCCTCCACTGGGCTCTTTCTAATTTGTCCATGCCCTTTTTGTAGTGGGGAGCCCAAAACTAGACATAGGATTCCAGATGGGGCCTCACCAGTGCTGAATAGAGGGGAATGATCACATCCCTCGATCTGCTGGCAATGCTTCTTCTTATGCAGCCCAGTATGTCATTGGCCTTTTTGACAGCAAGATCAGACTGTTGACTCATATCCAGCTTCCCATCCACCAGGACCCTCCAGCTCCTTTTCTACGGTGCTGCTACTTAGCCTGTAGCAGTACATGGGGTTTTTCCATCTCAAGTGCAAGACTTTGCACTTGTCCTTGTTGAACCTCATGACATTTCTATTGGCCCACTGCTCCAATTTGTCAAGGTCTTCCTGAATCTTCTCCCTGCCCTCCATCGTGTCTACCGTTCCCCCTAGCTTGGTGTCTTCCGCAAACTTACTGAGTGTGCAATCAATCCCATCATCCAGATCATTAATGAAAATATGATGCATTAATGAAAATATGCAACTAACAAATGCTCACAGCAAGCTTGTTTTGAGCCGGCTGTATAAGAAAGCGTGTGAAGAAACATAGGATTAATTGTGAATTTCACAATTTACACTCAAGCATTCTGTCAAAAGAGAGACAAAATCCAACACAATTTAACTACTCAGGTTTACCCAGACCTGAAGAACTTTGCCTCTCACCAACAGAGAAGTTGATCCAATAAAATATTACCTGAGCCTCCTTGTCACTCAAGTGTAACAAAATGGTAGACAATACAGAGTAGTGGACACAGAAGTAAAGCTATTTAAGACTTTTTTTTAAAGCTCTCTCTGTTGCATCTGAAGGAATGTTTAGAGAACTAGATTCTAATCTCAAATATGCATGCATGTCATGGAAGATAAACTAAATGAACAGTGGTTGGGGCTCTAAATACAAAGCAATATACCATATATACTCATGTGTAAGCTGAGATTTTTGTGTCTGAAAATCCTCTTTAAAAAGGGCACTCGGCTTATATGTGGGTCATAGAGCAGAAAGCAGCCCCAACGCAGGAGTTTTAAATCTCCTGCCCTGAGCATGCTCTGGGGAGGGAGGAGCCCCAGCCTCTGTCTAGCTGCCAGAGTGGCCAGGTAAGCAGGCTAGGGGGTAGGGAGGGGATTGGGGATGGCAGGGAAAGTGGTGGCATGGCTTGGGGGTTAGGGAGGGTGCCAGTGACAGTGAGGGAGGTGGCGGCATGGCCTCAGGGTCTGTGAGGGTGCTGGGGAGTCCAGGGAAGCTGGCAGTTCAGGGTGGGGTGTTAGAGGCCCAAAGCCACAGAGGGATCTTGGCTTATATCTGGGTCACCTATTTTTTCCTGTTTTTGGGGCCCAGAACTGACCCGTGATTATATATGATAGGCTTCCTAACCAAGATCAGAACCTGGCTCTAATGGCTCTGCTTTGAAAGAAAACATGCATTACTCTTGCCCCATCTCCCCACCCCCGGCAGATAGACAATGACACTAAAGGTACATCTTCACTGAAAACAATTTTTCTTAATATTTTAATTTGGGTTAGCATCCCCAAGAAGTTCATTTAGGTTAAAAATAGCAGTAAAGACAAGCCAATTCTCTGAATTTGAGCTGCTAATCTAAGATGAAACCAGAGTTGCCTTATCTTCGCTACTATTCTAACCCAAGTGAAGATATACCCTATATTGTCTAAAATGGTAGCCCTTGGTTTTACACCTTATCATCATAGGGATTGGTTATAATATACAGAAAAAACCCCAAAGCTATATTACTGTCACCTGAATAATGAAGTGTAATGGCAACAGCTTGCAGAGAATGCCATTGAAGATATCTGTTTCTTTCTCCTTTCCCCATGAAGGATTAGCTACTTCTCGAAGAAAGACTTCCCGCCCCATCCCCCCAAATGTGGAGCCATGAGGGATGAGAAAAGAGAGATAAAAAGCGAGCTTGTGTACTTTAGCTTAGAGCTGTGCTATACAGGATTGACCAGATAAACAGAATCATGAAGCATTCTTTCTCAAAGGGCACTCAGAAAAATCAATAATGGCACAGGCCGTACTTTAAGAGCTAAAGTATGGATGAAGGTCCTCTCAACATTATTCTTATACAAACCAACAAATTCCACTTCTAGGATTTCTTTTTTTTGTAAGTCACCTATCAGTAGACCAGCAATATCCTTGATTTAAATTATGGGTTGGAATGAAAGGGGTCTTTAAAATAACCCAAAACCTCTGATAATGCGGTTCACTCACTATGACACAGCTATCTTTGTTTAATAAACAAGGAAACTGAGGCACTGACATTTAGTGGCTCTCCAAGGTCATGCAATCCATCAAGTTCAGGAGGAGAACCCATGTTTTCTCATTTCCTGCTTTAATCACTAGATAACTGCATCAGTTTGAAAAAGTCTTAATCAGAAATTTGACTGAAAACAAATGTAAATTAGTTTATTATGAAAATCATTTAATTCCATGAAAAAATTAAAGGACAAAATATCACATTTGCTATGAAAGAAAAAAGTCCCTATGCAGAGATGGTGTTTTAAATTTTAAATGTACACTTCCCCCACACTCGTCCCCCATTCAACTGCAATATACCCAAAGTTCCTCAAAGGTAGATATGCCAATTGGCCAAATTTTGTGCCAACATTTACCACATCCAATACTAATGGGGCCAGTTGTTGGATATGTAGGAGTACATTAATAAAATGAGTGATGAAGAATAAAGAAATCTGCCAGGGATCAGGAGAGAAGAGAGGACTAATAGAAGCATACACTTGGATACACATGAAATGTATCTTTCTGTTCTACATTCACAGTTGGATCAGTCAGCATAGACAAAAAATGCTCTAATTTCTCAGCACAGCCTCAGCAGAGCCGTAGTTTTTGATTACATAAATTGTTTATTTAGAATTATTTGCCTTATTTGACATGATTTGCTGTCAAAAGATGCATGCAATATTGGATTTTGGTCTCAATTTCTCCTGTAACCTATCCTTATTTAATGTTATAGTTTCCTTAGCTGCCTAGATATGTGATATTACTATTATTACTGCAAGCCACACCAGCACTTACTACATTAACTGCCACTGACAGGCAATAATTACTCACGTTATAGGAATCACTGAATTTTAAAACAAGAAATGAACAAATAAGCCAGGCATTATGGCTACAGGAGGCTCAGCTAAATAGGATCAATAATTGCTCTGGAAATTGTTATGATCATGAAGGGAGGAGTTAGACGATAATCTATACAGTATTTAAAAAATGAAAAATTACTTACAATGACTACACAGTAGGATGACCTCTTTTTCCTCAGTAAGACATGCGTTCTCCCTTTGAACATTTAGTACCAGGTTATAGAAATTAGATAGGGAAAAGACCTACACATATTACATTATTTACTCCAAAGAACATCCCCTTTGCGTTGCTGTGGTGCCACCATTTCTCCTTTGAGCCTTTAATACCCCTTACTATTACCATCATGCTGAGGTGCTGACTAGCAGGTGGCTTGCTTACAATGAAAGGTCAGAACTCACATCTTTCTTACCCAGAGCCCACGTTTCATACCCATTGAATGTTCCTGAAGTAAATGACAGTCTGCCTTGGGCTTGTTACTGTGATGTCACTCAGTCAACACGAACAACAAAGAAATCGATGAACCAGCCACCCAGGAAAGGGAGGAGGTCTCAAGGTGGCATGTTTAATGCATCCAACCTGGTGTAAATCAATCATAATTTATTTTCTTTGCTCTTAAAAAGACACTCAGGTCAGGTGGGTGATACAGACACAGTGTAAAATACTTGGCTTCATTTTGCTACAAAGGGTAAAAATGGCAATGTTTTGGTTTTTATTGCCAATATTTTCTGTAGTATTTCACAGAAGTGAAAAATGCAGTTTTTAGGGTAAAACTGTTGAGTCCTCCTTGAGTTGTCCACAAAAATCCAGAGAGACCCATAGTAAAATCCTCAATCCCAATCTGCACTCTTCACACAGGGTAGGGAGGCCAGACTGACACAAAACCATTGAACAAGGCCCCAGTTCAGGCCAAAGGAAGAGTCTGTCAGTGCAGGCACTGTGGCAGATGGCCATAGGGCTGGTTTCCGAGTACCCACTTACGAACCCCTGACATAAAGGGCATGCTGGGATGAGGGCTGAAATTCTAGGCAGTGCTGCAACATATAGGGTAGTCCTGGGAGGCTGACTCTGGTTTGAATGGTCTTTTGGGCTAATGTGAAAAATCTTTCTAGTTCCAGGGCAACCCAGGACTTGAACAACACGAATGGTGGATTTTTTCAAGTGACTTCATGTTGTGACTAAATTTATAATGAAATATTGAACAAACATGGTTAAAATTCACATTGACCGAAGTCCCTGTTTTGGCCATGACCACACTGAATGAACTTTTCTATTCACTCTAGATCAGAGGTGGGCAAACTACAGCCTGCAGCCTCTATCTGGCCCACCGGAGCCTTTAATCTGGCCTACCGGCTGAGCCCTGGCCCCATCCCTTCCTACCATGTGTGTCCAGCAGACCCTAGTTGGAGTGAGACATTGTTCTTCCCTCTGGGCTCCACTCCCTCCCTCCACTCATCAGCTGTGGCTGCATTTCTAGCTCTGGCCAGGCCCTCTAGTGCCAGGGGAAGGGTGAAGCCAAGAGGAGGAGCACTGATCATTTGGGCTCCAGAGCTCAGCTGATCAGCTCTGTGCTGCTCCTACCCTGGGTTCCATCCCTTCCCCTCTCGGCTCTTGGGGACCCCAGCCAGAGCACAGCAACAGCTGATCAGTTCTGATCAGCTTTTGTTGCCTCTGTACAGCTTTTGTTGCCCCTTTAGCGTCACAGAGCTCCACTGCTGCCCCTCATGGCTCCACCCTTTCCCCCCAAAACTCACCGTCTTAGCCCCACCCCCTCCTACCATATGGGTGGTGTGGCCACTCCCCTCAAAACTCCTCCTCCTAGCCCTGCCCTGCGGAGTATAGTCACTTCCCCTCAAGCTCTGCCTCTCCACTCCACTTTTCCCCCCCCAATGCCTCCCATGGCCCACTATGAGAGGCCATACATACCATGTGGCCCTCTGGCCAAAAATGCTGCTCATGCCTGCACTAGATGCTATTCAACACATTGAACACTTGTTCTTTTGGACTTTTTGCTTCTGGTGAGCAGAAAATTCTACATGTTCTAGCAAAATGCCCTGGGCAAAGATTTAGTTATATAAAGATAATCAAATGTTTCACGTTATAAATAAAAATGGATACATTTCATTTGTCCCTAAACAAGTTCTAAAAGATCACATGATAAACAAGGGCTGTGACATTTAAGTACCTCTGCCCCCATATCTACACACATGGGACCTACGTAGGTCAGCTACTCCATCAAGGGCTCATTCACCCGCTCCTCTACCAACATGATACATGCCATCATGTGCCAACAATGCTCCTCTGCTCTACATATTGTCTAAACTGGACTGACTCTGCCCAAAATAATAAATGGATAAAAGTTAGGCATCAAGAATGGTACCATTCAAAAACCAGTAGGGGAACACTTCTATATACTGGACACTCTGCAAAAAACATGCTAGTTACAGTACTTCGGGGGGGTGGAGGGGGCTTTAAAATCAGATTGGAAGGTGAAACTGCAGAATTGGAATTAATATGCAAACACCTTATTGAAGGTGATTTCCCTTAAATCACCCTTCGCAGCTCTTGCTTTCAACTCCTGCCTCCCTAGTCCACAGTTTGAATCCTAATAGTTTATTTCTTTTAAAGAGACAGCCTAGCTATCTATCGCTCTAGATCTGTTTGAGTTAACCCTGTGACCCCCCTTTCTCTGTGTGTATATATGTATGTATGTATATATTTACAGCTAACAAGCTATATTTTTCATTTCAGCCATCTGACAAAGTGGGATTTTCTCCCACAAAAGCTCATGTGAAAAATAAATCTGTTAAAGTGCCATACGACTCCTTTTTTTTTTTTGCTGGACTAAACTAACACGACTATCCCTTTAAATATCAGAAAGCAGTCTTGTTAATGAGATCTAAGAGTCTCTAGAAGCAATGGGAATGGAAGTGAGTGGAGACACATCACTTGACACATTTTAAAACCAGACTAGACTCCCCCCGCCCCCAGCCACAAGTAACAAAACAAAACATTAACAACAACAAAAAACACCACACGCAACCTAGCAGGTGTGTAACATTAACTAAACCAACCTGCTGTGGCAGTAGAAACTAGATGACCTAATACTTTTAGGTCTTGTCCATCTGTAACTTTTATGGTTGCATTAGAGACTCAAAGAATTCAATTTTCATGCAGTACTACTTTCTGAAACTTTTATATTCTACTATAATATGGAGATTTTTGGAGATGCTGCTGAAATTGCTTATAATTTTCATTATTCAGACAGAGATCTGAGAATCAATCTAATAGTTACAGTAAAAGAAAAAAGAGAGAAAATTAAAATGACATCATTAATAGACTTGAAAAAGTCAGGTGAGAATAATTACAAAACCTAGCTGTTACAGAATGCCTCATCAGCAGATCTCAAAAGCACTTGACAATGAAGTTCAGTACCTTATCTGCATTGTATACATGGGGAAACTGAGGCAGAGTGGCAAAATGACTCATCCAAGGTCACCTAGCAGAAACTGGCAGAGCCTGGAATAGAACCAAGGTCTTTAGACCACCCAGACCAGTATTTTATCTTTAGGCTACACTGCCTCTCATAAAACATGCAATTGTAATTTTTTTTTTTTTAAGGGAGAAGGTTTACAAATGCCTTGGGATAGTGAGATGGTGTATTAAACACTGCTGAGCCTACTCTATCTCCATATCTGCATCCAAAACAAAGAGAGAAATTATCAGATTTCAACAGAGCTAAAGCATAAGAAGATATTATCACTGGATAATAATTCAAAAGAAACGGTCACATTTTTCTTTAATAATTATATGGGAATAATTTTATCACTCAGCAACTAGCTCTTCTCCTCATGCATACAAATACAGTTCCGCATTTCCTTATAGCCTTACTTACTTTTAGCAAGAATTTACTTGTTTCTACCTGCAAGCTAAGTGTGGCCATGCTGGACACAGAATCATTGCAGTCACTGTGAAGACACCCTCACCCCCCAACCCCCCAAAATCAGCTCTTGCTAGGGAAACCACATGTAAAAGATTTGTGGGTGAGATTACAATGGTGAGTGGAGGTTAGGTTGGCCTGGCCCTAGCAGAACGCAACTAAAATCATGGTATCTCTGCCATTTTGGTTTGGTGGTTTGGAGGGACCACTTTTCTGGGTTTGTTGAGACTTAGCTACCACAGAAAGAGCAGACTGAACATGTATGATTCCAGTAGACTGGTCTTTAATTAAGCAGCTGAACCAAGCAATTTTGTGTGAGTACAACTGCTTCCATCAGTTGTTGTAGGGCTAAATGAGGTAACAAAGAAAGAGGTCACCAGCTGTATGCTGATCCCTTTTGATCCGGGTAAGAGTTACTTGACATGGGCTGTGTACCGCACATAGGCAAAGAAAGGGTTAATGGGGATCTGAGAGGCTAAGTGTGCTGTCTGGCTGAACCTGGACAGCGGGCCAGGCTTAATTCAAGATGAAGTCCAAGAGGGGAAGAAAGCAGGTAATTAGTGTAAAGGCAAGTTCCAAAAGGGCAGCTGTGTCAGCCTAGTTCAGCAAAACAAACAAGAGTCTACTGGCACTTAATGACTAACAAATTTATTTATCACATGAGCTGTCATGGGAGAAAATCCCACTTCGTCAGATACTTCCAGATTGAGAAGTACAGCTGAATGGGAGGAAAATAAATGCAAGAAAATTTAAGTTATAGAATCAGGTCAGACTTAAAGCAAATCAATGTAGTTGTTAAGATTCAAACAGTGGAGAACACATCAGAGGGAGATGATAGAAAAAGGAAAGCAAAATTACCTGTTGTAATCAGTAAAGAAACTATAGTGCCTATTTAACCCTAAATTGATGGTGTAAAATCTTCGCCTGCTCTTTACAAGGACACTAGGCTGGAACCCAGAGTAGGACGACGACCTGGGCTCAGAAGCTGGCTACAAAGACCTTTTTAAGTGCATTAGACTTAATTGTTGGCCTTTGTTATAACAGAAGGCTGGAACTAAAGGGAGATATGGCTGGAGGGCTGAGTGATGGGAGAGCAGAGAAGGACTGGAGTAACCATCCAGGAGGCTCTATACAAACAAATGCTGCTCATGCAAAAAATAAATCTGTTAGTCTTAAAGTGCCACACAACTCCTTGTTGTTTTTACACTAACCCCAGCCACTCTTCTATAGTCCTTTAGAGCAGCAGTCTCAAACTCAAATTACCATGAGGGCTGCATGAGGAACAGTATACTAGCCTGAGGGCTGTGCCACTGAAACCTTTTCATACAATGATATTGCAAATATCAGTAAGAATAGTGTTGTTGTGGGCCACAGGAAATAGCTTTAGGGGCCACATGCGGCCTGCAGGCCATGTGTTTGAGACCATAGTTTCTCAGTCTGTGGTACTCATACTCCTGGGGGTTTGCCAGATGCAGGCTGGGATAACTGTGGAAGCTGCCAGCTTCCCCTGGTTTCAGCTCCCAGCTGGGAGGCACTTAAGTGTTGGCATACTTGTTAAAATTTTCAGAAATTAGAGGGTACTTGCTATTTAAAGACTGAGAAACCCGCTTTAGAGGGGAAATGGATACAGAGTCCCTAGTCCAAGGAAATGTGTATGTTTAAGAGTTATTCACCACTCATTCTTACATGTACTGCATGACATTAAAGTACCTACTTATCTATCTATATTTATGTCCTGCATACTTGTATTAAATTTAATTTTTAGTCTTACAGCTCACTACCTATATCATGCACAAAACCAAACAATTTGTCATCTACAAAGACTAAGCAACAATCTGAATGCTGTCAACATGAAGCTCCTTCCTGAGTGCAAAAGATGGCTTTGAGCTAATCATGAGCGCAATCCAACTATCCTTGCCTGGAAACTATGCTACAATGTGAATGTCTGCTACACAGCCAAGGGACACCATGCAGTTACCTGCCAAAATAGAAACGTTGCCCAAATGTGGAAATAAATTGGCATTATCAAGCGTACGCAGTTTTGTTGTGGCAGTGATGGTCCCAAGATGTTAGTTAGATAGAGGTGGATGAGGTAATATTTTTTTACTGAATCAACCTCTTTTGGAGAGAGACAAGCTTTCAAGCTCCTCAAAGCTCTTCCTCTGAACTGGAAAAGGTGCTCAGTATCACAACTAAATACAAGATCAAACAGATGGTTTACCATAAGTAGCTAGCCCTCAGTCTAAGTGACCATTCAGTGTGAGGTGGACCTTTAACACCTCAGTTAATGGTCACAAAATAGCACAAAAAGGAGTATCAGTGGGGTAGAGATTCTAATGAAACATAAATCCAGTGGTTTTTCTTAAGGGCATTATTTTTAGTGTCTGGCAAAGCTATGTATTTAAGCTTCCATGCTAATCTTTTGAAAGCGTTGTGCAGGTTTCCTTTGAGGGTGACGAATGAGAAGTCAGATGCAGAATGACCGCTTTGTGAAAACTGTTCACCACAGGTGATAGGGTGTTTTTTGTTGTCTTTTATCGTTTTCCTCTGCAAGTTCATTCGAGTGTAGTGATCATCTGGTTTCCTCACCACAGGGTTATTACTGAGACATTTGTGCCCTGGATGAGGTACACCACATTGTAATAGGAATGTGTAAGACCCATGAATCTTGAAAAGGTATGTTGTGGAGGGCTTCGATCATCATAGGAGGGAAGATATGTTTACATGTTTTCTAGCTATTGTTCTGGGAGGTTTTACATCTGTTGGATCTGGAGATGCTTTGAGTTGGAGTGTTCTGACCTATGGAGCCTGCTTCTGATGATGAGTTTGGAGGGATTGAGATTGTATGAAGGCCACAAGAGGGGTTTCAGGAAATATTTCTTTCAAGATGGGGTCCCATAAAGTACAGGTTATAGGTGTTTAATAACCCTTATGGGTTCCAATACAGAATGATAGGTGACAATTTAAGTGTGTATGCTATCATGACCAGATAGCAATATGAAAAATCAGGACAGGGTGTGTGTGGGGAAGGGAGAAGGGAGGGAGGATGTAAACAGGCATCTATATAAGACAAAGACCTGAATATCAGGACTGTCCCTATAAAATTAGAATGGGTTTTAATTTTGAACTGAAACAAGTTTTCTTGGGGATGTGGGTGGCTGGAGCCTATGGAGCAAAAGCCACATTGCTGGTGAGAATTTATAAGGACTGGTGTAACTGACGGCATTTATATTTGATATACAAAACATCCAAATGCAATTTATATACTTTCTGCTGAAAATTACATGGATACCAGCTAGGCTCCTGAACTGTCACCCAGCTTTGGCCATGGCACTATGGTTCACCAGCATACACCCTGTAGTACTGGTGTACAGAATTAATGGCCAGCAGTTTGGTTGTTACAGATAAGTGATCAACTGTCCCCAAGAGGTCAATGCTATACATAACAAGGTGGTTTCTGCATTCACTGAACTCACCACCTTTAATGTCTGTATTTTGACAATACAAGAAATTGGCATGCTGACTTCCATGTTAACTGGCAAGCAGTAAAAATGTTCTTCTGTAATTGAGATGTAGTAATATTATTTACAGGAATATAAAAATCAAAGAAAACAGTTGTTGCAATTCCCTGAAGATGCTGTTGCATTTGGTCTCCTACCAACTACAAAAGTACTACAATTAGAGGCAGCTGAAAATGAATAAGTGGTTATTACAACTGGGTGTTCCCTGGTGCAATTCTTTGAGGAAACACAACAAATACAGCTCATATATATAGAAAATGAGCCCGTAACTTGGCTAGAAATTTCTACAGCCTATCAATGAGTTTAAGATGACTGGATAGATTACTATGGCCATTAAAATGCTATGTCCCAATGGAGCTGCAGATTTATACTTACTGAAAGTCAACTTTTAACTGTCAACCTATCAGATTATTTCAAACACTTGATGCATTAGAGATAAGAGAGCTGCTAACAAATCACATTCAGATTTTTTGCCAAAACTCCACAATGCCATGAACCATGCTTCAGCAGGGAATAATGTGCAACAACACCTAGCTCTTACGTAATGCTTATCAGTAGTTCTCCATATATTTTACAAAAGGAGAGAGAGAAGCATCATTATCCCCATTTTACAGATGGAAAAACAAAGGCATAGAGGTAGTAAGTCAGTAGCAAACCACACAGCCAGGGTTTCCTGAATTCCTGTTTACTGTTCTATCTTTTAGGCAACACTGAAAATTAAATGGTAAATTAAATTGAATTAAATGTGAACACAACAAATTAGATGGTATTAAAGAGCTAAAGGAAAGGCTATTAAAGCAGAACCCACACCTAATTTTTTACAATTCATCTTTGAGGGGTACTAACATCTACTGGTACACATTATAGCAAACTGTTGGACATGTATGTGATAGTGTCTTTGCATTAAGAGCAGGAGATTTGCACTGGTCTGAATTACATCAACTACCAGCTTCAGAAATAGATTACTTAGCAATGTCAAAAATATAGTAAATGGAGTGTGTGCAAAATTTTTTTGTGGTTTGTCCAAAATTGGGCTATTTCTTCAATAGCTTGCCCACATTTTCACAGTTAAGAACTTTTAGTATCATACCAAGTGTTAACATTGTGTTTTATGGCTTGAAGCAGTGGTTTTCAACCCGGGTATATGTACCCTTGGGGGTATGCAGAGATCTTCCTGGGGGTCTATCAACTTATCTAGCTATTTGCCTAATTTTACAACAGGCTATATAAAAAGCACATGTAAAGTCAGTACAACTAAAATTTCATATAGACAATGACTTGTTTATACTGCTCTATATACTCTACACTGAAATTCAAGTACAATATTTATATTGAGGTTGATTTAATTATATGATATGAAAGAGAAAGTAAGACATTTTTCAATAATAGTGTGCTGTGATGGTTTTCTATTTTTATGTGCAATTGGTTATCAAGTTGTTTTGAAGTGAGGTGAAACCTGGAGTACACAAGACAAATCAGACTCCTAAGAGGGGTGTACTAGTCTGGAAAGGTTGAGAGCCACTGGCTTGAAGGCTCACCTTGACAGTGTTGATAAGGAAGATTTACTACGGCATAAGACACTGAGCTGTGTAAGAAAAACAAAAATGAAGAAAAACAATAATGAAGAGTTCTGCTTTGTTTCCATTTGACCTACAGAACACCACTGGGCTGGTCAAGAGGATAGGACAGTGACAACTTACAGCTGCGACAAGTGATTTTTTTTGTTTGTTTTTGTTTTGGATGAACCTGCACAATACATTTGTATGTGAACGCTGATGTGCCAACACTTATATACAGTGCATCCTAATATGTCCATTGTATCATTATGGGTGGCCATTTTTATCAGTTAATGTTCAGTCAGAATAGTGGCTAACAATCCACACTGAAAGCAGAAGAGATTGGTCTTCTTTCTTTACTATAAATGTATCCACAGCATATAGATGATTCAGAAAATAAGTCAATAACAGAGTTTTCACAACACTACAACACAGGACAAAGATGGGTTACATAAGAACACCTGCTGTTCTGCATTTTAAGGCAAGTGCAGATACAGACCAGAACAATCATCATCAACATGTAATTTTGACAAGTTCCAAAGGGGCAGCCATGTTAGTCTAGTTCAGTAAAAACATATAAGGAGTCCTGTGGCTTTTAAGACTAATGAATTGGATTTTCTCCGATGAAAGCTCATGCAATAAATAAATTTGTTAGTCATTAAGTGCCACAGGACTCCTTGACTGTTTTATGTAATTTTGAAGGTCCCATAGTAAAATTTGGAGCAAGTGGCAAATAGATTCTCTCCATGGAAAGATAATTTCAATACAAATATTTTGCATGAACTTCAGATGTCCGAAAGTGTAGTTGTTAAGGATGAGTGTGAAGCTGGTGTTGAGGATAATCCTGTTTTTCATAAATTGTTGATTATCTTGCTGCTGGTACAGAATCAAATCGGATAGTGAGACATGCTGAAATTGGAACATGCGGTGTAGACCTCTTAGTTATGAGTGAGAGGGACACTTACAATAGCTACAACAATCTGGGTGATCTTCAATCTTTTACATCTACAACCATGTCAGACAAACAATGATGATATTGATACTCAACAGCATGAATTACTACATCATCTTTTCTGCAGAAAAGCAGCAGACACTGGATTTACTACAGTTGCAAATAGCTGCCATCAGACAAAATAATAATGAACATGACAAAAATTGTAATTAAGAAAAAATAGGGAAATGGTAAAAGCACTATGATAATGTCTATTACTTGAACTTTTTACAGCAAATTTGGATCTGAAGGCTTTTGATTTTTTTGTTGTTTTTTTTAAACAAGAGCTGCAGCTGTGTTTCCAGGGCCAATAATTTTGTCTGCTGTACATTTTGGAATTGATGGAAGCTTTAAAGAGCTAGATAGCAAATTGGATCAAAGTTTACAAAAGGATTTGGCAAACTGCCATTATCCCTGATTAAATTAGTATGAACATTCCATTACTGAAAAAAATTAAATAATAAAATAAAAGATGAAGACGGGTGAATCTGCACATGTCAACCCCACCATCTGAAGGAATGCTAATCTATTTGCTTGGAAATTTGAAATAGTTGCCAATAATCTGACAGTCCATTCTATGAAAATATCGTCTGAAGCAATTTGCAGACCAAGTGCAGTTCCTTTTTAGAAATTTTGAAAAATGTTTTACAATTTTTCCACATCTCATTGACAGCCAGGTAAAATCCAACAAGTACTTAGAGTAATCTTTGATGAACATGGGTGAATGCATAATAGAAAACAGGTCAAAACTAATGTAACAGAAATCTGTTCTGTGGAAGAAACTGCAAGATATTTTTATGCAATATGATTATTGTCCTGAAATGCATTTGCAATCCCCCCCCCCCAGGTTTAAAATAAAATAAACCAACAACTATCTCTAGAGAGTCTTACTGCACTAATGCTTCCCTCTCTTGCTCAGCTCCTTGTCCCACTTATATAGCACAGCCCAATGGTGGTGGTGGTGGGGGGCCTTAATTATATCCCAGGCTGTCCCAGCTATAGGCTCCAACCAATCCCTTAAAAAGGTAGTACATTCCTTCTCAGTACTCCAACCACCAGTTACCCACTGCTGGAAGACAAGAAATAGAGCTTGCTCTAGGTGTGAATTTCTTTTGATTCTGGCTTGGGCTGTGATTAGTCATAAGGACTCACATTATCCAATTTAATGTCAGCTAGTTGCACAGATGTAGCCTTTTCATGAGCACAGTCATTTGTGGGGGATTATATTTGACCCCAGTGGCAGATTAGGGCCACAGTGTCGAGCCTGGCCTTGGCCTAGCTGATTTCCCCCCTACCTCTCCCCCAACGGGCAAAGGGATTGATAGGCACACGTGGGGTGGCTTCCACCACACCAGAGGCCATATTGCACATTCTGGCAGATGGCCCCTCCCTGCCCCCTGGGGTGGACCGGCCAGCACAGGGTTGGGACAGTAGAGCAGAGCCTGGCCTCCAGGCCGGCTCCCAGGGATGGGGCAGGATTCGCAATGAAATTGCAGAGTCTGGCCTCTGGCCCAGGGCAGCTCCACTCCCCCTCCCAAGCATCTTACGGTGAAGGGCCCTCCACATTATGTGGGCTCCTCGGCATGGGCCCCGTAAGCCTGTGTGTTAATCCACCCATGTTTGACCCTGAGTTCAAACATCACAGGATATGAAATATTTACAAAATATGAAACCAATGAAACATACAGAAATGCAGCTTAAATTACTTCAAATTTAGGTTAACCTCTGTTTGGGAGCAATATGGAATCTGGGCCTTGAATCAGTTCTGAGTTCACCCTCACAAAGCTCACCTTTCGCATGGCTATGTTAATTAATCACCATAAACCAGTTACAAATGCTTTAAACAAGATTTTATAATGATTACTGTCACAGGTTAGTATTCATTCCTGCCCCACTTCCATGATCTCATACATTTTCAATTATTTTTCCATAGGTTTAGGCAAAATGAGGCCCTACATTCAACGTGATGGCATTTCTCTGTTTGGCTGTGTGTAACAAGATTAACTTTAAGAACTACATCTGATGGGCTTGATCAATTGTTTATAAAATGGCAGATCAGTCAATATGTTATTTAAAGAAGCAGAGGCACAGAGTTTATAATTCCTTCTGCCTTGTAGGTATAGTTCTATTGAAAACACTGAGTTCCTATTTAAAAGAAAAAGGCTCCATTGCTGAGGATAGGTAGCATTTTAAGTCTCTAGGGCTATGTCATTTCTTGAAGTCTTTAGCAAATGGATTTTTTCCCCCTTAGCTTGGGATCTTAACAATTCTAAGTGCATCGTTGGGATGAGGCTATAATTTGATCAGCACCTCACACAATAGGACTTTCCAGCTGGCTTCACTAGAAACAGATAATATAACTCCCAAATGCTATGTGCTCAGATTTTATTTTTTAGACAAAAGTTTGCCCTCGCATCCAAATCTGAACCTGTGCTCTGAATTACTAAAGAAACATAAGTCGTATAAATTCACATACACAAAAATAAACAGAAATTAAGATCAAGATGTATGTGATCTGATCTTTAAAAAATCTGTTTGGAAAGGGGAAGTCAATAAAAAGAAAGTTCCAGTGATGCTGTATTTGGCCCATGAAGTCTTTACACTGGTTTTTTGAGAATCATTTTGCAATCAATAGTAGCAATGGTACTTAAATTTCTACAGTTCAGGCTGACATTCTCACAATATATGTTCACACACACAATGAGCTTGAGTAACCATGGCTACTTTTCTTTATGGCATATGGCTGTCTTCCTCCCAGAAATATCTTCTAAGCGATCCATTTTTGTTTTTCATATCAGAGTCCAGCTGTGTCCCTTTTCCAGGTTCAGAACGATGACATCCTGGGACTCGTAGCTCCTCAGAAGTAGGGGACCTGCACATTGGGCAGCAATGCATGTGATGAAGTTGTTGGGGCAGTTCAAGCAGCATTTTTCCCTCAGAGAAGTGGGTAATGATGGAAAACCTGTTGTGGGAGTGAAGGCGATAGAACATACCAGCTAACTGGCCTTCAAAAGGTTTTGGAAAGCCCAGGAAGAGATCTTGAGGGACAATAAATGATGAAGGGGGCTTAAGGAAAGGAAATGGTTTGAGCTAGAAAACCAGAGATTATGGGAGAGTAGGTCTTGCCCACAGGTTTAACAACGGCTGTGGAGGAGACTAGTACTACAGGGCTCTGGATCTGTGTGCCAATGAGTATGTTTATCTGACTAGTGTATTATTTGTAAGCTCTGCAGCAAAAGGTGACTGTTCAGACTCTCCTCAAACATTGTTTACTGGACTTGTTATTCAAGAACCAGAGTAGTTTTGGGGGTTAGTCTGAGGTCTGAACTATATAGTCACCAACAAGACACCGAGGCAGGTACAATGAGGGGGACAATTGAGGAAGCCACTGCACCTGATTGTGGAACCAGTAAGCCACTGCTACAGTTATGTTAATAGCTTTACACGGAAACTGCAATGTTTTGATGAATGGTGTCCTCAGTCACATCTCCTGCCTCAAACTTTTTATAAATGAGTGTTGGTGTTTCATTTGAAGTTTATGAATATTTTAACCTCTGAGAACTTCACTAGTTCTGTAGAATTTCTAAAATTCTTTTTAGGCCTTGCAGAATCTGTATATTCTACAGCACAGTCAGCATAGCAGTAAACACCATAAAGCTAATAGTTTAGGCTCAAGAAGATCACAAACTCTCTGGGTACAGACTGTAGCATTTGTTCAAGGAATTTGGAAGCTTGATAGATGGAAACCAGGCTGTTTGTAGACTCCATAAATTGAAGTGTGGCAGAAACTCTGGGTAAAATTAGTGAGATCTGGGAACGAAATAGCTTCTGTTCCTCTAGAAACTTCCCACTATAAAGCTGTCAAACTCTGCAAGTATTGCCAGTCCAGCTGACCAGATTGCATCTCACCTCCAGCAAGGAGCACAGACCCATCCTGCAGATCTTGTAAGATCCATGCCCACCACTGTAACAATGATGAAGTTTAAAAGCATTGATTAAGGATCTTTGGCTACAGTTTCAGTGCCAGTTACTACAGAATATTTTCTCTCTTATAGACCTGTGAACTCCACTGGTAGCTCTTATGTTCCTTCACAAGAAATAAGCTCTTCAAATATGTTCAGGGGGACTTATAATTTACATGATTCAAAACAGCTCCTGCTCAAGGAACTTTGAACTTTCTCTGGCAGAGCAGATGTATCTATAAACAACTCCAGGGGAACAATATGAGAATCAAATTAACAAGCCTGTCCTCCTCGTGTCCCATGTTCCTTGTAGAGTAATGAGGAACCCTCCTGCTTCTGCCCCCTGGGTTTCAGTGGGAGTTAAGGGCAGCCCTATTTCACTGAAGTACTATATTTAAAGAAATAGCTTTTACTATATTATTTCCCATTCTTCAGAAAGATATTTTCTTCAGGAAAGTAATTCTTATAACATTATGACATGGAAACATTTTAAAGGACTTAAAAAAAAAAACCCCCAAACTCGATAACCATAAAGACATTCCCAGACAAGAAGTATATTAACACAGTCCTAAATTTGGAAACACAGAACAAACAAAAATAACCTCATGATCAAAGTCATTTAAAAGAGACACTGAACATTTGAGTTAGAACATTCAGAGTTTAAACTCCACCAACAACCCAACGTGCAGCCTTATATCCCAATTTAGTATCCCTCTAACAGAACTTTTCTAAATTTCAAGTATTAGCACCAAAGTATTTTCCTCAAGTGAGTGCCTAAAATTAGTTTCCTAAATCCTTATTCAGACTCCGAAATAAGCAGTCCGAGTTTCAGAAGTGCTCAGCAGCCAGTAACAACCACTAAAGCAACAGGACATTGAAGTAACTAACTTTGGTTTGATCTATAACCACCTTGAGCATTTTGTACTGTAAAGTATCCCTGCTATAAATATATGGCTATTCATATATGTATATTGTGGCAAGGTGAGGCCTCAGACACCCCTGTAGGTCCTGCACTTTCTATCATGTGGCGAGATTTGGCTGACCCATCTCAATTTTTCCTTCGCCCTGGTAATAAGGGGTTGGCTAATGGGAGGGAGTCGGGGGGAGCCTGGTCCCACCTTCTACCCCAGGCCCCAACCCAGGGACCCTATTATTTAGTAGTCTCCACACTTAGTTCAGGAGGGCTGCTACCTTCCCTGGATTGCCACTCAGTGGCCCCACTGCTCCTGGTCTGCCTTCAGACCCTGGGAAGTCCCACAGTCTCTACTTCTAAAGCCTCAGTCTTCAGGCTCAGGGAAGTTCCACAGTCCCCCTCAATTAAATATAGCCCACCCTCAGGCTGCAGGTCCTAGTGGCCTTGCTTGAAGGGTTTTCTCTCCCAAATTCCTGGCTGTACCTCTTGGTGTTGTGGCAAAACTCCAAACAAACTGTCAGTGTCCTCTCAGCAGCTCTACAGCCTATTCTAAAAGATGATCCTTCACTCTCTCAAGCGTTGGGAGACAGACCTCTCCTTGCCTACAGCCAGCCACTCAATCTTAACCAGATACTCACCAGCAACTACAGATCTAATAAAAGAAACATTAAAGCAGGCACACAGCCCTGCAACAAACCATGCTGCCAGGTCTGCCCACATATCTGCACAATAGATACCATCATAGGTCCTAATCAAGCCTGCTACTCCATCAAAGGCTCATTTACCTGCTCATCTACTAATGTGATCTATGCCATCATGTGCCAGAAATGCCCAAACACCTTATACATTGGACAAACAGGATAATTGCTGCGCAAAAGAATAAATGAACATAGAGCTGATATCAGAAATCACAAAACAGAGAAACCAGTTGCTAAGCACTTCCATCTTTCTAATCACTTGATAAATGATTTGTTAAAGACCGTCATCAGAGATGTGACTGGGACATCAAGACTTCAAAGAGAAACAGCTGAACTCGAATTTATATGCAAACTAAATTCTGTGACAGCAGGACTTAATTGAGACTATGGGTTCTTTTCCCATTACAAGAGGTAATTTGACTTCAGGCTTCCCAGGGTTTGAACCTAATAACTGCTCTGATTTGCTGTTACTGTATGACCTGATCCTATGTTTTACACCCCCTTGTATTTATTTTCATTCCATTCTCTAAGTTCACCCATCTTCGAAGCATCTGACGAAGTGGGATTTTCTTCCATGAAACCTCATGCAAAAAATAAATTTTTTTAGTCTTAAAGTGCCACACAACTCCTTGTTTTTTCTCCTACTCCTCTCTAGTCTCCTTTCAGCTGTCCTGCCCTGCCTGAGAATGAGGCTTTAAGTAGCAGGCCTGTTGATTGGGAGACCTGGGAGCAATTATTCTAGGATATTCCTTGCTAACTTAACCCAGGGAACAAGGTTTTATTAAGCCTGGGGCTAATATATACTTCCTCCACCACTCTCCTATACCCATCCAGCCTGACCCTGTCACAATATACATGGACCTAGGTAAAGGTTATTTTTACTTTCACAAGAATGTGTATGCTACTCATATCCTTGAACCTTTTCGTTCTAAGACTGTCTAATATCTAACATCTGTTTGATATACAATTCAGCTACAACTGAGGGCAAACTTGCCCTTACAGGGGCAGGGACTCCATTCTTTAAAAGATCTTTTCCACCTCTATGTTTCTTTGTATACAGATGCAACTACAGGGAACTACAGACCAGTCAGCCTCACCTCAATCCCTGGCAAAATTCTGGAGCAGATTCTCAAAGAATCCATCCTCAAACACTTAGAGGAAAATAAAGTGATCAGGAACAGTCAGCATGGATTTACCAAGGGTAAATCATGCTGACCAATCTCATTTCCTTCTATGATCAGATGACTGGTTTTCTAGATGCAGGAAGAACCGTTGATGTCATATACCTTGATTTTAGCAAGGCTTTTGATACAGTTTCCCACAGCATTCTCATTGGCAAATTAATGAAGTATGGGTTGGATAGGTGGACTGTAAGGTGGATAGAAAACTGGCTAGATCAACGGTTTCAGCGTGTAGGAATCAATGGATCCATGTCTAGCTGGCAACCAGTCACTAGTGGTGTGCCCCAGGGGTCGGTCCTGGGGCCGGTTCTGTTCAACATTTTCATCAATGATCTGGATGATGGAACAGACTGCATTCTCAGTAAGTCTGCGGATGACACCAAGCTAGGGGGAACAGTAGAGACGTTGGAGGGCAAGGACAGTATTCAGGGAGACCTAAATAAATTGGAACAGTGGGCCAATAAAAATCTTATGAGCTTCAATAAGGACAAGTGTAAAATCCTGCATGTGGGATGGAAAAACCCCATGCACTGCTACAGGCTGGGGAACATTCAGCTGAGTAGCAGCAGTGTAGAAAAGGACCTGGGGGTCATGGTGGATGGGAAGCTAGATATGAGTCAGCAGTGTGCTCTTGCTGCCAAAAAGGCCAATGGCATACTGGGCTGCATCAAAAGAAGTATTACCAGCAGATCAAGGGATGTGATCATTCCCCTCTATTCTGCACTGGTGAGGCCACATCAGGAATACTGTGTTCAGTTTTGGGCTCCCCACTACAAAAAGGACAGGGACCTACTGGAGAGAGTTCAGAGGAGGGCAACCAAAATGATTAAAGGGTTGGAGCACAGGCCCTATGAGGAAAGACTGAAAGCATTAGGCTTATTTAGTCTGCAGAAGAGAAGATGGAGGGGGGATTTGATAGCAACCTTCAACTACTTGAAGGGTTGCTCCAAGGAAGATGGAGTTCGACTATTCTCGGTAGTAAAGGAGGACAGGACGAGGAGCAATGGTCTCAAGTTGCGGTTAGGGAGGTCGAGGCTGGATATTAGAAAAAACTTCTTTACTAGGCGAGTGGTGAAACATTGGAATGAGCTGCCAAGGGAGGTGGTGGAGTCACCATCTTTGGAGGTGTTTAAGGCCCGGCTGGATAAAACCATGACTGGGATGGTTTAGTGGGAGTGGTCCTGCCTCTGGCAGGGGGTTGGACTAGATGACCTATGAGGTCCCTTCCCACCCTAGGATTCTATGATTCTAACTGAACTACAGAGCTCTCTTGGTGCACCACAGGCTCACTGTGAGCTGTGAATGCTGGAAAGTATTGATTACAGAAGGTGAAAGATTGTGTACTGTTTTTAGAATAACCTTTGCTGTCACTGAACCCTGGCCTCACACTGACTAAGGAGGCATAACTACCCTAGAGAGACTATCTATTAATCAAGAATATGTTCAACATATGTGGGTAACCCTTGATTAAAACTTGCATTAAACTCCTCATGCTCTTTATTCACAAACTAGCTCCTCAGATTAATCCAAACAGGCAGAGATTTCTGCAGCTTCTATATTTGTCATTTCCCACACCTTTTAATGTTGGTGTAAATTTCCTTCATACAGAAAAACAACCAATGTGGTTTTCAGATCTGCAAGGGCTACTTATGCAGCATCTCAGTGACATTCAGCTTAATGCTGTGCAGTGCAGGATGGGAAAGCAGGAAAAAAAAGTCTGGACTGCAATGCTTTTGCCAGTTAGTATTGCATGTGCTGCTAGCAAGCAATTCTGCATTTGTCCCCATCACTTGACATGGTAATAAATACTCTAAGTTGGAGGGATTTCCAGCCCTACTCAGTGTGGGTGGGCAGCGATAATTCAGAATTCTCACTTAAAGAACAAATTAAGCTGTCAAAACTATTATCCACTCTGCCAAGTTACTTGGAATTTCACTGACAGCAACTCACTATAGCTCTTCTAATACTTCCCTTCCTACCACACGCCTTTGGACTCTCTTCACTTTTGTACCACAAGGTAATTGATTGCCAGTTAATTTGAGATAGGTAACATTTGTAGAAGCCTGTGGGGACCTCCCCACACCTTTAATCTGGGTTGCAAATGTTTGTTCTTTACCCTCTGCTGATCCCTAAGATCAAACAGCTTGAGACACGGAAATCAGTAGAAACATACCTTGTGACTGGACTCGCTACAGTATGACCAGTCAGAATGGAGCAGCTATGGGATCTGGCAAAGACCATATTATTGCCTTGATAACATGTGGAAGGTGTTACCACTATATGTCAGAAAAGAAGTTGTGAAGTATTTTAGAAGTATGGTGATGTTGTGTGACTGCAGAAGGAAGGGAACCAGAAGCATCTGGAGTAGGGGAGAGTGGTATGGTAGGAGGTGGAAGCATCTGGGAGAGGTTTTGATAGGGAATGGGTTTAACCTAAATGCATAGTTAGAAATAATCATCCACGTTCTGAGATGTTTATCTGAAGAGAACTGAATCTACTGACCTTTCAAAATTGGTTGGCCCTCATTTCATTTTTAATTCCTTTCCCCCCATATGACCTACAAATACCAATATATTCTGTTAGAGAAACATGCTGGGCGAGATAGTATCTTCTACTGTGGCAGTGTGCTAACTTTTCCAGTCCCCCTCCCCTATAAAAGAATATGCCCACACACCCCCTTCCACTACTGCACCATCAAGGCTTCCTCGCGGCAGATCTGGGGCTGATGGCAGAGGTAGGGGCAGAACTGGGAAGGGGGGCAGAGCTGAGGCTAGAGGCAGAAAAGGAATGAAGTCAGAGCTGATCTGGGGGCTAAGCAAGGGGCAGGGTGGATCTGGGAATAGGGATAGAGCAAGGCTGAGGATGGATGTGGGTGGGAGAGGGTGCAGACGTGGGGATCCAAATGGGATTGAAAGCAGAGCTGGTCTGTTGGCAAAGCTGTTTTTTTGTTGTGGTGCTGTTGATCATCTTAAAGAGGGGTGGTTTATTGATGCCTCTCTGTTGCTGTGCTGAGGCAGGAGTGGGCCTGGGTTGGGACCCAGGGATGCAGCCTCTGCGGCCCTGAGTCCCAGCTGGGGCCCACTCCTGCCTCAGTAGGGAGGCAGAGAGCAACCACTGCTGGAGGTGGGATCCGGCCCCACTGGGGACCTGGGGATGCCACCGGTGGCACAATCCAGTCCTTGCTGGGATTCGGACCATCAGTGGCAGCAAGGGTGGGCCCTGGTCATGGACCTACAGCTGCCACCAGCAGCGGGTTCCAGACCCAGCAAGGGACCTGGAGTCACTGCTAGAGGTGGGTTCTGGCCCCAGCCAGATCCAGGGCCACTGCTGGTGGCTGTACTGTAGCCTTTGGCTATACCTATATTGAGCTTGCATGCATATATTGTTCTCTATCTATTTTATATAGGTATATTTTCCCTTTTCTTATAAAGCCTAGAAACTTTGGTTCGATAGTATTTCACTTAGTATAAGTAAGGAGCTTGGTACTAGTTCTTTCCATAAGCTGAAACGCATGCATCCTGCAGATCTTCGTAAGGAGTGACTCAGTTTGCAAAGACTGAAAGTAAGTTGCTATGCAATAGGATGAGATCCTGCAAGCTTTGTATTTGTCTATGCCAGTGGCTCCCAGTGTGCCAGGGCACACTGGTGTGCCATGGGAACACCCAAAGTGCACCACGAGCATGCCTGAGAGCTGGAGTTAAAGTTCCCTCCCTGCTCAGCCCAGCCACGTGGGCTGTGCAGGGCTGGGAAAAGGCAGGGGTTAAAGTAAGGGGGAAGGCACAGGAACACAGTTCCGGGGCCCCCTATTTTTAGGCAGGCAGCATTCTGGCCCCCTAAAAACAGAGGAAGGCACTAGAATGGGGAGTTCCAGGGGTCCCCCTAAAAATAGCAGGAGCAGCCCAAACGCACCATTTATGTGGCTGCACCTTAAACCTGGCTCCACCTTAAGCCCAGCCAGCAGAGAGCTGGGGGATGCTGGGAGTGTGTGAATCTCTCCCTGCAGAGTGGAGCAGCTTGTGTCAGGCAGCCTACAAAAAGCCGAGGTGAGGGCTTGGGGCGGGGGTAGGCTGCTGCTGAGGGTTGTGTGGGGCAGGTGTGTGTGTGTGTAGCAGAGGTGGGTGGGAGCGGATGTGTAGCAGAGGGTGTGCAGCTGGGGTTGTGGGGTTGCTGGAGGGAGTGTAGCTGGGGGCTGGAGGATCCATCACAGGCAGCAGGGGGCTGGGGAAGCAGAGGATGGGACCCACTGGGGTGGGAGGGAGCAGCAGTGGGGTGAGGATTTGCCCTGCATGGCAGGGAGCCACTGTGCAGAAGGGGGAAGTGGGTGCTGTGCCATGCTCCCCTTCCCTACCTTCCCACTCCCCAGGTTCCCTCTACCCTCTCACAAAGCCACTCTTGTTCTCCCTTCCTCTCTCCTCACCCTTGTGCTGTTCCCCACATGGCCACCCTTGTCCTCTTTTGCCACCCCTGCCCTGCTCTGCTCTGCTCTTCAGACTCACGCCTACCACTGCACATGACTCCTGACCTCCCATGTTTTGTCATCCTTGCTCTGCTACCCCTGCTACCCCACATAGCAGCATTTCCAAACCATTGTGCCATGGTTCATGAATATTCATAAGTAATTTATGTTGATTTGAATAGTCATGGATTTTTAATAGTGGTGTGCCTCAAAAAATTTGAAGGTCTCAAGGTGTGCCACCACAGAGAAAAGGTTGGGAACCACTGGTCTATGCAATAGGAGAAGGCTAACTGGGTGAGAGTAGGCCATGCAGAATTTGCAAGTTGTTTTTTGATCATGCTTTGCAGACAAATAATTGGAAAACCTCTCTGCAAAACAACCACAAAACCCACAAGCTGGAAAACAAGAAAATGGGAGAATATGCTAGAAAATAGACATCAAAAGATCCCTGAACCAATAATCTGAGAGTACCCCCAGCAGTTTCTGGAAAACACCCATATTTGGGCCAGGAAGTATGAGATAATTTGATTTATTTTTGGAATGGTGTAAGAGGTAACCCCCCCACCCCCCCTTACCGAGCAAAAAGGGTATTTAAAACCCCCAAATTTGTAGAGGGGTTGAAGCTTTCAATTTCCGGCCGCTGAATTCCGACAATGCAAGAGGAAACTGCATAGGCCTATAGCAACACTTTACCTGACTTCTTTCACCAAGGTTTCTTTTTGATTTATTTTAGTTGATTAGTTTTAGAATTGTTAGTTCAGTACTTCAACTTGTCTTCACTTTGAGTGTGAGCATAACTTTTACAATTGTATCTTAAAGATAGGAAATCTTAGCAGCAATACTGCTTATAGTCAGCATAGAAATGTGTTGATGTATTTCTTTACCATTTATTCCACATTGTATTCATATCCATCACTTTCTGTATGCAGTTAGCAATAAAAGAACTGCATAAAATCTTAATCTGAGTACTCCTTGACAGCCTGTCGAGGAGGAAGTCCTATTCAATTAACATACCTGTAGTCAGTTTGGACTAAGAACACTTGTCCTTCAAATTGGTTTATCAAATCTATATTGGCTATCCCAAATTCCTAAAGAATTACAGAATTTGGCTACTGTATCTGGCTCCAGCCAGGGACTCGGGGTTGTTGCCAGGGGCAGGATCTGCCTGGCCCCAGCCACAGGAGCTGGATGGGGCAGGGGAACCAGATATTTGGAGCTGCCTTCCCTCAGGCAATCTCCAAAATCTGCCCATGATCTTAGCAGTGGAGATCTCTCTACAGATCTTCCATCTGTTGTTCTGGCAGGGTCTAGTGCTGCTATGAGTTAGTTTGCTTTTGTTTGTGGGGAGCTTGTTTCTGATGATGAGACTGGTTGGAAGTGGGGGTTATTTAAAAGCCAGAAAAGGAATGTCAGTAAAGATTTATTTCAGGATGTAGTATCCATCATGTATGGGTTCCACTGTGAGGTGATACGTGACAAGCTAGGGTTGTGAGGTCAAAGGGGATTTTATTTTTGTACTGAAGTTGGTTCTTTCAAGATAGTTGGGTGGTCTGTTTCATGTTGCTATCTGTTTCTCTTGTGTAGTGTCCTTGTTTGAGGGAAGTGGTTTTGAGAATGGTAAGATGTATACCTGGACTTTCTCTTTGGAGCATATTCTGTGGTATCTAAGTGCTTGACTACAGCAAACAGTTTTTTGGTGTGTATCTGGGGTAGTAACCAGATATGTGAAGGCTGGTGTGGTTATCCATGGGTGTTTTGCATATAGCTGTCTGGGTTCCAGGTTGTCCATCCAGAAGATGAAAATATCAATCAATGCACCTCAGATATATAGTTGGTTTAATGGTGCATTTGTCCAGAAATTCTTCCTCAAGCTGGCCAATGACGAGACTGGTATATTGGGGAGCCATCCAAATACCCATGGCTGTTTCCAGGGTTTGGATAACGTGTTTGCTTTGAGTGTCAAATAGCTGTGGGTGAGAATGAAATGGATAGGTTTGCTGATGTGCTAGCAATGGAAATCTGAGTGTTATTCATTGTCTTGAAAATATTTAAGGCTGGCAGTGATACCATTATGTTGAAGAATGTTGGCGAATAAGGAGGTGACACCCATGGTGACAAGGGTGATGTTATGAGGGACACTGGTAAAGTTGAAGGGTCTCTGGAGGAAGTTGGTTTTGTACTGGATGAAGCTGCTGAGCAGTTTGAGGATGATTTCTACAAGTCCCAATATTCTGTCTGAGTACCATGGCCAGGTATGATGTGTCTCCCTGGGTTCCCTGGTCTGTGCATCTTGAAGCATGTAAAAGGTCCTGGGAGTGTGTTCATTAGGGAGGAAGTTGTGGAGTTTTGTATAGTTTCTCTTGGCCTTTAAACAACCCCCCTCCCCCAACCTCTTCAAGCTTATCATCACAAGCAAGCTCTCCCCAGACCAAGACACACCAACTCCAAAGCTACACTAGGCCCTGCCAGAACAACAGATGTGAAACCCACAGACCTATTTCTCCTCATATGAGGGTCATGCCTCTAACACATGGTGTACCTCATCCAGTGCACTGAACACCCCAAAAACTATGTGAGTGAAACCAGACAATCATGACATGCTCAAAGGAACTCGCAGACAAATAAGAAAAACACACCCCATCCCCTGGGGGTGAACACTTCTCTCAAAGCAATCACTCTTTATCCAACCTCTCACTCTTCAGCCTCAAAAGAAAGTTGCACATCATCTTCGAAAGATGAGTCTATGAGTTTAAATTTGTTGCTAGATACTAAAAATCAAAGACCAAAAAAGAAACTGGACTTATGGCTTATACAACAGTCTATAACAGGGGTTGGCAGCCTCTGGCACACATGCCACAACTGGCACACATGCCACAACTGGCACACGGGCCAAGCTGAGTAGCACACGGCACTGCTCAAGCTCCCATGCTGGCCCCACTCTCCCAGTGCTGTGTGGCCTGGGGCCAGAGGAGACCCATGCCACAGCTCCAGGGCCCTGCTGGCCGTACTTCCCCTGGGGAGTGCGACCAGCAGGAACAAAGAAGCTGTGGCACACGGGGCTCCTGGTAGAGCTGGCCCTGACCCCGACCCCGACCCCAGAACTGGAGGCTGCCCACCGGCATATGCTGGTGCTGGCCCTGGCCAGGAACCAGAGGCCACACATCGATGGGGGCAGGTGCCAGTCCTGGCCCCTACCAGGAACTGGAGGCTGCCCACCTGCAGGTACCAGTCCTGGTCCCAAACCAGAGGCCTGGCTCCGCCCCCTTTTGGCCCTCCCCCAGCACCCACTGAGGATGCAGTACACAGGGCTGGCATGAGGATGGAAAAGGTTCCCACCTCTTGGTCTATAACCCACTAATGACCTCCTTCCCCCTCCAGTTTCTCCCACACTTTATGACTGGAGAGGTGTTAACAGCCCACTTCACTTCAAATGGCCCCTTCAAATGTGTGCTAGATTCTTATGCTAAACAATCTGGTCCACTTTGTTGCTTTAATATTCTGAAGCGCCACAGGCACAATAAGATTGCAGACAATATATCTTATTCAGAGATTATTCCTGCTCTAAGGACTTTATGCATCTATACAGGGATGTGCGAAAATAAAATTCTCATTGAGGAGAAGAGTTATATTTTTGAAATTCACAAAAACAGTTTCAAGCCACGTGTTCTTTCTTCAGATTTTGAACAGAAATAAAATTTCATAAGTGGAGGACATGAAGAGTTTTGATCAATTGAGGTACTGCAAAATTTGACTATGAATAAAGACTTGCGGATTTGCCCAGTTATAAATGTGTATACAGACACGCTAATATTTATCCAATGAGATCAGAAATATTTAGATGGGTGTTTACGCCAGCAAAATGGATAGTGCAAACTGTTTTATATAAATTCTAAATAGAAAGATCAGCAGCTGCTTCTGCATTTCTAATTAATGTTTGTAAAGGGCTTTGACATCAGGAAACGTTATGTGAGTGCTTAGGTTTCTATTTGCCTGGTTTGGGTGGCACTCAAGAGAACTGCTGTGTCATGTCACCAACCATTTGAAATCTATTGTTCTATTAGTCATAACCAAGATTACCTAGATTACTACTGACTTCAGATATCTAAGCGGAGAGACGTTTGGCACCCAGAAATAACATGTCACTCTTGAAAATTTGAGCCCATGAGTTTTCAAATATACAATGAGAATCACACAGTGGGGTGCATTTTACCAATAGTGAGTCATTTTCTACTCTTCAGAACATTTATTTAAATGTATTTCTACAACTGGGAGATGCCACTACTCAAATGCAAATTAAAAGTAACCCCAGAAGTGCTATAAATAATTCTCATTAAAAACAGTGAATAATGTCATGCAGAATTAGCAAATACCAAATGCCTTATTTAATTTCTTGGCATCCATACTGTTATGGCCAGCAAAGAAAAAAAAACAAGCGAACTGACTCACTGAAGTCTCTTTCTAAACCATAGCTATAACTAAAATAAAATGAGAAAACAGAACAATATTTTATTTTTCTGGCAAGGCAACCAAATCTATCTTTGCTACTCAGACTGAGTTATGGTATCTAGTACAGATGGAACACCACAATTTATTTTCCTTCATTATTTACTTTTTTCAGAATCAGAGCACAGCTTTCCTTTCCTAGGCATTTCAGTGATTCAGAACACAACAATTGCATCCTCTCATGATAGTGACAACAATATTGAGCATCTTATTAAAATGGCTAAACAGATATGAAAAAACACTTACTTGTTGCAAAATTTTAGGGATCAATTTTCAAAACTGACCTCCAAATTGTTTCCCACAAATAACACTGCTTGCAATTTATTGCAGGTGCTAATGAGAACACTTGTGACCTACTGCCTGGCTTGCAGGTGCTGTCCGATAGATGAGAAAATCTTATCATTTGATCCTGCAAATAACTTGGAGGTGCAAAATTTTCATGCAGTTACATATAGGCACAATGTTGCACTGAAAGCGTGGAGTTTTAGTAAGTTCAGTCCATAATGTATTGGTGAAGTCTGATATGAATATGCTTTTGTGCACATAGATCCTACAAGAGCAGTGCAACAGATTCTAGAACACCACCAGAAGAGTAAACTCTACAGTACAAGAGCAATGGTGAGTTCAGACTAGTGTATTAATTCATACCTTTCAGAGTTGCTTTCTTAAGTACTTTCATGGCATAAAGCTGCCCAGCATCAGATCCTTTGATCTTCCTCACCAGAAATACCTACAAAAATGAAACATCTGATGTAATCAAGTACTGTGGTTTGAAGGGAAAGCATTTGCTGACTTTGATGGAGTAAATGGATATTGAGACTGTAATAATTTTAAGAAAAATAAATACTTGAAAGTGTTGAGCTTTTACTTCACAAACAATTGGCTTAGCTGGCAATTGTAAGCCTCTTTTTGCAACCTAGTATCGTCTCATAAAGATAACATGTTTAATGTTATCAGTTTTTTACATATCCAGTTAAAGCCGGGAGAATAGCAATAAACAGTGCTTGCAAACATTTGCATGAGTTCTGAACAGCTATTCAAATGGACACCTGGGAAATGGCTGTTCTTCACATAATTTGCTATATTTGCACGGACACAAGGTATTTGCCATTGGTGCGAAGGAACGTTCAACCCATTTAAAAAGGTTTAGTCATTTGAATCAGAGAGAAGAAACTATATGTGATTAAGTCATCAATCATGAATAATGAATAGTCCAAGCTTGTAGTTGAAGGGAATAGTTAATTAATCCAGAAGTTGAAATATGTCTGAATAAGTACTTATCATAAAATTGCAAACAAAATTGCAAAGATCAAAGTCTGTTCATAGAGACTTCATGAACATAAAAACAGGCTACTTTCAACGAACAGGCTGGTCATGACAATACAGAGTGTTTGCTAACTGTACATCTTAACACGTTCTTATTGTACTGTTCGACTCTGCAAATTTACATATATGTGGTTTTTATTTTATTATATACAGCAATTTCTTCCTATCTAGACACAGGTGAATTTTGGGAGCAAAAGGAAGAAACCAGCAATTTACTTCAGTCACTATGAACCTCCCAAATTATAGTTTGAAGCCTTTCAAAACTATTTGCCCCCCACCTTGCTCCAGCAATAAGGCAAGAAACCTCAGAAAGCCAGAGTTTTTCAGTCAGTTTTCAATATCTACTAGTTCCACAAGGCCCAGAAGTACCCCCCAGAGAAAAGCTTCTCTAACTGTATTTCAGGACTTCTGCTGCTGGACAGATACTGGAAGTCTGAAGTGGAATGCAAAAATGAAAAGTGCCTAAGAAAAGGTAACTGAAAAGCTTTAGTCTAGGTTCAATTAAAGTGCTAAACAAGGATACCTAACCCAATACTTGTTCTGCTACCCTGCAGCTTTACCAAACACTACCACCCAAAATACTTTCTCTTGTTTACTAGCAGAATGAGAACAGAGGGCAAAGTGAGAGATTTAGCCTCTTCTGTTTACAAAAACACCTCATGCAGATTGCTATTTTCTTAAACCTATTTGTCTTTTGAAATACTTTTGGTGAGTATTTTAAACTATGAATTGATCCAAATTAGTTCTCTGTACTTATGAATTGTGGACTTGGCATTAGCAGAGTTGGACTGGTTAGTTGGGATAGGACAGACATGTGATTTGTTTCCTATCCGATAAAACCTAGCTTCTACACATACAGCATTAAGATTAATTTTCCATTAACATCCTTGCTAAATTAAGCTCAATTGTTCAAATATTCAGAAAGCCAGAAAGAAGAGTGGACATTGTCAAAGCTCATCATTTAAAAATTCAACTATTCATGGAAATGTTGTGTTTTATGCTATCACTAAACCCTATTCAGAAATAGAGTCTGACATGAGAGGGATAGAGAAGTGAAAAAATCCACAGTAAGCAAGTTTCACTAAGCACCGAAGTTTCAGGTTTTTTATTCACCTTTATAAATTGCCCTGGTATCTTTAACTCCCAATCAGGTGGCCTGTATTAGATGTAATGTTTTGTAACAGGCCTTGCACTTTCACTAGTACAGCACATTATCCCAGCAGGAATATTAAACTGGAATGGTTAAAGTACTGGGCAGGAAAAAAACCACAAAGAGTCTCACTGTATGCTATATAAGCTTGCAAAAAATCAATAATATCCCTATGTTGTAATAAGAAAAAATTATCAACTTAAGTCATTTGTCAGCTGTTCTCTGTAGCATGGGATATTGCAGTTGGCCTGCATTCCCCTCCAAAACAAATGAGTCAAGGAACATGGTGTGCTGTTTTAGAGGACATCAAAAGAAGAATCAAACCAAAAGAGAAATGAAATAAACAAAATGCATTGTATTTCACAATGATTTCTTATTCTTAAAGGTACAGAGGAATGCAAATAGAATTGTCAGTATTCCCTCAGCTAGAGCTACATGGTTGCCTAAAGTTAAACACCTAAATCTTTATCTAGACATCTAACTAAGATTCAGAGATGTTGAACACTTGCAGATCTCCTAGACTACAAGCGACGTTTGTTGCATCCTGCAGCAGAGAGTTGGCTCCAGCTAGTAACCATGAAAAGTGGTGCGTTGACTGCCCTGGACACCAACATGCCATAAAGTTAAACATGGAACTCTGGTGCTAAGACGATGAGCATCTATAGTAGATAGGCATAGGAACAGCATCACCTACATGAGAACAAGCTTCCCCACACTGTCCTAGCCCACAGGGACCATTACTGGAGTGAGAAGCTTTCCACGGGCATTCAATTCCACGTTTCTCAGCTGAAACTGCCAATTAGTGCCTGTTGTGATATGGAGACCACTAACTAATTTCACATAATTCACTGAATGATCATCTGTACCACATCATAAACTGATTCGTCAGTGAGGTGAACAGACATTACCTACCAGGATTAAGTCTTTGGGGGGGGGGTGTCTAAAGATGGAGTAAGTTTGGTCTGGAAGTTCTGTGCCAGAGATTGTTGTGTTTGCTTAGACAAGTTTAGTTAGTCAAGGGAGCTAGGGGGTTTAGATTGATAGGAAGTTACACTGTTTCTATAGATAAAAGAGGTAATCCACAGAGGTTGATTATAAGACAATCCCTCCTGTCTGGACCCTGATGGGAAGCTATCAACCTTGTCTGGTAAACAGGTTGACGGGGGCCAGGTAGCCAAGGGGTCACAGGAATTTGGCCACTCTCATTGGTCAAGAGCAATAATTAGTACCCAAATGAGCAGTAAACAACAACAGAGGCGGGCTAACTATATGCTGCCTATTAAGTATAATCTAATTATGTAACCTGCATATTAAAAGTAGTAATACCATGTATGGATTTTAGGCATGATGTAACTTGTTGTATTATGCATGAGCTTGTTGCATTATGTATATCGTATTTTGCATGTTAGAAAGTATGCATGACCTATAGCCCCTATACTGGGGGTTCTTGCTCAGAGAGGCTAGCTTCTCTTTGCTTCCCTCTGCTGTAGTTCCTTTTATTATTCAGCTGAATAATAAACTTTGAACCACACCTAGTTCTCTGCCTATTGGAGTCTCAGCTGGGAACGGGCCTTCACCTGTGGGAAGGATTCGGGGTTCCCTTTCCAGGTTGGGAACCCGGACCAGTTTTTGCCCAACACTTCCTTTGCTAAGTGTTTCTGTGGTGCCGAAGACTAGCTCTTTTATCTGTGAAATATTGAGTGCAAACAGCCAATTTAGACAACTAATACTAAAATACAGCAGTACAATCTAAGATCTCATTGAAGAACCACTTCTGAAATATTTATTAAACCCTCATTCTAAAAATTTTGAATTAATTTTGATAAAAACCCATAACAGAGTAAAAGATCAGGAGGCATTTGGAATTAATGGAGCTGCCAATTGCTGATCTTGAATGAGAACATCTTCCCCCACTTTTTTTTTTGGTAAGAGCATGGCATTGAACAGCAGCAGCCAATGCTCATTTAGTCTTTCTGATTCTGTTTTTTAAGGCAGCTGTTCAGATAACAAGAATACCATGGTCTTTTCAGTGCAGCACTGGGGGGTTATAAATCTGGTGCTGAACTGTAAGGTTTCCAAAAATCGTCATCCCAGGGACCTTGTAACTGATGTAGTGATGGTTAGTTGTTTGCCATGTTGAGAAAAGTTTATAATTCCTCTAGGTTTGTCTGTCTCATGAATAGAATTGAAGGCTTCATCAGTGTGTGGCACTGGCAGAGCAGGGGCCAGCTCATGCCAAGGCTCCATTGGACACAGATGACAAATGCATTGCTGGAAACCAGTCTGGGCTTACCTGTGGGTTAGTACAGTTAAAACAGAATCATTCTTATAAGCAGGTGTTCAGTGTTTAGACTTAAGGGAATGCTGATAGGATGCTGCCGGTATTAACTAACTTCCCAAGTTCTAATTAGTGCAACATCCCCACTATGCTGTGCTGAGGGGACATGCCCTCCCGTTGACGCAGCATTAATCTTTTTGTGAAGGTGGCTTTACTGAGTCAACTTTTGGATTGATCGAACTGGTCTCCGCTGCCAACTAATCAATCCTATAGCATTAACAGTGCCTCCACGAGTGAAGAGGTATCCTCTAACACCTCCCACAAAGTGGAAACCTGGGCATGGACTCATTCCATAAATTTTGATTCTAGGGTGAAGGGGATAAAAATCCTGGACAAGGAGAAGCCAGGATTGTTAAGCTATCTGGTTTCTGAGCAGTAGATATTCCTAGACATAAGCAAGAGATCTCCACTGTACATGGCATAGGTTAGCCTATGACATGGACATATTGAGACACTTTTTGTAGACGCTTACATCACTAATTAAATCTAAGATTAACTCATGCTTGTGTTTCCTGTTTTAACCTTGTAAATAACTTTTTTCAAGTTAATAAATCTTTAGTTTATTACAGGATTGGCTACAAGCATTTTCTTTGGTTTGAGATCTGAGGACAAATGACCTAGTGTAAGTGACTGATTAGTCCTTTGGAACTAACTGTAACCTGAATACTGTTGTGATTTTTGGTGTAAATACTCAAGCTTGGACAGGTGGCAAGATACACTGGCATGCCCAAGGGGACTGTCTGTAGCCCCAGGTTAAGACTGTTCCAGTGCTTCAGGCATTCACACTTGTTACTAGGTTGGTGAAATCTAATTCTAGAACATCCAGCTAATTTGGGGTTTCTATCTTGAGGCTGGCACTCACAGTTGTGAGCCATTCTAGACATTTTGACATTTTATTACTCCCTTTTCTGCTGGTGTAGCTCAGTAGATTTCAAGAGTGAATCAGTTTCTTAAGTAAGGCAATTGAAAATATATTCCATAGCCATGTATCCTTGATCAAACAAGCCAAGAAAAAGAAGAACCTTAAAACAATGATTTTTGATAGCTGGTTTAAATTAAGTTCACCAGCCACTAGTGAAGGGTTTGGCGATCTCATTCATTTACCACAGAAATGTGGATACTTAGCCATAGGATGTTCAAGTGATTGATTATGATTTATAGCCTTTTTTGTTTTGTACCAGGTACGTGTAATACGCACACACCAATGGAATGTGTGCACAAACATGGCTTTTGTGGCCATTAAAAATGGAAGTGACACGACAAAACTAGCTGATCTTTTCTAAAGATAATAATACTTTGCACTTCCACAGTGCTCTTCATCTGAGCATCACGAAGCACTAGTTCTCACAATATCACTGTGAGATGTCTATCATTTTATAGATGGAGAAACTGAAGCACAGAGAAGGTAAGTGAAAAACTCAAGACCATACAGGGTGTCACTGAGGGCCAGAATTGGGGGCAGGCAACTCAAGTGAACACCAAGGAAATCAGACTCCAGGTGCTGTTTTCTTTCTTTGTGACAAAAGGGAAAAAAGAATGTTTGAAGTAAAATGGTTCAGCTGTTCTGTATGTGGATTAATTTTCCACTAAGCTCCTAGAAAGTTCTGGATCTTAGTAAGATAAATACACATTTACAGATCCTGGTGTGTATAGTTATTGTCCTATATCAGAGATGAATTATGCATGCAAATCATGCATCAAAGCTGTTATATGGGCTACAAATGCAATAAAGACAAGAAATTCAAAGGTTTAACTAATGGAGGGGCTGGAGTGAAGAAGCTCCCTACCTGGGATGTTTTGGTCTAGTGCTGGCCCTGGTTTCCTGAGCAGAGCTGTAACTGGTACATTTGACTCCCAATCCCATGCTTTAGCTTTAATGGCTGCCATCTTGCTCACTGGAGACTTAATCTGGCATCTCCAGAGCTCAGAACATGAGCTTGAGGGGATTTTCAAAGGGACTTGAAGGGAATTATGTGACCAAATCTTACTGAAAGTAAATGGAAGTCAGTAATTAACTGTGACAGGCTTCTTTGACAATTCAAACCTATGTCCCCTAACTAGCAGCTATAGCACAAACATCACACTTGGACCAGCTGGGGGATGGGTTAACACAGTGACCAGTGCACTACAAAATCAGTACATAATTATCGCTCATGTTTTCCGGTTCTACACCATAAACATTATTCCGCAGCCTGTCTTACAAAGGACTCCAGTTCTGTTCACAGAAATTCACTGACTTCAGGTGGATAACACCAGTGCCATCCAAATTAGAATTAGGACCATCACGTTGTCTCTTTCCAATGCTAATCTGAATGATCACATGCTGTAGGAAATTACCTTTCCGTAGGAACCTTGCCCTAATACTTTCAGCAACTCAAACTGTGAAGGATCCGCTTTTTCAAAGCCTTCTTTTACATGATGACTGATGTCTATTTCCTTCACTATACCTTCCTCCTGTGAAAGAAAAAGAAATCGTAGCTGTTATTAGGAGTGAACGAAAACACAGTATTTATTTAAATCCTACCACACTTATTTCTACAACTAAATCACTAATACCAGAATCTTTGGAGAATACAAACTCTACTATTCCAATTATGAAGTCGGCATATAATGGAACCTTTTATTATTTTCAGCGCAGTCTATTGAGTCTGAATGTAAGGATTCAGATCCCACTGTTTCTGCCTCAAACTTCATGATGTGAATAGATACAAACACAACCTGCATACTGTAACACTGGAGTAAATAACTGAAGCTGCTTGGTCATCACAGACTACTATCTATTATCATGATCGCTGTTGCCAAAATCACGTCTGGCCCAGTGATATGTTCAATCAATCATAGGGCTGGAAGGGACTAGCCATGTTAGTCTAGTTCAGCAAAACAAACAAGGAATCCTGTGGCACTTTTAAAGACTAAGAGATTTATTTATCACATGAGCTTTCTTCAAAGAGTCTGATGAAGTGGGATTTTCTCTGATGAAAACTCATGTGATAAATAAATCTGTTAGTCTTTAAAATTGCCACAGGACTCCTTGTTTGTCATCATCATTGTGTATGTGCTATGGTACCAGCATTGCAATTGCTTCCAAATACATGCTACTCTGTCCAAAGACATCTTTTACAGCCATTTAAAAACCTGGAGCTTTAGACCCAGACTCCAAGGTCAGAATGGGCCATTATGGTCATCCCATTCAGCCGCCTGCACAATGCAGGCCAAAGAACCACACCCACCTACTCCTTTATTAGATCGATAACCTGATTGAGTTACTGAAGTCCTCAAATCAGGGTTTCAGGCCTTCAAGGTACAGAGAATCTACCAGCAAATGACTCATGCCCCAGGTTGCAGAGGAAGGTGAAACCTCCCCAGAGCCTCTGCCAATCTGTCCTGAGGGAAAATTCACTCCCAACCCCAAGTATGATGATCAGCTAACCCCTGAGCATGTGGGCAAAACTCACCAGCCAGAAACACTAGGAAAGAATTCTCTATAGTAAATCGGAACCCATCCCATCCCATCTAAGAGCCTGTCACGAGCCATTGGGCATATTTACCACTAGTCGTCAAAGCTCAGTCAATTGCTAAATTAGGCCATTCCATCATACCATCTTTACCATAGCATCTTTAAGAAGAGAGTAACTATAAATGAGTAACAGAGAAAAAAAAAACTTCTGTTCAGAGTGGCTTGGCATGTTCTTGAAGGAATTATGAAAGGTTACTACCTACCAACAATCTGCCAAATACAAAGATTTACAAATCCCTCATGCTACTGGGTCAGCAGGAGGACAATCAAACATTTTTTTTATTTTCCCCAGGAATTAGCTGTGATGCCTTGTGTTTTCTAGGCCGCCTTCGAATATTTCCATTATTAGCACAGAGGGGCATCCTTTGAAGATACTGAACAAGACTCCTGATCCTGCAAATATCTATGCTTAAAGTTAAGCACAAACCCAAATGTTTGCATATTTGCAAGACCAGAATCTTGAGTTAGGCCAGTCCTACCTCCACTGTGTCTGAAGAACAGTCCTATGCTAGGTAATAATCACGGGTTAGAGTAAAGGGGAATGCCCCAGAACGCTGTTCCGGAGCCCCCTATTTTTAAGGAGCCGGCGTTCCAGGCCCACTAAAAATAGGGGAATGCCCCAGAATACCACGTTCCGGGTCCTCCTAAAAACAGATGGGAACACTGCTGGCCGCACATGATAGGCAGCTGCAGTCCCTAGCTGGCCAGAAGACAGAGTCTTCCAGTCGGCTGAGAGCCGCTCCGAGGCAGGAGCTTTCAACACTCCCACTCGGAGTTAGCTCTCATGGAGCATGCACAGAGCCTCTGCACGTGCTCAGGGAGAACTTTGTCTGCCCAGAGGAGCAGCCGATGGCCAGGTAAGGGGGTCGGGAGGGCGCGACTGGGGACAGAGCAGGATCAGGCCGGCTGGAGGGTGGGGTGGCAAGTTTGGGCTGGCTGGGGCAGGAGAGCAGAGGGGCAGGATCTGGCTGGGGGTGTGTGGAGGGGTGGGATCAGGCTGGCTAGAAGGTGATGGGTGAGCAGAGGGGAGGATCAGGCTGGCTGGGGGCTTACGGGAGAGCAGGGGAGAACAATCAAGCCGGCTGGGGGGGGGTGATGGGACAGTAGGGGGGCCTGCACTGGCATGAGGAAGGCTGCCAATTTAGGAGGGTTCCAGGGCCCCACCAAATTATACTGTAACCCCTAGTAACAATACAGATTTGTCCTTGTATTTATTGAAGGAGACACTGCATGGAGCCATTCACTAGATCTGTGAGAGTTGTTCAGGATCACAGGAATAGGCCCTAATTTTCTGTAAGACATTATCAAGTTTGTTTACTTGGCTCTGACTTGCACAGCATTTACATTTTTCTCGTATGACCCCCAAAAGAATCTCCTCCAGAGCTCTACTGATATGAGCCAGCTTAATAAATTATTGATATTCTATCATTTAAAAACAGGTATTCTCCAACCAAGCCTCTCTATTCTTGTATATCACATATCCTCCAACTGAGCCTCTCTCTAGTCTTGTACTTCACATCCAGTTTAATGTATACTGGTTGCCAGTCTCATATGTGTGTAATCAATATTTTGTTCTTTTCTTCCCCATTTTTTGTATTTCCTCACAATATGAAATGAAGAAATAAAATTAAAACATACTCTAATAAAGATTTTTTAAGTTAAGAAAAAATAGAAATGGGACAAACAGAACATTTATCATACTCTGAACTTTGGATAACTTGAGCATTGGATCTAAACCAGAGTTAGGTTTTGCAAAACATAACTCACCCCAGTTTTGCTAATCTAGGTTTCATATAGAAACAGGCTAACCAGAACCATCAATACACAGAATAAAAGGGAACTAGATCTAAATGTATCTTGCTTTTATTTTGGCAAAACATAAACCTAAAATGAAGATTTGTAAACACAAAACTAACCCTGATTTTATATACATCAAATGATATCCCCAAAACTGTATGCATCTCCTCTCTCTCTTCACTAATTTTCTGTCCCTGAAATATCCCGGATGAAATCTGAGCTCCATGTAAGTCAGTGACAAAGCTCACAGTTCTCTGTGGGGCCAGTATTTCACATAGTTTTTTATTCCTTTAAGGTATTTTAGCAGATGATTACTATCTGTCCATTCATATTGATAATGAAAACTACATGCCTACAAGCTGACATATATTTCACATTATTCTTTTAAATTTAACATAACTTTGAGTTCAAAGCATTTAGTTATAGGGATATATTTAAATTGCTAAGGTATTACTAATTTTGTTTTCTGAAAGAATATTAGAAGAGTCTATTATTTCCTGGGAATATGATAATATAAATGATGAATTCGTAACTTGTAATAAAGCAGCACTTCAAGTAATTACAAAGAGACAACTAACACTCCAAAAATTTGTTAAAAAAAAAAAAAAAAAAGGACATCCGAAAATTAAAATTAGACCTACAAATGTTTAAATGAGGGGGTCATTAAGTTTTAAAGATGGAAAAGATCTATTAACTCATTTGTTTTGTCCAGTGTAATGTTAAATACCTCAACTAATGAGGCTTAGATCACTTCCTACTGAAGATTATTCTGCTTTGGTTTGGCTTCATTTCAAATGCTCGAAGGCATACAAAACTACTTAAGTCTGCTTACTCTGTTCCTGTGAGCAAGCATGATGTTCTCTGGAGCACTAGAAAGACAGGATGCTTTTGAATTTCCATAGCAGGTCTCCTGACTAGAGGAGAAGAGATGCAGAATGGGAGAAGAGCACTAAGTATGTTCTCCGTTGTGCAAACAGTAGCTGTTAGTTCATTAACACTGAAATTTACAGGCTTAATCCTCCTCAAAGTAAAGGACAAAGACTACATAGATTGCTTGTGAACTTTGGTAGAGTTCCTCAGAGCACCAGCAAGTTTAGGCTTGAAATTAAGCGAAGGTTTGTAACCACCTGAACAGTGAAGTTCTTGAACAGCCTTCCAAGGGAAAGAGTGGTGGACAAAAATCTTAACTGACTTCAAGATTGAGCTTGATAAATTTATGGAGGGGATTGCATAATGTGACTCCTTAAATTTACATGTAGCCAATCTGTTATTGCTAACAGTAAATATGTTGAACAGCTGATGATGGGACACTAGATAGAGACGGCTCTGAGTTACTAGAAAATTCTTTCCCAATGGTCTGGCTGATAGGTGTTATCCACATGCTCAGGCTCTAACTAATCACCATATCTGGAGTTAGGAAGGAATTTTCCTCCCAGGACAAATTTTGCCTTCCTCTGTAGCACAGAGCACCAATTACTTGCAGGTTTAAGCTAGTATAAATGCCAGATTCTCTGTAACCTGAAGCCTTTAAACCATGATTGAGAATTTCAGTAACTCGATAAGTGGTTAGGCATTATAAGAGTGGGTGGGTGAGGTTCTATAGCCTGCAATGTCCAGGAGGTCAGTTTGGAAAATATTGATGGTCCCACACGACCTTAAAGTCTATGCGGCTGAGTGTTATTACACTGTATGCTCCATGAAGCAGGTCCATCTTTTTATTCTACATTTGTACAGCATCTTGTACAATGGGGTTCTAGTCCAGGAGTTGGCCTGCAGGCATTTTGGAAAACAGATTAATGAACTGATCCTGTAATACTGGTGTATGAGATGATCTAATCTGACCACCACAGTTTTATATGATGTTTGATAAATCTAGGCAGCAAAATCACAAAGTCCTATTTATGCAATGTCCTACGCCTAGTTCCTGTGAGGTGCTGACTGCTGCTAACTTTAGCTGAAACCAGTGGGAGACAGGGAGTGTTTAATGAAATCCCATAAACATTCTGCTTTAGCAGTGCAATTCTTATGAACACAGGAAACAGCTCTAGCTAGATTGTTCAACGTGGGTAGCCATGGCCAGCACAAGGATCATTTTGTTAATTGTGCTGAAGATACACAGGACATTAGAATCCCAGAGACTAGTTCATGATACAAAGGGTGGGATAAAACAGCAGTAGTAGACATACTATCAGCTGAGCCCCACTGAGTTTCACTGAAAAATAACAGAAATATGAACTTGATCTAATCACAAAAGAGATAACATCACTAAACAGAAGTGTTTTAATTTGGTTGAATAGCTACCATTCACACAAGAAAAAGTACAGAGCAGGCAGCGCATCACTCCAAAGCATGGTGAACCAGGAAGTTTTCAAAGGTACTCTATGAGAAATTATTCAGAGAAGAGTAGTAGTTTAATGGTGGGGTTTTTTGAGCTGAATAACTGCATTTTACTGATGTTCATAACACAGACATTTCACTGGTCTGTAGCAAGTATAATTGACATTTGGACGGTGGTCACTAATATAGCCCAATTAAGGCTGTCTTTATTTTTGTCTTGCGTAGTACACAACAAATAATGTTGGGAACTGCACTGAAGAATGGGTGTAATAACACAGCAAGGGCCTGACCTAACTACCCTGGCTCCATCCCCCAACTCCCACATGGGCTAGGTCCTGTAAGATTCAGGGCAGAGCTGTAAGAGTTAGAAAAGTTTGCAGGCCTACATTTTAGAAAATGATTAGTGAATGTTGATGCCAAATTTAAGACACATTAAAAAAAATTACTTGTTTTTGAAAATTTATGCTGTTTTTATCTCCCCATATCATGACATCATGGAATGCCAGGATCAATGATTTCTTATTTTTCAAGTTGAGATGCAGCACCATGCTACATATATTATAACCATAAGATTCACCTTAATTTGAAAAAAATCCAAAATACCAAAATTATCCACATTAAATAATTTAACCAACCTCACCCACAGTGACTAATGGGGTAAGGCATAATCAGTGGGCTCTCCATAACATCAGCTAGTTTGATACAGATATGTACAGATACCGCACAAGACATGACTGAGTCCATACATGTAGGACATGACAGCCTTTGAATATTGCCTTATATTAAATGTTTTCTTTGTTACACAGATGGAGAGGAAGGGAGTGGAGAATCATGCAACTCAACCATGTTTCAGGATTAGGACCCCCACAAAACAAACTGTCACCCAAATTCTCTCATTTTTATATCTTCAGTATATAGAAAACACAACTTTTTTTCTTCCTTACCTGGTAGAAAACATTATTTTGTATATTGTCCCAACATTTTATATCATTTACGTCTGCTGAATTTCCCCTTTGTTAATCCAAGATAGGGCACAGATGCAGCCCTTGCTTGGAAATATATTTTCTCAAATACAGTTAACCAGGGCCAAACACTATATTGGAAGAGTGAAAGCTTTAATGTCAGAGACCCTGAGCCTTTTTTCAGACAGCAGCATCTTCAGTTTTGTCTCATAGCCTTCCCCTAATTGTAGTTCATCTGGGACAGTGGTCAGCAACCCAAAAGATAAGAAGAGCAGTTTTCTAAAATTCCTTTAATAAGCAAGTGTTTTGAGAGCCACAATGGGTGTAGCCTCCTGGTGGGGGGAGCTGAGCAAGGGCACCTGCTGCCGGGTCCTGTGGCAGAGGGAGCATGGAACCAGGAGTGCCGCTGGCCCTAGAAGAGACCCGGGGCTTGGTGCGCTTGGACTTGGGGCTTGGGCACCACGGTGGGCAGCCCAGCAGCAGACCCAGGGCTCAGGTGCTGGGACTCAGGGCTCGAGTCCCGTAAACCCGGTGCCAGCGACACCCCTGCCTGGAAGCAGGAGTCCCTGGTGATTGTTGGGGGAGAGGTGTTGCCAGATCCACAAGTGGACTGCCAAAGAGCCTCATGCAGCTCCAGAGCCACAGGCTGCAGACCCCTGATCTGGGGTAAGGTACACAAATTCAACTCATGTTCAGCTTGGTGTGGCACATCTGCAGTATAGAGCAAAGCAAGAAACTCCCAGTGTTCTCTTCTAACAAATTTCACCAAAGCAAATGGGGTTATTTGCAGAGCGTGGTACTATTCGATGTGATTAAAGCTAGCAGGATCGTGGTGAATAACATGAGCATCATTTTACCACTCAACAACTGTGCTTCAGAGATCATGGAACACGGTTCAGATTGTACTCACTGAGTATATGTGGGCTGCAGAAACCTTTGTGTATCGCAGCTTCAATGGTTAACATGAAGATTTTGTCATGATTAGTTTCACGGACAGGTTATATTGTCACAGCAGCTCGTGGACAATAAACAAAAATCCATGGAAGCTCATGACCAGTCTGTGACATACTAAAATTAATGGGCAGGAGGCTAACAAGGGGATGACTGAAGCCTGAGCAGTGGGAGTGAGACCGTGATTAGGTCCAGCACCCACCACTCATGGCAGCTGGGAGCTCTGCTGGTTGACAGCTTGTGTCCTTTTGCCTGGGGGCTGAGGAGAAAAATATGGCCTCTGTGACAATGTTATCCTTAAAAGCACATGTAACAAAGAAAACTCATGCAACTGTATCACACATATGGGATGACTTCTTGTTTGAATGTTAACCAGGAGCAGAGGGTGTGTTCATTTCCTAAACCTCCCTCAGCAAGTTCTGCAACAATCAGTCTGAGGATGAGGCAAAGCAGCATGCTAAGTACAATCTGATCCCTTGTGAGAGGGTTTCACCCTAAAAATAATCACAAGCAGAATCATTAAGCTGAGTTTAGATCAGTGCAGCAGGAAAATATGAAAAAGAAAATTTCAGGATTCAGTCTTGTGACAGCTGTGCACAGCAGCCTGGCCTCTAACTCCCTGCTGACTTGTCCTGTCAGCACACTAAAGAGAAAGCTTGCATTGATTGAGTTAAATCTTCTGTAAATATTTGA
This sequence comes from Podocnemis expansa, assembly GCA_007922195.1. Classification (NCBI taxonomy): domain Eukaryota; kingdom Metazoa; phylum Chordata; order Testudines; family Podocnemididae; genus Podocnemis; species Podocnemis expansa. The sequence goes on along the minus strand of ML681972.1, from coordinate 32,410,365 downwards.
ATTTGTGCAAAAGGTGTACTATTATCAAAGTGAAATGGATGTGCCTGTCAGTTTGTGGAAAGCATGCGACTGAACAACACAGTTACAGAGGAAGACGGATTAGGTGATCCCTCAAGGTCCCTTACAGTCCTATACACATCTATGATTTTATGTGCCTGGCACGGGACAGGGATGTTGGTGATTTTAGGGTCTGGTCCTGAATTCTAGCATGCACTCAAAACTTAGCAGGATTTCTGGCTGCACAAGGATGCAGGATTTGCATGCAACCAGTGTTTAATTTGTGCCAAGGCTGAGCCCTGGTACCTCCGGGCTTGGCAGTTCATATCCCCAGCACCTCTGGGTTTACTGCAGGAGTGCTGAACATAAAAAATTGCTTTGCTGGAGCTTCAGCACTTCTTTCATTATAAACTAAACACTGTATGGAGGGAACCCACTGTGAAATTGGAGACTGCAGTTTCCCTTCCCTGCCTTCACCCTTAGCGGGCACGAAGGCTCCTGTTTTCGTGATTTCTGGGCTCAGCAGTAAGTAGGACAGGGGACCAGCTGTTCTATGGCACTGTTTTTTCCATAGCCCCAACATTTCCACACAGATCTTAGAAAGAACAGTATTAATGCCTGAAGAATCCCTCCTGACTGACAATGAACAACCACAGGGAACAATTACAACCAAGTTTGTGCCTTGTTTGGCGGGGGGTGGAGAGAGACATGGAGAGAAGACTTAGTGAGGGTGGGAGGGGGATATGAGATACATCGGGCCACATAAAAATGCAACCATTGCTGCAGGATGGCTTTTACCTCTGCTGACACAGAGACTCATTCCCTGCCTGCTCCGCAGCCCCTTTTCAGCACCAGGGACAACAGACTTCCTGGAAAATTCTGAGGTTCAGTTCATCTCAGTTTTTTGCCTTCTCTAGTCCCATCCCATGGGATTTTCTGAAGTGAGGAAGTGAACTAGTCCCAAGTCAGTCAAGGAGTTAGTTTCACTCTCATCCAAGTGATTTCAATTACATGTGAGGTATCTGTCCTCATTTCTTTTCAGAAGTGACATGAGACACTTGTGGGGGGCGGCGGGGACAGCAGGGGAGGGAGTTCACTCACTAGAGATGGTAATAGTTGACTGCTGGAAAATTTTATATACATGTATTTAGTAAAGCCACATGGTGAAATTGCTACACAACTGTAAGAAGTTTATCCTATCACAAAAATCAACAGGGCAAGATCATTGCATTTTATCTTATCACTTGCATGTGCCCATGTACACACAAAGAACCATGAAGAACAAAACAAGGAACTTTTAAAGAATGTTATCAAACATTAATGTTGGTTTTCAGATTTCTAGTACCTTACTGTGCAAGTGGTAGTACCAGACAGCTATCAAGGTCTCCTGGAAAATTCTTTTACTATTTTAACAGAAAATTCTAATCTTTCAATAGTTGGGTTGCTTGTTAAAAAAGCACTAAAAGAAAATTATCCTCTCACATAGATTGCCACAGGTGGGCCAAAACCTTATATAAAAAGCACTTAATGGAAAATAACAAGCTATCTTTTGTTAGAGAAATTTCTACTAAACAATATTGAGTTATTTACTATTAACTTTTAATCAGACTTTTCTATAAGGAACATATTTTACACTTCACCTATTCCCACCCCCATGTCTTTCCTTTTTCTTTTTCAGTTGGATTTTTACTTCAGGAGGCAGTGAATCCCTCTCAGACTGTTTGTTATGTAGGAGGTCAGATGAGGTGATCAGAGAAATCTTTTCTGTCTTAAAACCGATGGTCCTCTTATGAACGATGAGGCTTTTTTTCTTGACACAAACTATAATGGATGGCTCATGAGTACATGTACCACTTACAGTTGTACAAAATATCGGTTATTTATCAAGAACATTCCAACCCCCCCATGCCCAGATTTATTTAAAGCTTTTCAAACCTGGGATAACATGTTTTAAGCCAAATCTTATAGAATGCAGAGTTTCACCTAATTGTAAAATTAGGTACAAGTTGGTGGTGTAAATGAGTTTCTCTTCACATTTGGGGTTCAGGTAAATCCCCACAAACCAAACCCAAAGAAAAAGCTTCAAGAAACCTTTACAAAACAAAAAGCAGTCACCTTCTGCTAGATGGAATACAGAGGTCCAGGTGCATGAGCCTGAGACTTGGAGACCAACAAGGTTCAAGTCTCTGCCCTGCAAGGCTGTCTCTTTGACCTTTTGCAAATCATATGGTTGTAAGGTAAATTTTTCCAAAGCAACTCAGTGACGTAGGAACCTGAGTCCTATTTTCAAGAGTGATGTAGGCACCAAGGAACTTAAGGTTCATTGAAAGTCATATAGAACTTTCCAGAACTTTGTCCTAAGACCTCAATACCGCATCTGAAAAATGGAATAATTGTCTTTCCCTACATCAGGGATGTGTTGTGAAGAGAGCTTCATTTAAGACAGTCATACAACAGTAATTGGGACCATAACCACAGTGTTGATAAATAAACCATCTCACATTTTTGTGGTAACATTTGACTGTGGCTGGCCTATGACAAGATACGAATGGAGATTCTCCTTTAGCTCAGGTAATAAACACCCATGTTGTTTCAGCCTTAAGTCAAGTCCTTATCCCCAGACTTAATTATGTATTTATCTGGTGACTATGGTGTCGGGAAGTATACCAAAATGAAATAGTTATAAACCAATCAATCAAACCTTGGCAGTGCTACAGATTTTCCCCTCAACAGACCAAAAGGTCTGTTATATTCGTTGGATTGATTGTGAAGGTGCCCTGGTGAAGTGATCACTATGCCTGGAGACTATAGATATGTAAAGTAGGTGCAACGCTTATTGTTGATCTGATTTTCAGCATCAGAATCTAATCACTGCACGCTGGTTTCTAATTTATTTATTATGCCCTGGGCAAGCTGCAAGTTTTAAAGATCTGAGCTACTAGAGGACTGAAAACTTGTAAAGATAAAAATCTAAAACAAGGAAAAAGAGCAAAGAATCCAAAACTAAAAACCCTTATAGATCAAAACCCACCACAGATAGTTGGCCAACCTTATTCCTGCTGCAGTAATCTACCAATACTCAAGCACTTTTGTGAACTATTAACAGAACCAGTCTCAAAATGAGTTACAGCGTTAAAAGAGAGGAACTCACATATACTGCTGTGAGCCACAGCCAGCAGGGATATTTTCATTATGTCTTCGTTGGCACAGTTTATGGGGGTATGTCCGGCCTTAAAATCTGAACAGGTCTTCAGGCAACTTGTGTCTTAACTTCTGATATTCACTGAGCCATTATCATTGTTGAAGGTGATCATATGAAAGAGCCATTCACATAGTGACCAAAAGACTGACAGGAAATTAAGACTGGATTCAGAGTGCAGATGAATCTGTTGTCATACCTAGAAGAATCTTTGTGAAGATGTATTGCCCTTGTATTAAGAAATCTACAGTGGATGACTACAATGATCAAAAGCAGCAATGTGCACTGTTGGGTGAGCACAGCATTTTTTAAAATTGCTGGCTTTGCACAGAAGAGGAGGTTGAAATACTAAAACTACATTTTTACCTCCTCTCTCTTTCAAGGGTAAACTCTGCTCCACAGTCAGCAGCACACATCTGTGGATGCAGCAGAGGTTTTCGACTTGAAGTTGCAGACAGCAGTGGGCTGTCTAGTCTTCTATACTCACAGAGGTATCAATAAAATGTCCTTGTTTAATCAATTCCCCAATCCATGAATGTGAACCATAGAGGGTAATGCATACTTTTCCTTCTCTAACAAATTCCCTTGTCACAAAAGAAAGCACAGGCCATTGCATAGTGACTTTGTAAAATGGGGCCAGGCATATTTAACAAATACAACTCAGTAGGTATGAACTCCTGAAGGGAAGTATTTGTAAACAAACATGTCACACTTTTATCCATTCCATGACTTAATGGTGGAAAATAATTATCTTTGGCATCCGCTCCTAACCCCAACACAGTAACCAATAAGAAGGATATGAAAACGGATTTAAGAACAAAAAATAAAAAAGAACAAGCAACACACCTCAAGCCCATGTAGTGAGAACATCATGTCATCCAATTCACAGTTTGTGCCATTCCCAGTATGTCTCTCCCCATTTTTGCTGATAACCCACAAAATTAACGTGCTACAGTCTCAAACCTAGGGTTGCTTTAAACCGAGGCATTTAATTAAAAATTGTGTCACACTCAAACCACACACATCCTACACAAGTGCCACTTCTGGAGTATTTCCAGGGACACCAAATTCTACCATGGCCAGAGCCTGCTCACCAGAGCAGCATCACTCTGACCTCTTCATCCAAATTCCAACACTTCAAGGGACAGGGCATTGGAAATTATAGCCTTTGCTTTCCATTGACTCTTTAAACAAGAGTCTACATTTATATTACCATAGACATGCTAAACTATGAGTGGAACCTTAGCAACTCTGGTGTTTTCTGAAGATGGCAATTCACCAGCTCAGCAATCTCATGCTTCAGTGGTTTCTATGTGAGTTACAGAGAAGAAGAATGGTACACACGTTCATGCATTTGATGAAGTGGGTTGAAGCCCATGAAAGCTTATGCTCAAAGAAATCCGTTGGTTTATAAGGTGCCACAGGACTCTTGCTGCTTTTGCTATGCACAGACTAACACAGCTACCCCTCTGGAAATGTTCAGTTTTGTTTCCCTATGTCTCAACTGCCTATTTGTAAAACGGAGATAACAGAGGTGCAATGAGGACAGACATTCCGTTTCAGGATTTTGAAAACTGACTGTTCTGACTCAGCATATAAACCAAATATTTCGATGTTCTCCAAAATAAAATAAAAAATAAAAACTGGTTTTGGTTCATTGAAACATTTATCTTTCATTTCATAATATAGTATACAAAACAAAAAGTTTCATTTCAGAATGAAAACTTGATACATTTAGTTATGAAAGTGTGTTTCAGCATTGTCAGAACTTCTCTCCCCCAGGTCTCTAGAACAGAAATTCCAGCAAAATCAACCCAATTCCATAAAGTGTATCAAATTTGACAAAACTGCATATTCCAATGGGATATGGTTCCACTACAGTTTCTCCTATTAGCTCTAGTAATACAGCATTCTCACCTCACAGAGATCTTGTAAGAATAACTGCATTAAAAAGATTGCCAGTGAATAGATGCTATGGTAACAGAAGTCAGACAAGTACCTAAGGCACTTAGAGACTGAGTACAATCAGGACATTTTTCATTCAGGAAACAGTAGTAACATCAAAGAGCTCAAGTTCCCTTCCAGCGAGTTGCTATTTTTTGCAACATTGAGGCCCAGGAAAAAAATGCTTGGTTGTTTTACTACCATATGAGAGTGTGAAATAACACTTGCCAAGTTCCAAAGGGGCAGCCGTATTAGGACTCCTTTCTTCTGTTGCTGAAATAACACTGAAGCACCAGCTGCATTTGAGATGAACTGCTTACGGAAAACAAGTTTATGACAATTCTCCACTTCGTAGGAGGCTGAAATAAAGCTGTTCACCATAGCATCGTGCATGGCACCAGAGTACAGCAAACATAACATACTAGAATTAAGAAATTATACAAAAGTTTAGTCATTTGCAAAAATAAAGTCTTCAGTAAAATGAAAATTCAGGAACAGAACCACAATTTCATTTTGAATTGGGACACAGAGGAGGGCAGGGAAAGAGGAAGAGTCTGAAATGTCAATAAATGTTATCCACAAGATTTTAAAAAACTATACTTCTGTTTAAGAATCATTTCCAGGACATGATCATTTTCAGTTTCTCAATCTGAGGGGTGTGTCTAACAGAGACGTTGCTGCCCTGCAAAAGGTTGGGACCGGGCTGTGCCAGTCCTACCCCTGGCTCCGGGTCTCTGGTTGGGGCCAGATCCCCCCCGACGGCCAGCAACAGGACTCACAGCACTGGCGCTGGGACTTGGGGCTTGTACCTGATCCCAGCAATGCCCATGCTGTCAAACCCACCATGCAGCAGCACTACCAAAAAACAGAATTAAGCACCAACTATTGACTCCATCCGCTCCTATATTATAGATCAAAATATTGTAGCCACTGGGTGGGCAAACTGTGTTGTAATGGCATCCCCTGTATCATTTATAGTTACAGACAGACCCTTAGCTGGGGGGTGGGGGTGGGGGAAGAGACATATGAGGCATTTATACAAATAAGACTTTTTGCTTTATTGCCACTGTTCATAGCTTGAAAAGCCAGTGAAGGAATGGTGGGGGGTTGGGGAAGGGAAAGAATGACATTGGAGAAGTGCTTTGATTACTGAAGCTAAGAGATAACTGAGGCACGGTGCACCAGGGTCTAGCAACAGAGAAAGGGACATATTTTAGAGATACTGCATAAGAAGAGGTGACAAGACTGCAACAGACAGGGCATAGGGATGGAAGCGGTGGGCAGGGGAGGAGGGAAAAAGGAGTTACTCATTCTTGAGAAACATGAACTAGACAACTGTCAAAATAAAAAAGGGTTCTCTGTTTACCACTGCTTTGCCTATTTACATATGAACTAATTTCATTTAACTGACTTATGTTATGCTCTCAAAATTAAAATTAAAGAGATGAAAAAACTATCTGACAACACCTCAAACCAGATTCCATTTACAAGGAGAAATGTTGAGCTGAGAGAAGCCAAGATTTGCACACACAACACAAAAATTCATTTGTGTCTGGACTCATTTGTGTGCACATTTCCCACACCTGTGTGAGAAACATGGATCATTATTTATACAAGTATTTATATCAGGCCTAAAGATTTGCATGCCGTTCCCCAGTATCCACATGCAACTACAAGGGCATATATAAAAACAGATATATAGCAGAACAATCTGTTGCCCAGAAAAAGGTCCTCTACATTTTTTCAGGTGTGTGAAAACCCTCAGTATATAGTTTATTCACAGTGTCAATCACTGAGTTAAATCTTAGGAAGCACCTTGTTTAACTATTTAACTCAATTGACACAGTGAATCTTAGGAAGCAGTTTACTTCTTATATCCCATCACGCACAATCTCTTTTCTGCAGAGGCAGAAATATTTTAATTTACAAAATATCATTACACACTTAACAGGAATCATTCATCAAAAATATACAATTAGAAGATGTATTTTTTAATTCTGAAACTAGAAAAATAAAAGCCAGGGAATCCCTTCAGATAGATACTCAAACATCTTTTAAGACTAGTCTTATCTCAGGAAAGAGGAGGAAAACAGTGATCAGGAACAGTCAGCATGGATTCAACAAGGGTAAATCGTGCCTGACCAACCTCATCACCTTCTATGATGAGATGACTGGATTTGTGGATGCGGGAAGAGCTGTCAATGTGATATACCTCCACTTTAGCAAGGCTTTTGATACGGTTTCCAACAGCATTCTCATCAGCAAGTTAAGGAAGTATGGTTGGATGTGTGGACTGTAAGGTGGATAAAGAACTGGCTAGATCAACAGTTTCAGCACGTAGGAATCAATGGCTCCCTGTGTAGCTGGCAACCAGTAATGACTGGTGTGCCTCAGGGGTCAGTCCAGGGGCCAGTTCTGTTCAATATTTTCATTAATGATCTGGACGATGGGATAGATTGCACACTCAGTAAGTTTGTGGATGACACCAAGCTGGGGGGAACAGTAGACCCGCTGGAGGGCAGGGACAGGATTCAGGAAGACCTTGACAAATTGGAGCAGTGGGCCAATAGAAATCTCATGAAGTTCAACAAGGACAAGTGCAAAGTCTTGCACTTGGGATGGAAAAACCCCATGTACTGCTACAGGCTAAGTAGCAGCACCGTAGAAAAGGAGCTGGAGGTCCTGGTGAATGGGAAGCTGGATATGAGTCAACAGTCTGCTCTTGCTGTCAAAAAGGCCAAGGACATACTGGGCTGCATAAGAAGAAGCATTGCCAGCAGATCAAAGGATGTGATCATTCCCCTCTATTCGGCACTGGTGAGGCACCATCTGGAATCCTATGTCTAGTTTTGGGCTCCCCACTACAAAAAGGACGTGGACAAATTAGAAAGAGTCCAGTGGAGGGCAACAAAAATGATCAAGGGGCTGGAGCACAAGCCCTATGAGGACAGACTTAAAGCATGATCAGGAACTTTGAAAGACGGATGCACACGGTTAATGCAAGATGTGTCATGAGGTGTAAATAACTCACTCGCCATGATGGCACAGTGCCAGTTACTTATTGTCTATTGATGATGACAGACGAAGAGGAGGAGCTCTCAAATGTGCGAAATTTATTATATTAAAAGGTGAGAGATGGGCATCAGCATCTGTTGTAGCTAATCAACAAAAGGAGGCAAGTGGGGCAACAAATTGTGCCCTTTTTAGTCAGCTAGCACACTGCCTCTTTTGTAAATATTAAGAGTTTTTAAGGAGTAAAGACATTGGAAATAGACAACTGGCAAATTAAGGGCCTATTCCAAAGCCTCTGGAAAAACCTCATTATATGGGCTTATGAGTGGACTCTAAATGCATGAAGTTCTGATCCATGTGGAAGACTTGGGGTGACAAGTCCACTGAAAACTACAAAGGTTGCTAATGGCTCAATTACCATCTGGTCACAGGGCAGACACTGTTGGGGCCCAATATTGTCCACCCTAACAAAGGAAAGTAGTCCCAACTCATAGGAGTGGCCACTAAACCTGGATCAACAAAGGGACTCCAATGTTGCAAGGCTTGATTTTCTGATACCTTGAAAATGTATTAGCCTTTAAGTGCCACAGGACTCCTTGTTTGTTTTACTGAACTAGTCTAACATGGCCACCCCTTTGGATCTTGAAAATCACAGGGACCCACAAAATCTGACTCAAGCACTTAGGGCCCCTATGTGAAGGGGGAGAGATGAGCATCTGCGATTGGGATCCACAAGAGCCAGGGAGCTGTCCAAGCTACCCAATGGGAGATGCCAAGGAAAAAAATTTCTAAACCCTGCTCTTCTCTGAGTTCAGCACCAAGCCTGTCTGTGTTTGCAATTCATAACTGGGAATCCCACTTCAATAAGGCAGTTCAGACACTGTTTTCTGTGAGAGCAGCTTAGGGGCCTGCTTAACTCCATGCAAAATGTAAGTTTGGATAGTGATGGATGGGAGGGAAGGAGTAGGCCACTGTTGGCTAGGGTACTCACCTCAGTGGTGGGGAGCCCCTTTTCAAATCTCTTCTCATCAGACAGAGCAGGGAATTGAAATGGAGTATTTCTAACCACTGGACAAAGCATTATGAGGGAGGTAGTTGCTTCCTCCCTCCTGGGCTCTTTTGTTTGGCATTAGAAATACTCAGGGCACACCTACTGGACCTGTCCCCGCAGACAAGATAGGCAGGGAAATACTTCTCTTCCCCTGGCTTGAGGGTTATGCTGGGACTTAGGTGTAAAATAGGAATTCGGGCACTTGTTGGAGGCAGAAATGTACATGTTCCAAGGCAGCAACTTAAGGGCTGAGTGACTTGAGGTACCTACAGAGTTAGGTGGCCATTGAGCAGGAATATTGGGAATGGCAATTGTACTTAAAACTGGGTTTTAAACAGTTAAGCCTCTTTGTGGATCTGACACTGATGTGAGTGTCAACAGGCTAATTCCCCAGGACACCCCCCTGGACTCTGCACCAAGTCCCTGTACTCTTCCAGCTGTCTGCTTTGCAGGGGTTGCCCACACGTTCAGACATTCCACCATGCCAGGCTAATGCTAACCGGCTCTGCATTATGGTTGAGCTCTACATAGTACGCATCTTCTGCAGTTACTAAACATAAAAAGAAATCACACAAATGAGTAGTTCTACCAGTGGACATGTCTGTCTTTCTTTATGGGGCTTCTGTTAAGCTGTGGCCTCAACCAGTCTCATAGACTAACATGGAAAAATAGTCTCATTAAAGGTAGGTGAATCAGCACCATGCACCAGTCATCTGAGAAGTTGCTGCTTTCATTCAACCCTCTCTCTGAGAACTGAATACAAGAAGTCCACACACCACTCTAGTCTGCCACTAACTGTGCTGTGTTTTCCCCTTTTAAATAACTCTCTCCAACTCAGACGGTGTGACAGGGTGAGGCCAGCTAAACCCACAATAGCTCTGCTCTGCATGCATTTGCATACTTGATGACAGTGGAAAAAGATTACAGATTTGGAGAATCAAGTCCCTGGTCTCTTGATTGCTGACTGTACCAGTTTTGAGCAATGCTGGTGAAGCAGGTAAATGTCTTTTCCTAAAAAGGGAGCACTAAGAGTAAACCAGAATTCTAACACTGTTCATAAGTTCAGCATACAAACATCCTCACTCCAAGAAAAATGCCATCCTCTTTCTACCTCCACAAAAATAAGTCTCGGCCATTTATTCCTAATATTGCTTTCTGCAGAGGAGAATTATGAATTCCCCTATAAGGCATTCTAAATGCAGAGACACCAATATGGTATTCATTTACCCATTAACAATTTTCACTGCCAGAAGAGTTCAGTCCTGGGATACAGTATTACTGAAAGAGGAGTGGAAAATAGACCATCACCTTTATCATGAAAATCCCTAAGAAATGACCTACTTATTTAGAAGTACAAGAACACATGCCTGAGCCTAAAATCAGTAACATGGAGAGAGCTATGCAGAATGTGTACTCCCCAACTTGAGAATTTTCTGTGAGTATCCAACTGCACCCCCACTGAAAACTCCTTAGCTAGAATTCAGACAGATGCTGCAGCTTCATAACATGCAACTTTATTAAATTCCAGTAATTCTGAAGTAAATTAAGTGCATGTTAAGTTAGTGGCTGTATAGCTAGGTTTTATTAATCAGAGTTCTTAGTAATCTAATTAATACTGCTTATTAATCAAGCACAAACTATTTGGAGTAGCAAGGTGAAGACGTGATGAAGATGACTAACTGAGAATCAGTCTATTGAGTACATCACTTTTCTTCCATTCCTCTCTCATATAAAATTAAGTTCTTTTGAAAATTTCCATTATTACAGGAAAATGCTTCAACAATCAAAGCCCAAAGAGTTACTCTATTTACCACTAATTCCCAGAAGCCGCAAAGCCACTTGCTGTGAATGAAGATGCTTTCTTTGATTTGCAACTGCATCAATAAAGCAATGAAAAAATTGATGGTTTTCTTTTGTTTCTTTGGATGCTTTGTTCATTTCTTTCCCTAGGGAATCCACTGCCAGAATCTTCCATTGGATAGTGTCTTGTATTACAAGTCCCTGCTATGCTGGCCTAATTTGGGTCAGCAGAAACCAGCTATTAGTCACATTTTTAAAAAAAATATCAATTCAACTGTCACACAAAATTACTTTGATCAATTCACAGTAACTATTGTTGAACTCTTATGAAGTTGTCCATTAGAATGTTAAAATACATGTGTGGGCTTTACCTTTTGCATTTTGGGGGGGTACAATAAATTGAAGAGATTTGTCTACATTCTGTTTACCCTTAATAATGACTACAAGGATTCTGTGCACACTTGCAGCATCTTCCATTATATGTCAAAGTGGTTTAGAAATATTAATTTAGTCTCACAAGACCATGGGAGGGATGCAAATATTGATTCAGTAAGACAGGGCACTTAAAGTGCAGTAAGGTTAAGTTGCTTGCACATGCTCACATAGTGAACCTGGCCAAGCCAAAAACCTGCTTTTCTGACTCCTAGTACTAATCAAAACTATATAGATTTAAATAAAAATGTAGCAGCATTTCTATTTAGATGCTTGTGCATGTAATATTTCTAAATACCCAAAGTCTACTGTTAGATGTAGTAATGTGTTACCTCATGCTCCCCTGTATGGAATAAACTATGATTTATTTTCTGTTTTAATGAAATGGGACGGATCCACAGGGATATGTACCAGAGGGATATGTAGAGTTACTCTCTCAGAACTGCATGGACATTTTAGGTAGGCAGTTACCTTCACTCAAAGTTCCCAACCATAAGTCCATATCAAATATGGCCATCTCAACATCATAACTTATTCAGTTGGCAGAAGAACATCTTCAGCATTCAAATACCTTCCCTCCAAGAAGAAATGCCATCTTCTTTTTCCACAACCACAAAAATAAATCTTGGCCATTTATTCCTACTGTAATGTTAATTAATTACTGCAGAGGAGAGTTCTGAATTCCCCTAATTACACACATGTAGCTCAAATTCATTTCACACACTCTTCAAGTTAAAATGTATTATTTTTAAACCAGTTACATTATATTTTTATCCATTAAACCATAAGTTTAACACTAATATCCTGGAGCTGTTTGGCTGTTTATTTGGCAATGGGCCCAGAGGTCCATCTGACCTCTGCTAGGCTCCCTGGGCTTAGCTCCTTTTTGATGGGGAGAGATGCAGTAAAAAGTGGTATTTCTCAGGTGCTACACACCAGCAGCGCCACAGTGAGATGTCACTCCCAAGAGATTGTGTGGATCTTCATAATATGGCCTTCTCTTTCTTCCTTCTTATGTGCTTTGATGAGAAATGGCATTTAAAGGCTCACTATTTGGCACCTAGAGTTAATACCTCATTAAGATGATTAGGATAGAGTCCACACCTCTTTGATCATTGTTTCAGGCTGTCTGAAGGCAAAAAAAGCAGCTTTGACAGTGGAGTACCAAATGGTGGCTTGGCAGAGGTCCTGCCACTCAACCTGCTGTATAGTAGGTCTAATGAGAATATCCATATAGCACCTTTCACTGGAGGACTGCAAAGCATTTCAGCTAAGTGTTATACCCATTTTAGAGATGGGGTATAAGAGACCAAATAGGTTAAAGTCTTGATCTGCAAAGGTACTAAGCTGACATCAGTGGGAGCTGCAAGTGCTCAGCATCTCTAAAAATCAGGTCACCAGTGACCGGCAGAAGGCCACACAAGACGACTGGACAATGACACCATCTCCTGACTGCTCCTCCCAGCTTAAACAAAGAGATGATGCTTCCTGTACTAAGAACATTGTCATTAACACATACAACAAAAACACAAAATAAAGGTTTTCATTCAAGAAAAGGTCTTGTACAGAAAAGGTAATTTACAGATTTATCTACAGTTTCACTGCCTTTACCCCAGCAACATCCCTCTTGCTGACTTAACACCCATCCTCCCCCGACCCCCTTCTTATTTTTTAAGTCACTACTTTTTGTCTTTTATTGGGCTAACTTCTGAGTGAAAGAGACAAGTTGGGGAGAGAAACAAGTGTCCAGCTTTGGCAGAACTCTTCTTCAGGTATATTTTCCAATATATACAGAATGTCACCGTCAAATACAAGGTGGAACCGATTGTTTAATGCAAGTAGCTAACACATATTTCAAGGGACCATTGAAGGTCAAGTGTGCTATTAATATCCCTTCAGTCGTGGGGAGACCTCTTAGTTCTCATCCTCAAAGGAAATGTGCACAACCCTTTCAAAAGAACAGACTGGAAGCTGAAATTCATAACTCTGCTAGACACTAAAAATCATTGACTGAACAGGGACACTTGATTTATGGCTTATTACAAGAATCTGTAACTCAGTAATATTCCCCCAGCTGTCTTCTCCCCACTTCCCATCCTTTCCCCTCATGGGACTGGAGGAGTGTTAATAGCTCACTTGACCTTGAAATGTGTATTAACTACTTATGTTAAACTATCTATTTCACCTTGTATTTATATGGGACTGTGAGCATGACTGGGTTCACCCTACAGATCTATATCAGTATAACTATGTTGTTCAGGGGGTTTGAAGAGTCCACAACCCTGAGCAACATAATTATACTTGTGCACAAGTCCATGGGGTTGGACGACCGGCATCCAAGAGTGCTAAGGGAATTGGCTGATGAGATAGCAGCACCACTGGCCGTTATCTTTCAAAACTCGTGGAGAATGGGGGAGGTGCCAGAGGATTGGAAAAAAGCAAATGTAGTACCTATTTTCAAGAAAGGGAAAAAGGAGGATCCAGGGAATTACAGACCAGTCAGCCTCACCTCAATCCCTGGAAAAATTCTGGAGCAGATTCTCAAAGAATCCATCCTCAAACACTTAGAGGAAAATAAAGTGATCAGGAACAGTCAGCATGGATCTACCAAGGGTAAATCATACCTGACCAATCTCATTTCCTTCTATGATCAGATGACTGGTTTTCTGGATGCAGGGAGAACCGTTGATGTCATATACCTTGATTTTAGCAAGGCTTTGATACAGTTTCCCACAGCATTCTCATTGGCAAATTAAGGAAGTATGGGTTGGATAGGTGGACTATAAGGTGGATAGAAAACTGGCTAGATCAACGATTTCAGCGTGTAGGAATCAATGGTTCCATGTCTAGCTGGCAGCCAGTCACGAGTGGTGTGCCCCAGGGGTCGGTCCTGGGGCCAGTTCTGTTCAACATTTTCATCAATGATCTGGATGATGGAATAGACTAAATCCTCAGTAAGTTTGCGGATGACACCAAGCTGGGGGGAACAGTAGACATGTTAGAGGGCAAGGACAGGATTCAGGGAGACCTAGATAAATTGGAACAGTGGGCCAATAGAAATCTTATGAGCTTCAATAAGCACAAGTGTAAAATCCTGCACGTGGGATGAAAAAACCGCATGCACCACTACAGGCTGGGAAACATTCAGCTAAGTAGCAGCAGCGTAGGAAAGGACCTGGAGGTCATGGTGGATGGGAAGAT
>ML681972.1:32313428-32389329 GCA_007922195.1 Podocnemis expansa | reverse complement strand
TTCTGATGCAGCCCAGTATGTCATTGGCCTTTTTGACAGCAAGAGCAGACTGTTGACTCATATCCAGCTTCCCATCCACCAGGACCCTCCAGCTCCTTTTCTACGGTGCTGCTACTTAGCCAAGCTAACATTTGAGAGAAAAATTACAAGCTCACACAAAAGAAAGATGAATGAGACTCCCTGACTTATGATTTTATAAAACATGTCACTCTCATGAGCAGGGGCTTCTGTCTCTCCCTCTCTCCCCCAGCTATCAGCACAATATGTTTTGCCACAGCCAGTTTCTTTCAAGCAGGTTTAGTCTCTTAATAAAAGTGAATAAACAAACAGAAAAGTCTTTTAATTCAATCTGCTCTCAGGATTCCAAGCCACCTCTTCCAAGGTCTCCAGTGCCCTGCTCCTGGCAGCTTCCCATTTCCCATCAGCTCAGTTCCCTTTCTGAAGCAATGGTCCCACGACCATCTCTATGAGCATCTGGCCCTTTGCTCTAGGGATTCATCTGGGGAGTTAGTTTCATTCCACCATGGCTTTCCTTACCCATGCACCATCTGCCATAATAATTTTCCCCTTCTGCCTGGCCTCTAGCAGTCCTTTATAGACCCAGACGTAGCCCAGCCCCTTTTAACTGGATGGACTGGGCTCACCTGTGCAGACAAACCCAGTCTCATGGCAGCCAGCTCCTCTGTGACAGTCATCGCCAATGGCTGGTATGAAAAACAAACTACATTTAATTTACAGTTAGGAGGAACATTCTCTTGGGACGAGTTATCTCATCACTGGACTTATGCTGGCACAAGAGCATGTGCGAGAGGAGGGAGGGATAGAGGTAATAAATTTCATGGTTTGGAGGGTTTTTGTTTTGTTTTTCTCCCCCCCCCCCGCCCCGCAGTTTATTTCTCTGGTTTGTTGTGTTTGGAATTGTACAGTGCCCATCACTTGAGTAAAACAGTGCCTTTCAAAAAGCAAAAGACAGAACCAAAAAGACGCAATACCTGTAATTAACTAACCCACCCATCACCTCTAACTGGCCAAAAAGACAAGGAAATGCTCTTCAACTGTAGGATTTTTACTGAAAAAGTTCAAGGATAGACAAAAACATCTTGGAACACATCCTAGAGGAGGAGGGCATGGGCCCTCACAGGCATCCAAGATGAGTTTACAGATCTACAGAGCCACTAGCAAGAATGTCTTGACACTACCCTTCACAAAAGCAAACCCTAGAGACAAGGTGAGTGAGGCAATATCTTTTATTGGACTGACTGCTAACAGCAGAAGTGCTCCAGTCAATTGTAAACACATGATGGAGCATGAAAGATACTGCAGACCTACACAGACAGGTCCCAGATCATTCAGTGGTTGAAGAAGACTGACAATCTTTGATTGCCATGAGACAGCCAACAAAACTCTCTATCATGGCTGTTGGTTGTATAAGGGGAGATCACTGATTGACACACATTAATAGATTTACAGGATCAGATTCCACCCTTATTCTCATCTGTACAACCAAAACAAAGTCAAAATTTGGCAAATTCCAGAGGGGTAGCTGTGTTAGTCTAGTTCAGCAAAACAAGCAAGGAGTCCTGTGGCACTTAAAGACTAACAAATTTATTTATTGCATGAGCTTTCGTGGGAGAAAATCCTATTTTGTCAGACGCTTTGTAGATATCTATTTTTTTAAGTTGTGAATTCAGCTTCTATTTTCTTACTGAATTTATGAATAATTATCTAAATTCAGGAGTAAATTGTTCTTGCCCATAAATTGCCACTTATTGTGAAAGCCTGAGAAAGATCATACTGGATCTCATTTTATTGAATGGCTTTTAATGCTTCCACTTTAGATTACAAGCACTTTTCACTAAACCACTTGAGAAAATACATTTAGTGTTCAGCAGCCAGCCTAGTTTTCATATTATAGATAAAACAAAGCATTAATGCCCAAGACTTTCCTTGTTTTAAATAAAATGACATCTAGCCATTGGCTTAAAATATATATTTTTAAGACACACAAGATTTGATTTTTTTTTTTTAAGAGAAAATTGAATTAGGACTAGATTGAAGGTGGGTTCAATAGTTAGCCAACTTTACTTTGTGCTGAATAAGTGAGTTTACAAAGACTGAAAGTTGTCCCAGGAGAATTTCCCTTTGGCAGGGGCAGTCTATCCATGAAAACTGGGAAAGGTGATATAAAGCTGGCCCTGTGCAGCTCAGTGTAAGGGAGCAAATGTGTCCAGAGGGAGAAGGCATGTCATGGAAGGAGAGATGAGGGCAGGAGCTATAACAGATCTGAGAAATAGGGAGCTGCTATCAACTTTTTGTCACTCCACTTCCTGAGCCCAAGGCTTTCATGGTGAGCGCTATGTACAGATTCTTATATAGACTCCCATATTCTGGAGAACAACTGGGAAACAAACATGACTAAGAAAGTCCCATTCCACCATGGATCCCTTCTTCTTCTGAGGGAAGGAGGAGGAAAAAGGGTTCAGTTTACCTCACCCATTGGGCCAAGCCAGCCCTACTACCCTATGTGCTGCTGGTGAGGAGGAAAGCTGTGGAGCAATGATGTCACCACTCCCTCTCTGGCCCCTTTGCTCAGTTTGGGACCAGGAGCTGTGATCTGAGTAGCTCTAACATAACCATGGTAGCATGTGGGACCCTTTTTTGCCTGCATGGCCATGTTAAGGCTAGGGATAATTAAGACCTTGTATTTTATAAATAAGGTCTTGATTCTCTACTACACCCAAACTAAGCTCCAACACCACAGTGGACATCAGAAGCCACAAGGATCTAGCTGAGACAGACTTCCAGAGCCTTGGCCAGTTACTGCTGGCAGAAGTTAGAGCAGTAGAGGAGTCTATTCTAGCAGAATCTACACTAGACTTGCACCTAACCCAGGTATGCATCTCCTCTTCTTTCTTTACCTGGGGGTGGAGAAAGGCCAAATTGCATAGGAGGCAACTGTGATGGGCAAGATTCCCCTTCACAGAAGGAATTCTGCTGCAGCACTCTCCACTTGGTATAACTTCACTTGCACCATTTATACCAAGCAAAGTAAACCTGGGGGACCAGTGTTCCCATCGCACTATATTTAAGCAGCCTGGAATAACAAGGTTCAGGGCTCATGACATCTTTCTCCGCATCCCCTCTCAATATGCACACCACAAATAGATAGTTGACAAAGGAATAAATTAGCCACTCAACCAGAATCGATATACGTCACTGAAAATGCATTTAAGGAAGAACTAATAAGATGATATGTTTATGGAAACCAATTTTTCCCAGTGCCCCTCAAGAGAATCATCATTCATTTTAGCATTACAAATGCTTTGACTGAAGGTAACCTTCCCTAGTGGAGTGGTACCAATATACAGTCATGTTGGAGATCTGCTGTGAATAATTAATGACATGTTTGCAGGCATTGAGTTAAGCCTGCATTCCTAAAGGAACTGGTCTACTTAAAGAACCAGGCGTATTAAATGCATTTCCCAAGGAAAAATGCAAAATCTGTTTAATGAAGCAATGTGACCAATTTGTGATGTTTTTCCTCCCAGGTTCCTCACTGTACATTCCAAATGCATCCACCAGATAATTGAATCAAAGACGGGTATAATATCTCACTTACAAAATTACCATGTATTTGTCTAATTAGCAATTACAGCCCACTGTTGCCACAAACGTTTATTGAGTAATACCTTTGTTCCACTGTAGACTCTGACATAACAATAGAATGTAATAATACACCAAAAATATGCTAGCTAGGCTGAATACCAAGCACCTCAAAAACAGCTAAATAGAAAATGCAGTGAGATGCTAGGGACTAAACCTAAATGACTAACTTCAAATCTTATTTAAAAACTGAACAATGCAAGCTTTTGGTAAAATGCACTATAAATTTTCTTTTTTTTTTTTTTTTAAACTTATCTACCACCCTTAATCCCCCCTGCTCTCTAGCCTGTTGAAGAGAATGAAAACTGAAATCAGTGTGTCAAATCTTCTACTGACTTCTGCATTAGGTAAAGGAATTTTGGAATCCTGTGATTGAAGGATCACTTTTACTTTAACCCTAGAATTTCATACGCTTCTAAAAAATACCACCTGTGAGGTGTCAAGTAAGTCTAACCTAGAGTTCAGCTTGTTCTAAGGCTTTTCATTACATCCAAAAGAAAGATTTGAGTTTTTAAATTCACATGCAAGCCTTGGCACACTTGCATACTTGTATCTATAGAAGCCTTCAATTTAGGGATTGTTTTCCTTAGCACAATTAAATTAGCATTGAGTGACAAAATGCTGTTCTAAGATGCCTCACGATTAAGCTCAGGATGAGACTTGACAATACGGTTTTTCCTTACTCAGAACTGCTTTAATATATTTCCAAACTTGCTTTTGAGCAGATGACAGTGAAGCATCCCTGTGTTTGAAAGGGTTTGGCATCTGCAGGCAAGTAAATGATTTCTTAAAACCAGCACAAGATGTAACAAGAGCATATTATACCCAGTTGCCAAGAGCTCATGTTCATTATCATCTCAGCTCTCTGTGTGGCTACAGACTATACACGCCATAACTAAGTTAAGAACTAGAGCAACAGCAGAAGAGATAGCTGCAGATCAACAGAAGTTGCTTACTTAACCTGTGGTTAACTGTGTCATATTCAAGGACTAGGTGAGAACACAAAGTTATTTGCTTGCACTCCCTTCCTGACAGGAATTATTCAAGGAATCAATTGACAATATATTAAGGAGATTCAAGAAAATGGTAGAAAAATCATTAAACAAACCTAATTGTTTTTACAATAGACCTAGATTCTTTCTTTCTCCTTAGATTAATGTACTCCACTTTATCTAGTTATTCCCACTGACTTCTAAAGTGCTACAGACTTTAAAGAAACTAAAACTGAATGGTTGCATATGAAAAGAAATAAAATTTTCTTCTCAGAATCCCATACAAGTAAATGAGCCTCAGAGAAGAAAAACTATACATAGTAAAGCACAAGAACTGCACAATATTAGATATTTTTGAAAATGTATGCAATATAGACTTTATGGTCAACCACATCTCTGCGCAGAACAAAATTTTCAAAATGAGAAAAGAAACAAAAAACTGCATGTGTGGAACCTCTACTAAATTATATACCCTTCCCATTAAGGCACACCTCTAACACTAGACAGGGGAAAAGGAGATTGGACGAGGGTATTGCAATAAGGAAGTGGGCAGGACTGAGAGGCTGTCCATCATGGTCCCCAGTTTCCCCTTCTAGTTCTCTGAACTCTTCGTGCCTTTCATTGCCTCTGCTCCATTCAAGTTTTTTCTCAATACCATTAGTAGGATATTGGACTTCATTTTTGTTTACAATGAGGTCCCTTCATATAAAACTCTGGCAGCATAGAAGCTCCTTGAAGGAGTATACATTGCATTTACTTCTATTATAAATCCCTTCACATGGCTGACATGGTGAAAAGGAACTTTAGTGTTTATGGGAATCAGCCCCATAACTTCTGGTATGGTTCTGGAAAGAATTATCAACCCCCTCTCCCCTCGAAACCAAAAGCCCCGACAAGAACTGTTACTCCAAACCTGTACAATTATTTAGAATAAAGAAATAAATATACAGGAAAACCATAGCAATCACCACCTGCAATTACATATGCACTTGTGAAGGAACATCAGCATGAACATGTACTGTGTGGCACACTGTGTATGCTGCACTGTCCGCTTGTACTCTGTTGCTCTGTAGTAGATGTTGCATAGCATGCACTAGCATAGTGCTGTTTGAAATGTTCACGAGGGTATTTTTAATGAGCAGCAGCAGAGTCCACAGGGACAGTTAGTGTACAGCACACTATAGCACTGTAGGTTTGCAGTGTGCAGCACACTACATCAGTGTAGGTTTACAGCCCTGCTTGCTGTGCTATAAATCTGTGGTTCCCAAACTTTTCTCTACAGTGGTACACATCGATAACTTTAATTATTTTGTGGCACACCACCATATCATCTCCAAAGGAACTCATGAATATTCATGAGCCAATTTAGACCTCTTCAAGTAGCTTTTCAAAAAGTTCTGTTGCACACCTGCCCAGACCTGACAGTACACCAGACTGCCATGGCACACTAGCTGGGAAACACTGTAGTAAATATTCATGTGGACAGGCCCTGATGCCAAACTTACTACAGGCCCACAGACTGCAAGTCTGTCTACACAGCAAGAAAGTCTTTACTCTGTCCCAATAGTGGAAGCTTTCATGCATAGTTAAAAGTTTGCAGGATGAGCCCTGTCTATTGTAAGCTTTGTTCATTTTGAATTAAGGATTTTAGTAGGTCACAGTCTGTGGTTATTTAATAAGAAGAGAAAAACCCCAAACATTAAAAAATAGGTCTGTAATTAAATGCATGGATTAGTATTTCTCAACCTTAACTACTAGGCAGAGCAGCTTTTTCTTTTGAAACAGACAAGGACTCTGGTGCAACTTTTAAAGACTAACAAATTTATTTATCATATGAGCTTTCGTGGCAGAAAATCCCACTTCAAAGCATCTGACAAAGTGGGATTTTCTCCCACGGAAGCTCATACGATAAATAAATTTACTAGTCTTCAAAAGTGCCACCAGATTCCTTGTTTGTTTTGCTGGATTAGACTAACAAGGCTATGACTCTGGAACGTTTTCTTTTGAGACTGTATATGGATGGTAAGCAGTATGAGATCTCTTTTAAACTTGTGCTCTTTTTTACTCCGAAATATACACCCTCTCCTGATAGCATCATACATCACTCTGAGAATCTCTCAGAATATTCCCAGCATGGCTCAGACCATGGCCCCTTTTGACAGAATCGCCAGTATCCATACTGCGGGGGGGGGGGGGGCGAGGAGGGGGCTCAACACAGCAGCTGTAAACAGTGGATATCTTCATCCTTCAGTACAGTGGTCTAGATGTAGACCCTTCAGTTAAGGAAAATATTTTGCATGTTTGCAGAGACTTGCAGCATGATTTGACCAAATTTCTAATCAGTTAAATACCAAGTCCAATTTAACACATGTTATTTTAATGTATGGGGTGTGGAAATTAATTAAGTGAAAATTGCTAACATACTTGCAGCTATATTGTTAGCCACTCCCCGATGTTATTTGGATACTCTTTTGTATTGAAACAGAATTAAAACCTGCTCACTCCAGACTACAAAAAAAGAGGCAATACATCATCAGTAATTGAGTATCTTTCATTCCTCCACTTACAGAAATCCTTTGCCCTGACAAAGCATCCATGAATGATTTTCTGTCTCTGTACCTGAAAGCTTGATAAGCACAGTGAGATTGTCCAAAAACCACTGAGATATTTACATACCTGCAGCTATTATAGTGCCCAACCTCAATAAACTACACATAAGAATGAGAGAAAATCTTAATAAATGAAGCTTATAAACACAAAACCCAAATATCCCACAACAAACAAAATCCCCAGAATTCATGGGGACTTGAATGAAAGACTAGGACCAGACAGTTACATTAGGCACAGAGTGTCATGATATTTTTGGTGAAGTAGTTTCTGCTTACATGTGCCTAATATTTTTTAATTTAGATTAAAAGGTTCTTGGGGAAGGGACCACATTTTTAATTTATGTTTGTATAGCACCTAGCGTAATGCATTCCTGCTCCATGACTGGGGCTCCTAGGTGATACTACAATACAAGAAATAGATGATAAATAATAATAGTAGATACCTGATTCTCAAAGGTATTGAGCACCAACAATTCTAGTTCAGTTAGAACTGTGGGTTCATCTGAAAACTAGACCTCCTTTAGCATGTATCATGCTGGATTCCCCCGTCAGCCCCCAAAACACAGATACCCCAAATCTGAGAACACATTGGAATATACAACATGGTTCTATCACAAGCATGTGGATTTGACAGAGGGACCATGGCTTAGGGAAGTGTTTCCCAAACTGTGTTCCACAGAACACTGGTGTTCTATGTGATGTAAATAGGTGTTTTGTGAAAAATTTTCAATGCTAGCGATATTTTTCTACCTAAAATATTGACTATGAAATTTGTGTATCAAAATACTAAGGTATTTGACCAGTAGGTATATTAATATTTATAATGCATTCATAATAGTATATAGACATTGCAGAAAAACCTAATTTTTTAAATCACTTTCTGAGCAATACGTGAAGCTTTCTTTCTTTTTTTTTTTTTTTTTTGGTAAGAACCCCCCCACCAGAATGTGTGTGTTCCATCAATATATTTACAAGCCCAAATACATTCCATGGCCAAATTAGTTTGAGAAACAGTAGCTTAGGGCTATCTCTCATTAAGAGAAGAATTGTCATAAGCTCTCCCCCCCTCCCCCCCAGCATAATAGTGCTCAGAGAGAGAACATCAATGCAGGCAGAATCCCAAACATTTGTAAACACACACTGCTTCACTGTGTGAAAAAAGACCAATCCACTCTGCAACCTTTGTAGCTTGGCTTGTGTTAAACAGCAGCAGCCACAGCTGATCATCTTCAGTGGATTGGACAAGTCTATATTAGTTGCTCTTGTTACACAGAGGCAACCAACCAGAAACTGGAGAATAGTGGATTTAAGAGGGTTTATAATAGCTGAATGTGAATCCTCTATACCCATCACTCAGGGTTGGATTATTCCCACAGTTACTTATTCACATTTCCCACTGAAATCAAACTGAACGTTGCCTGGCTAGGGAAGCAGTACTGACTTTGTCACCTGTGAAACACAATGGAATGACGGCTTGAGCAATGCCCCTCTGGTCAGTCTTATTGCATCAGTCTTTCCATCTTTTCAAATGAAATATCAATGCTTCACCAATCCCCTCATATTATGTGATGCAGAACAAGAGAGGCATTTATTTTATCAGGTGTTGCATGTACTCCTCTAATAATGTTTCAGCAGTACTCTAAGTTATGTGCCCCAGCGTAGGACCATTAACTAATATACATTAATTTCAACCAGGTGTTCATTATAGATTGGGACAACCAGGGAAGAACTCTGTGAAAGGAACCTTTCAAATTTTCTCCTCCAGAACCTATTTCAGTGTTAGGGGACAATCAGGGCTAAGGTTAGTAGTTTCTAATCCTGAGTCTCAGAGTGTCAGTGTCACACATGACTGAAGTAAACTAGTGATCCAAGCCACTAAAACCTTGGATGTACAAGAGAAGTTTTCAGGCTTGTACAAAGCTCTTCTTCATGTCTGGGGACGAAAAAGAGCTCTGTGTAAGCTTGGAAGCTTGTTTCTTTCACCAGCAGAAGTTGGTCCAATAAAAGATATTACTTCACCCACATCCCGGGATCAACACAGCTACAACACTGCAAGCAACTACCGATCTTACAGGGTAGATCTATAGTATTGAAATAATTATCAATGAAGAAAGGAACTCCTGAAAATTCTAAGTTGTACAGGTCTGCTACAGGTCACCAGAAGTGCTATTTTGCATAAAGCAAGAAGTAGGAGGTCTTGTCCAAGGATGATAAAGTGCTGCTGCTGCGCACCACATTTAGAAGAACTTCAGATGCTTTTTAGAAATGACTGATAGTTGATATGCCAGGATCCCCTCTGCCTATGGTATATTCAATATCAGCTGTTTCTAAAAGCCTTAATTAATTTGATGCCATCTAGCTTGTTTTAAGTTTTCTTTGAAATAAAGATGTAGAAAAACTGCATAGAGAGAGGTGTTATTTGCCCTTTCGCACAATTCAAATGCTCTGGGTCACCCAATGAAATTACAAGGCACCGGGCTTAATACAAAGAAGGGGAAGTACTTTTTCACAGAATGCAAATCCGTGGTATTCATTGCCATAGGATGTTGTGGTCACCAAAAACATAACTAGGCTAAAAAAACTGGCAGAGTTCATGGAGGACAGGTCCATCAATGGCTAACAGACAAGATGTTCAGGAATGCAACCCCATGCGCTAGGGTGACCCTAAATATCTGAGTGCCAGAAGTGGAAAAGAGGGGTTGACCAGCCCATGACTTCCATATTCTGTACACACTTCCGCAGTTCTGGTACAGGCTACTGTCGGAATCAGGACATCTGGCAAGTTAGATCATGGTCTGATCCACTGTGGCAGCTCTTATCTATGTTCTTATGTTGCTGGGTCCAAAGACAAATCATTCAGTTGTTTTTCCACAGAAAGACATCGCAATTTACTTTAATGTCATTTAACTATTTCTTTTTGTCAGCTTAGTATCCAAGAGTAAACTTACTTTGAACTATGTGATCAGCACGTTTGAAAATCACGTCTCTTACTTAGGTGCCTAAATGTGAATTTTCCAGTAGTGTGACTTAAATTAATTTGCTTTGCTTTGGTAGCTGAGGAAAAGTCAATACTGAAAACATTTAGTTCCCTTTGCCACTGTCAGACTGGTAAAAAAAAAAAAATCAAAACAAAATAAACCCAAAAAGCCCAGAACCCCTCTTCAGCAGCCTTACTAGTAAGTGATTAACTTTAGCCACCCACCTTTGAAACTTCTAGCGTTGGGTCAAATTCTGTCCTTGTATGCATAGGCATGTGTGAGCACCTATCTCAGCGGATCCCTGGAGATCAGGGCCATCCATATGGCATTATTTTCTCATCCCACCCCTACTACTATAGTCATATTACTATGGATGCATGACATGGCTCCAGCTAAAGTGTGTATCTAAGGGCAAGAGTTGGTCCCTTTATTTCAAATAGTACTAAAACAATATACAGATGATGTGAAAAGATTTAAGGGTTAGCTTTTCAAAAGGGCTTCCAAAGAAAAGTAACTATCTTTTGAATTTTGTTTTTTAAACAACAACAAAAATATTTACTAGTGAACATTGCTTCACAATTAATTCTTATAGGTAAAAAAAAAACCACTGTACAAATGTTTATACAGTACCTCATCACAAACCTGTCAGAGACCTGTGGACTAGTGTGGGACTGATTCCATATCTCCAGATTAAAACAGCCCAAACTTTGAGAGAAGAGAGGGAAGTTATATCCCAACCCAACCCCACATCTGGGTGGAAACCCATGATCAAAATATCGCTTCTGGCTCAATCACTATAATAGGCAAAACAGAAACATCATACAAAATGTTGGCTACAAAAATGCTCCAAAATAAGGGGAATATTCAAAATTCAGATCTAAATTCAGCAGCAATATCCCATTTCTTGTTCCGTTTTATTGGGAATTCTCTCAGCTCATTCTAAAGTGCTGTGTGGTTTTTTTGAGCACAAAAGCAGCTCTTAGTACCAAAAATGTATGAAACTGAAATTTTCTTTCCATTTGTGAACTAAAGGCCCATCTTTTCAATTACCTACTTCCGCTCTTCCTATTGTAGCATGAACTCTGAGCCCTTGTGAAAAGTGATAATAAAGGTTGCTTATTTTCTGTACTTTTGTTTGCTTTCATCATAATGTCTTTTAGCTAACATACTTCTTACAAAACTAGGTATGGCTGGAGTACATCTACACAATTTATGTACCACAAAAGAATCTCTCTGCTAAGGGCATGGGAATAAAAACTGCACATAGTATCTATCAGTCTCTAAATCCATCTCCACAAATATAAATATAGTCACATTGTAATATTTCACCATTATCCATTGACAACCACAAGGAAGCTAATCAATTAGCGAGACAATATTTTTTTCCCAGTACTGGATGTTGAGAAGCTAAAAAATTCAACACAAAGCATGTTC
This sequence comes from Podocnemis expansa, assembly GCA_007922195.1. Classification (NCBI taxonomy): domain Eukaryota; kingdom Metazoa; phylum Chordata; order Testudines; family Podocnemididae; genus Podocnemis; species Podocnemis expansa. Next base: position 32,377,653 of record ML681972.1, on the reverse strand, counting down.
ATAGAATCATAGAAGTGGACTGAAAGGGACTTCAGTAACTCATCTAGTACTAGTTCAGCCCCCCGCACTCAAGGGAGGACTAAGAAATAACTACACCATTCTTGACAGGGATTTGTCTAACCTGCTCTTAAACTTTCCAGTCATGGAGGTTCCACAACCTCCCAAACAATTTGTTTATGTTAAAACACACACACACACACACACACACACACACACACACACACACGGATCTGAAAATTATGTGTTTTCTCTTTTTAATAGCGTGAATAGCATTTGTGAATTTCCCCAACTCCAAATTTAAGATTAATGACCAACAGAATGCCTGCAGCCCATAGTTCTGGTAGTTTTATTTTTGAGGGAGAGCAGGATCTCATGAGCTTTTGTGGAAGAAAATCCCATTTTGTCAGATGCTTGAAGACAGGGAACTTACAGAATGGGATCAACATAAATGCAAGGGAGTACTGTAGAAGACATAGGTTCTCAGGTCAAACTATTACAGCAAATCAAAGCAGTTGTTTTGATTCAAACAGTGGAGAACAGTAACAAGCAGGGAGGTTGGGATGGGGGAAAGAAAGTGAAATTACCTGTTGAAATGGGGGGAAAACCCCTTAGTCTCTATTCAGCCCTAAACTGGCAGCATCAAATCTGCACACAAATTCCAATTCTGCAGCTTCTCTTTGAAGCTTTGCTTTGTTACCGGTTTACCTGAGTACAGCTAGTAACAGATCATTGGTGGAGTGATTGGAAAGACTGAAGTGTTCTATTGGTTTTTGAATCCTATTTCTGATGTCAGATTTGTGTCCATTTATTCTTTCGTGCAGAGACTATCCTGTTTGTCCAATGTATAAGGCAGGGGAAGGGTGAGGGGAATAGTAAGCTAGAATTAATTAATTACAAAACCTATGTGAACTAGCAAGTTTGCCCATCAAGTGACCTAGTACTTTGAAAATAAATGTCAGAAATCTTTAATTTTGCAAAGAAACAAAGCCATCTGCACAGTAACCATTAAAAAAAAAATGTGATATACGTTTCCAGTGCCAACCACTGTCTTTGCCTTTTTGGGAATGTGGGGTGGGAGAGGAGGAAGATATGTTGTGCAATGCATTATTTTCGACAAGTCCACATGAAATCATTTCACAGTTACCTACATAGAACCATTACAGTCCTATTTGCACAAGAAAACTGGTTTTTAAAGGTTGGGCTAAATATGAATCTAAGCCTTGATCCAACTCTCCCTGGAGTTCACAAAAGACTTTCTGCTGGGTTTTAATACTTAGAATGCACTGAGTTTTAATACACATTTTGAAAATGTTCTTGTTCATATATTTATGCAGTGCACCAGCACGGATCCCAAAAGAGACACAAATCACATCTGAATATTGAAGTATAGATAAGTGAGTTCACTCTTGTAATGCCTTTAATGGCTCAAAAACATGGCACATTAAGGGCACAGTTAAAACCTTACCTTTGAATTTCACAGCTTTTAGCAGATGAACCTTATTTTAAAATAGCATGTGCTTGTGTGCCTCATATATGTCTGAATTAATGGTTGCATTTCAAAACACAGTAGGCCCTGGAGATCTGCAGCTGGGGAATATAAATGAATGGGGGGGGGGAGAGGAAAAATTAAATGTATTTGTAGAATCATGGCTCCAAAAGGAAATGGTGCTAGTAAAACAACGTAAATTAATGATACTTAGAATTATGTAACATTTATCATTTTCAAATGGCTAGACAAACTTAGACCCAACAAAACAAACAAGTTAGTCTTTAAAAGAGCCACAAGACTCCAAATTTAGTTTTTGCATGAGCTTTCATTTTTCAAAAGCTCATGCAAAAAATAAATGTACTAGTCTTTAAAAGGGCCACAGGATTCCTTGTTTGTTTTGCTGAACCATCGACTAACATGACTACTCCTTTGGAATTAGACCCAGTAGTCTTCATCAGTTAAGAGAAATAATAGGAAGCCAATAACAATATTTGTGAGTATGAACTGTATTTAGATCAAAGTGGAGATTATGAGATAGATTCCATAATTTGGAAGCGGTGAGGGCACGGAAGAATGGCAATGATAAGATTTGGTATATGTTAAGAGGTCGATACATGGCTGCAATCACTTGAATTCAGTAATGGAAAGACAATTTTTGGAAGCTTCTTCAGAGCAAGAATGGGCCTATTTTAAGTAACAGTAGTAACTTTAATTAAAAACTTTACCTCAGCTTTTCAACTTGAAAACCCTTAAAAATAGGCAGAATTTTCACATCAGGCAGGTGTCTGTTAGCTCTGTGAAGCAGCTCGCCATCCTTCTAACTGCCCCGTTTTAGCGGACACTAATTTCTGAGATGGAGTTTATTTTTCCATACACAGCACATATTTGGAAATATTCCTGAAAATGCCACACATTAAGGTCAGGCCATGCAAACCAAGCAAGCAAACAAAACAAAAATAAAACAAGCAACATACCCTTGATCAGTCTCCCCCACCCAGCATGCAATATTTACTTATTAAAACTAAAAGCTCAAAATGAGAAGATTAAAACTACCAGAATTTCATTAATTTTATCAGCTTTCCTTCCAAATGAGCTAACAAGAAGTTTCCCTGTACTTTAATTTCAACAACTAAATCTTAACTGCAGCAAAACATGATACATGAGAGTCTACAGAGTCTTTGCACCATATGGCTGGCTTGATTCAGGAAAACATGCTCTGTCACGGCTGCAGGGCTAGCTGCACCTCTGATCTCTCTGAGTGCAACCTGTGAGGTGTCATGCCTTGTACCTTTACCTCTCCTGGATGGAATCCTCTGATTCTCTCACTCTTAGACCTGGCTCTGGGCTACAGAGCCCTGTGTACCTACCTTGCTTACCCAAAAGCAATAACTGATTTGGCCCATGCAGTGTTTTCCTTCAGGACTGTGTGATCAGCAGTGAATACCAGGCGGTCATCTTAAACCAAAGCATTGCTTTATCGTAATGCTAAAGATAAAGCATAACATAAGGGAAAAAGGTTTTCAAAGCAACACAGTCTACACACATCTATCTGAATTAAAGGCTTGCTGTCTCCTGATGGAAGCTCAGGGGAGCCTAATTTCTTTGAAAGTCCTGAGCCAGGTGTCAGTCCCAACAGCTTCTCAGCTACAGCTTATCCCCCACCCTCAGGATTCTTTATTCTCTTGGTTTCTGGCATTTTGACCCTGCTGTCAAAAACCAGCTCTGTGGGAAGTCAACCTAGTTTCCTCAGCTCAGTTGCTCTGCCCGATCCTGTAACAATTCCCACAGGGCTGTCTGAACTGTCTTATCTTCAGTCATTGCTTTTACCTCCCAATTTGTTTCTCTAATAACCTGCTCTGAAATTAAACCAACCTTGTCACACAGTCAATATTCCAATTTTGTCATAAAGTAGCCATCTCAATATCAAGTTAACATACAGTACTGACAAATTACTAGAGAGCAATTCACTTTCACCACACACTTGTAAAGTTTCTTTACTCATGTAAGTAGTTCTACTTACTTCACTGTGACTAATCAGACTAATGCAGTGACATCTGCAGGTCTTTCAGGGGTTAGACTCAAGATGGATGAGAAGACACTGCACATGTTGACTTATATCAATACACAGCCTACACAAGTCGGAGCACAGGATGTAAGCTGTTGCCTCAGTCAGCCCCCCCTATTTTGTAGGATTGTGAGTTCATGGAAAAACTGCCATGTTATAAACAGAGAGTAGGTATGGCTACTAATTCATTTCTCTCTCTCTCTCTCTGGGTATGTATAATTCCCACAGCAAAAGGACTGACCAATTATTGCTATTCTCTCAACTACAATTACTTAATAACATAGTAAAACCATCCTGATTGTTTGACAATTAAAATCACAGTGTTTAAATATTACATGCTGCAAAGAGCCTCAGGAAACACATTAAAGATCCATTCGCAGTTTACAAGCCTCAATCTGAGTATCACCAGTTTAGGTAACTGGATTATGGACTCCCCTCTGTCAAGATGGGCATCAGACATAGGGTGTGCATGTGGAGGCCCAGAGCCATAGAGATAGTGCCTAAACTCTTCCTAACCACAGGGTGGACCGAAGGTTTGGGGCCAGTATGGGAACCTGGTGGGTGACTACCAGGGTCATTTGTGCAGGGTTGTCGCACAACAACACACAAGAGGCAGTCAGTGTTCTAACTGATTCTGTTACTTAACAGTAACATAGCAATTGCCTAAATATACAGCATAAAGTTATAAAGTTATTTTATTCTGTGGAATCCAATCTGGTATATAAGGTACTGATCAACCCCCAGGATCTTCTCCCCAGCTGGCAGTGATGTTTCCCCCTGTATCTGCTGTTCTAAGAAGCCTTGTCCTTACTGCTTCACAGGACAAAGTGGAAGGCCCAATTCTTTTCTCTGGTATTTGTTTGATGCTAGTTAAATGGAAGGGAGGATGTGAGATCTTGTTCTGCCTCTGAGTGTGGTAGAGAGATGCATAAATATGCATTTTAATGCAAGTTATATACACATCTTATGTGACAAACTGCCAGTTCTCCTGCATTGGGTCTCATGCTTTTCTTAGGGAAAGTGGGCCAGGGCAGCCCCAGTTGCCTGAACCCTGCCCTTATGGGGCACTTGCACAGGCAGAACTCTATGGGGCGGAGGGGGTTGGGACCCAGGCCTGCCCTGTACTCCAGGTCCCTGCCCAAAAAGTGCACCTATGTGCAGCTGACAATGTCCCACTCTACACTTCTTTCCTCTGGGCTGTCTTCCCCCTCTGCCATTTCAGTTCCTTGCACCTGGTCTCCCTTTAGATAAAGTTTCCTTTCTCAGGTTTCTGGTTCTCATTTTCCTTCTCTTCTCAAGCTCAATTACCTTCCACAACTCCTCTGCTCCTTTGCCTCTGCACAGCACCACCCTCCTGCTCCTCCTCCAGCTTGTGCCCTCTCTATTTGGAGCAGGGAAGCTTTTATCAGGCACCTGGCTACTTTTTAACTGACCTCAGGTGCCTCTAAATCAACCTGCAGTAACTCCAGTTAGCCACGGGGGAACAAAGCCTTCAGCATCCTGGGGCTCACATATCTCCCCCCCTCCTCCTTTTTTTTTTTTTTTTTTTACTCTCAGACTGCCTACTGGCTTTGATCTCTCACACTTATTTGCAGAAAAGCAAATTACAGTCCAAACATTACCATCACCATGATTTTCAAGTGACTTGTGATTTTAGTGCTCAACATGAGAAACAAACAGTTCTCATTTTCAGAGGACAGGTGCTCAAATAAATGACTTACTCTGAACCACACACCTAATACCAGTTCTGATGGCATCATCCACCAGGTGAGCTTCTTTTGTAACCATATTATCAGAATTTCCTGCTGGGAGGACATGGTTGGGTGTGCCTTACAATGATGTGGAAGTGTGTTGGAACTGAGGGGAGTAGGGAGTGGGGAAGAGACTCACACTACTTGTCATAGTAGCTAGTGTCAGATTTTTCCAGTCCTCTGGAGATATTTGCTTGTTCATTTTCTTCCCCCATTGTCACTACTGCCTTGCAGTTTTGTAGAAAAAGTACATGCAGTGTGCTATCTGTATTGAATTATCAAATGAACTATTTTAGGAAAGATGAGTCATATTGGATGAGTTAAAAACAAAAAAAGATATAGCTGGTATCAGAACAATGGCTGGGGTTTTCAAAAGAGTTAGATGACTCATTCCCTTAGACAATCTTTTAAAAATCCCAAACATGTATACGCACTGAAACTCAATTTCTATTGCCTCAAATTTACTGTATTGCCTTATCTTTTATACAGGTCTCTATATCTCTAAAACCTTTTGAATGACAATGTCTTGTATGGTCAACAACTTTATCTTTTGCAAAAGAAAGGTCATCTGTTCTAAAACCTTTGCTTACACAAAAATCTATTTCACACAAGTTTGCCCATCCCTGTTAGATCTACACTACTGAAGTTAGGTTAATGCATGTAATTTATACTAAGCTTTAAGTACCATACAGTCTCATGTTCCTTTTGTGAAAACAAACAAACAAACAAACAAAAAATGTCCTTCTGAAGTTATTGGGACAATTCATATGCATAAAATTATTCATGTGCCTAAGTGTTTGCAGGTTTGGAACCTATACGTTTATTAAAAACACATGTTCACTGAGTGTGCCCTTGTCCTAGTAGGCAGATGCCCTTTCAATATGACCTGATGAAGTCCACCTCTGGTAATTTAAAATCAGGACTGGTTGTTTTTCTAAAAAAATATGTTCAGACATGAATTAAGTCAAAGAAGTTCTATGTCCTGTGTTATGCAGGATGTCACATTAGATGATTCCAGTGGTCTCTGGTGATATAATCTATGAAATTATAGAAATTTATTTCATTGCACTTTCAGATTTACTACATCTGCATTTTTGTCTGCTTTATCTATATAACAGCCTGTTTTTTGTATTGCATTCCTTTCCTCTCACTGGTTGAACCTGCCAACAATAGCTGATAAGACAAATCTATGTAGATTATTGCATCCAAAATGGATTTTTCATAATGACCGAGGAAAAGATCTTCACAATTTTGAGGATAAGATATGAAATACTGCAGATGCAAACATAAGTAAAATCAACTGGAAAGAAAATTACAGCTGCTTTTAGAACAGGTTCATTTTGCTTTAAAAATGAGACACAATCTCTGCTCTTGAACTTGATTAAGATTAAGTATGACTACTCACATGCTGTACCCTACATAAGTGCTGGCAGGATCTGGGTCTAATTCCCAGGCTCTCTCAAGCCACTTGTTTTCGCACCAGGTTTTGGAAGAAAAATAAATTGCTGAAGTAAGTCACTCAGAGCACACCATAATTTCAGGGCACTAGTCTATTAACATATTAATAAAAAATTCACCAAAATGCCTTGTTTTATGCCCCAATCTCCCAAACAAGACAGCATTAACTTGTAAAGATCAATATCCCTGTTGCACTGAAGCACATCTCTTAAATCTTACGAGACACCTAGTCAACACCATCTCCTCACCACTTCACCCAAAGTGCTCTTCTTCCCTCATGGCGGCTAAACAGAGTATGACTTGCAAAATATTTTTCCTGATGTCCATGTCAAACACTAGTATTTCTGAGCCTTCTTGAGAGAAATGAAAACTTCAGAAAAATACTTCTCAAATGCTGTCACTGAGCTTATGTTCTCCTCCAGTTGATCACTGCTGCTATAAAGGGCACACTCTGGGTAGGACAGACCTCAAAAAGATTGACAGGCCAGATGACGTTAACTATAGATTTTGGGCGACACTGTGCTTTGACACATGCCCTTCCTGGCTGAAGATCAATGGAGATGTATTAGCTTGGCTACTGGCAGGAACTCCCACTGTTCTCAGGTACACAAGCTTGCTTTTCTTCTCATATCGTATACATCAGGGATTAACTTCACTGACGTGCACAATTACACCTGTGTAACAGAGAAGAGAGAGTAAGAGAAGAGAATGTCTCTTTTGCATTTTGTCTGCATCTTGATCTATTTGCTATTCTTTCTGAGGAAGACGATCAACCAGAAACCAAATCAAGAAGGGATGGAAGAGATTGTGATATCTCACAGAATGTATTCTCCCAACATTCTTGAAAAGAAAAATGGTAGCTCTGAATTGTAAGCAGAATTTCACAACACTGAATTGACAATGTAAAGGAAATATAACAACTCACACAGCAGTATTGGTGATGTCAGTTTAACAACGCACCTAATTTAATATACTCTAAAGGTTCGATTTTCAGAAAGGCTGAGTACCCACAACTCCCATTGAGATCAGTGTGACAAGGAAGTGCTCAATACCTCTATTACCATTGTTCAGGCCCTGCAGTTGTTAAGCAATGCCTGTGGTCCAAAATACATCCAAGTACACTAATAAAAATCACTATAAAATGTTTAAAAATAATAGTGAATCAAGTTCTATTCTCAGCAACTCCCATTCATTATCAACCCAAGGAACAAAGCAGAACGTGGCTAAGAGATCTTTTCCACAACCTTTCACTACACTCAGTGTCATGAGGTAATAAAGAACTGCAACAGTGCACAAGAAAAATTGAAGACCTTTTTGTCTCCAGGGTAGTTTCTCTGAAAGGCTTGTCCTGTGATCCCACTCAGCTATTTGAGAAAGGTATCCTACCCATTCCTATCACAATAGAAAAGACAGTTACTAACCTTTTCCGTAATGGTCATTCTCCAAGAAGTGTTGCTCGCATCCACTCCAATTAGGTGTGCGTGCGCGCCTCGTGCACAGCCGCCAGAAAGTTGTGCCTAGCTGTCCCCTCCCTTTCAGGGTCGGTGGCAGAGCCCCCTAGAGTCCCGCCTCTACAGTCCCCTTTATAAGGGCCCGCTGACCATTACCTTCTCAGTTCCTTCTTACCGATGCACCGACTGAGGGGTAGGTTTGTGGGTCTGGAGTGGATGCGAGCAACACTTCTCTGAGAACGACCATTAAGGAAAAGGTTAGTAACTGTCTTTCTCCCTCGAGTGCTTGCTCACATGCAATCCAATTAGGTGATTCCCAAGCAATTATTGGTGACGGGGGTCAGTGTTATGTGGTAGCACTGATTTCAGCACTGCCTCGCCCACCACAGCATCCTGTCTGGCATGCGACGTGATAGCATAGTGGACTGCAAAGGTATGTATAGATGACCACATTGCCCCTTTGCAAATCTCTTGGATGGGGACATGTGCCATGAAGGCTGTAGATGCTGCATAAGCTCTCGTTGAGTGGGCTGTTATTGGAGGGACTGGTTTCCTTGCCCTCTCGTAGCATGCCTTGATGCAAGAGGTGATCTACTTAGATATAGTCTGGGAGGAGACGGGGGATCCTTTCTTTCTATTAGCAACTAACATGAACAGGCGAGTAGATTTTCTGAATGGCTTTATCCTTTCTATATAAAAGGCCAAGGCCCTCCTTACGTCCAGCGAGTGGAGCGTCCGCTCTCTATCCGAGGCATGAGGTTTCAGGTAGAAGACCGGAACGTAGATGTCTTGATTGCAGTGGAACGCCTACACTACCTTTGGCAGGAAGGCCAGGTGGGGACGAAGGTGTGCCTTATCCTTAAAAAACACCGTGAACAGTGGCTCTGTTGTAAGAGCTTGTAGCTCAGAGACTCTTCTGGCTGACGTGATTGCTACCAGAAAGGCCACCTTCCATGATAAATAGAGGTCTGAGCATGCGGCTAGCGGTTCAAAAGGGGCACGTGTTAGCACCCATAAAACTAAGTTTAGATCCCGTTGAGGGACTGGTTTGGTTGTCTGTGGAAAGCTTCTACATAGGCCGTTCATAAACCTACACACCATTGGGTGAGAGAGGAGAGAGAGATTTCCCACAGAATTGTGGAAGGCTGCAATGGCCGCCAGGTGAACTTTAATAGTGGAGACAGATAATCCTCCTTTCTTTAGCTGGAGCAGGTAATCCAGTACGTGAGGGACCTGTGCTTTACAGGATTCAATCTGTGAGCGGTCACACCAAGCCGAAAAGCGACACTATTTTGCCTGGTATGTCAGTCTCATAGACTGCTTTCTGCTTGCCACTAGGATCTGTCTCAGCTGGGCTGAGCAGCCTAGCTCCTCCAAGTTCAGCCATGGACTTTCCACACTGTTAGGTGCAGGGACTGTAGGTTTGGGTGATGTAGACGGCCCTGCTCCTGAGTGAGGAGGTCCTTGCAGAGGGGAAGAGTGACGGGGGGCGCCATCAGGAGGTCCAGGAGTATCAGAAACCAGATCTGGCGGGGCCATGCTGGGGCGATCAGAATCATTGCGGCCACGTCTTTCTTTACCTTTGTGAGGACTTTGGAGATCAGGGGAAAAGGGGGGAAAAGCATACATCAGAGCCCCGCTCCAAGGTAGGTGAAAAGCATCTGCCAGGGAGCCGTCTCCGATGCCTTGAAAAGAGCAGAACTTGCGGCATTTGGCATTGTCCTTGGTGGCAAAGAGGTCTACCTGGGGAGTGTCCCACTTCCGGAAGATAGAAGTCACTACGTCCTGTTTGAGAGACCACTCGTGAGCATTGATAATCCTGCTGAGAGAATCAGCTAAGTGATTCTTAGACCCCGGGAGATAGGAAGCCTCCAGATGGATACCTTTGGCTATGCAGAACTCCCAAAGGGCTATCGCCTCCCAGCATAGTGAAATGGAACGTGCCCCTCCTTGCCTGTTTATGTAAAACATCGTGGCTATGTTGTCCGTCTTTAGTGCCATGTGTTTTCCATGAAGGTATTGTTCGAATGCTTGGCACACCAGCCTGGCTGCTCTGAGTTCCCTCACATTGATGTGCTCTCTCAAGTCTCTGGCACCCCAACGCCCTTGAGTGGACATCCCAACTAGGTGAGCTCCCCATCCAATGCATCCATCACCAGTATCTTCGAAGGTCGGTCGGTGGAGAAGGGGACCCCTGCACACACTATCTCCTGGTTTAACCACCATTGTAGGGAGTCCAACATGTGGGGGGGGGGGACCGTAACCACTGGGTTCAAGGTGTGTCTGGAAGGCTGAAAAACACTCCTGAACCACATCTGAAGGGGCCTTAAACAGAGCCTGGCATGTTTGACCACCGAAGTACATGCTGCGAAACGCCCTAGCAAGCGTAGGCAGGTGTGGGCCGTTGTCTTTGGGAAGGCAGATATATCGTTAACTAGTGCGGCTATGTTGTGGAAATGCTGGGGAGCAAGAGAGGCCGTTGTTGTGGTGGAGTCGATGATGGCGCTGATGAATTCTATCTTTTGAGTTGGAGTTAAGACCGACTTTTCCTTGTTTATTAGGAAGCCGAGATCGTCGAGAAGGCTGCTTATCATCTTCAAGTGGGATAGCACCTGCTTGCTGGACGACCCTCTCACCAGCCAATCGTCGAGGTAGGGGAACACGTGCACTCTGTTTCGTCTGAGGAACGCCGCTACAACTGCCATGCACTTTGTGAAGACTCTTGGCGCTGTGGAAAGGCCAAAGGAAAGGACTGTAAATTGAAAGTGGTCATTGCCCACTCTAAACCTCAAAAATTTTCTATGCTCCAGGATAACTGAAATATGAAAATAAGCATCGCGTAAGTTGAGGGCAGCATACCAATCTCCCTGGTTCAGGGAGGAAATAATGGTTAAAGTTACCATCCAGAATTTCAGTTTTTTTATAAATCTATTCAGATTTCTGAGGTCCAGGATTGGTCTTAGGCCTCCTTTTGACTTTGGGATCAGGAAATAATTTGAATAAAACCCCTGACCCCTCCTCGCCACTGGGACCTTTTCCACCACCCCCAGCTCCAAGAGATAGCAGATCTTGAACATCAGGATTTGTTTGTGAGATGTGTCCCTGAAGAGGGACTGGAAGGGAGGGGGAAGGGAGAGGGGTGTTGAGGTGAATTGGATTGAATATCCCTGTCTTATCGTACGTAGCACCCATCTGTCGGAAGTTACTTGAGGTCACGCACGATAGAAGTGGGATAAGCAGTTCTGAAACAGGGGTACTGGTATGCTGTCCACATGAGTAATCTCAAAAAACTTTGCTTAGGGCCCTGAGCCTGTTTTGATGAACCCTCGGCTCTGCCCGAGGGGTATGATCTCCTTCTCCCAAAGTTTTGATGTTGTGTAAACCTTGATCTCTTCCTCCTTGAGTCTGGTTATGGAACGGTTGTGGCAAGGACTGAGGTCTGAAACGGCGTCTCTGCGAGTTCTGAGAATGGGAGCCAAGGGATCTCAGGGTGGCCCTGGAATCCTTTAGGTTATGTAGTTTGGAGTTTGTTTGCTCCGAGAAGAGAGATGCCCCTTCAAACAGTAGGTCCTGCACAGCCTGCTGGACTTCGTAGGGGAGACCAGAAGCCTGGAGCCATGAGCTACGCCGCATGGAGATGCCAGACACCATAGCTCTAGCGGCCGCATCAGCTGCATCTAAAGCACCTTAGAGGGAGGCTCTGGCCACCGCTTTACCTTCCTCCATTATCACTGTGAGTTCTTTGTTAAGTTTATGGTCAAGAGCCCCTGCAAATTTTCCCAAAGAATCCCAGGCATTAAAGGTGTACCGGCTCAGAATGGCCTGGTGATTGGCTACACGAAGCTGTAAGCCTCCGGTAGAGTATATCTTCCAACCATACAGGTCCAGTCTTCTGGCATCCCTAGACTTAGGGGCTGTTGCTGGGGTGTCCTGTCTCTCCTTTTCGTTAGTGGCTGCCACCACCAGTGATCCCGGGGAGGGATGAGTATACAGGAACTCGAAACCCTTGGGCGGGACAAAGTATTTTCTCTCTACCCACTTAGGTATGGCCGGCACTGATGCTGGTGATTGCCATATGGCTCTCATGGACTTGTCAATAGTCTTTATCAGAGGTAGGGCCACTCTCGATGGACCTGAGGATGATAAGATATCCACTACCGGATCAGAGGAATCTTCGGCGACCTCTGCTACCTCTAATCCCAGGCTTTGAGGCACCCTGCGAAGAAGGTCTTGATAAGCCCTGTTATCCTCCGCCGGAACTGCGGTAGCAGATCCGGTGGCTTCCTCGTCATGAGGTAGGGAGGAAGAGGCCTGAGAAAAAGACTGATCCCCTGGGTCAGTTTCAGACAAAACACTACCCCTCAGTTCCATATCCTTGCCCCCCGTTTCTGAGTCCGTGTCCGGTATAGGTCGTGATAAGGTATCGGACTGGCCCTGAAGCTTGCAATGCGCTGGCAAGTCCCCAGGCCCTGGAACTGGATCCATATCAGTGTCCGTCCACACCGCCCCAGTAGGCCCATATCCAGGATGTGGCTGGTGGGGCCCCTGGGTCTGGTGACATGACCAAGGGGTCCAAAAGGGCCAGTTGGGCATCCAAGGCATCAGAAAAGGCTGAGGCAAGGACTCACGTTGCTGGGACTGTGATCATGATCTAGAGGTTTGAGTGTGCCGGTAACTGATATCACTGGTAGAAAGAGAGTGGTTCCCCGAGGGCCATTGTGCCTCCGCTTGTGTCACCTTTGCAGGTTAGTGCCAGGGCGGGGGTCGAGGCAGTGGAGTGGGCTTGCCCCTAGAGCAGGCAGGAGCCGAGGTGGGTAAGTCTTGCCGCGCCGACAGGGGCGGTGCAGTTGCCTCTATCAGGTCTCTCGCCGCCTCATAGGTATCGGGGGTGGAGGGGGGACTAAACATGTCCTCCTCCTCTTCTAAGCCCTCGCAGAGGCTCAGTGCCAGGCTTGCCGGTGTGCATGTCGAGGCAGCCTCATATGCCGGCACTGGTGGTGATCTCAGCACCCCGGGGCTGTTCGGAGCCACACGCGGCTTTCCCGCCGCGTTCTTGGGTGCCAGCGATCTGCCGCGCTCTGTCCTATGCCGTTTCCTAGGCACCGGGGACTGCGAACGGTGCCCTTCCCCCTGCCTCGGGCCCGATGGTTTGGGTTGCCCGCATCCAGTCCCGATTTGGCCCCGGAGCAGTCAGTGCTCGTTGCTGAGCGGGGCTGAGTCGGCGCTAGGGCAGGAGTCTGCTCTGGCGGGTTAGAGGGGAGCTTCAGTGCCACCTCCATTAGCAATAACTTAATCCTTCTTGCCCTTTCCTTTCTGGTACGGGGGTGGAAGGACCTACAAATCTGGCACTTGGCTGTTAAGTGCTCTTTGCCCAGGCACTCAAGGCAGACACTATGGGGGTCACTCCTGGGCATAAGCCTGTGGCACACACTGCAGGCTTTAAAGCCGGGGGACCGTGGCATACCCCCACATGTGGCGGGCTCAGAAGATGAGACAGCCCAGCACATGGCAACCAAGTAAGCAAACTACTACCATAAGAAAAAGAAAAAGAAAAAAACCTAAATTATCAAGGGAAAAACTAGCTAGGGAAGTCTCTGAGAGACTGACAGATCTATTCTCCGACCAGCTGTCACAGCGGGAAGAAGGAACGGAGGAGGTAACGGTTGGCAAGCCCTCATAAAGGGGACCATAGAGGCGGGACTCTAGGGGGCTCTACCGCCGACCCTGAAAGGGAGGGGACAGCTAGGGACAACTTTCCAGCAGCTGTGCACGAGGCGCGCACACACACACCTAATTGGAGTGCATGCGAGCAAGCACTCAAGGGAGAACCTGTGTTTCTGAATTTTTTAAAATATAGCTCCTGCTGCTGAGGAACACAATCCCATTCATCAGTAGGAATCCCCATCATCATCTGATTAAGGACCCAGCAATAAGTAATAAGCCTGAACCTTGCACCATGCCTGCACAGGCTTAGAGAGTCTGTGATCAGTGACTATCACTTCAGTTGTGTCATTGGCAGCATGCTGTAAACCAGACACCTCTGATACCTAGTGCTCCACCAAAGACAAAATCCTAATGAACAAAGACTCCAATCGCCATGACATAGACTTTGAAGGAAGTACTGTGAATACTCAGTTATCCTGGAGTCATGAAATAAAACTGCTCTGTCTTTGTAGTTCTCAGGAGGGTGAAAAAGCCTAGAAGTCAATGAGCAGCTGTGTGGAAGTTTCAGGAGTTTGTGGTTTTCCCACAGTTTCTCAGTAGCTGCTCACCATTTCCCTGGTAAAAGGTAAGGTAATAGAACAGCAGAAGAAGGGGAGATTAGAGATGAGAAACCAGTGAATCCAGCACAACAACAGTGACGATATTACCTTGTGTAATAGTGGTCCCTCTGTGATAGTTAGCATGCTATTCTGATGTATGAAACTAACCCCTTTTTTGGCTTTTTTCTCACAGAAGGAAAATGGTTGAATGTAAGGAAAATCTACATAGAATCCTGCACAGTCATGACACCAATTATGGGATAATAAGGTCAAGACAATCACCAATTCAAACCCAGACCAGCCTGGGTCACAGTTAGCAGAAACTGTCTGGGATTTGGTGGCTTGTGTGAAAAGAGTTTTGTGGCCTCTGGTCAGTTCCCCATTGACAGGAGCATACAAGACAAAGACACTACCCCCACTTGATGCCTTGTTGGCACTTTAAGCAGAAGCCCGGGAACTGACTGCTTACAGAAACAGAACTAACCTCACGTTGGTATAGGTGTTCTCTTCAGGTAAGGGCCGAGGCACATTGGCAGAGGAGCAAAGTCTAAGTTCCCTCTTCTATCCATTAAAAATCCAAACCGAAACCAACCAAACAAAAAAAAACTTCGGCTTCCAAGGCAGCCAAGCCACCAGCTTTCACAAACAATGAATTCACTTAAGAAAATCATTAAAATAATTATTACAAGCCAAACGACTGAAGGTGAGGTTAGCATCTGGGAGCATAGCCCCAGCTGCTGCAAAAGTCATCAATTCCACTGGAGCAATGGCTATTCACACCAGTGGTGACCTCCCCTTGCTGAGTTGAGTGCTCATTGGAATGCTTGGTGCCATACTTGTCAACAGCCAGAAATCCAGAAAATCTGAGTAACAGCTCCATTTCGGTGCTGTCAGAGAGAGTTTCTGGAGTGCCTTTAGTGTGTTCAATGTTTAACAAGATAGAGATGAGCAGGCTCGCAGCCCAAGAAGTCTACCTTGTAGATGGACAGACCGGACAGTGGGGACACGTGATTGATTAGTAGAATATCTTTTGGTGCCAAAATGGTGTACTGTTTCACTGATTTACATGATCTTCCTTTTTTGGTGGATTTGCTATGAGAGGGTTCTTGGAATTTTATTTTTCTGAAAAGGGAATCTGAATGAGAAAATAGTGGAACATTTCCGTCTAAAAGGAAAGCATGGAAGAAGTCATAAGTGACTGGAATGGGAGGCGGAAGCACTATAAAGGTAAGTTCTGAGTGAAGAGTAGAGCACAGGACCAGGAAAAGAGCTGGATTCATTCAGCTATTAAAATCTGTTGGAAGGCGTGCCTGCCCCTCCCTCTGAAGGGCAATGAGAAATCTTTGCTGAAAGGTTTCTCTTTCTTTGAAAGCCTTCCCTTCTTTTCCCTGGTGACACATGAAAATGTGTCATTCTGTCACAGTGGTTTTAGACTGTGTGGCTGTTCACATGCCTAATGGAACCTGCTGTGATGCATTTTGACATGACATGTCACCCAGAAAATTTGATAAAAATGTTTGCTCTTGCTTGCAGTTCCTTGGGAGAGAGGATGCAGAAAAGATGGGCTCTGTTATTGATGGAAAGATTTTAAATGAGTATTAGACAAGCAGGTCACGATGGTTATAATCTGTAGAAAGAATGATTAGAGAAAAATAGGTATTTTTCCAGTAATGAGAGGAAGAAATTAGCCACTTAGTTTCAGTTGCTGACATATTTCAGAAATGTCTTAGCTCCAAAAATTTTTTTCAGGGTCTTCATAAAGAACTCAAATTATATATAGATTATCAGAACAGCCATTATGCACATCTTCACAGGACTGGAGTGGGATTTTATTTGATGGAAGCACCTACCAACTAGTTATTATTTGAACTCCAACATTTGCCTCTAAAGCTTGAAGTAAACAAGCTTTTCCTGGGGGTGGCAGGAGGGAAAGTGGAAAAAGCAGAGAGAAGTGCCAGCTACCTAAATGGTTGCATATCCACCCACAACCCATCCAGACAGTTGCCCTCTCATGACCACACAGCTAATGGAGCACAAGGCGAAGCGTGAGAGAGCCAGCAGTAAGAAGTTTCTGATTGAGGGGATGCAGCTGAAGATGAGGTCCCAAAAAGGATCAGACATATTGGAGCCTGACCAGGTATAAGGTGTGCTGCAGAACTCTCCTTTTCATGATGTGTTTGCTTCACAAGAAAAATGATCTGGACTCCTGCATACAGAAACCCTGACTCAAAGTGAAGCTTCTTGTCATTGGGGAAAGAGAGAAAGACAGACTCCATAGAAAAGCTATCAAGAACTCCAGCATGTAGATCTAATTTACCAGGTGGTTGCTTTGAGCATTGGTCCCCAAACTGTGAAGTACACACCCCTAGGAGGGGGGACATGGTGAAACATTCTGGAAGGACATGATGGCCAACCCCTACGTGGACTAGGGAAGGAGCCCCACCCAGTTCTGCTCTGCCCCCAGCTCTGGCTCCAGCCCCAGCCCTGGCTTCAGCTCCAGCCCCAAGCCCAGCTTTGTTTCCATTTCTAGTCTCTGACCAAGTAGGATTCACCCACAAAAGCTCATGGGATAAATAAAATTGTTAGTCTTTAAAAGCACCACAAGACCTCTTTGTTGCCTCACACTAGTGTTATTCTTCGTACTATGTATTAAGCTCTTGGTTTCTGCAACTTTGCCTCAAAAGGAATTGGTGGTGGTTTAAGGCCAGAATCTGTGCACCAGAACCAGGGCCCTGCTGCTTCAGAGGGACTCCTGAAATTTCTTCTAGATAATAGTGTACTACCCGCACCAATCAGCTGTAAGGAGGGATGTCAGTGCATTTATAGCTGGGGTAGGGGATGGACTCTGTGGAGTGGAGAAAGTACACTTTGCTTTTCTGAACTGGCCAGAGTGTCTGCAATGAGCTGGCTGCACCTATCTCCACATATTGTACAATATTATACAGAAGTATTATATGGTTTTCTTTGCCAGGACTTGCATCATGGTTGTTCCCACACACAGTAGGGTACCATTTGCATTCTTTGCCTAATATGTGATTGTCAAAAATATAACCTGTCATTTACAGAGCATTATAAATTCATATGTTGTTTTTTCAGATTAAAACATGTTGCCTCTCCCAAAGAGATAACAGTTTAAGAACTACATCCTGATATACAAAGTTCCAAAGAGGCAGTCGTGTTAGTTTAGTTCAGTAAAACAAACAAGGAGTCCTGTGGCACTTAAAGACTAACAAATTTATTTATTGCATGGTCTTTCATGGGAAAAAAATCCCTTTGTCAGATACTTCGAAGTGCGATTTTCTCCCACAAAAGCTCATGCAATAAATAAATTTGTTAGTCTAAGTGCCACAGCACTCCTTGTTTGTTTTACTGACATACAAAGAAATCTGAAATCAGACTCAATGATATTTGGGAAAAAGTAAGTTCAGCTCTTTTTACTGTTCACTTGGTGATTGAGGCACAGGACATAAATTCCACGTGTCACTCCACCATCCTTGGACTCCAGTAAACATTTCAGACATTATGGTGCTAGCTGAGTAACGTTTTCCACTTACTCCCACATGTACCCACATAACAAATGGTTACCCACTGTGCACAGTACTCAGTCACACTGCACTGACAGAGCAGAGCATGCAGGAAGGAAGCTACGGAGCCTCTCTTGACCAACTGAAGCAGTTAAATTAAGTCGGCCATGCCAATCTGGAAGTTCACCAAACTGAGTGATTGGCCAGCCCCCACAGTTCTGTTTTTCATCTTCCCAGTCAAAAGAGAAGAGAGAATAGGAATAAAAGAGCAAAAAGATAACAGACAATTAGCATTATGAGAGCTTTTGACAGTCACTGAGATGTTTCTGGGGCCTAATATGATGCTTACAACAAATTAAAAGAATGATGAAAATTGAAATTGTCATAAATATATTTTTAGGAGGCGAAGAGGGAAATCCATTTCAGGAGACATAACTGTTCCTCCATTAAAGAGTCAGTATTCCAAAGGAAACTCATCTCTTCCTCTGTATGTATTTGGAAGATACACCAAGCCAGGTTGATGCATTTCTAAGCTAAAATGACATTCACAATAGTTAAAATTTACAGACACTGTTCACCAGAAATGGACTAATTTTTTCTTCACATAATATTTTGTTCCATCACTTGCTGCATCTTGAGGACGCCATGCTAAACTAATTATAAAGCTGTATGTAGATTTTAATGAAAGTTTTAAACAAACCTTGTACTCCTCAAAGGGAAAGTACATTTTCACCTTGCCTCAACTGTTCACAAACCCTGCTAATAAAATGAGTGGGAAATTAAAGTCTAGCCTCAAAGAGATTTTTATTAAGCTACCTCAGATGAAACCAATTTTGGCTTTGTCAGGCTGCTTAGCTGTTGGGCACTGGGTTACAACACAAATAAGACAAATAACTCTGGATGCCTAGTTGCTTTGTTTCTACGGTTTCCTGCAAGCATCAGGAAGATCGTGTTAACAGCAATAA
Source organism: Podocnemis expansa (assembly GCA_007922195.1). Taxonomy (NCBI): domain Eukaryota; kingdom Metazoa; phylum Chordata; order Testudines; family Podocnemididae; genus Podocnemis; species Podocnemis expansa. The sequence goes on along the minus strand of ML681972.1, from coordinate 32,358,687 downwards.
AGTCATTAGCCCAATTTTTCAAAAGCATTTATGCAAGAAAATCCACATGCTTTTTGCACTTCATGTGAGTTCAAACAAATATATCACTATGTGTATGCAACTCTGACTGGAAAGCCCAATGAGAAATAGAGCCATGACCTGTGTTTCTGAATAGTTTATTTGTACATGCCTTGCTGTTGTAGAAACCAATTTAGTAAGCTTTTCCTTTACATACCATTTATTTACAGCATTACTTAGTGGTCCAGGATACCTATGGTTTTCTATTTTTTAATTAAAAGTCAAACTCAGATGTCTACTCTTTTGACAGATGCTTGGAAATTTTCCTTGGCAGAGGAGTGTTCTCTACTCAAATGTCCAATGACTTTCATAAAAATGACATACACACACATTAGAGCTCCAGGACTCAATTTGAATAATAGTTGCCTGTGGCTCCACCATGCTTTTGTTAAAGCATCACCCTTAGGACAGCGGTGGCTGGGGCTAACTCACACAAGAACAGTCTTTTGGGCTGGTGAAGAGGCCATTAGTACTCCTCTTTGGGCAGACTGTGGCATCTTGTGCCTTCAGTCTCTTGTGTCCTGTCTGTTAGAGGGTTCAGATCCATCCCAAGAACGAAGGACTCAGCTCCCTCCCACAACAGAGCACAGCAGCATGTGGGTGCTCCTAATAATGGGTTGGTGGTTGCAAAGGACCTTTCACATAGGGTCTTCTGTGGGAATCGGATTGACAGGGTCCCCGCAGAACAGTAAGTTTTATAGTTAACAATCCATTGTGGTATATGGGACAAGTGGGTTATTGTTTCAGGATATCAGGACATATGACTGTACCAGTTACACTAGGGTTACTTGGCATCCATAAGGGTTAGAAACAGCTTTCTTTTAAACGACGGCTTAGAGTCATATGACTGAAAGAACTAGGGTTCCAGGCCTGAGTCTATAGTAGCTATGCCTTAATCCAGCTCCAGTGATTGTTTATTTACTTAGCTATTTGACACTCTACACCCAGGAAAAACTCATGGTGTTCAATGGAAATTTGCCTCAATAAGTTATTATGGATCAGTTCCTTAAAATGTACACTATCAGGTCCATTTAAGATCTAAAATTAAGTGTGAGCTTTTAATGAAACCTAACATTGATTGCTATACATTATTTAAAGAAAAAAATCAGTGGAAATAGTTTTTAAAGGAAGATGATTCCTATTTGAAGACTCACCATAAGCAAAAAACAAACAAAAAAATTAATTGGCCTATTTTCACCAAGGGAAAGCAAATAATAGAAAAACTTTAGAAAAAGTAAAGTGTAAATGAAATTTTTACAGTTATTTCCATTCCACTTGTCTAGAATGTTATCAGTAACATAACCAGTAACACAGCTTGTTTTCAGAGTGTTTTCAAAAAATTTTTGACCTGATAGTGTGATTACCGCTTTTTAGAATCATAGCTGTGTATCCACTCTGCTGCCGTTTCTGAATAGAGGATTCTTCCTTTTGTGACACATCTAGCAGAAGAAAATAACATTAGAGGTACTTGTATGGCCCTCAGCACTCTAGCATCTCAGTGCTTCATAATCTTTAGTGCATTTATTGTCACACCACACCTGTGACGTAGGGCAGTGCTATTATTCCCTATCCACATAGTGGGAACTGAGGCACCGACACACTCAGGGTATGCCTACCCTGCATTTTCAAACCCATGACAGTGAGGCTCAAAGCCCACTCAACAGACTTGGGCTCACATTACCGCACTAAACATAGCCTTGTGGACACTGTGGCTTGGATTCTGAGGCCTGGTTTCAAAGCCTAAACCCACTTGAGCCCAAACATTTATGCACTGTTTTTTGGGCTATAGCATGAGTCTAAATCTGCTGACCTGGTCTCTGGAGCCTCGCTACCACAGGTTTGAAAATATACTGTCAACATACTCAGTGACATAACCCACTAGGGTCATGTAGCATATTGGTGATGAAGTGAACTGGGCCCAGCTCTCCCAAATCCTAGGTTAATGTCTTGAGCACTGGAACATCTTTCTTCTCTTTATAGTAAGTGATGTTCATCTAAACTATGCCTTGTCTTTGGTGGGAAGAAGAGTTGACGCAAAACACTAAAAATAATGTTAACTGGGAGAGACTAACATCAGTAAAGGTAGGAAACGCTCAGCTGACCTGCAAGTTGGCTTGCATCTCATTCACTGGGATTCCACCACCTATTTTGGAGTAGTAGCTATGGTGGCCACAGTACTCACATCCCCCAAGGAGGCTTGCCAAGACAATGCTAGCAGATAGTTTACTTCAAATGGGGATTACACTGCTGCAGCAGAAGCCATTTTAGATAGTGGTTTACTATAACCGCTGCTCTGTCCTCTTCCTGCTGTGATTTACTTAAAGCCTGTTGCTGCTATAGACTGAGCATGGGTGGTTTCTCAAAAAAGGAACCCATCTGTAATTGATTTTGTGGAAATGCAGCTGGATGCCAGGACTGAAAAATGTAAACACAGGTTGGGTAGCATTTGAGACAGCATAAGAATATAGGCATCATGTAAGAATTCTTAACAGCTGATATTAAGAGCATCAGAGAGAAAGCCATCTACCACGTACAACAAAGTCACTAGACTTGCAAAACCCAGGAACTATGTGTCAGCGGAGGTGGCAGCCATGATGACCACCCCACCCCACACGTAGCCCCCTGGATTATGCTCCCTGATGGGCCTCCATCTCCGGGCCATCCAGCACAAGGGGAAAGAACAAAGTGTTAAGTATCAATCTCCCCTGATGGCTCTCAATCTCCTGTGTGAGTTTCTTCCTCCCTAGCTTTGTGTCAAAAAGGAGGGGGGTGAGTTCCTATCCCCCTGAACAGTTTCTCGGCACCCCCATCACCACGAAGGAGGGGTCATTGTCTGGGGTCCCAGTTTTATCATTGGTCCTGAGCAGAATCCCACTCCTAATTGGCTATTTTTACTCTGGCTGGGCAAAATTCTATTAAAACCCCCTGTCTCAGCTAGCTTGTTGTTCTCCCACCCTTGGATGCTAAAGGGCACGTCGCGACCCGGTTGGACTGATCCCCCGACTGAGACAGGGAGTACCCACCCCCGAGACCCTCTTTTTTTTGGGGTGTACACGGATTGCCGGCCGAACGATTAAGTGCTGAGATGCTGCAGCTGGTCTGCCTCCTCGCTTTGGGTTCTACTGCGGTCCTGGGACAGGTATTATAAATCGATATAGGCCTCCTACCTTCTCTTAATCATTCTACTTGGTACCATTTATATATAGTCTGTGATTGTAGCTTCTTTACCTGAGTTTTGCATAGTTTGTGTAGTTGTTATTATTTTCTCTGTATCCTGCATAATCTTTTTATGGTATAGTTGTTTAAGGTCTAGCATAATTTTGTGTTGTTAATTTGCCAGGTGTTTTGTTAGTCATTTGTATTTTGCATCCTTCTTACTGTATAATTGTTCATTACTCTGCTTCTGCTCTAAACTGCTGGCCCCAAACTTCCCCAGTGTACACGGGGGGAGTGTGGGGGTTTATTTTTCTCTCATCTGACTTTTTTTTTTTCATTCTGCCGCCCACCCTTCTTGGCTAGCAAGGAGGAATGGCTTCCAGCCATTGGTAAATACGCGTCGGGTGGGCTGGTCAGTGCCTATACCAATGTTGAGGCAGTAAAAGGCCAGAAAAGTCCTTGACTTATTATGGCCACCCTCTTGTAGGTCATTAATCCATACTGTCATTTAACTATAAGTACTTCTGTAGGTTGTAAGTGTTTTGCATAGACTCTCATACTTTATCCTGTTGTTTGGTTGGAGGTGTTTTACAGGTGCTTTATATAGACTCTTGCTCCACACTGTTACTTGGTTATAAGTGCTTTGCATGGGTTTTTAGCTTTATATTGTCATTTAGTTATAAGTGTTCATTTAGATTTTGCTTTATGCTATTAGTTGGTTATAAGTGTTCTATATAGATTTTTGCTTCATATTGTTAGTTGATTACAAGTGGTTTTGCATAGATCTCCTTGTTTTACACTGTTAAGGGGTTGAAGGTGTTTAAGGTGTCACTATAAAAGTAGTTTTTTGTTTAATTGAACTGGTGTCCGTCTCATTGGTGGGTGTCGCTGGTCCATCCCAGTCACATCGCGAACCCGGGGTTCAACACTATGCAGGCTATATACTCTTGAGTACTATTTGCATGTGTATGGGTATAGAACATAGCTGTAACAAGAATCACCAAGAGGCTTTTAAATAAGAAATGTGTCCATTAGTGTTCATCCAACCAGGAGCATCACTGTCCCAGGGAAAGATCAGGGGCACGCGCACAGGCCCCGCCCCCTGGCTGTGGGCCCCACAGCCCTGATTCTCTGCCAGGGCCCAATCCAGCCTTGGGCTCCTGCCGCCACTTGCTGGCCCTGGATCCCTGGCTGGGGCGAGAGATTGAGCCGGGAGAGGTGGGCGCCACCACAGCCAGCCCGGCCTGAATTCCTCGCTGGGGACCGGGCTGGGAGCCACAGGCGCCACCGCAGCCTAAAGAGGCAGGCGCTGCTGCCGGCGGCTGGGCCCCAGATCTCCAACCTGGGAGGGGGCTAGGAGAGGCAGGGGCTGAGTTGGACATATGGGGCACTGGCGCTGGGACTCGGGGCACGTGCCCCGTGTGCCAGGCGCCAGTGATGCTCCTGCATCCAACAGCTGTCTCCCTTGATACAGAAGACAACACCCTCCTCAATCAGTTCATGAAGTGGGTGCATAATCAATATAGTTCTGAGTCTGCTGTAGGCCCCCAGCCCTTCCACACATTCATCACATCTCAGGGACCTGTTACAGAGCTTCAGTTCACATTGCACAAGGGATGCACATTCTCCAGTCTGTTCCTTATACTGGTTCTGCTGCTGGGGGCACCTCTGTCACTACAGAGAAGGGGACAAGATTTGCTTCTAGTTGTAGTTTTAATAATCGTCTATCTTGGCAGTCAGCAACCCAAAAGATAAGAAGAGCCATTTTATGAAGAGCCATTTTTAGAAATTCCTTCTCCAGCCAAGTATTTTGAGAGCCACAATGCTTGTAGACTCCTGATAGGGGAGCTAGGCCAGGGCACCTGCCTCAAGATCTCCTGATGGGAGGAGGCCCCAGAACCAGGACTGGGCCCCCAGCAGGGTCCCTCAGTAGTGGTGAGGAGCCTGGAACCAGGAACAAGCTACCCACAGCGTATGGGGAGGCCCAGAGCCACAACCGGGCAGCCAAAAAGTTGCATGCAGCTCCGGAGCCATAGGTTGCAGACCCCTGGTCTATTAAGACCAGACAACTTCCATGCTGGAAAGTTTGAAACTTTAGAAAAATCAGCCCCTGCCCTCACCCCACATAGGTTCCCCAGAGCTGAAGAAAAACAAAACAGACTCTGCAGAACTGAGCAAATAATGGAAATAACTAGTAGACAATGCCCCCCCCTTTTTTTCTGAAAATGTATATAGAATTAGTGGCTGTAACCAATATTTCTTGACTGACTGACAAAAAATAACATTTGGGCTATATCATCTCTAGTTTTGATTATGAAGTGAAAAATCTGGGTAGCTATAAAGCAAAAAATGGTATTCTAGGCAAGAATTATTCTTTACAGACCAAGGTCCAAATCCTGTAATCAAATTCCACAATTCCTGTCGACCTGTGGAGCACCACCGGTCCCATCTCCTCTACAGAGCTCACTGATCCCTGGGAGACAATGCTAAGTGTCTTTAAGGCCGGGAACCTTCAGAACGCTTAACACATCCTTAACTTTAAACACATTCATGGTCCTACTGACCTTGGGTTAGTCACAAACTTAAAATTAACAAAGTACATGTGAATTTACAGGTTTGGGATGCAAAAGAGGATCTTCTCAAGTTCAGGTCTCCACAGAGGTACTTTATCCTGCCAAGTATTGTGCACCCCTGGATGGATTAAAGTGTTTGTTTTTGAATTTTGACAATGCAGAAAATTCTAAAACTCGAAACATCCTGAGTTACAAAAAAAAATTAACATGGTTCTGATGGTCACCTTGCAAAAGAATTCAGGGTTGAGGCTCACTGCTAAATCAGTGCAGAGGAAACTTGCCTTACTGCTTCCTATGTCACACCCGGTCCCACTCATGCAAAGACTTATACACATCAGTAGCTTAACACAATAGTAATCCTAGTAAAGCCAATACATTCTTATGTGAGATCTGGCTCTTCTAGTGTGGATGAACAGAGAACTTAATTCTTTGCTGCTGTCTATCTGGCACTGTTCATGAAGATGCCCTCAGGAAACAAATGATAAAAGAATATTTTCTCTTAACACATTTATAAAACTCAAATGAAGTCCTTACTACAGTAATTAACAACTGAGTGGCACAGTCCCATGTATTACAACAACAGATTTAATGCTTTCCACCATAAGATGCTATCACCTGTGCTGGTTTGAATCTCACTGCCTGGGGTAATTCCCAGGCTACATGCTACTTTCAGCTTCCCTCCGATAATTCTATTTTTTCATACTTTCTCAAACAAGAGAAGAATTTCCCTGAAATGAACAATTGTCTCACTTTAAGTACAAAAGAGTGGATGAACCATGATCCAAGGCATTAACAGAGACCTGGGAACAAATATAATATGTTTCAGGTATTTTCTACCACTATATTTTTCCAAGTCTGTTTTTAAACAAGAAATATGAACAACTGCAGACTATTAGCATGAAGGAGACAACAGAATAAAATATTGTCTGGCAATATAAAAAAGCCAATGTAATTATTATAATTCTGAAAAGAATTCATAAGCATCTAGCATGCCTGTTAGAAGAATATGTTGCTGTGAGGAAGTTCTCTTACCAAAATAGCACCTCCTGCTGGCCATCCTAGGGATTCTCTCTGCCAGACAGAGCACCATCTCCTCAAGGTGCCTTTCCCCATTGTCTTCTTTGCTAGCAGACCCACATCAGTTCAGGAACTGCAGGGGCCTCCTCACAACTTAACCCTCCAGCCAGGTCACTGTCTTCATTACTCCTGCCCCCTGCAGCCCCCGTGAGGGTTTAATCCATTATTGCAGTCACTTCCTAAGTAGCTAATGGTGGGGAGGGGAGAACCAGGGCCCACCCATTACTCTGAGCCCTAACCCCAGGGACCCTGGAGATAGCAGTCGTGTACTGCATCTGTAACTTCTCTTAATGCTGCTTCAATTTTCTGGGCCACTTCACCATGGCCCCAGCACCTTCTTCACCCTTTTCTTGGGGTTTCAGCTACCCTGTCTCACCAGCTAGCTAGGAATTCCCTCTTGCTTCCTTGGTCCCTGCCAATAGCTGTTTTGTCTAAGGTGCTACAATTCCTTCAGACTTCAAGAAACACAATCCTCACTCTCTTGGGAGCACCTGACCATACTTTGCCCTGCAGCTCCTCTCATATAGGCCTGTGGTGCCTAAACTGGTTGCTCCCAGCAGTCGTTCTATAATTGGTTGGGCCATGCAGCTTCCCTAGGCTACCTGGAGGACTCACCTCCACTGTTCCTTTCTGGAGCAGGGCATGGTAGACCCATGACGCCTCCACTGACCCCTTCTACTCCAGTGTGTGATAGCCACTCCATTATAGTTGTCCAGAGAGAAAAAACACAGTGATCTGAGGACAGCATCAGGAAAATGAAGATAACAATATAAAAGAATACAAGGGCAGTCATACTAGATCAGACCAATGGTCCTTCTAGACCAATGTCCTGTTTTTTTGACAGTAGCCAGAGCTTGATGCTTCAGAGGGAATGAACAGGGAAAGGCAATTAGTGAGTGACCAATCCCCTTCATCTAGTCCCTGCTTCTGACAGTCAGAAATTTAGGGGTTGCATTCCTGGCCGTGTTGGCTGATAGAAGATAAATTCATAGCCATTGATGGACCTATCAAATTATTTTTGCACCACAGGATATTTTTGGTGTTTACCACATCCTCTGACAACAAGCTCCATAGGTTGACCGCTCATTGTGCATAATAGTACTCCTGTTTCTTTGTATTAATTTTGCTGGCTATTAATTTCCTTGGGTGATCCCTGCATTATGCAAAGGGGAAATAATACTGAACGACTTACTTTCCCCACACTAATGCTTTTATAGACCTTGATCATATACCCCTTAGTCATCTCTTTTCTAAGATGAACAGTCACAATTTTTAAAATTTCTCCTCCTATGAAAACTGTTTCATTCTCCTAAAAATTTTTGTTGCTCTTTTCTGTACTTTTTCCAGTTCTGAGATATCTTCTTTTTCTTAAGTGAGGACAAGAACTGCATTCAGTATTCAAGATGTAAGCATTACATGGATTTATATAATGGCATTAGGATACTTTGGTTTTATTATTTATCCCTTTTGTAATGATTCCTAACATTTTATTAACTTTTTTTGACTGATGCACATTAAGTTGATGTTTTCAGAGAACTATCCACAATGACTCCAAAACCTCTTTCTTGAGTGGTAACAGCTAACTTACAACTCATCACTTTGAATCTATAGTTGGAATTATTTTCTCGCAATGCACATTACTTTGCTTTTACTAACACTGATTTTCATCCACCATTTAGTTGCTTACTCACCTATGTTTGTGAGATCCCTTTATAACTCTTTGCAATCAACTTTGGATTAACTGTCTTGAGTTAGTATCATCTGCAAATTTTGCTGTGTCACTGTTTACTATCTTTTCCATATAATTTATGAATATGCTAAACAGCACTGGTCCAGTAGTGACCTCTGGGAAATCCTTCTATCTACCTCTCTCCACTGTGAAAACTGACCATTTATTCCTATCCTTTGACTTCTGTCTTTTAACCAGTAATGACCCATAGAAGAAGCTTCCCTCTTTTCACATGACTGCTTACTTTGCTTAAGAGCTTTTGATGTGGGACTTTGCCATAGGCTTTCTGAAAGGCCAAAGAACACAGTATCAACTGGCTCACTCTTCACACGCTTGTTAATCCCTTCAGAGTATTCTGAAAGATTGGTGAAGCATGATTTCCCTTTATAAAAGCCATGTTGATTCTTCCCTAATAAATGGTGTTTATCAATGTGTCTATATTTCTATTCTTTACTATAGGTCCAATCAATTTGCTTGGTACTTAAGATTACTGGCCTGCCTCACAGAGAACATGGGTGTTTGCTAAGGTTTGTAAAGGCAAGTGATTGGTGATAAACCAGGGCCTGGCGGGTGCTGGTGAGCAAGTGCTCTGATGCTCACACTTCTTACCTGGGGACTTGAGAAGAGGGGCAACATAGCTGGAAAAAAGGCAAGTCTCTCTAACCCCCTCTTCTTGGATAGTGGTGGTAAGCAGCTGCAGGTTATCTTTTCCTCTCTATCCCTCTGTGAAGGATCTGAGGACCTAGACTGAGCTAGAAAGGGGAAAAGAGGGTAGGGATTTGCTTCATCTTGCCACCGAGGATGTGAAACATTATGGAAATGTCCTGTAAAAATCAGTAATTAAAAAACACTTTAAAATTATGTTTAACCCTCTGCAGAATTTAAGGAATCTCCACCTGGGCTTTAATATCCCTGCTCAAGAGATCTGTAGCATGGTTTTTAAAAGCTTAGAAAAAGGCTAGTATTTATCCATTGATTCCATAGGGTTTTATGAAGCAACTTCTAAAGAATTCAGTTGGATTTATCCCTATAAAACTTGATAGGAATTTTCTCCAAAGAAGCTTTAAAGAAGCTACCAGGCTATTGCTTCACTCTTCCTCTGCTTAGGCATGGAGGAACCACATGATAAGATGGCAGAAAGCAGGATGTTTGTGGGAGGGAAGGAAAAGGAAACTTGAGTCTCTTCCCCAGAAAGTACGGCCATCACAAGGTCTGAAGTCTATTAAGAAAATATTGCTACAACATCAGGGCACTTGTTATTTGTGCCTTCACCTGAACAAGAGTCCAAAAAATGGGGTGACCCCGAGTTTGAGATCCACACTAGAAACAAGTCTCCACAGACCATTTTAGAGACCCCCAAATTTTTAGCTCAACTTCCAAAGTTTGGGGAAGAGGGCAGGGGTGTAGACTCATGTGGGCATATCGCCCACCTGGTTGGCCAGCAGGCCTGCCCACCTCACTATCCGCCACTCCACCTAGCAGTGGTGTGAGCTTCACTGCTGCTGCAACCTCAACTGCGTCCAGATACTAGCCAGCAGTGGGCAGTCCTGGCTGGGAGCAATGGTTGGGCAGGCAGACGGGAGGTGGTGGGCTGCTCTCCACCTGCAGCTCTGGCACGTGGCAGCCTCTCCTCTGCCCTCTGACCCCCTCCTCCTCCCTCATCCCTGGAAGAGAGAGAGGTTTAGACAACGCACCCCGGGTTCGTCCCATCATTAGTCCGGGATCTTCCATGCTAGGGCCTTCTAGATTTTTCTGGAGGAGTCAATGCTATTGTCAATGCAGCACAGAAAGAAATACTAAACCTAGTGAAAGGTCAAGATGGGAGCATGTTTGAAATCTCTTAAGTTTTCTGTTTCCATTTGGTCACCTCTACTTTCCTATTTAACAATAGAAAGATTTTTTTTTTCCCTTAGAGGGGCGCATCTCACAAGAGATACAAGGTCTCAAGTACCTTTTGGTGTCTGTCATCTGGAGGGACTCAAGCAGCTGTCCCTGAGTGCTACAGGGTGTGCTGTATTCCTCCCCTCTACTACAAGCTGGCTACACCTTAGACCTTTCTCTTCATTCTTCTGTCCTTGGGATTTACCCTCATAACTCCATCTTTAGAGATTCTGTCCCTTATGGCATATGTCTAGACACTTCTAACTTCTGTGAACATTTTTTTATTTTCTTTTTAAAGTCTATACTTAGTTCCCTTTCTTCCTTGTCCATCTCATTTTCCCCTTTCTTCTTTTACCATTTATTTCTATACATTCTACTCTCTCTGCCTTCCCAATTTTTGTCCCATTCATTAACTTTTGTCCATTAATTTCTTCCTTCCTCTTCTAACCACCACCATTCCTCCATAGTTCCTCTTCCTACTGCTTCTATTTCAGCTCATTCGCTACTTCTTAAATGTCCCCCTTACTAGCAGGATTAGGAAATTACAGACTGAAAATACTTTATGTAAAAAGCTCTAGGGATAGACTTTCCAGATAGTTCAGCTCCCAATAAGAACAGCAGGAGAGCTGGGTGCTGAGCACTTCTGAGTATCTGGTCACTTCACTTAAAGGAAGAACAAGCATGCCTGAAAATGTGGCCCCAATTTTGGGTACAGAGCTCTCTTGAATATCTGCCCTCAGTACCATGTTTACACGTGAAGTCCCTTTCCATTCCTCCCAGCAGACGATGGGGGATAGTGAGGGAGATGATAACCTTGAAGGATGAGTTTTAGTGAGGGAGCTAATTTATATTACTTAGCACTAACATCAGAGAGTGGCTTCTGTCTTCAATACTTTGCAATTTAACTAACTGACCCCTGAAAATGGTGGTAGAAATACATGGACTGCCTATGAAGCACAAAGCACTGATGGTTGGCAGGGTCTAGAGACTGCAGGAGGTCCTCATTTAGATAAAGGCTATTTAGGTATCCCTGGATGGAAGGTTCAAAGGGAGAAATGTTTTAAAATTATGACTTGTAGAGCAGAGAAGTTCAGAAACTTTTTTTTTTTTACAGGGTTTTGCCATTTTAATCATACTGAGAAAAATAAGTATAAAATAAAAGATCTTCCATTTCTCTTGATTAACCAGCTTTCTATAGTAAATCAAAACTGAAATGTTTGAGTTAAGATGGAGAAAGGAGATAAGCTGATTAAGATAGATAGAACTGAATTGTTCTTAAGTACTTCCATAGCCCTCTTTATCATGGTATCCGAACAGCTCTTGTGAAATAAGGAGGTGTTGTTACCACAATGTTACAGATAAAGGACTGAGGTAGAGAGTAGGGAAATGCCTTGCCAAAGGTCATACAGGAAGTCTGTGGCACAGGGAAATCTAACTTAGGCGTTCAAGTCCAGGCAAGTCCCTAACAACTAAACCACTTTTCCCGTCTATAGCATACTGTAACCCATAGGTTACAATGCCACAGCTCAGCTGAACACTCTCATCTGGTATAACCAATATCCTGCCTCTTACTGCTAAGGCAAGAAAATGATCTGTATACTGTCTATAATTCTGTTTGTTTTTAATATTAACTTAGTAAATAAACTGGCAACAAAAACAATGGAGAAACAAATACTGAATTCAAAGCACTCATTCCACCACTAAAATATAAACTGCAAGTGAAGCCAGAGGGATCCACTTCCAGGATCTTGAGAAAAATCTTATTTATTGCTCATATTTGTTACGTTTCTAAAAAAATTTAAGACTAGCCTGCTCTCATTTGAATTTTCATTCTGCATTCTAAAAACTCAATCCTGTCTCTAATGTATAGACTATAATATGGTTAAAACCATACCTGTGGATGACTATTGTTATTCTTATTAATTCCCCAGGTTTAAAATGTGTGCTAGGCCTGCCTAGAACAAACTGCAAAGGTAGTCCCTGCTCCAGAAATTATACTGTTTTAATTTCAGATGTCACAACAAGTGAGGGCCATAAAAAGGCAAAGGAGTCAAGGGTTAGAGTCAAAAAGACCTAAAAGGAGAAGGTCATACCAACAGAGACAGTAGACAATCATGGCATTGAAAAGTGATTTGGTATTGAAACAGAAACATAGGAGTAGATTTCAGAATTACCCACTGCTTGTAAAGGACTTTGAGAGTAATGAGTGAAGAATGATGAAAGTGCAAAATATTGCTATTAACTAAATATATGATTAGTAACGTGAATGTTTATGAATATTTTTAGCCTATGCAAATAATTGTAGCATTGTAGTCCTCCTTGTGGTATGTCTTGGATGAGAAGGGCATCAACATAAGTATGGGCTGCAAACCTTCTGCTCGGCATCCAACACATGTAAAAGCTAGAGAGATGACGCCCAATCTGTGACGTAAGACTATACACAAGGTATTAGAATACAATAACCATAATTTTCTTATATTTGTAAACTCTTCAGAGAGAGGCCAGGTTTTGTTGCGGTTTTTTCCCTCCTGTGTTTCTACAATGCCTAGCATAATGAGATTCTAGTCCATGAATGAAGCTCCTACAAAACACATAAAATGCAACTGTAATTGCAACATATTCCTTATGATCAGACTCTGAATCCTGTTCACATACTATTAAAAAGAGAGAGAGAAAAAAGGTAAAAATATCATCACACATCTGTGGCTAGCATTCTCTTGTGTGAACTTTGGATCAGACTGTCTGACAAGTTTGCAAGTGAAATACTTAGCATACAACATTAGTGACACATGCCCACGTGAAACACCACTTTCCTCTGTGTTTTAATTTATTGTCTATAATACTTTGAGGTAGAGTGAATGGAGGATGGAGAAATACTGATACATTGGTTCTGATTCTATATGATAAACATACTGATTTAAACAATTTGATCTCTGACATTTTATAAATAGCATAGCATTTACAGCAAGCTTCTGATTGAATGTGACTACAAAACATTATTGCAAGTATAATGCAAAGTAAAAATCATTGTTGAGATTATATTAAATAGACCTGTCCCTTAAAAAGTTCTGTTCTAGGCCCATCAAGTCTTTACAAAATATTCTCATTTCTTTTCTATAGTATAATGGTACAGCTGTGAGAAATCAACTTTTGGGGAAATCCTATATACCAGCGGTTCGAAAACGCTGTGTCGCAGCACGAAAGCGTGTCTTGAAGAGAAGGGAGGTGGTCACCAAAAACTGGCATCACACCACCTTGCTCCCAGCTAGAGCACAACTGCCTCCAGCTTCCCTTCTCCTGCTCCCAGGTTGAAGCAGAGCGGGAGGAGCCAGCAGTGTCAGTGCTCAGCTGGTGGCAGTTCTGAGATATAGAGATTGCTGCAGCCCCAGGAGGCTCTCACCCCTAGCATCTGTTGCTCCCCACAGGGGAAGCTGAAAGCCACAGTGCACTGCTGGGCCTGGGGGCAGTCCCGTGGCTGTGGAGATTTCTGCAGCCCTGGAAGACTCTCAGCCCTAGTGCCTGCTGGTGTAGTACCAAGAACCTCATTTCAGCAGATTTTGTTACTTTGGCTGGACCGTAATAGAGTCTGTGGAAATAGGGTATTTGGCACTACATTGGCACTAGGGCGGGAAGCCTCCTGGGGCTGCAGAGGTCCCTGAAGCCTTGGGATTGCTCCCAGCTCCAGCGCTGCTGGCTCCTCTTGCTCTACTTCTGAGCGAGGAAAAGGGAGCTGGTGTAGTGCCAAATACCCTCCTTCTGCTGATATTGTTATGGTCCAACCAAACTAACAAAATCTGCCAAGACACAGTTTTTGGCAATACAGCAGAGCCTGCCCATCTCAGGAGGGGAGCCTTAGCTGCGGGAGAGGGAGCTTGGTGTGCCACACAAAGCTGGGAAGCCTCCCCGCTGTGTCATGGCCCTGAAAAGGTCAAGAACCCCTGCTGTATACATTTAACATAGATAAAAGCAATAGCGTTCTTTAGAAATTAAACAGAATTCTTGTAAGTAGTATGCACATGCACATGCATGCAGCGTAAACCTTCTCCCAAAGGTCAGTTCTCATGAGGTTCCTCCAACAAGACTAGCACATTTACAATAAAAATTAAGTTAACATAACTTACACAGGCATACAGTTGCCACATACTGCTTCTACAAATCTTCACTTTGCTTCTTGTGTTGGCAGTGCATATCTTCACCAGGAGCACTTGTAATAACTGTACAATCTGTGTGGGGGCATCGTGGACTACTTCTGATAGTTGAAGTAAGCAACACAGTTTCTACACTAACGCTGCATTGACCTAATGTGAGAGACCGCTCCCAGAATCTGGTCTAGTGTGCTGCTGTGACCCACTGTTCTCCACTCCTGACCCCCAATTTACTATGCTACGTCAGGTGACCACTCACTCCTGAATCAGTCCACACCAACCTCCTGTGCTTAACTGGTCCCAGGCAGTGAATGTACGCCCTCTGGCCACTCAGCCAACAGGCCCCAGCCCTGCCCCCATAAATCTCACTGGGAACTTCTGTCCAACAGAGATTGGACCCTTCCTCAATCACCATAGATGCACATCCGTCCATTTAGCATTGAAATGGATATGCCTGGCCTCACTCATTCATATCCTCTAAATGTTCACCCAGCATTAGATAAAACAAATACTAGTTTATTGATTAGAATATGATTTTAAGTGAGTATATAGCAGATCAATGCACAATCATTTAATAAAGGAGTCAGGAGTTTCCACAAGCAAAATAAAATATATAAAATGCTCGCTAATCTAGTAACACTATTTCAAGATTACTCTTTAGTCTATTCTCTTCATTATTACGCACAAGTCTGACTTTTGGTGATGTTCATCAACTTAGGCCCTCCTGGCCATGTAGACAGGTGCAGTCTCTTGCAGTTGATTCTAAAATGGTGCTTCTCTGGCAAAAGTCAGCAGCTTCTCCCCTCTTCAAAGGGTCTGCATTTATTTTCCAATCCCCCTTGGCTCCTCCCTCTCTGCACTGCTGTCTGATTTCCTTTGTCCCACCTGAGCTAGAGAGTTCAATTTACATTGTCTCTGTTGTGCAATTCCCCAGCCTCAGTGAGGTGGTCCTCAGGGTCTGAGCTATGTAACATGCTTCACATCTGAACACGAACACACACACACACACACACACACACACACACACACACACACACACAAATACTGTGAATAACCTGATACCATAACAATAAGGCAGAGCACGCAAAAGGGAACCTTTCCATGGCACATTTTGCATCAACCACCACAATTATGCTGCAGAATTGAACAGGAAAGTTACATGGATCATAGCCCATTGTGCATTCTGTGATACCTAACTACAGAGACTTTATCTCTACAGTTCTTGCAGAGGACTTACCAAGTTGGTGCAGTGGGGCAGTTATGTCAGCAGGAGAGAAATTTTATTGTAGACACATAGCTAGACAGACATAAGTTGCCTTGCATCAACCTAACTCTGTATTAATGAGGCCTAAACCTCTCAGGGAGTCGCTTCTACCTCCCTTATATCAGATAGATTTAACAAATCATTTGCTTCCACATAAGACACATAGCCCTTTCCCTGGAGGATCAAAAGGTGCTAATAAAGATGCACTGTTTCAAGGAAACTGCTGCCCTTCTACAGTAATACAGAAAATACTCAAAGCCAATAGAATTTAATGTACCACAATAATCCTTCCTAAATAGTGTTCAAATATTTGATAAAATTCTATAGCAGAAATATAACTATTAACACCTATAGGATTACTTAAAAATATAATGTATTGGGTTTTTTAATGGTTCTTGGATGCCCAATACAGGGGAATCTTGAATAGGCATATAGAGGATATTTTACATCTGCTTATGGAATTGCTGCAGTTGCTGTTGGATTACTGAGTACATTTCTGATGTCCACAATTCAAGAAGGATGTTGTTAAATTGGAGAGGGTTCAGAGAAGAGCAACAAGAATGATTAAAAGATAAAAAACCTGCTTTGTAGTGATAGAATCAAGCAGCTCAATCTATTTAGATTAGCAAAGAGAAGGTTAAGGGGTGACTTAGTTTCTGTCTATTAAACTCTACCTGAAGAACAAATACATAATAATGGACTCTTCAATCAAGCAGATAAAGACACAAGACTGCCTAATGGATGGAACTTGAAGCTAGACAAATTAAGACTGGATGTAAGGAAAGCATTTTTAACAGTGAGTGTAATTAAATCATTGAAACAACTCACCAGTGGTCATGATGGATTCTCACTGAAAAAAAATCACTGAAAATTTTGAAACCAAGACTTCATATTTTTCTAAAAGTATGCTCTCAGAATTTTGGGGAACGTGACCTGTGTTGTACAGAAGGTCAGACCAGATGATCACAATGGACCCTTCTCGCCTTGGAACCTCTGAACATAATCAACATTTCCATGAACTCAAATGGTCCAAATTTTGGGGATGAATATCAGAGAAACCAAATAAGAGTCTTTATAGAACCCAGGAATATTTAGGTAAAAATCAATACAAACCAAAAATTAATTGCCTTAAATATAACACAGAATGACACCCCTGATGCACAACATTATAAACTGATTTAAAAAATATCAGTCTATTCTAAAAATCTCATAAATCTCTTCCATAATATTCACACTGGTATTAAGCTGTCATGGACATCATTAGACCATTTGAGCAATAATGCCAAGTGGTGGTGTCATATTTACGAATTGACTTTGTAGCTGTTTCTCACCCCCATTTTTCTGTATTTCTCCACCAGTAATAAATAATAAAACAAAATAATATAAAATAAAAACAAAATAACCTTATGGTCTGTCTTTGTAAAAGACCAAATAACCCAGCAATTCTCAAAATCAACATGGAGTAGGCTTTCCAAGATGGTAGAGTAAATGTAAATACTAAGTGATGGTAAGAATTCTGGAGAATTTAGAATTCATTCAGACTCTGAGAGCTTGAAATATCCTATTATAATAAAATACCGTCACATTTGGGTTCTTTTCAATGTAGTGGCACAACAGAAAGAGACCAAAGGATGCCTAGAATCAAAAAGCGATCACAGGGGATGCACTTCCTGGCATTTCTCAAACCTGACACTCACAGAAATCTGTATTTTGATTGGGGCTTCTAACTGTTCTTAACAAGAACAAAAAAAAAAACCCAGCCAGAGTAATATCACAGAGTAAACACCACTGGGTGATGCAGAGAGCTAAACTGGCCATTTGCCAGAAGCCCAAATAGTACAGATAATCTATTTGCAAATCAACAGAATTATTGCTGGGACATATAAATGAACACCTCCATAATATTTCCTTGTATAGCTAACTTCCCTGACAGATAAGGAGAACTTTGTTTTGATTCACAGGCCAAAGATCCGCACATCCTGCAACTGACCAACTTTGTCCTCCTCCTTCAGTCACAAAGAGAAGGTGGCTAGAGGCCATGTTTTGATTCTGTAGGATGCACTTGCCCCTCAGCCCCTTAACTGGGCACACATCTCCTTTTCCATGTTATGTGTACAGTCTCGAACTTTGATCTGAAGATACGTCTGGGATAACAAGTGAACTACACCACTTTTAAAATCAATAATGTAATTCTCTTGTGTTCTGTTCTAGGAATTTAATAGCTTCTACTGTTATTGCTCTGTTCGAAAATATTGCTACGTTTTTAATTATCTCAAAATATGAATATTTTCATGGAAAAATATTCACGATTTAGTCAAGGCCATTTCAGTCAACGAAACTTTAACTTTTCACAGTCGATGTGTGTCCAGATGTGAAATTTTGTGTATGTTTCAAAAGGTTACCTTTTTTAAACAAAGTTCCTATGTTGTGCCTTTTTAAACAAAGTTTCATATGTTGAAAAGAATCAAAGATTTTGTTGGGAAAAGGAAAGACTTATTTTCACTAGAAATAGTCTCATCTGTCAAAAAAAGACCAAGATATTTTTTAAAATGTGACTAATTTTCATGTAATTGAAATGCAAAAATCCCTCCAAACTTTGAAAGCTATCTAGTCCCGCTGCAAGAATTTCGCGTAACTCTAGTTTGAAGGAATGCACATCTCTCAAACGAAGATACTCCTGTTTCATTTGCACCAGATTCTTGCACTTTCTGTAGTTATAAAATCATAGCAATACATACAACTCAGGTGTCATGTGATAACTGGTAAAACTGTGATTAAGTCAGCTATCATATATAAATCTGCTCTCATTTCTGTATTCTGTAATTTCCTTCAATCTCTTGTCATAAAGGACGGCTTAGTATTCTGAATACTGCATATCCTTAGCAGTTTAAGGCTTAATTAAACGTGGAAAGAAGCTTAGATACTGAAGTCATGAGTAATATAAGAATGTACATAGAAAGTCCAAACAGAAAAATGTATAATCTAATCATTTTGAATTTCTGAAGAGTTTCAAAGTTGCATAGCTTTTTGATTCTTAACAGTTTGTGCATAACACCACTGCTCTGAGAGGGAAACCTCATAAATGAAACCTCTTTTTCTGTCTGTAGAGATGTTTAGAAAACTTAAAATTAGACAATCTATGAGAAGCTTGTAAACATAGGCAAGACTGAAACTAGCCATGAGTACATGACTTTACATCAACATTTGATTTTTGAGTGCAAGTTTTGACTATCTTTCTTCACTAGCTAAAGGTTCAGTGGTTGAGTCCATCATTAATCAGCACTTGAACATAATAAGGGTGAACAGTTTTTTGAAATTAACTCACATCTGAACATAGATCTTCAATACTATATGAAATGCAAATTGATCCAAGTAAGGAAACACCATGCTAACTGTTGCCACAGTTAGAACAGAATCACTGTTTCTTGTGATCAAAGACTGAGAAAAGGTGACTGTCTGAAATGACTTGACATTTTTGGACCCAACACAGCCCTTGTTTGGCAAAGTCAGTAGCAATTCTGAATACAGCTCTGAATACAGAGCTGTTACAGAGGAGGCTCTTATGGAGAACTGGTCATCAAAAAAAACCCTTGTACAGAACATTTTCCTCTCTTTCCATTTGCAAAACTGAAGTAACCCTACCAAATGGGTCTTTTTTCCTCTCACTGCACCTCTGGTGTTTTCTATATTCTGTAAATACCTGTGAAAACCGCAATGCCACTTCACTATGATAATATCTCCAGAAGCACTGGTGGAAGAGCACTGGGCAGCTGGACTTGCTACACCTGTACAACAGGTGTAAACAAAACTTCCCTCTATCTCTCTTTCCTCCACACTAGTGCAGCCAGGGCTCCATCCAGACATTCCTCTCTCCCTGGGGCTGCTATTGCTGCTGACAGCTCTAGCTTCTTTATGTGCGGGATAAAAAAATACTCTCTAGGCTTCCTTTCTTCTCAGCTCACCTGTGCTGAAGTAACGATGATTTGGCCTATAATATTTCATGTGACTGAATTTACTTCAGGCAGCATGCCCAATACCAGATATGTGAAAATCCAGCAAGTAAATATACCTTTCCCAAGTGGAAAATCATGTATAGAACACAGCTAAGTGTTCTGGGGATCCATCATTCTGAAACATAATACAACAACCTAAAGTTACTTGAAACTCCTCAGATCCAAAGGGGTAGGCACGTTAGTCTCGTTCAGTAAAACAAACAAGGAACTCTATGTCACTTAAAGACTAACAAATTTATTTATTGCATGAACTTTCGTGGGAGAAAATCCCAGTTCATCAGATGCATTCTTCAAAGCATCTGACGAAGTGGGATTTTCGCTCATGACAGCTCATGCAATAAATAAATTTGCTAGTCTTTAAGTGCCACAGGACTCCTTGTTTGTTTTACTTAAACTCCTCAGATTTTCTAGAAGAGATATTGGCCACGACTGAACCTTTAAAAATGTTGCTGTGTGTCAGTTTATGCTTTGCACGTCACCTAGATATGAATATCAATAGCCATTCTCTCCTAAACCACAGGGAACATGTAACCATCCTGATTACTTGGGGAAAGATAATCATCAAAATGGTTCTGACTCCCATTTCATCCGCCTCCTCTTTTCCTCTTGCATAGAGTGAGAACTGTTCCTCAGACGTGACCCACATTTATAGCTGATTCTGTAACAAATATAGCTAACAAAAGTCTTGAAATTCACTAGAATTAAAATGTTTTTGCCAACAGTTGTTAAGATCACATGGAAACAGAGACAGGTGATGGGATATTTCTTCAAAAGGGGATATTTCTGGATTTCTCTCTTTTAGAGTTTTGCCCCCTTCAGTAATCATGGAAATGTAAGGCTGTGGATTAAGATTTCCATCGCTTGATAATATATCTGGAATGACGAGATTAAAAACGTGGTTTCTTTTTTAAGCACAGAATTTGTGACTATTTTAAAATAGAACATTTTGACTAACCCGGTTTCTAAGAAATAGGTCACTCCTTTGCCTCCTCCCTCTTTATATAATCTTTTATTTATTTATTTATTTCTCTGTTTCTCTCACTTGTACACATCCACTCTTTCCTGCTATTCTTAACAGAAACAATCATGGCTGTTACAGTCCTGGCAAGCTGTAAAGCTAAGGCGTACTATATACACCATATCCAAGAAATGAAGTTTGCTCTTTTCTCTTTGCTTTTTGTAGCCTGTCCATTTTACGCCATTCACAGGATAGCCAGGCATAGGAATACAACTCTCTGTGGCATCACTATCCTGCAAGGACTCATTTATCTTCCTGATGATCAGTGGGCTGTCACTCTCTGGGATTCTGTGTCATCACTTTTGAGAAGCAGATCAATTCCCCATTTTCTAGTGACTAAGCCGACTATATAAACTGTCTGCCGCCATGTGCCTATGAACTTCTCCAGTCTTGCTCTTCCCCCTTCCTCCATAAAAATAGTTCAAGCATTTCAGCCAGCTAAACACTGATGTGGAGAACGTTATGGCCTTATTATTAGACGTTCTGAGTGCCTGCAAATCCCATGGAAGTCAACTGGAGTCGAGGCTGCTCAGCAGCACATTAGAAAATCAGGCTCTTGAGGATTCCCTCCTCAAAGCACCAGTGAAGTACATTTTGATTTTTTTAAGTCATTCATCTGATTTTTTTTAAGATGTGTCTTGACAAAGCCCTGGCTGGGATGATTTAGTTGAGGTTGATCCTGCTATGAGCAGGGTGTTGGAGGAGATGACCTCTTGAGTTCACTTCCAACCCTAATCTATAATTCTATAATTAAATCTTGTTTACTTTGTAGACTGACAATTGGAATAGTATGTTGTTGTTTTTAGCCTTCTGCCTCCATGGGTATGTCTCAAAATAACTTTTTCCTGTCCATGGAGGCATTTTGTTATTTTGAAATAAGCATTTCATTATTTAGAAATAATAAAAGCTGTATTTATTTTGAAATAGTAATGTTTATTTCAAAATAAGCCATTCCAAGCCGCAGAATTGGCTTATTTTAAAATAATGGCCCTATGCTTTTCCCTGCCTTCCTCTAATTTGAAATAGTCTAATGAAAACTCTCTATTTTGAAAAAAATTCTACCTTATTTCAAAAGAGAGTCTTCACTAGAGTCCTATTTTAAAATAATAAATTCAAAATAATGCTATTTTGAAAAAAATATTTTGAAATCACTTTGACTGTGTAGACATAGGCCATATGTATACTTTCCACTGACGATGACCAGGACACTAGTTGGGAGAAAATTCAAGAGTCATGAGTATGACAGAACCTTTATTTCAAGAAGAGTTGATTCATAGAAGACAGTTAGTTCAGGGAGGGAATAATGGTTCCAAAGCAAATTCAATATGTCACCTTCTAGAGTGCCCCCTTCCCACACCCTGTCCATTCTGCTATTCATCTTAAATCCTATACCCCAAGAAAACTTTCCATACTCAATTTACCCCAGTCCCTGATGTCTCTGTTTCCTCACCATCCCACAGTTCAGGCTCCGTGTGACTCTACTTCCCTCTTTACCTTGAAACTAGATTCTTACCAGCAGTAAGATTCCTTGGCTCCCAACTGCTGCTTTATCACAACTCATTTAAAGCTGCAAGTCTGTTGTGGAGATTGCAAAAGACATGGATTTCATGACTTTCCATGACCACCGTGAATTCTGCAACTACAGTGGCCAATGAGACTGACCTCATGGCCACCTGAGCAGCTAGCCCTGGGTACCACTCAGGCATCAGTGACCCTTGGGCAGCCCTGGAAGCTGTTGGAGATGCTCCCTGAAGCCCCCCAAGGGCAACAGAGCTGCAGGGGTAGCTAAGAGGTATTTATAGTAAAAGTCATGGACAGTTCATCGGCCATTAATTTTTATTTATTGCCCATGACCAGTCCATGACTTTTACTAAAAATACACATGACTAAATCTTAGGTTACACCCACACCAATGACTCAGCTAATTTTTTTAAATGAAAAGGAACGTCAGTCTGGGTTTGCAACTAGCTCCATGCTGCACCATTTTCATAGCACTGTAAATCAAACGAGGCATAAAAGCCCAGTTCTTCTGGAATCTATGATAATTGGTAACAGTCACTTTTCTCCTAGAACTAGAGCTACGCTAGGTGAAGCTCAGTTTTGCCTCAAGTACCAACATTTTTTGCTCTATTGTGCTCTGTGTGTCTCCACCTCAGTGTTTCACTTTCAGTTCTGTGCTTGAATGAACTCAGAAGCTCACTGTGAAAAACCAGCTGAAACCACCAACTTTTGTTTCTTGTGGTTTTGTTTGGTTAAAGTCACATAGGGCCATCAAAGCTTCACATGATTCGTATTCAAAATAGACCACCTAGGTTGTCTGGAAAAAAAAAAAATCTCAGAGCAACTTTGTGGTAGACTTCATGCCAACTTGTTTTGATTTATAATTTTGGATGGTAACTCTGTAAAATTCAAAGCCCATGAAACTTGGTAGTTTTGGGGTAAGCCTTCTGATTACACTGCTGTACTGAATATGGACCATACAGTGAAACTCAGAAACAAAACCATCTGCACTTCATTTTGCATTTCTAACAAGACCTGAAAGTCACATAAATTTACCTATTGTAGAGTTTCATTGTGAAGTTTCACATATCACAACTTTGAACTGGAAACTTTTTAATACACCAATATTCCCCCTTTCCTTAAATGTTGTATTTACTAAAAGAGTATACTAGCAGTCTATCATTGCTGATATTCTCTGACTGTGTCTACCATTCAGTGGTATAAAAAATTTGGATGTAAACTAAACCAATTAGTTAACTTCTCTCTTCTGGGCCTGGATTTGCCCTTTGTGGGTCCTGTATTTCACTACTACTGAGATTAGAGCTGGTATCCTCATGAAGTGCAAGCAGGATGCTGCCATGTGAAGAAAGGGTGCCTGTCTTTCGCCAAGTCTGTGGACACTGTGTACTAAGTACTTCTCAGCTGGAAGCGGCACTCTTCAGATTTTATGGTGGCTTTGAGATCAGTATGTTCTAAATATTTTCTAAAACTGGAAATTTTGGATCAGAAAAATGTTCCTCCCATCTTCACCCCCTGTAGCTTAACTCTAACTGTTGTCTAACTCAGGTTTGCACAATAAATGTTTCATCAGTTTCTCTATGGTGAAAAATCTCTGCAGGGGAAGCCAATAAAGTTGCAGGTGGCAGGTACACTGGTAGGTTTATGAAGTAGGAATGCTGTGTTTGAGAAGTGTTTATACCTACTTATTTTCATTTAGTAAAGCTAGGTAAATTTTGAACAAGGGAAGGACTTGACCCTGGGGAGGTTTAATACAACAAAAGGTCAGATTCATTGTATGTCTGGTTCTCCTCACGTATCTCTTCATTTGCTTCTTGACATACCTAACTCTCTCAGTGCCTTTGCAGCAAAACAAACCAGGAGTCCAATAGCATTTTTAAAGACTAACAAATTTATTTATCACATGAGCCTTCATGGGAGAAAATCCCACTTTGTCAGATGCGTGAAGATGGGAAATTTACAGAATGGGAGCAAAATAAATGCAGGGGAGTGTCTGATGTGGACTTCTGCAGTGTGAAGACAAAGTCATCTAGGGAGTACTAGTCAATCACAGTCAATTACTGTAGTAACTGAACAATCTAACTGATTAATTTTTTTATATATCTGAAACTTGGGATGCAAACTTAGAACTTGTGTAAAAAGTGTGTATTGGAATTTGCTAAGAGAAGAAACAAACATATTTGCTTATTTATCTGCATAACTGTTCTGACTCAGAAATATTTTTGTCTTGTCTCCTATACTGGCATCATTTATTTGAAAGAGCTTATTGTAGCTTTTTACTAATGTTTTGGACACTTCATATGATAAATCAATCACTTTGTTGCAGCAATTTCTATTTCTAGATGAAGGTATGATGCTCAGAAATAGTAAGCTGCAGTCTTATCAAAGTTACTGTGTTTCTGTTGACATCATAAACAGATGGAGTACTGTGGAAAGGGATCTGGGTGTCATGGTGGACCCCAAGCTAAACATGAATCATCAGAGTAACGTTGTTGCAAAAAAACCCACTATTCTTGGATGTATTAACAGGAGTATTGTTAAGTAAGACATGAGAAGTAATTCTTCTGCTCTACTCCACCCTGATTAGGCCTCAACTGGAGTACTGTGTCCAGTTTTGGGCGCCTCATTTCAGGAAAAATGTGGACAAATTGAAGAAAGTCCAGAGAAGACCAACATAAATGATTAAATGTCTGGAACACTTGACTTATGAGGGAAGATAAAGAGCTGGGTTTGTTTAGTCTGGAAAAGAGGAGACTGAGAGGGCACATGATGATAATTTTTAAGTACCTAAAAGGTTGTCACAAGAAGGAGGGAGAAAAATGTTCTCCTAAACTGCTAATGACAGGACAAAAAGTAATGGGCTTAAATTACAGCAGGGGAAATTTACGTTTGATATTAGAAAAAAAATACCTAACTGTCAGGGTGATTAACCACTGGAATAAGTTGTCTAAGCTGGCTGTGGAATCTCCATCATCGGAAGTTTTTAAGAGCAGGTTAAACTAGCACCTGTCAGGGATGGTTTTAGAAGGTACTTGGTCCTGCCTTGAGTACAGGGGACTAGACTTGATTGTCTCATGTACCTTTCCAGTTTCTATGATTCTATCACCACAGTACAATAGGATTCTGGCTGGTTTTTGCTGTTTTGGATATTGACTCTCTCTTCTTGAATTAGACACCATTTATTCAGAGCAGTGGTTCTCAACCTCTGATTCATAAATGCAGAGGATCTGTAGACTGTGTCTAAAATTTCAGAAGCAATCCACACCTCTGTTTGAACTTATATAGGCGTCTGCAAATGAAAAAAGGCTGAAACCCATTGATTTAGAGACACTAAAAAGGTAATGTGAAGAGAAAGACAGTGCGCTAGCCTTTGTAGAAAAATCCTGCAGAATTTAATATTGAACAGTAACCTTGCCAACAGAATATGTAGATGTGTTTATGATAGCCTAATTTATTATTAAGTGTAAATGTGAGGCTGTCTATTTTAGTAAAGCAATGTAGTGGAAGATATACTGTGCATGTGAGTTTGTGGGCCTACTGTGCAGTACAATTCAAGAAGTAAGCCACAGCATTAAACTACTTGTACTTTTAATACTCTTTTCTTGCTCCACTAGGAGCTTTATTTTGTCCTCTCACCACCCATCATGAATCCAGAAAATTGTGCAGTTATTTTTCCCACTAATATGCACCCCATTTTTCAGTTTTTGTAACAAACACAGCTAAATTCCCAGAAAATTTTAAGCAATATAAAAACCAAAAATGAAGGGCCTTGACTGTATTTTATATACTAGTTCAATGTTTTTAATTATGAGGGTTTTTATTATGGAATCCTATTTAATGTCTATAGTTCTCTCCCTAATTAATTCTAAAGAACTCTGAATTATGTCCAACATAAATTGCTAGTCAGTGAATATGTGACCCCTCATTGTTAGCGAATATATGACCGGTCATTACATAAGCATAAACCATATTTCACCAGAGTTCTGATGTGGATAATACAACGTAACTACAATGTGCCCTGAAAGCAAGCTAAGGACAGGAAATTAAAAAAAAAAAAAAAGGGGAAAAGAAACTGTACAGTCCATACTCAATGGGACAGATTATCAAAAGCTTTTGTCCTGTGAGTACAGACTAGTTAACTGTCCGTTTCACCTTGCATGGTCCCTTAAAACATGATAAATCCTCATGCTAAACATTTTTGTTCCATCTTGTATTTAGCTGTGACACTCCTAAGTACCAAAGAGGTAACTGTGTTAGTTTAGTTCAGTAAAAACAAACAAGTAGTCTTGTGGCACTGTTAGTCTTTTAAAGCATCACAGATTCCTTGTTTGTTCCTCTGAGTATCTTTCCCAGACCTGAAAAGCAGCTATGTCTGGGTATGTCTCCACTTACAATTTAGTTCAAATTAAGGAGTCTTAATTCAAACTAAATTAGCACATGTCCGCACTAGCTTTCATTAGTTCTAATTAAGTAGATCCTTTAGTTCGAACTAAGGAAAGCCTAGTTAGAATCTATAAAAACTCCCTTAAATTCGAATTGATGGTTAATTAGAACCCATTAGTTCAAGTTAACCCAATGTAGCTGTGTTAATTCGAACTGTTAGTTCAAATTAACCACAGCTAGATTTTCCCTATGCAATAGTGCCCCCTACCTAATTCGAACTAGCAAGTCCTGTGTGATCTATTGATTTGCTATTTTAAATAATTCACTTGTTCTAGGACAGATGATCTCATCAAGGAATTTAATTTTTTATAGACTCCTTGTATTGCTGTTTATTAGTGAGATGTGAAATTATATCCATCTAACTACTTATGCAGTCCCAATAACTGCATTGTCTTCACAGCTCCAAAGATGTTAATTACAAAATATTTTGTCTAAAGCCATCCAATAGCTCAAAGGACCAATTTACCAAGATACAAAAAGATATATTAACTGGGATTTGCAAAGCAGCACATAGGAACTGGAGGAAAAGTCAGAAGAAGGTATTGGCTTGATTATACTCTGAACCTTCTCAATGCTTTTCAGAGCCGAGTAGACATTTTTATATTTCAATTGCCAGAAAAGGAAATGCCATTCACTGAAGTAAGGAATGATGAAAATGGATGTGTGGAACAACAGCTGAGATTGATTGCAAGAAACTCTGAACATGGCTGATTAAATTGTGTTCTTTCCTGTCATCCCCCTTCCCCATATTAGACAAATCCTAGCCCTTTAACGTGAAAGGCATTTATTTGGAAATTAGGACTACATGCCCAATTGTAGTTAGGACCAACAGAACTTCTCAGAGGCTGGAGACCTTGTTTCTGTTGGGTCCTTAGCCACCGAGCAGCCCAACCCATAAATGCTAATCCCATTGCTCAGGCTCTACAGAAGTTAATCAGATTCCCATGGAGTAGATATATACAAGGAGAATGTTTTTACTGATGGTCACAGTCTCTTCCAAGATGACAGCTCTGCAGAGCAATCTGGTGCAACTATCACTTCTAAGAGTTGCACTGACTCACTCAATATTCCTAGCTGATTGAGAGTTAGTTGAAACTCTTCTTGTCCATAGCCTTCCACTCCACAAACACACAAACAGTGAGGGATTGTTCACATAGGACATGTCTACATTACCACTTATGTGGCAAAGCTTATGTTACTCAATGGTGTGAAAAGGCACTCCCATGAATGACAGAGTTTTTCCAGGATAAGCACTTGAGTGCACAGCACTATGCTGGCGGGAGATGCTTGTCTGCCATCATAAATATGGCTGCTAGTTTAAGTGGGTTTATTATGTCAAAGGAAGAGCTCTCACCCATCGACACAGCACAGCCACACTAGTGTTCTTACATAGGCCCAGCTGTATTAGTACAGCTGTGCTGCTCTAAGCTTTGTAGTGTAGTTCTTGGTTCACTGTTGCCATGCACTATATGAAGTCCAGTACACCAGGGCAAAATGAATATATATGAATAGAAGCTTTTTATAACAGAGCTTTACATCAGTGTAAATGACGGAACACAGTACTAGGCAACAAAGAACTGGGCCCATAGTCTTCATCGTATGATAGGGTCTATGGTTTGGCAGCCGTTCGAAGGGCTATATACTATAGTTGACACTTGGCAGTCCTGATGGGGACTTGGTTTCAAGGTCTATGTAGGTCCCCTCAATCATGGATTCAGATGACACTTTGAAGACTTGGTAGTTTTTATGTGAAGGACCCAGCAAGGGTTAGAATTTAGACCAGAGATATTAGTGTGAATATACACAGAGTTAAAAATAAGCTAAGGTAACAAAAAAGGAGAATATTTCCATTTGTTCTTTCTTGGCAATGTTTCAAATTCTCATTTTCCTAGAAACATTTAAGGGTGGGAAAGCCTTCTGTTTCATTGGAATAAATACTATACTTAAATTCTTTGCTTGTTGAGGTCTTTATTGGATTGTTTTGTTAGAGTGGCATACTTAACTTTTGTTTATAAATGAAGGAATCTTCATCTCTGCCATAAGACACATTCCAGAAAGGCTCAAAGTCCTTAGCAGCTCCATGCTGTGTGCACTTTCTCCAGGTGGTTTTACATTTATGCTCATCAACACTCAATAAGAGCTATAAACTAAACTCTGCTCTTAGGTCCACACATGCAACTCCATTGACTTCCCAAGGTGTTCAACAGACTTCAATAAGAATCATATGCATGTGCACAATGGCAAAAATTGGCCCTGTATGTTGAAAAAATTACATCACACAATATAAATGAAGGCCACAAATACTGAAAAATAGTATAAATTTAAACTAAATATGTAGCAAAATACTTATAAATGTGAGCAGATTTTCTCCAGAATAATATAAATGGGCACATTTCAGATGAGGGTAAAACAAATCCAGCCTAACATGTTCCTTGTTTATTATGCCATTTATCTTTACTACCTAATTCACGAACCATCTAAATCATGACCAAGTTTAAAGCCTAAAGATGAAACACAATGATTTGGACTTCTCAGCTAAAGAAGTGATATTGGTGTAATGCAGCCCTTAAAGAAAGGTTGAATTTCAGTTTGCAATTTGCCAAGTCATCATCTGCATCTACACCTCTGATTTACAGAGCAAACAATCTTTGAGCAATTGAGTTAAACAAAGAAATAGCAGCACAAGAATAGAGAGGAAGATAAAATAATTAGCAAAACCTTATCAAGTAGATATGATACCTTAGACATAACTGTGGGAATTTAAGGATATAAATTACTTGAAGCTAGGATTATCCTTCTTTAAATAGAAAGAGAGAAAGAAAGAAAGAAAGAAAGAAAGAAAGAAAGAAAGAAAGAAAGAATCATCCTCCTGTGAATTTCAAGCCAGATCCACTAACACATGGTGCATTAGCAACCAGTCACTAAGCTAAACATTGCTGTATGTAAAAGCTCCCTGCTTTTATTTTACTTTGTGTTCATGGTAGTTTCTACATAGTGACTTAATATTTTGCAACATCATCAGTATATCTATTTGGAAGGATAATACTCCTATTTTTAAATGATCAAACTACCAGCTAGTCTCCTTTGATCTTTATATTTACCAGTGAATGCTCATTAGCTCATAACTACAAATGTATACATAGGAGTGCTAAATGAGTAGAATCACAGAGAAGGAATAGTGGTTTTGTTTGGCTTTTCTACTAAGTAGGAATCTCTCTGATTTTCACACTTCAATAGCAGAACAGATATTTTAAATAACTTTCTTCTTGTTTGATACAGACCTGCTTCCTGTTGTATTTGTGATGCTGTCTGGATCAGGAATGACCATTTGAAATATGTCTTGTCATATTTCTGTTGGAAAGGTTATAATTTGCTAAATATGGAAATATTGTTTGTGTGTGTGTCATCTTTGTACTGTAAATTACAGATACATGTGATACATGTTGGTATCCAAACACTTGTACTATGCTATTGGGCTGAACCCATAGGCAGATAAATAAATTTGTTAGTCTTTGAATGCCACAGGACTCCTTGTTTGTTTAGGCAGATTAGTATCAGCACTGACGACTCATCAAAGGAATTCAAATGTACAACGAATCCCCTGAAAGAACCCACGGGCTACACCTCATAAGGCACCAGGACATGTAAGAACATGCCTTTGGATAGGGGACTCTAAGGCTTTTCTAGGCCATCTGCTCTGTAGCTATGTTTGGGACAAGTCACCACAGAAAAGGGACATAAAGGGCAGCTGCACCATCTTCAACATCAACATCTTCCTTCCTGCTTCCTAACTCCAGATGAATTCATCAACAACCAAAATTGTGAAACAAAGGACTAAGACCCATCCAGGTAGCAGATGCACTCCAGGGCAGTGGTTCACAACCTTTTGCAGGTCACAACACACTTGGCTGCTTGTCACAACCATACAGGACACATCAGCCACCCCCCACCCCCAAATCCAACCATCTCCTCAGCCCTCTGTCTTACCACTGTGTGACAACACAGTAATGTGTTCTGACACAGTGGTTGAAAATCACTGCTCCAGAGGGACTGTACAAGCTTGAAAACTCCACAATTGTGCCGAGACTCTGAAGTCATATAGATGTATCCGATTGCTTTGACCATTTAACATCTCCCTTGTTTCTTTCCTTTCTATAATAAAGAATTAGTTTTAGTTTCTAAAGAATTGGTTGGCATTTTGGATAAGATCCAAACTTGTATGGATCCAGCAATGGTGCTGAGCCCTAGAAGATCAGAAGAATGTTATGGTAAAGAGCCTAGAGTTTTAAATATCTTACCTCTTTACTGAACCCAGTTGCTGATTGGGAGCCAGAGACTGAAATGCAGTAAAGGAGGCTGTGTATTTCTTGTTTTAGCTTCATGATAACCAGTGTGGGAACTCAGGAACACTGTTTCTGACTGATTCGGCAATCTAACATCAGTGTTAGCCACCAGTTCTGGGAGAATTGTCTTCTTTTACAGCTAGTCCTGACTTTGATATTTTCAGATGGGTTACAGATGGGTCACAGCATTATAATAATGACTGACTGAATAAAGTGGATTATCACTGCCAAATAAAGGAGGGGAAAGTAGAAGAGGTGTGATGCTTGTAACTTAAATAGGTTACAACAGATGTACTGAGCTACTTCTTGAACAAGATTATCCTAAAATCAGTAAATTGTGACACAAGAAAACAAGTTTAGTGAAAATCTCCCACCAGTATTTAAAAGGAAATCTATTAGTTTAGAAAGCAATTGTTATCCATAAGTATTGCCAAAACAATTTTTAAAGATATATTTAAAATAGTCATTTTAACTATCATAAATATAGAGAAGTTGTGCTGTTCAGATTCATACTATCCAACTGCGTATATTATCGGCATGGTGGAAACTGCCTCTTTCCAATGTAATGAACAAATGGCATTATCATATGAATAGTTAATGTAAGTGGCCTGACGGGACTGTGATACCTCAGAAGTCATGTCTCCTGCTATACTCTGTCCTAGCACTGATGATCAGTCATGCTGCTTCTGTCAGTCCCTGAGTAGAACTCATTCATGGAAGATCGACACCTCTGGACCTGGCTTTGCGTCATCTGCGGTGGAGCATGAATTTGATTACTTTCATGGTAGTTTGCAAGGTATATCACTTTAATCTAGCACTTCCATGATCTGGGCACACAGATGGGGGAGGAGGAAATTCTCTTCCCTGCCAATGAGGACTGGATTATGTGGCTAGTTGTCAGTTGGTGCCAATATTAGTTTAGGAGAGGTTTTTTATAGTGTAATCTCTCTTATCTAATGGGTGAAATAAAATTAGGCAAGCTACCTAATTTTTTCTGGAAACAGATTTTTTTTCCTATTTAAACTCAATCTTTACCATATCCCAATTAACCAATGACATATCAAGAACTTTTATCATCAAATATAATCTGATACTTTACACATAATATAAAGGAAATATTTTTTAAAAAATTTAAAACTTCATTAAAGTCAGTGTAGTTACATGAGTGTAGAAAAAGGAATGTGAGTAAAAGAGAATCAGGCCACATATTCCTTTGTTTTAAAGGGGAGGTAGCAGATCATCTTCAATGACAAAGAGAATAACAGAAATAGAACTGACATTTATTCAATTGCTCTCATTTCATGCAGATGTTTGTTCACAACTCCAGATTACAGGGTCAAAGAACAATGTCAAGAATGGGATACAAAAATTTCTGATCCTATGCCATCCAAACATTCTTACATGTGAACACCTTCTGATGAAAATTCATTTTATTTTGTGATAATCTATTTAAAATATTTTAGCAGCATTTTAACATTGATTCCCCCCAAAGAATAACTTCTCCTTATCAGTAAGTGAAAAATGCCAGGATGCATGGGCTGAAGAGATGAATGCAATACATGGCAAGGCTGGAAGCCTATAGGCAGACAAAGCAAGGGCAATTACTATGCTGGATGAAAGAACTGAGTCACTTTCGCAAAATATGAAAAAAAACCCCAACCCTGACAACTGAGAACTGCAACAAACTGAGTAGTGGGTGGGGGCACCAAGAGTAAAGCAGGCAGCTACTACAGATCTTTGTGCTGTTTGTGTTAACTGGGTGAATCTGCAATTATTTCAAACAAGTTTATAATGCCCTGCCTGATTCAGGCTTCCTTCTTAGGTGCTGTGCTGACAAAATAAGCCTCAGAAACATGCCAGATATATTCTGCAATATACAGTTTACTATAAAAAAAACCTGCTAAATAATACTGAAGTAACAGCATTGCAAACACCAGCAGCTAGAGAGTAAGGTAACCTTTAACTGCTGATTATGTCAGCAAGTGCAGCCATCAACCACCTCCATCACATGCACATTACAGTATTTGTCACATATCAAGAAGTTAATAAAATGTACCTCAAATCTACTTAAACTTGAGCTCTTCGACCGAGACTTCTTGCGAAGATACACTGAAAAGAACCTACGCACTGTGAACTTCTTCATGTTCATTTCCATTGCCCCGTTTGAACTACAGTGCGGAGCAGAGAGGAGCTGCAGTGTGGAAGAAAGCTAGTGCATCCTAATTGCCCCTTATATTAAATCCACAGAAGAGAGATTCTCAGAAGTATCTGTTGCTGACTCATCAAGTCCCGTCCAGTTAGATGCACACAATGTCTATTACAAGAGCCATCAAATCTTGCAGTGTGTGTTGCTTGCTGGTTGGAGCATAAGGGCTTCTTACTCTGTCTCTCTTTCCACTGTTTACATTTCAGTGCTGCAAGCCGAACTCTCTTTCCACTCCCTCCCTCGCCTTAGGTCCTACTACATCCAATCAGACTCAGTTTTTACTGCATACATAAGCAGCTCCAGAAGATGACAGCTCCCAGGCAGAGCAGGTTTCCAATAAATATTAGATGTGCCTATTGCTTGCACTCCTCTCAGTCAGTCTTTTTCAATCTCCTGGTTTGAGAATTGTATGGGGAATAAGCACATGCTGCATTTCCGTTTTTAGCTTAGAATTTCAGCAGAGCTATAATTACCACATAGGATATTGGCCAGATTTAAGAAGAAACAAGCTTTTGTAAATGAGATTCTCCTGACAGACAATTGTAAGACACCATAAGCCCATTGCTAAACTAGAAGCATCTGAACCTCATTTTATTCTGTGGACTAAATTTTTTTACTTTTATTGGTGTGAAGTTAAAACGTTTTTTCCAAACAACATTAAGCTCTAAAATACAGGGTTTATATTACCAATTACCTAAAGGTTGTACATTTAAATAGTAGTTTGTACAACTCTCCAAAAAAATATAAAGCACTACATAAATGTTAAGTATTATGATTATTACAATATTGCCATGGCAGGCTACAATCCTCTCCATGTGGTTAAAAACATAAGCATATATAACCCGTGTGCCTAAAAAGGAGTAATCTCTTTCAGGGATCCCTTACAGCTGGGTTATGTTGCTGGGCAGATTTTGCAGCCCAGAAACCAGAATCTTCTGGTAAGAGCGTGTGGTAGCACACTGAGCATGCTCCCAAGTTTTATTATTATGGTGTCCTTACATGCCCAGGGAGAAGCTTAAGAGGAGCATCCTGGAGCGGAGCAAACAGAGAGAGCTCCAGCGTCCAGGTGCTCAGGGACTGAGTGAAAGGAGCTGCGTGAGAGTGGACTACAGAATGTTTTCTCCCTTCTTTGGACAGTTTTGCAGAGGAGTTGTCCGCAACAGAAATGAGAGCTGGATGGCCAGTGACCTGATTGTGTGGTGCTGGCTACACAGAAGGAAGAAAGAACTGCATGGCATTCACCTGAAGATTTCTGCAGCTAGAGGTAATGAGGCTGGCTTCTGTTTTGCATTTAAGCCTCAAGGACTTAAAAGACTACAATTGAGATAAGGGTGACTCCACC
Organism: Podocnemis expansa; assembly: GCA_007922195.1. Taxonomy (NCBI): domain Eukaryota; kingdom Metazoa; phylum Chordata; order Testudines; family Podocnemididae; genus Podocnemis; species Podocnemis expansa. Next base: position 32,323,922 of record ML681972.1, on the reverse strand, counting down.
TGAACTTTGGGACTCTTGGGTTTCTTACTGTTTTGTTTAAATTTATTATGGTTTCTTAGGATAAGGTTTGTTTAGTTAGTTAATAAATTTCATTGTTATGTTTATGCTGAGTAGTAGTTTAATGTGGGATGGGAACTCTGAGCCCTCTTTGCTGTGAGTCCTGAACAGACCGGATCCTGGCTCTCTAGCTGATTTCTGCAGGGGTTTCTCTGTGAGGCACTGGAGAGGGGCAGGTAAATGAATTTGAGCCCACCCTACCAGGTTACACACACATACAAAATAGGAATCTTGTTGTTTGCATAGTAATTTTGAGTTACTCATTATACTGGAAGCATAGAAACCTATAGCTTTCCTTCCCTATTACATAGATTTCCTCTAGGAATTACTGAACCTCAGTATGATTCGGAGAGCAAGTGTTTCTGTGCCTGCTACATACAGTTTGGGTTACTTGTCTTTGGTTACTTTTCCTTTCCAGCTGCTAAAGACTGTCAAGACATACCTCTCCTGGTATCCCCTCTACGGAAAGTGAGCAATGCCAGAGACTTATTAATGACTCAATTGAAAAAAAGCTCCAAGAGAAGAAAGACAATACCACACTGGCAAGGTTCTCAGCGGCTGACTGACGACACCACCACAATCCAACAACTTTAAAAGAGAAATTTGCAAGTTTTACGTTAATGGTTTGTCAGGTCTACACAGACACCTCCTGGGGTTGGCTCATGATAGTCACATCCTGCTCTACTGACCAGCTGGGTTTGGTTGGTTGGTTGGTTGGTTTTTTACTCTTGCCATTATCTATAGGTGCCAAAGCAGTAAAAATACTCAGGGGTTAAGATATCACAGAGTTCATGGGTCTCAGCTTATACTGCTTCTATATATTTTCAGCCTGGACTTTTGTAATCTCTACCCACATTTCCCTTAAGCTCATGCCAACTCCTATCAATTATCTTGCCTGTTACTCTGACTGGGTATGTTTACATTGGGGCTTTAAGTCAACTTAAGGGCCCTTAAGTGAACTTAAATAAAGCCCTGTCTATATTCAGAAAACATTAAGTCGACTTATGCAAGTACTTACGTCGACTTAATAACTCCTGCCCTGTAAATCGGCTTAAGCTTTTAAGCTGATTTTACAGGGCAGGCTCCACCCCTTCCTCCCTAGTAGGTGTGATTGGGCTGGGGCCTGATCCGGCCAGGTGGCCCAATCCGGCTCCAGCCCTGTGGTGAGGAGCTGGGGCCAGATTGGCTCCCAGCCCCTCATGGTGGGGGTCAGGGACTGGCAGCTAGTTCCTGCAGCCTGCAGAGAGGGGCTAAGAGCCAGATGGGGCTCTCAGCCCTCTCTGTAGGCTGCAGGGGGCTAGAAGCCTCCTGGGAGCCCATCTGGCTCCCAGGGGCTTGCACTGGCCAGCCAGCAGCTAGGAGTCAGGACAATTTTACAGATTCCCTGCCTGTGAAACTGACAAGCTCCTGGTCAATTTCACAGAGACAGAGCCTGTGAAATTGACCACTCAGAGCTGCTAGCTAGCCAGCACAAGCCTCCAGGAACCAGATGGACTCCCAGCAGGCTCCTAGCCCCTGCAGCCTACAGAGTGGGGCTCAGAGCCCCATCTGAGACCCAAGATTGCCCCTGGCCAGGGACCAGGGGCATGGGGAGCCAGCCCCCCCAGCCGCTTGGGGGGGGGGGGGGGGGTGACGGGGACCAACATTGCCCCTGGCCACTTGCAAGCAGCCAAGGGTGCAGGAGCTGCTATCACCCCTCCCTGCTTGCAAGTGGCCAGGGGCATGGGACCCGACATTGCTCCTGGCCAAGCGGCTGGGGACGATGTTGGGTCCCTGCACCCTTGCCTGCCCGTGAGTGAGCAGGAGCAATGTTGGGTCCTGCGCCCCTGGCAGGCAGCTTCACAACCTGGTCAATTTCAGAAAAGTGAAATTGACCAGGCTGCAAAGTCCAGCCACTCTGCAGCCTGGTCAATGTCACACCTGTGAAACTGACCATGCTGCAGAGCCTCCTGCCCTGAGAAGTGATGGAGGGCAAAGTTGGCCCCATCACTTGTCAGGGCTGGCAGGAGCCAGATTTAAGCCCCCACTGGCAGTAAAGAGGGTGTGGAAGCCCAGTCAGGCCCCAGCAGAGAGAGGGTGGGAGCAGGACCCAGCTCCTCCTTAGAGGGTAGGAGCTGGATCAGCCCCAGTCCAGATTGGCCCCTGGAGCCCATTAGGCTCTGGGTACCCAATCCAGACCAGGGGACGGGGTTGGAGGAGGGGCACCCTGGGTATGTCGGGTCACTGTCTAACCAGCCATACCCTGAAGTTGACTGAACAAGGTCAACTTAAAGTCGACCTTGTAAAGTCAACTTCCAGGGCGCTTCCCAGTGTAAACATACACACCGTGTGCTCCTCCTCCTCCTCCCAATCCTTTCATTGGCTACTTTACTCCTTACTTTCATGCTCTTAGTGAACTTAAGTTACCACCTAATCTTCTGCTCTTGTTTCTTATATCCCTTGCCTTGTTGCTCCATACCTTTTATATCCTCCTCTTATCTTGTTTCCATCCAGCCCCTTCTGCCCAGAAGATGGCATGTCCTATTGCATCACATGAGTTAGAATAAGAAAATCTAGATTTAATATGTAATTTGGAGGGGGGATGATTAACAAAAGTATTTTCTGAAATGAATTAACCATTGTGGTTTTGAATGATAGCTCAGTTGATGGCATAATAGATTGGATTGTTTAAAACTTTTCCACCACACTTACGAAAACCCATCTATTGTGTTATCATTCAAAATAAGAGTGGTGTATGCATTTCAAAAATATATATTTGTTGTTCACCAAAATAAATTAAAATGTTAGATCTAGAGTCTGCTATCTTTGCACACATGGAAGCAATTAACACTTCCCAAATCTTATGAGGTAAGGAGCTGCCCCATCAAAAAAAAAAAAAGGTTAAGCAACATTGAAAGTCACATAGTTCTAAACAATTACTGAGTATTTTTACTACAAGAGTTGTCACTGCCTTCATGCTGCAATAGGCAGTCTTACAGTCTAATGTACTGCATCACTAAAACACACTAAATGAGTCTGAACTCCAAAGAAAACTACCCCAAAATTACCCAAAGAAAATTACCGAGTCGCTTACTTGTTAAGTACCAGGTTACTTTTTTATTTTGTTCAGAATTAGGTCCCCCACCATCCTCAATAAAAATGAAATATGTTATTTTTATTCCTGCAGTAAAGATGTTTTGGAAATGTATTGCAAACAGCAGACTAATAATTAATCTTGGATACTAAAAGTTAGGGTGTGAGCTGGATTACATAGGCATGCAAAAGGGTAAGAATTCTCTACACATCTCTAGAATGTCTTGCTTAGATTGTGGGTGCAGGCATGGAAGGAAAACAACCTCTGCAAGCATATTGATTTCCTCTCTGGAAGAGGTAATCAGCCAGGAGTGCACATGGGAAGGAGGCAGAGTGGGTCATAGCCTTTGCATCACCCCCCCCCATCACCACATTGATATGCACAAGTCAGAGTTTGAGGCCAGAAGGGATCACCAGATCATTTAATCTGGCCTTCTGCATAGCTGGTTAGAAACCATCTTCTAATTTCCTGTTCCTCCTAATTCATGTCCCATTTATACCAATTTATTTTGGTGCCCATATTGCCCTTTAGCTTAAATAGTTCTTCACACTCCCTAGAGTTTACTCACAACATACATGGAGACTGCTTGTATCCACTCCCAGTCTACTGTTTGGTAGGCTATATAAGCCAAGTTCTTTCATTCTCCTTTCATAAAACAAGTCCTCCATTCCCCTAATCTTCCCTAATAGCTCTTCATTGCCCTGTTCCAATTTGAATTTAGTTTTCTTCAATATGGCTGACCAGAACTTTATTTCAAATAAGTCTTGGAATCCATCCACCCCCCAAGAGATGCCTTACTTCATGCAAATGCAATCCTAGGTAGTCTTTTTCACAGCTGCATCATATTAGTGTCTCATGGCCATTCCCCAATTGACCCTTACACTTAGGTCCATCCCATCCTCTATCACTTCCAACTGATGAATCCCCAGCTTGTAGCAGAAATTCTTATCATCAGGATCTAAGTGCAAGATCTTGTACCTTGTACAATCAATTTTATTCCACTTCTGTCATTCTGTTCTTCAGGGTCATCCAAATCTTGTTTTATAACATTCCAAGGCTTCACAGTCTTGTGTTAGCACACGCCTCCTTTTTGTGGCAAGGTCATTAATAAAAATATTAAGTAAGATAGATTTGTCTCCAGGCAGTTCTTCAGGAATTTCACTAATACCCTTCCCCTTCCAATTCTTGTACTAATCCCCCTCTACTCTAACTTAACTAATGTTTCTCTTATGGTGCTGTCTCAAATTCTTTACAAGGCCAAAGGATGTGGGAGAAGGAATGTTCCAACTGTAATAGCTTTACTGATAATTTCAAAAATAAACATAAAAACTACAATACAGGAAATAAAACAAATACACATAGCTAAAACAAAGTGTATGTATGGAAAACTGAAAATTCTACAAATGTTATGGTTGTATTTTATGCTCATGAGCCGCCATATTTCACTTAGCTTCAGAAGAACAAATGAATAAAAAGTCTCAGAGTGAAAGATCCATAACTTACAGTTAGCCATACAATATCCAATTTGTCCATTGACACTAATAAAAAGGTACAAGCCAAAAAAGAAATTAGATTAAATTGGAACATCCATTATTCTATTTATACTCATTCTAACAGATCAACCTACAACCTGAAAAATTCATTGCACTGAGAAATTCATGGCAGTACATTATTAATCGGCTTCCCTCTGAGTAATTTTTACTGCCAAAGAACTCAATAGAAACAAAATCCACCAAATGGCTGTGTTTAAGGCAAGAATAAACAACAGAGATGGAGATCAACTGATGTACTTACACTTAGTAGTAATATTTTTATTTTGATTCTGATTTATAGCTTATTAACTGAGGCAGTACTTGTCAAAACAGAGTGAAAAAAAACGATTTAACACGACTGATTATCACTTTTTTGTTCAAGTTAATGACAAACCTCATTTATTTTAACTTGATTAGGATTGGAACCAAAATGTACAGACAAAAAGTGCATCAATTTAGAATTTGCTGAGACTTGGTTTTAGTCAGTATGAATTGCATGGAAGACTCCTAATAATCAAACTTACTACCTGGAACTGCATGACCCTTGCAGGTGGTTATACACAGAACACATCACAGTTAATAGTAACTCTAATCAACAGCTTTGCACTTTTTATACTTAATACTTTCTATTTTAAAGAGCAAAAAACTTACTTTATAAACTTTATTTAAACACTAAAATAATATTAAAAGCATTTTGGACACTATTTTAATACTTTTGGAGGGGTTAATAAACTCAAGAGGTTTATGTCTAAATCTTTAATAAAAGTACAGAGTAATAAGCAAATATCAGCATTACGTTCTTTGTTCCCCATATTTCTATACTAGTAAAACTGTAGCTCAGTGGAGTACTTCAATTTCTCCAAACACCTCATTATCCAAAATTTTCAGTTTCCCCAAAGCTGTTCAGATAAATGGGAATGTACTGTATATGACATAATGGCACAAAGAAGGCAAATTAACGGTCTCATTTATCCACTTACTTAATATTATCATTTCATTGTTTTATTGGTGTAGTTAACTCCTATGTAATCAATGGGTGATGAATAGAGATAAGTAGGATAAGACAATAGGAATATAAATATTTAGGAGTGAGGAGTGTGTATTATATATAAAATAAAGCATGGCTATAATGCAAGGCCTACAGGCTGAGGTCTGTAAGACTGCAGCTTAGCCTCAGTAGGTGTCAGGAAGCTTTATATAAATGGGTGATTTAATAATAATACTATGCCAATAAAACCATGTGATCACTTCAAAGAATGAACCAATAGGTTATGTTATGGAAAAATACACTGTAATGTATCCATCTGGATTGCAAGGTATCTGATTGGGACATGGGAAATTCTGGGCTGACTCCAGGTTACCATGGGAACAATGTGTATGTAAACATTACTAAGATGCTAACAAGAAAAAGGGGAGTTAAGAATAACCTATGAAAAGTGGGAGGGTCCAAAGGTTTATGGAGTATGGAAGTATAGTTAAGGACAAGAAGATTTGGAACTCTCATACATAGGCATAAGGGTCAGGTGCAGTCAGAACACAAAGATAAATGTGGTTCCCTGATTGCAGAAAAGTATGAAGATCCCAAAGTAAGAAGTCACTGAGAAGACACCAGCAGGGAACCACCTCTCTCTCAATGACCACCTGTTGAGAGATCCACCAGATTCTCAAATATCTTTGGGTGTGTGAGCATGAATACAGCATTGGCTGCTGTCTGGACTTGCTCAGTTTGTGTAGATGTGCATGTGAATGTAACTTACAACTACTGTATTAAAGATTTTTTTTCTTCTAACTGTGTTTGTGATTACCATATTTCTTCATGTGCCCCTAAGAGTCTCCCAGTCTAAGAGAATCTTAAAGGGTAATTTTTACCCTATTGATCTGAAGCTGTGGCCACACAGGAGCAAAGCTCATTCCCTAGTGATACTATAGTTTAAAACAGAGGACTATTATCAAATTTGTAAAAATTACTCTTATAAAAGAGTAATAGAAGCAGGTGTTCAAGGAGCATCCAATGAGTGGAATGAAGACGACAACATTTTCCACAAGGTGATTGTGTGATACATTTTTGCAGTGTTACTGCCACCTTATTGGTCCCAGGGCATTAGAGACAGAAGGTAGGTGAGGTACTGTTTTTTATTCCACTAACTTTAGCTGGTGAAAGAGAAAAGCTTTTGAGCTACTCAGAGACCTGAAAAAGAGCTCTGTGTAACTCAGAAGCTTGTCTCTTTCACCAACAAAAGTTAGTCAAATAAAAGATAATATATCCCCTACCCTGTCCAGGTTCTATGATACATGATGCTTGGACTATTGCTTCCTAGTCATGAACTATGAGCAGACGCAAAGGGCGCATTACCACTTGGGGTACGCTTCTTCAGTGAATGATTGTGAGGAATGTTCTTCTCATTGTTTTGTAAAAACATGCTGATGGATTTTTAAAAAGTTAAAAAAAATAGAGACAATACCTACCTATTACACAGAACTTTAAATTTGTAAATCACCAAAGTACTTTACAAAGGAAATCAATTTCATTATCTCCATTACTGAGAAGGTGAAACTGAGAGAAAGAGAAGTGAAATGACTTTCCCAAAGTCACCCAGTCAGCTAGCAGCAACACCAGGACTAGAACTCAGGTTTCTAAAGTCCCACTCAAGTGCACTATTAGCTCACAAACAAAATCTTTGTATAGTATCCTCTTTCTCTCATCACACAATACCCTTGTGTGTTTTTTCTATTTACATTATATCCGTAGCAAATTTAGGGCAACAATCTCACAGTGTGCCTATAAAACACCTGGCATGCTTTATTTTTCTGCTTTAAACAATTAAAATAATAAATAACAACATGAAAGCACACAAAAGACCCAAACATTAACCAGACATTCCACTTGATTTTGCATATCCTCAGAACTGTATGCTAGAGGGAAGTGTTTAATCTGGGCTATGGTCACAGTTGTTAGTACATATTGAAGCCAGGAGCTCTATTCAGTAGACGACAGTGAAGTGCTGATACAATGCCAGATTTTTAAGCTGTGCTCAGAGTCTGCTTAGTGTCAGGTAACAAAGATACACAATTATCTGGCTGCTGCTTCACAAGTTGGGACTAAAATACACTGCTTTGCTCTCTGCTTATCTAAAAGCATGCCCCACAGTGCCTCTGCGAAAAGATCCCTCACTGCTTTCCGTTTCAGGGCACAATTATCAGAGTTTCCCACTGCTCCAGGGAGCTAGAATTTGTATTAGGGTTATACTGACAACTTATAGCAGAGCCTGCTTGTTTAGTTGTTCTGGCAAACAAGTCAGGGTTGGGGTGAGAGGGGGAATAAAGACTACCCTCCACAATGCAGGACCATCCTTAAGGGGGGGGAGCAGAAGGGGCAACTGCCCTAGGCCTTGCGCTTTGGGGGGCCTCGCGCTTTGGGGGGATCCCACGCAGCTGGCTGGAGTAAGGAAGCAGGGAGCAGCTCCAGCTGGTCAGGGAGGGGGAAGGGAATTCAGACAGCGTTTGTTTACAGTAACTCTCGACTTAAGTAGCCACCTTCCCACAACTGCTCCCCTGAGGGGAAGAGAAAGGGCAAGTGTTGAAATAAAACTTATGGAGCCAACCTCAGTCAAGCAAACGGGGACAAAGTTAGGAGAATGTCACATCCCCAACCTTTACAAAACAGGACCTTCTCTTTGAATTTACATCAGCATCTCCAGAAAGTGTTTGAGATATTAAAGAACTTTTTTCTCTCTACATTTAACAAGAGTTTTCAGTCTTCAGGGATGTCTTTTTGAGCAAACTTCTTTGTGCAGATAATGATCTATTATACCTGAAAGAGAAGACCCCAGGCTAGCGCTCATATGGAATCACTGGGTTTTTAGGGTTAATAGCCATCAATCAACACATTAAAGAAGTTTTATGTCCTTCCTTCTGCATTGTAAATATGCCCCATTGTCACAGATTGTGGTCAGACCACCAATTCCAAAGCATGGCAAAGAGGAAAGCAGCTATTACAGATCCACAGCATGTTGACAAGTTCCAAAGGGGTGGCTGTGTGGGTTTAGTTTAGTGAAACAAACAAGGCATCCTGTGGCACTTTTCAAAGCTAACAAATAAATAAATGTGTTAGTCTTTAAAAGTGCCACAAGACTCTTTGTTTGTTTTACATCAGGGCATTTGAGAGGAGGCTAAAGGTCCCTTGTTTCTTCCTCTCATCCTCAAACAGTACTCGAGTTTCACTAGTTAGATCACCTGCAAAGCAATGAGGAATGTACGAATACATATATTAAAATAAGATGGAAAAGGAGAGAGTCAGGAGGCATAAAGGAAATAACATACATTAGACAATGGGAATCTAGTGCTTTAAGGTGAGAGCGGACCTGGACTTATTTCTTGATATCATCCAAAAATAGTATCTCTCTCTCTCTCTCTCTCTCTCTCTCTGAATTTTCAATTTAATAAAATCTTTATCTAAGAAAAAATATTAAACTTGTAAAATTGTGTGCCCATCTTAAACAGAAAACCAGAACCACAAAGAAGGGAACCTCCAGATGCTCCTGTCCATTTGGCTGTGAGGTTGATGAAACATCACCATGACACATTCAGTATTGCCTACCTCAAACATCAAAAAATAGTCACAAGTCTGGCTTAAATACATCATTAAAACTCACTTAAAAATAAAGAGATGTTTAAAGAAATAATAAATGGGAGGGAGCTATTTTCTCTGACTTCTGGGTTTTGAGCCTTTAGGATAAAGCCAGGTCATGCTTTTCTGCCTCCCTCTGCAACATTTTAGCCTGAGGACTAGCAATTTATGATTTTATTAAAGAAAAATTATGACACTGCCAGTGTCCCCTCTAAGCTGATGATGCAGCTGAACAAGTTATGGGTGCACCTGGGGAACCAGTGGGCAGCAGGGAAGAATCCCGTTGGGGCCTGGAGAACCAGAAGGGAACTTGCTCAGCTGCATCATCAGCTTAGAGGGAACACTGCGCAAAGTTTAAAATGGAGGGGCCTCGCACAAACTGATTTGCCCTGGGCCCCACTGTCCCCTAGGGATGGCCCTGCCACAATGCACACGATTGTTACTGCTCTAAGGAGAGAAGCAGAAGCCCCAGAGCTCCTACTTACTCCTGCACATGTATGGCCAAATCTGAGTTGCTAGGGAAGAAACCTAAGAGGGATGTCTTACTCCTTTCTTTATCTCCCTGACTGGCCTTCCAGGCTGTGGATCTAAATGGTCATTCAAGGCTTAAGGTACTGAAAGCATTATCCTGGTAGAATATCCCAAAAGGGAGGTAGCCTCCTTACAGGCAGAGTACCATGCAGAGGGGCTGGGTGCACATTAAATCTATCTCCTTCACTGGTGGCCTTGTCATGACACAGAAGTTTTGTGATCATAGTTATGTCCATGTGATCACCAACTATGTAGCAGCATTCCTTGGTAAATACACACTGTAAATTACTCAGTCTTCCATCCTAGGAATATGTCCATATGAAGAAAGCTGCCAAACCAGAAGCATTGCTGCTGGAGGTGGTTGAGGGGAGCTGGCTACAGATATCCTCATTTCTTAGCCTATCCTGCCACTTATTTTGGAGCAGCTGACAAAAAGGCAACAAGAAGTGAACACATTAATCTAGTGGTATTTAGCCTTCCACATTAAGGTGTCTATTCTGTGTCAGTCTCCAGCTGACCCTTCATAACAACAAAAGCTTCACAGCACACTAATCCTCCAGCTGGGAAGCTCAGCCATTAAAGCCACAGTCCCTAAGTGGAAGGCGCCCACTGTGGCTTAACAGAGAGCTGCACTGAGCTGAAGCATAAAAAGGATGCTTACAGGAAGTGGAAGC
>ML681972.1:32263732-32313028 GCA_007922195.1 Podocnemis expansa | reverse complement strand
TCGTGGGGTCCCTTCCAACCCTATGATTCTATGATTCTATGATAATATCACACAGGCAAAGGGACATTCAAGACTAAGTTACTTGGGTCTGATCTACACTACAAAGGTCGCTTGTTAAAAGCCTCCTTGCACTGACCTAGCTGTGCATGTGTCTACATTTAAATTTGTTTCCTACTGATATAAGTGCCCTCTTACAGCAATATGGTAACTCCACCTCCCAAGCAACACTGAGTTTTGTGAACATACTGAAGACAACAGATAGCAACTGTTGACACTGCATTACCTATATTGACCCTGACAGCCCTCCAGCAGCTGTTCCACAGTGTTTTACACTGACTGCTGGTTTAGAAGCCAATTTGCCCTCTAATTAAGCTACTTTAAAATTAAGTGTTTAACATGTGGTATTTTAAATGCCATGAGGAAGCAATGAGGTTGGCTAGAACAGGTTACTAAGATGCTGTTTGAATAGGTGCAGAGGAAGGCCATGAGACCCAAACCCTTCTGACGTATTTTGACAATGAGTTGTGTCTTTAGTTTCTCCAGCACTCATTGCAGAAACAGGAAGGAGCATGTTTTGCTAGGTGAATGACTGAATTAGGAGCTAGGGCTGCTAATTAGGGGTTAGGGCTGCTAAGACACCAGAGGACCCACCCAGGGCTGCTCTGGTCACAATTGTCAACTCCACTGCTCAGAGGTCACAATGACCAGAAACTCCCTACCCCTTTAAAACCCCGTGAATTTTTGGAATTCCTGTTCTTGATTGTCTAGCAGAGTGAGTACACCTAGCAGCTGGTGTTCACTGTAGGAAGGCCTGGGAGTCCCAGCTGAAACAGGAGATATTGGAGCTTCTTTAACAGCAAATACAAATGCTACAAACTCTTGTGGACCTACAGGTTCAAACACACACCTCACCAACCTTTGCAGTCCATCAAAAACTCTATTACAGTATCTCCCTACACATCTACCCTTTCCCCTACCCAAATTTTCCATGTGACTTCAGGGCTGCATCCCTATACCTACCATTCCACACCGGGGTGAGGGGGGGACAATAAGAACAACAACAACTTCACATTCAATGACCCATGAAAGCCACAGCTGCTGTGTATGCATGTTCTTTCCACATTTTTAGTTGTTCTATTCGTTTATTGCATTTTAAAGGTATTTGCTTTCAAACTGGGTTTTTTTTTTGCACTTGTTTTGTTACTCAATGAAATTCTCTTCTTTGGGATATATTCATCTTTATGAGTTCACAACGTATGCTGAAGAACAATTTGTGGTAGTGAGAGCACCTACTTGCTTGTTACTGCACACTGTTACAACTCACAGGATTAGCAAGACACTATAATCATCATAAATGTACAGCAATCACTGCAAAATTAATAGCTGCTTTGAAAGTGCTCTATTCACTGATGTGCACTGTGCACCACACACAGTTCCTAATAGGTCTAAAAACAGCAAAGCTAGGTAGAGAATAGTCCACTAGCACAACATGTTATTCTGGCTCACTGTTAAAATTGCTCTTTCAAAGCCTTCCAGAGCCATATAACTTCACACTGAACTCTTCAAATAGCCTTTGAATTTTACTGTTCAAATAGCTGACAGCCATACCAAAGTACTCTCCGCTGCCCTGGCAACTTCTGCTCTTTTGCTTCACAGATGTTATGCAGGACATAGCAGGCAGCTATAATTATTGGAATTTTTTTCCTTGGAGAGCCAATCTTGTCAGTAATCATCAGAATCCCTTCAATCTACAGGAAGCATTCAGCTGTCATTCTGCACATGCTCAACCAGTAGCAGAATCTTTCCTTGTTGCTGTCAAGATGGCTAGTATATGGTTTTATGAACCAGGGAGCAAGAGGTAGGCTGCTTCTCCAGGATCAGTATTTGCATTTCAACATGCTAATCTTCCAGTTCAGTGGTTCTCAAACACTGTGTTGGAACACATTACTTTGTTGCCACACAGTGGTAAGTGTGTGGCAGAGAGCCAAGGAAATGGCTGGAGTTGACCTGGGTTGGGTGGGCTGGTGTGTCCTATAGAGTTGTGATATGCTGCCTAGCATGTTACAACTCCTTAGAGTATTGAGAACCACTACCTAGTTGAGAAAAAAAAACAAAACCACAACACACCTTTCTCAACAGTCCTGTGTCGTGAGAGATCTGAGTATCATGCAACATCTCTGACCAGCCAACACTGATGTCAGTGAAGTATCCCAGTGACTCACCATTGCTTGGATAGCCATAAAAGTAGCCCTTTCTAGAAGTACTCTGTGGAAATGTGATTCAGTGCCAAAATAAGGATGTGAGTCATCTATTGTTCTAACACAGTTCAGAAGCCTTATTACTGCAAACTCATCCACTCTGTCTTGCACATTGCCAGAGGGCTACAGTCCTGTGTAGCAGGAGATGATTAATGTCCCTGCACACTTGCACCACAATGGTCCCCACAGTGGATTTTCAAATGATCAGTAGCAATCTGGCTTTGCAGGTTTCCACAGAATGATTGCCACTCACCTCTGCACTGTGACTGCAGCTCTCATTCTGGTGTCCCTGTGCTGGAGGCCTGGAGTGACCATGGTGCACTAGGAACGTGATCTTCTACCTCCAAAATTATGTAGCTGCTACTGGTCATCCCAAAACTGCACTAGATGTATTCCACAGTCAGTGCTCCTTTCTGCGGCCCAGAGGCAGCACTCCTCTATCTGCAGCTGCTTCATAAACACTAACAATCTTGAACTGCAGAAACAATGAGAGTCCTTTGGCACTTTAAAGACTAACAAATTTCTTCAGGTATTATTTATTGTGAGCTGCAACCCAGTTTGTGAAATACAGTGGGTTACAGCCCATGATAGCTTATGCCCAAAGAAATTTGTTAGCCTTTAAGGTGCCAAAGGACTCTTGTTGTTTTTGCTGTATATGAACTAATACGGCTACCCCTCTGAATCTTGAACTGGTTCTCCCTGTGTCAGAGATGGTGGAAAGCAAAGATGATGGTGTGGATTGGTGGGATTTTTTTTTTTTTTTTAAAAAGACATGAAAATTGTGTGATAATAGAGGACCACACGGCAATGGTTGCATGTAGACCTCTTGCTGTTAGTCATCCCTGTGTGACTCACTTCTATCCAGCCTTGCATTGCCAAAACTTCCCAAAAAGATAACCTGCTTGACTGTAGCCAGTTGCACTCATAGAATCATAGGGTTGGAAGGGACCTCATAAGGTCATCTAGTCCAACAACCCACTAAAAGCAGGACCACTTCCATTAAATCATCTCAGCCAGGGTTTTGTCTAACCGGGCCTTAAATGTTTCCAAAGGTGGAGATTCCAACACCTCCCTAGGTAACCCATTCCACTGATAGGAATTCCACTCTAAGACCTCTATCCCCAGTGCACTGCATTATGCATCAATACACACGCTCCTGGTGAGTACGCATAGTGCCAACTAAGTGCCTATGTATTCACACACACACACACACACGCGCGCGCAATATACTACCTATGGCAAATTTATGCCCATGTAACTTACATCAGCATAAATTTGTAGTGTAGACGTGGTCTTCACCACAGAAGATGTTGTCCAAGACATCCAGTACTTTTCTGAAAGGTGTCTAGCATAAATATGACCATACAAAAAGTGAAAGAGAATTTCCTGCTTTGGAGGAACCAGTGTTGCTCAATATCATCTGTGAGCTCTCAGACTCTCAGTACCAATATCCTTTTTAATGGATTCTGCTGGACATCTTCTAATGCCAGATCTTAAAGTCTGGCACCTAAACAAGCTGCTAAATATTCAGAGTTGCTGAGTTCTTTTGCCATTAGTACAGTCAAACAAAGGCATTTCTTCTCCTGTGCAGCTGTGTGTGGCTGGATGATTTATCCTGAAATAACATCTTTCTTCTGGAAATTACATTGCAAACAAACCTAGCTTTTCCCCATCCTCTTACACGTCCTTGCTTGGAACTTGGATGTACACTGCCCCACTTGTACGGAGACTATTTGCCTTTGAAGTCAGCGACAGAGACTTATACATGCTACAGACTCTCATGATGCAAACTAGAAGGAATTCTTCCTTCTCTTATCTTTTGCTCTTTCCTTTAACTACAGACTCCAATGTGCTGTAATTCAGCAGTCGTCATACATGATGTATATTACCCAAAAAGATATAGTGCCCATGACTGTCTGATATAGATGTAATGCTGAAGAGGTCTTATTTTAGTGATGTGATGCCTAGCATACCATTTCCTTCAACCCCTAAAGCTTCAAATGAAACATTAATTCTCTCAGGAAAATGACTTCATATCAGGTTGTATTGAGTGCTACCTTCTGAGAACTTACTAATCAGAAACACTCTGAAAAGACACTGGTTGTTCCTTCTGTACAGAGAGAACTGGAGCTAAAGCAGAAACAGTGATGGCAGGATGAGACTCAGGAGTTCGATTTGTCTGTACATGGTATAAGGCATTTTAGTTCTCTTAAAAGGTAGTGTTTGATCTTCAGCTTGGGGGAGTGCCACTATGAAACAGTACTACTGGTCCCTCTACCAGCCCCAGACTGCCATTAATAAATGATAGTGTCACTGCCTATGTCACCTTCAGTTTGCTGGGAATTATTTTTAGTGTGGAGGGTAGCTAGTCTAACAGCTAAAGGACATTGCCAGCTACATCTTTTTCTCTGGTTACTGGGTCTTTTACTTGCCTGGCTGGCATCATTACCTAGTTTCTACTTGAATTTTTCTCAGGCTCAAGTAGGAAATATTCTCCACCCATCCCATTTTAGCCTCTACCTCAGCATACTCCATGAACACTAATATGGATGCAAAAGTTTGTTTTGCTTGTTTTTGGAAAAAACAATAGAAATGGACATTGTTTTCTTATACTGGGCTTGAATTATACTTTGCAGACAAGAATGTTCTTTGGCAGTTGCCTCACCAATAGTACAAGCAAACTCTTGTTCATGAATATCACTTTACTCAGGGCAGCTACTATACAAGAGTCTGTTTTTTCTTTCAGTGCCAGGTGACTTGTTTCATATTTACTAGCTTGAGTTAGAAAAATAAAACTACCCAACAAACTGGCAGTGCCATGGAGGAATGTATGCACTAGAGAACCAGTGATATGTAAAACCTTCTTCACGTGCCTGAGAGGAAAGTATATTGTCTACGAGGGTGAATGGTATATGGATTTGGAACAGTCACTCAAAACCTCATTTTTAGTAATATGAGAAGACAAAAACCACATAGCCATTAGATTTCCTTTACTGATAAGTTCACAAGAGGTGGAGTCAATATTAGTCCTTCAGATATCAACAGAGAGAAATAAAGAATGGGCACTCACAATTTTTATGTGCCTTAGACACGAACATTTAAGGAGAGCTTCCTCCCCTTATAAGAGGAAATGAAAGTATGGGCCTAGAGAGCAGGTAGAAAGGACAGCCAATTGATCAGGAAATTAACCTAGGACTTAGCAGGCCTAGGTTCATGACCCTGCTGCACCACAGACTTCCTCTGTGATTTTGGACAAGTCACTTAGCCTCTCTGTGCCTCAGTTTCCCATCTGTAAACTGGGGATAACACCGCTTCTCTATCCCACAGGGGAGCCACAAAGGACATACGTTAAGGCTTTTGGGGCCAAATTTTCAAAGGTATTTAGGAACCTGAGAAGGCATATACGTGCCTATTAGGATTTTTACAACCACAACTCTACTGAGAATCAGTCTCCTGGAAGTTAGGCTCCCAGAAACTGTGATACTGAAAAAATTTCAAAAATGACTTTTCAAAATTTGGCCCTTGATTTCTTTTACTAATATGACTGTTACACCTCTTTTGGAGCTACATAAAGCAAGACTTGCTTCAAGTTGTGTTGATAGTACTAGCCAATTCCCATCTTTCTGTGTCCCTGAAATGGGATGCTGCAGAGAAAAACGGGGTGGTGTGGGGGGAAAGGTTTGCTACATCAGAACAAACCCTCTGTCTTTCAGAGAAAGCTATGCAACTAGTGCGTACCCTGGGATAAAAAAACCACTGTCCCAAAACACTTCAAACCTCAAAAAAGAGTTGCTTGGATTCCACTTAAGATCTGGGGAAAGTTCATAGTGGTTCTTTCTTTGCCAACAGTGGATGCCACCACAAGGCCAATGAACTAAGACCAATTTTCAATTCATCTTCAGTTCATTTTAGTTGGAAATACTAAAAACAGGGTATATCTGCACTTCACAGTATCATAAAGAAACATGGAAGGGAGCAGTAAACACCACAAACAAAATAAATAATGCAATACATATATCTGAGGGGTCTGATGACTTTAGAAATGTTCAGTTTTCATTTTCATGGCTATCAAGACATTATCAGAACTCCTTGCTATGTGTATAACATCCTATTTACACTATGCGCTGACCTCTCCCCTGTGGCAGTGGTGTAGGCACACAGACTGCACTGTCTAGATTAGGGAGTAATAGTAGCTCTTACTTGACAGACACCCAGAAAACCCATGGAGGAACAGTAGATCATCTCATCCTCTAGAGAATGATGTAGGAGGAATAGGGATAGGCTTTAGGGTTCACTGAACACATCTAAGATAAGGCTGAGTGGATCCCAATGCATGAAGGCCAGTGGCAAGAGCAGCAGACAAAGCTATGCAAATACCATCTATTCAAGTTTAGGATGGTTTGGTGTTAACAGAACCTGAATCTATTAAAATCTTGGTGAGCTCACAATTCTATATGATTCTCTCTCTTAGCCTTACATGAGTCCAACTATATAAATGGTCTTTCCCTCTAAAATGTAGTATGATCCATTCTACTTAAACCACCAAGCAGTGGGACATACACAGCCCTCTGTTTGAAGACTTATTCCTGTCCACTTATGAGACGAGCAAACATTGATGCTTCAACAAATACCTATAGGGTATTCAACATATGGTGTATGTCTACCTGCTCATCCAAAAAGTATGTGAAATTGGTTGTAAGGAGCTTAGAGCAGAGTGTACAATAACCAGCTGTCTGATTAATCTAATGCCTACATAACAGACAAAGAACTGACAACTCATCATATTAAGTTGCTGGTAGCCTTTGACATTGTTCACTTAAGTAAGTACATCCTTTCAAATTTCAAAGTAATCTAATAATTCCATTTGTGGAATCAGTAGATAAAGCAATGAAACACCAACTTGGTTTTTTTGCCCTACATAAGCAGAAAGGTATAGGAAACAAGGTTCCATTTCTCATACGTGCAATATCAGATTAGTGCTTTCTGTTGTCAGTTTCTCAACTAGCAATAAGAATGTACAGTTAATTCTGCTGTAAAATTCTAAGTCTATAACATTGAATGGTTTTTTTGAATATTTCTAAGCTTCTGTTGGAAGATGTAATGAAGTATTAGGACTTCTGCTGGTTTTTAGCCCGACATGTACAAAGATGCTTCTGGTCATGAGGTTATAGAACAGGATTTCTTATAACAAGACCATATGATTACAAACACAATACCACCTTGTCTAAGAGAGAGCAACATGCTAACATAAGCTTAAATTTATTGTGCTGTCAGTAATCTAACTTTGAAATCTTTCATTAAGAACCAGTGCAGTGTCCTATTTTCATGAGCAGTGAATACAAACTGCGGTGCATTCAGAGTACAGGTGTTCTGAGAACAGAAAGCACTTTACAAATAGTATACACCTGAAAACAACCACTGAAGTGTGACCATTTTGTTCCAGTTTAAGAATACTTCTGTGTAATGTGATTTGACATTTTCCCATGATATTTGACATGCAATATTATTATTTATTTGTGGAATAGCACAGAGTGGATTTATCTACTGAGGATTTGGTGGGGACTGTAGAAAAGAGTAATAGCAGAAATGCCTCAGAAAAGAACTGGATCCATATCTCAGATACACAAGACAAAAGACAATCTACTTGATAATCTGATCATTTCAACTCAACTCAAGAACACGTTTGTATTAACAAAAACAATTCTAGTAGCAAGAGAATTCTTATAGAAATCCAAATCCTGACCACATTAACGTCCTAAGGAATACATCATTAATCATATGAAGAAACAAAGAAATTCTCTTGGATCGTAGCTTTCATTTTAAGGTTAGTCTCTGGCTGTAAGACTGCAAAGAAAACCTTCAGAATACAACTTGAGTGCAAGTGATCTCTGCTGGAGATACACAGAACTATAGCAACTGGAAGAGACCATGAGAGGTCATCAAGTCCAGTCCCCTGCACTCATGGCAGGACCAAGTACCCTCTTAAACTATCCCTGACAGGTGCTCGTCTAACCTGCTCTTAAACACTTCCGATGGTGGAGATTCCATAAACTTATTACGGTGCTTAATCACCCTGACAGTTAGGATTTTTTTCCTGATGACCAACCTAAACCTTGCTGTCACGGGATGCACATCTGTGTGCTCTGCGTTATGATCTATATCAGTGGTTCCCAACATTTTCTCTGCCGTGGCACACTTTGCTACCTTTAAGTATTTTGAGGCACTCAACCATAGAGTTTCCAAACAAACTCATGAATATTCATGAGCCAATAAGCCAATCTAGAGCTCTTTGAGTAGTTTTTAAAAAAATTTTGTGGCACAACTGCTCAGACCTGATGACATACCTGTGTGCCATGGCACACTGGCTCGGAAACACTGATCTATTATGATTTTCCTGTTCACTTGTACACTTTGATTGTATGATTTGCTGCCACTTACACCATGTAAGGTTTCTTTATGGATGCTCATAACCTGCTCTACATGTTTACTGTGATACCATGCATCTTGCAGCCTCATGTACACACACAGACACGTAGCATGTTTACCTAGGCTCACGGGGATGGGACACAGAGGTGTCTCCCAGCAGCAATCAGGTACCTGAAGGGCAACAAATATATGTTAATTGAGTTCCCTGGCTCAGGCCAGACAGGGAACAGAAAGGGAGGGGTCAGGGGAGTTTTGGAGCAAAGGGAGACACTTGGAGGGATTTGTGGCTTTTTGCGTGGGAATCCTGATCTTGAAATAACTTAAAGCAAGATCTGGGCCCTGCCTGGTCTCAGGCAGACACTGGCTGTACAAACATCTGACCACCGAACACCTTGAGCATAAACTTGGACTATGAGGTGAGTTTATATAGAGATATTAGGTTAGTATGCATGTTTTACCTTTTATATCCTCATAGTCTCTCCTGACTCATTTATATTTTGATTTTGCCATGATTGGCCATATGCTCACTTAGAATTATAATTTGATCAATAAACTAGTAGTTGTTTTATCTAAAGCTGTGTGGTCTTTAGAGGGTGTGAGTGGAGAGGGCTGGGCACAGTCCATTTCTTTGTTAAATGGATGGACTTGCGTGAATGGTGATTGGGAGTGTGTCCTGATCTGTGCAGACAGTGGCTCCCATGCTAGTATCTGGGGCCAAGGGTGCTTTTGCTTGGGGGCCGTCCCTCGAGTAGCCAGAAGGCATACACCCACTGCTGGGGACCGATTGCATGTTAGTATATCCCAGAATGGTGTGTGCTTTTTTTCCCCTCTTTGTGCAACAGTGTTGACTCATAGTCAGCTTGTGGTCCCCTATGACACCCAGATCCCTTCCCACAGTACTCCTTCCTAGGCAGTCATTGCCTATTTTGTGTACGTACAATGGATTGTTCTTTCCTAAGTGGAGTACTTTGAACTTGTCTTTACTGAATTTCATTCTGTTTACCTCAAACCATTTCACCAGTTTGTCCAAATTATTTTGAAGTGGGATCCTATCCTCCAAAGCACTTGCAACCCTCCCAGCTTGGTATCATCCACAAACTTTATAAGTGTACTGTCTATGCCATCATCTAAATCATTGATAAAAACATTGAACAGAACTGGACCCAAAACTGATCCCTGTGGTACACCTCTCATTATGCCCTTCCAACATGACTGTGAACCATTGATAACTACTCTCTGGGAGTGGTTATCCAATCAATTTTTCACCCATCTCACAGTAACTCCATCCAGGCTGTACTTCTCAAGTTTGTTAATGAGAAGATGATGAAAGACTATATAAAAAGCCTTACTAAAGTCTAGTTACACCACATCTACTGTTCCCCCTCTATCCACAAGGCTTGTTACCCCATCATGGAAAGCTGTCAGGTTTATTTGACATGATACATTCTTGACAAATCCATGCTGACTATCACTTAGCACCTTATTCTTTTCTAGATTGTATAGTAAAATGATATCTCTGTGGTGCAAACTGCCCTATTCTTTTTTATGGGTGCTAAATCAGATGTCTACAGTGATACCTCAGATGTCACCATTGTTAAATACATCGCTGATCAAAGCACTTAAGAACGGGCAGGAAGTATATGATTATCTACACCAGCCTTTCCTTTGTGTAGGCAAGGCCATAACTGGGGCAGGGCGACTGAGGCAAAGCCCCAGGTGCCAAATCTAAGATACTGCCACATGGCCAGCAGCCGCAGCCGCAGCCCCCGCCTGGACCCTTCTTCCTGTCTGCCCTCTAAAATTCAGTCCTTGTGGTAGCGGGAAGCCAGATCAGTCCCCAGCTGGCAAGGGGCCAGATCCAGCTCCCCACCACATTCCGGTGGCAGCTGGGGCCAAATCCGGCTCCCCACCTCTCCTGGTGGCGGCTGGGGTTCTGCGCCTGCTGGCAGCAACTGATAACAGATCAGGCCCTGGGCCAGATTGGGGCCAGGTTGGGGGAGGGCGCCTTTGGGGCTGCTTGCCCTGGCACCAAAATACCTAGTTCCACCCCTGTGTGTAGGGCATGCCTTATGGTCAGACAAAAAGGACTAACAGGGAGAGTAGATGCAGAGTACATTTAAAGGTTTATACTTCTTAACTCATACAACCCATGATGGGATTTAAGGAGGTATGATTGGGTTCCATTTTTTGGAAGAGGGCCTCAGCTTTCAAACCTTTTGGAAATCCAGAACTTTCACAGAAAACAGGTACTGTTCTCTATCATTACTGAGAACGCTCTCCCAGTGCCAGTCTTCAAAACGCTAGCTGGCACATGTTGGCTAGCTGTTGCTTTATAACGAAGTTCAAATACTATGCATGTTCCAATGTCCTTTTTGAATGCAGCTGATGTGGTTTGATCTCATCAGCCCCAGCCAGTGAAATCATGCAGAACAGGATTCAGTGGGAGCTGTGCTGAAACCAAACTTTAACACGGCAGCCCTCCCTGGCACTCTGAAGAGGAGCTGCCTGCATGCTTGCATTGTCTGAGTGTGTCAAATACACCTTCATTGAGGCCTGGTCTGCATGACAACATTCATTAATTTTTGCTAAATTGGTCAAGGATGTGAAAATCCACACCCCAGAACAGCATTATTAAAGCCAAGTCAAGTCCCACTATAGACAGCACTTAGTTGATGAAAGAGTTCTTCTGCGGATCTAGGAACTGTTGCTCAGGGAGTGGGGTTATTACACTAATAGGAGAACCCCTCCTCTCCGCATAGGTAGTACTTACACTGAAGAATTGCAACTCTACTGCTGTAGCCTTGTAGAAAAGGCTGAGTTGGGTCCCCAGGCATGACAGGGAAGGATTTACAATTCTGAATGAAACTCCACTGACTTCAAAGCAGTTACACAGCTGTAGTTTACAACAGAATTTGGCCCACATGCTTTAGCAGCTGCCGAGCTATTCCTACAGTATATCTAAAACATTGTTCTAATCCCTATAACAGAGATAGCAAATATTTTAGATATAAGGTTATTAAATGTGTTGCCAAACAAAAATCTGCTATTTATTTGCCTTACAATATAAAAATACAAATTAATCTGCATAGCCAAACAGCCATCCCTATTTGCTGCCTTGGTGGAAACACTGTTTTACCTTTTACAATACAGTACTTTGAATGTATATTGATTAAACTCAGACTAGAATTACTGTGTGGCAAAATTAATAACACTTTTCAAGTACAGAGGCTTTAGGCTCATAATTAACTTATTAGTAGCTCTCAGAGATAAATATTAGAAATATTTCTACTGCAAAAAAAAAACAAAAAAAAACAGGTGTACTGCTATCATAGTATTTCCCTGCTTCATAAAAAGTTCTGCTGTGAAATTTAACTCTGACCAGTTTCTTTAACAAAATACTGTGACGTGCTAGAGTTCTGATAAAACAGCCATTTACTCTACATGCTTAATATGGTCCCTCTAGATTGTACATTTTAAAATGCTTGTTCTTTTATTAAAAAACAGTGAAAGTGAGATTGAATTTAAAAAAAAAAAGTTACACATTTCTGGCAGATGAGGTTAAACATCTCATGGATTCAGTACTGAAAGGTGGTATAACTATATTATAAGACTCCAAGATTGTTCTTGATCATGTAATTGACTCAGGCTCCAGTAAAGCAAGTAGCTTCACCCACATAGACCCCTGAGCCTTCAGAGAGCCCTGTGGAGATCAACTGGACTTCCACCTCTTCAGGAGTCCCCCTCATGAGGAAATCATTGCAAAGTCAGACTCATAGCTTGTAGAGATGATTGTAGATTTTATGCTAGTACATGATCTTTCCTGCAGCACATTTGGTGGTGTCTGCTTGGTCTAGTTTTCCATGCTCCAAGCAATGGTGCTTCTTAGCTATTTCCTTGTAAGATTATTCCACTTCTAAATATTTTTAAAATTTTATCCTGTTTAAGTGCTTGGAGGCTTTGGGACCTTAGTGATTTCTTGCTCTTAACATTTGTTAGAGTCTTTTATTCATATGTCTCCATCCCTGGCTTTTGGATTTAAGAGATTACATGAGACTCTCAGCTTTATTTTTTTTTCTTTAAAAAAGTAAGTTTCTAGTCCTCTTGGGGGGGGTGTCATCTTAAAAATGTGAAGACTGCCCTCTAATGGCTCAAAAAAAGAGAAGGCAAATAAGACAAACCCAACACTTCTTTAAAAACGCATGGGGGTTTTTTTTTGTTTTGTTTTTTTGTTTTGTTTTTGTTTTTAAATTTCTTGGTTTTGTGCAGCCCGACATGATTTTTGCATACAGAACCAGGAATAGTCATTTCAATTTTTTGACCTGTAGACCTTTCCCATTACTTAGTCTCTGTCCACATTTGAAATTCTACAGCAGCACAGGTGCAGCTAATGCTTCAGCATAGAGAATTGCTATGGCAATGGGAGGGCTTCCCCTATTCCTGTATTAAATCCACCTCCCTGATAGGCTGTAGCTAGGATGACAAGAAAGTTCTCCCAGTGACCCAGTGCTACCTACACCAATTATGATGCTCAGGAACATAGATTTTTCAAATCCCTGAGCGTCATAGCTGGGTTGACCTCACTTTTTAGTATACACCTGGCCTTACTATGCTAATTTCATGTCACTAATGGTCATTAGATCCAAGGTTCCCTGCTGTTTCTCCCTTACTCATGCTGAGAGGAGACCTCACTGTCAGAAAGCTTTTCACAGCTTTAAGGCTTCACTAATGCTATGATTTGACTCTGTTCTCTTTCCGGACTCAGGACAAAGGTGTTTTATTTCTCAGGTTGATTTAATTATATGGTGTGACCCATACAGGCTTTTCTATGCTCATTGAAGAGCAAACTACTCAACAGGTATGTAAGCAGGGGCATTGTTGGCACTGGGCATGCAGGGTATGGCCTCAGGTGTCACAGCCAGTCCCCTGAGTTGTAAGCCGTGGCAGTGCAGGTGCAGAGAACCTGCCTTGCGCTTAGTGATTCCACACAGCCTTGGAGGAGCTGCTTAGTAAATGCCTGTGTTGCAGCACATAGCTCAGGCACGTGGTGCAAGGTGGTCAGGAGGGAAATTTAAATTCCTCCCTCCTATGAAAAACAGAGGAGGGACGCAACAATGTAAGTAATGTTAGGACCCCAACTGCGGAAAGAGGAGCTGGGGGTGGCAGACAGGCCCCAGCTAGTGGCCTGGTAGTGGCAGGATGGCATCCCAGGTCCTGGGCCCAGTGGTGGTATCCTGGGTCCCAAGCCTGGTGGCAGCAGCAGCAGGGGTGGCCTTGTTCCTGGGCCCACTGGCAGCAATGGGGGTGGCCTGGGGCCCAGGCTGAGCCCTCCTGGTGGTAGCAGTGACCATGGTGGTGGCCCAAGCCAGAGCTGGGTAGGCGAGGGAGCCTTTGCATCTGGCTGAGTGCAGTGTGGGAGACTGGTTCACCCAGTGGGTGGGGGCTGCTAGGTTCTGGCAGGGGGGCAAGTGGCACAGGGGCTGGTGGGTTCGGGTGTCAGT
The DNA here is from genome assembly GCA_007922195.1 of Podocnemis expansa. Classification (NCBI taxonomy): domain Eukaryota; kingdom Metazoa; phylum Chordata; order Testudines; family Podocnemididae; genus Podocnemis; species Podocnemis expansa. Next base: position 32,298,846 of record ML681972.1, on the reverse strand, counting down.
AGAGCAAGCGGGACGGGGCCTGGTGGGGGGCATGTGCAGGTGGGAACTGGGCCCAGGCCCATGCCCTGAATATTTTCTACAATGCCCCTGTATGCAAGTATGCTGAGAAGTAGTTAGAAAATATAGGGGCATACAGATATTCAAGTTTTTGGAAGAATTGGCCTTTAAAAAAACAAACAAACAAAACAAACAAACCAACACACACATTGAATTTTTGACCTGTAGACCCTCCCCATGCTTCTCTTTCAACTCCCTTTGTTGAATTTGTATAGCCTCAACTTTCAGGCATTGGATTATCAGTACTTAGTTTTATAGTACATTAGATCATATTTAGTATACACAGGACCTTACTACTAACGACAACAGCAACAACACTCCTGTTGACTTGTCACAGTAAATGTAAATTCTTTGAACACAGCTTGGGAAGACCTTAGAGCAGTGGTTCCCAACATTTTCTATGCCATGGCACGCTTTGCTACCTTTAATTAATTTGAGGCACACCACCATAGAGTTTCCAAATAAACTCATGAATATTCATGAGCCAATGAGCCAATCCAGAGCTCTTTGAATAATTTTTCAAAAAATTGTGTGGCACACCTGCTCAGACCTCATGGCACACCTGTGTGTCGTGGCTGTAGAGTTTTAGGGGAAATTATAATCCAATAAGGAAAGGCAGCATATTCAGAGCTGTGTAAGGAGTCTTTATTGAAAGAGAACAGAGAGAGAGAGGAGACAGACAGGTTTCCCTAGCACCTAAACGACCCTCCCATTTATCACTGTGACAACCCCAATGACCCTAGCTAGTCCAAAACACCACAGTGGCACACTGGTTGGGAATCACTGCCTTAGAGTACTGTATCATGCTCTAGCACTGCAGTGTTTCTCAACAGTTACAATTCAGCAAGGTTTGAAATATGCTTTACAGGATATAATGCAATTCAGCAAGTCTGCAAACACACAGAAGTAATATGTAACTGTCACCATATGCAGACAGCCACTGTACATTTGTCTCTGAGCTAGAAATTATGGTTTGTAGCCTTTTTTATGGATTTATGAGAAGCAATAAGAGTGCGGGATCCACAGCTGAGCCACTACTAACATAGTCCTCAAGGTTACATTGAATTTGCCATAAAGGTCCTAGTATCCTTCCTTCTAGTTCTGTATCTGAACTCCTTCATTGCCCAATAACAGAAGAAAGAGAAAACATAAAAACAAATTCACAGTTCACCTAGCCAATTGTGTGTATACACTGAGTGGGGTGAGGACATGTCTCACTGGAGCCCTTACGCAATCAGTTTACACCCTGAAGCATAATATTTTATTTATCCTCATCTCGGCATGCATAAATAAAGAGTTGTCATAAAATTATCTTGCTCTCTATAAAGCCAAACTTAACAGTTTTAGGCACCCTTTGTAATTCAAGATATATCATTCAAATCCCTTTGTCTTCCACTGTCTGAGATAACAGAATCTTAGCTTTACAGTCTCTTAAGTAAATGCTGCCATGCCACTTATTTTCGTTACCCTTCTCAGGCCCTTTCCATTTCTCTCTATAGAGCTATCTTAAGATGAGGCATATGTGAAACAATATACTTCAGATCAAGTTTTACTATTCTTTGTATCACATTTATTATTTCTACCTCATTTTCTACCCTCTTTCTCCAAGCATTCTATTTATTTAATAAACTGCTGAAGTGCACTGGGCAGCCACCTCTGTTGAGTTATTTATGGCTCCCAAATCTTTTTCCTCAGAGGATCCTCTGGAAAAGTTTCATAAAAGTACCCAAATCTCCATCCCTGCAACATGCATACACAATATGTTGGCCTGATTTTGCAAGCTGCCAACTCAAACACTTGAGGTGCATAGCACCCTGGTCCTCCAGCAACTTAATTGGGAGTTGAGTATTTGGCTTGTAAAAAAAAACCTCCCCAGCTGCATGCATCAGGCCTTTTTTGCTTAGCCCAGGGATCAGCAACACAGGCTAAGTGAGCCACCTGTGGCTCCCTGAGTGTCCCCTTCTGGCTCCCTGGCAATCTCCTCCAGGGAGCCAGGTGTGCTCCGGGGACTCCCAGCTGGCTCCAGCATCATGGCCAAACCAGAGGCACCGGTGTCACCCCCACCCTCTCACCACAACCGCATGAGCTGGAAGCAGCCCAGTGGCCGCGCCGCAGACCCTGGCACTAGCAGAGGGTGTGCAGGCGGTGCATTCACTCCCACCATCCCTCCCTCCGCTGGTGGGGCGGAGCAGCGCTGCCCCACCTACTCCTAGCCGGCTGTCCCTCCCAAGAGCAGCTGGCAGAGCTGCAGCTTGTGGAGACCGGGGCCCTGGAATGGCCCCTCTGCAGAGTTCTGGCTGCTTCAACCTGGCCACCCCAAGGCTGAAGGGGCACGATCCAGGGCCTGGGAGAAAGGTGGCCTCTGTTCAGCCCTGGGGTGGCCGGGTCGAAGTGGCCTGAACTCCGCAGATCGGGCCATGCCAGGGCCCTGCCTTTGCAAGCTGCAGCTCTCCGCTGGCCGCTCTAGGGAGGGACGGCCGGCTGGGGGTAGGCAGGGCAGCGCTGCGCTCTTCCACCCCACCAGCAAAGGGAGAGATGGAGGGAGCACGCACCACCCGCACACCCCCCCACCAGTGCTAGAACTTGCAGCGCAGCTGCTGGGTTGGCTCGGGCTCATGCGGTTGTGGTGGGAGGGTGGAGGAAAATGGTTCTTCTGCTCTTTTGGGTGGCTGACCCCTAGCTCAGCCACAACAGAAGTGTATTCCTCAGCCTCTTACTACTCTTCCACTTCTATTGTTTTTCTTGCCTCTGTAATCCCTAAATCAACATGTACACACAGTGCATTATTTTTATAGCCGTCAAACACTGACTATGGTTAATTCACTGCTCACAGGATTTGAATAGATTTTAAACAATTGGTTAATGTTGTCAATATGTACTGGATACTTGACAACTTGCTATTACTGACTCATATTCACAGCTTAAAGTTTCTGTGTGTGAAAAAACACATTTATTTTTTCTCTAATTCCTTCACCCCCTGTATCAACCTCAGTACATCATCTTCTGGGAAGAAATTAAACCATTCTGTATTTCTTCCAGTTGCAGGCAGCCTTCAAACATTTCATCATATGGTAAACAGAATAGTTTTGATCCCATTAATTTTTCCCCTTTTCCTCTGAAAATCATTGTACTTTGACAATAACATCTCTGTTGAAAACTTATTTCCTATTAGGTCTTATGTTCATACTTCCAGAATGCAGAGAAACATCACAGCAGTTTCTGTGCATATCTATTACAAGCAGAGACCCTGCACACAAACACCTCCAGCCTTCGGAAGCAGATTTGAAACACTTTCACTTACAACAGCAACTTTGCTTGTTTGAATTCTTTTGGCAAGGAAAAATCTTGACCATCTCTTCTATAATATTAAAAAAAAAAATAAGATGAAAAACTAATAGACAGCACCTCAAACAGATACAAAGAATAAACTGTTATTGTTCAGACAAGCTTGTAACAGAGAACCTTATTAATTAGAGATGATGCACAGATGGCTTGGAAGAGATACTGATAGTTCTGAACAGTACTGGTATTTCATCCCAAACCCTTATCTGCTTACGAGTGATGAAGCCTTCCATTTAATTAAAAGGAAAGCCTTTTTTTTTTTTAAAGCCCCAAGTGTAGCAAACATTGAAGCACAGAAAATTAGAGTTTGCCATGGATTTTTTCCAGATTTAGAGGTCTGCACTTGATGCTTATTAATTAATGCCTTCCATCACATGAACTCAAAGCACTAACAACAATGATCTATGGGAGGGCGTTATTGCCATTTTATACAGGGAAGCAGGCAAAGAAAGGTAAAGCCATTTGCTGAAGATGTCTCAGTAGTCTACGGCAGAAGTAGAACAGAACCTAGATTATCTGACTCTCAGTATACAATCATATTTGTCTGCTCAACCATTAGCCCAAGTTACTGCCATATCTATATTGCACTTTTTAGCATATTAGGTCGAGTTGAGCTAGTACTAATTTGTCTACCCAAGCTGGGAATTACACCTGCCCTCTTCAGTGACACTCCCTAAGTCCTCAATTAACAGACCAGGTCTCTCCTTCACATAGCCTTCCCGCTTATTTACAAACATCCACTGCTTAATGAATATCTCATTAGTGGTACTACCCTGAGACTATTATGCTAACCCTTTACTGCATCTACTGTACATGTATTATACTCACAGCCCAATTCTGGGTGTAGATCACCTTTGGTCCACGGAAGTCAATAGAACTGCTCTATTTTACACCAGTGGAGAATATGGCTTTCCATTTCTAAACCTGAGTTTGGGCAAACTTCAAATGTTTCAGATTTTCTAACCTGACTGGCAATGTTCATGAAATGAACTGGTCGTGCCCCACCATGTATCTTGTGAGTAATTATTCTTTATACAATGACAGAAGCTACAAGACAATGCTTCTTGTAACAAGCACTCAAGAGTACAATTACGCATGCTAAGGACTCATTTTAGAACTCCCTTTGGTCACTGAGGAATAAAAAGATTTGCTGGGTTTTATATCGTTGTGATGGAAGTTAGGTGAAACCTTGTTGAAGCTGGAGAGCACAGCTGCTCTTCATTCAGGAGAAATATAAGAGGCACTTAAGTTCCTCTTTGGCGTATAATGGCTGCACCAACGGAAGCCATCACCCCAGGTCACTTGCAAGGCCAATCAGAAGCTGAGTTATTTGGGTGGAAGATACTGAATGCAAACGCAGGGGGAACTAAGTATCACTGGGTGCAGTTATGTGTGTCTGTGAAAGTCAGAAGCAGGAAGGGAGGAGTATATTCTTTGTAAACAAAACAGGACAGCATCAAAGAAATATCTGATTACCATCTATTTAATTTTTTCCTCATCAGGAACAACATACAAAATCCTGAAAGTTTATTGGCAAACCACTCAGGACAAAAGCAATAACATCATCATCGACTAGAAAGGCAGTAATATTTGAATGGTCAGAACACTCTGATTTTCCCCACATGCTGGTATCTGAAGTACAAATATATAATTTGCAGATTTTTGTCTAGAATTAAATTAACTGCTGATAGCAAACACAACATTTAGTCTATATGCTTTTTATTTAAGCTCCTCTCCTGCAAACACATACTTGCACAATGATGTGAGTAGACTCATTAAACTTGTTTGGGGAAGAAGTGCACATGAGTCATCTCAGATTCAATGGAACTACTCAATTGCATAATGCTACAAACCTGGGAAAGTGTTTTCATAATCAGGCCCTTAGACAGTAAGCCTCTTCAGAAGAACCATGTTCTCTGTATCTGGCACAGTTCTGAATACAGTGGATAGTTAACAAATAAATAATATATTAAACAGTAGAATCTTAACTGAGAAACCAAAACATAAGTTAGAGAAGGAATCCTAAGAAAGGCACAGCAGAAAACTGCACATAAAAGGAGAAAGCAAGCAGAGGATTTGGTTCTCTTTTATATAAAGAGAAGATTATTAATATGACAACATGCCCTATAGTTTCTGCATTTTATATAACTGACTTTCATACCTGTCTGACAATACACTGTTAACAAATAACTACGCAGCCTAATCTTTCTTCATTCACCAAAATGGATTGCATTTTCAAAGGCATTTCTTCCTTGTTCATTGATAAGGAGTTTTACCAGAGTAGCAAATTTACAAAAAAGATTTCCTTGAAGAGCATTTAAGGCAGACTGACTATAGTTAAGGAAAATACAAGATAGGAATAGTTTTATCTGAAAGCATTGTTGCTGCCTTTTGACCTGAGCTGCTAGTCAAAGTTGGGGGCCCAGAGGATGGTCCAACTGGGAGTAGACATTGGTGTGTCGGATACTACTTGGTTTTGTTTGTTCACAACAAATGTACAAGGTCCTGTTGCTCTCTGAATACAGAAAGACGAATACCAGGAAGCAGCTTTTTTTCCACTCATAGCACCAAGAACACTCTTTCAGCCTACACTCCTGATGCAGCAACCCCTCCTCAGGTTTCTTCCAGGCTCTGATACTGTGCCTTTAGCTGATTGTTACAGAGGGCTCTCTCTCAGTTGCTCCCAGTTTTGCCTTCCTTCAGCCTCCTTGCCACATCACTAAAAACAACACTCAACGCAAACCCCTCCACCCACTCCTGCCAAACTCCTGGCATAACACCCTTTTAATTCAGAGTGGGATTTTGAGTTCATCCTCACAGTTGTGTTAATTGAAAGATGTGTTGACCCCTAACTTCAAAGAAGTTTGTGATCCAAGGAGTCATCAGTATCTCTCAGCATGGCAGTATTCTTTATTCTGGTTTTGACAGGGGTTAAAGTATAATTTTGGGCCCTGGAACCCTACTAAATTTCCAAGCCCCCTGCCTGCAGGTCTGGGTACCCTTTGACCCACCCCAGCTACTGCCTTCCCAAATGCCTATCCCCCCCCCCGCTACTGGGCCCCCTCCGGGGCGTCCCCCCGGGCCCCCCCCGCCCCCCACCCCGCCCCCTTCTTCCCACCACACCCCCGCATGCTTTCCCTGCTGGCTGCCCCAACCCCCCAGACTCCCTTACCTGTGCCACCGAGGTGGCCGAGGAGCCGGGCTAGGGGGAGGGAGGCTGCAGGCGGCGCAGGCTAGCCAGTGAGAGGGGGCCCAGGCCCGAGACTGGGCCCAGGCCATGCGCGCTGCCAAGCCCAGCAGGATCGGGTGGGGCCACCGCAGGCTCCAGAGGAAGGGAGGGAGGAGTAGCTGGGTTTGCTCCAGCCTCCAGCCCTGTCCCTGAGGCGGCCCTAGGGCAGGGGTTGGTGCCTATTTTCAAGAAAGGGAAAAAGGAGGATCCGGGGAATTATAGACCAGTCAGCCTCACCTCAATCCCTGGCAAAATTATGGAGCAGATTCTTAAAGAATCCATCCTCAAACACTTAGAGGAAAATAAAGTGATCAGGAACAGTCAGCATGGGTTTACCAAGGGTAAATCATGTCTGACCAATCTCATCTCCTTCTATGAGCAGATGACTGGTTTTCTGGATGCAGGAAGAACCATTGATGTGATATACCTTGATTTTAGCAAGGCTTTTGATACAGTTTCCCACAACATTCTCATTGGCAAATTAAGGAAGTATGAGATGGATAGGTGGACTGTAAGGTGGATAGAAAACTGGCTAGATCAACAGTTTTAGCATGTAGGAATCAATGGTTCCATGTCTAGTTGGCAACCAGTCACGAGTGGTGTGCCCCAGGGGTCGGTCCTGGAGCCGGTTCTGTTCAACATTTTCATCAATGATCTGGATGATGGAATAGACTGCACTCTCAGTAAGTTTGCGGATGACACCAAGCTGGGGGGAACGGTAGACACGTTGGAGGGCAAGGACAGGATTCAGGGAGACCTAGATAAATTGGAACAGTGGGCCAATAAAAATCTTATGAAGTTTGATAAGGACAAGTGTAAAATCATGCATGGAAAAACCCCATGCACTGCTACAGGCTGGGAAACATTCAGCTAAGTAGCAGCAGTGTAGAAAAGGACCTGGGGGTCATGGTGGATGGGAAGCTAGATATGAGTCAGCAGTGTGCTCTTGCTGCCAAAAAGGCCAATGGCATACTGGGCTGCAACAAAAGAAGTATTACCAGCAGATCAAGGGATGTGATCATTCCCCTCTATTCTGTATTGGTGAGGCCACATCTAGAATACTGTCTTCAGTTTTGGGCTCCCCACTACAAAAAGGACAGGGACATGATAGAGAGAGTTCATTGGAGGGCAACCGAAATGATTAAAGGGTTGGAGCACAAGCCCTATGAGGAAAGACTGAAAGCATTAGGCTTATTTAGTCTGCAGAAGAGAAGATTGAGGGGGGATTTGATAGCAACCTTCAACTACTTGAAGGGATGCTCTAAGGAAGATGGAGCTCGACTGTTCTCGGTGGTAACAGAGGACAGAACAAGGAGTAGTAGTCTCAAGTTGCAATTAGGGAGGTCACGGCTGGATATTAGAAAAAACTTTTTTACTAGGCAAGTGGTGAAGCATTGGAATGAGCTGCCAAGGGAGGTGGTGGATTCTCCATCTTTGGAGGTGTTTAAGGCCCGGCTGGACAAAACCCTGACTGGGATGGTTTAGTGGGAGTGGTCCTGCCTCTGGCAGGGGGTTGGACTAGATGACCTATGAGGTCTCTTCCAACCCTAGGATTCTATGATTCTATGAACCTGAGAAGAGAAAAAGAGCCATTCCCCCCTTCCCCTCCACAGCAAGAGCCGGAGCCAGCCCAACAGCTGCGCTGCAGCCCCCTAGCACTGGCGGGGTGGTGCATGCGGCGCGCACTCTGTCCATCGCTGCCCCACCTGTCCCAGCCGGCTGTCCCTCCCACAAGCAGCCAGGTGAGAGCTCCAGCTTACAGAGGTGGGGCCCTGGAATGGCCCCTCCATAGAGTTCAGGCTGCTTCATCCCAGCCACCCCAGGCCTGAGCACAGGGCACCTCTCCCCTGGATTGCACCCATTCAGCCCTAGAGTGGCCGGGTCAAAGTGGCCTGAACTCCACAGAGGGGCTGCTCTAGGGCCCCACCCCCTGCAAGCTGCAGCTCTCTTCCGGTTGCTTTTGGAAGGGATGGCCGGCTGGGGTAGATGAAGCAGCGCTGCTCAGCCCCCCCAGCGGAGGGAGGGACTGAGGGGGCGCACGCCAAATGCATGCACATGCACCCCGCCAGCACTAGTGGGCCGCAGCATGACCATTGGGGTGGCTTAGGCTCATGTGGCTGTGGTGCGGGGAGGGCAAGCCAGGAGTCCCTGGGCACACCTGGCTCCTTGGAAGAGATTGCCAAGGAGCCAGAAGGGGATGCTCAGTGAGCCACAGGTGGCTCACTAAGCCTGCATTGCTGATCCCTGCCCTAGGGGAATGCTGTGTTCTGGCGCATTCTTTCTATTTTTAGGGGGCCCTGGAACACAGCATTCTGGTGTGTTGCCCTATTTTAGGGGCCACAGAATGCTGCCCCCCTAAGAATAGGGGGGCATTTCAGCTAACTTTAACCCCTGACTTTTGTCAAGCTCTTACGTAAAGAACTCCAGAGTCTTACGCCTGGTCTACACTGGAGCCTTTTGTTAACCAGTCAGTTTTCAGCCCCAAAACAGTGGTGATGTACACACTGCAATCATGTCCCTGCTGACCCAACTCCCCTGATTTTGTGTCAAACTAAAACCACCTAGAGAAGAGCTTTTTGCAACAAGCTTTTAGCAACGAAGGGTCTGTGTAGAAACCACGCTTGGTTATGACATGGTAAATGGACTCTAATAAGTGTCCAATAATGCCCATCCCAACTCCTCTGACCATGAGTCTGAAACCTGCTGCCATGCATCCATCTGCCCCTCTCCTTTTAAAGTTCTTGGAATTTTGGAAATTCCACATCCTGCTTGGTTGGCATGATGAGCTCACATCTCACTTTCCCAGCTGACCCTGCCTCCCACTTGTAGTACACTGGTGGCTTCTGTATTTTATCAGCTTTCTGGGAGCAGAGTCTGAATGAGCTCAGCTCTGCTCCCAACAAAAAGAACTATAATCAGATTTTTCATTTAATGGTGGAGAAGGGCTGTGAACAGGACATCCTGCAGTGCCTTGCAAAAATCAAAGAGCTGTGGCAGGGGTACCAAAAGGCTAGGGAGTCACTCTGGTGCAGAGTCAGAGTCAAAGATCTACCATTTTTATAAGGAACGGGAAGCCCTCCTTAGTGGTGACTCTACCACCACCAGCAAGAGACCCAGGGATACCGCCATGGACATAGAGGCAGTGGACATCCAACTCAATTCCAGCTAAGAAGCTGACAATGAGGAGGTGGTTGTTTGCTTTACTCAGGAGGGTTTGAGCCATTTCTAACTCTCCAGTTCTGGTTTGCAGGATGTAGGATGCATACAGTGGCTGCACCCCACACTGATATACAATGCAACCTGGATAGTAGTCATACCATGGCACAGTGCTTTTTACAAAGATACCTTATTGGTATTCATTGTCAAAATAATTCAAGGCCTCCCTGATTAAAATCCACCCCCGTATTTTGCTTCTCTAATAGTCCTGACACCTCATTGTTCATATTCAGCCACAGGACAATCACCTCTGCTCCCCACCCACTGGTGAGCACTGTGCCATGATATTACCCTTAGCTTCACAAATGTTACAGAGCACACAGCAGGTGGTTATAACCACAGGAATATTTTCCTCATTTAGGCAGCTTTCAATTTGCTGGGTGCACATTCAATTGCCATTTGGCAATTCTCAGCCAATTATCTAAATGCTCCTTGCTGATATCCAGGCTGCCCATATATGGCTTCATGAGCCATGGCAGTAAGGAGTAGGCTGTCTCCCCCAGGATCACTACGGGCATTTTAATACCTCCGACTGGAATGCCTGCCAATGCTCCCAAACACGTGTGTACCTTGCACCTTCCCTAACCAACATGCACTGATATCCATGAAATTGATTGATTGATTGATTGAAATGCCCACAGTGATCCATAAGCACCTGCAGTACCATATGTAAGTACCTCTTCCTACTGATGTACTGTTTTGTAAGACAGTGTGGGACCAAAATTAGGATATCCATGCCATCTACCACCCTGCCACAGTGAGGGAACCCCATCGCTGCAAAGTCATCCATTGTTTCACACACATTTCCAAGATGCACAGTCCTTCATAGCAGAATACCATTAATGGCTCTGCACAGTTGCAATAAACACAGCTTCAACGGTGAACTTCCTGACTCCAAATGGATTAGTGACTGACCAGTAGCAGCCTGCAGTTTCCTGATTCCACACTGCAATCACCACATGTTTCTCCATTGAGCAGGAAGCTCTCATTCTGGTGTCCTTGCACTGCACGGCAGGGGCAAACTTTGCGGCGTTCCATAAAGGCGTATTGTGCATTCGAAAGTTCTGCAATCGCTGCTCATCACCCCAGACCTGCATTAACAATATGATGTCACTGCTCAGTGCTTGTTTCACATTCCCCAAGGTAGCAGTGCACCATATGCAGATACTCTGTGAATGCAAACAGTAATCCAGTGGTGTTCGTTGCACGGCATACAGCAAGTCTGGCACCTCAGATTACAGTTCTAATTGGGAACTCAAAGATATATTTTGTCTGCTCATGCAATGTTTTCAGAATACTGATGACAACAGAGGAGAGCAGTGCAGGGTCCATCCATTCAGATAGAGATGGCAAGCACTTAGGAAACTGGGGTCATTGAAAAATGCCATGTAACAAAGTCAGAAATCAATGACGTGAGGGCACAGAAATCACTGCATCATGGGATGTTGAATTTGCACCCATGATGCACTATGATCCTCTTTGCCTTTCTACAACTCCTAGTAAGCACAAGATAGCGAGTTGCATAGAGAGGTAGTTACCCACAGCACACTGCTCTCACTGTTGGTGCTAGAGCACCAAACTGGGGACGTGCTTCAATGACACAATGAGTGTTGTGTGGATAACCAAAGATGGAACAGAATTATAGGAGTCACTAGAGCTCAGATTTTTAAAGCTCTTTAGGCATTGATGTGCTTGGTGTTGCAACACCCTACTGATTTAGGAAATTAAAGCTCATTTTCAAAAGGGATATAGGTCCCCAGGAGCCAGAATTCCATTAATATTAAGCTCCTCCCCTTGCTCATCCTTCCTTTTTGTGAAGAACATGACACTATCAGAAGTCTTTGCCCAGTGACACACCGTTAGATTATTGAGAATATGCACATTTACTGCCTAGCAGTATTGGCTAACTGTACAAAGCAGTCAGATGCCCAAGCTAAACTATTATGAGACAGGAGGAAAGAAAGCTGAGTTCAGACTAAAGACTAAAATGTTAAATTTTTTGGTTTCAATCTTGATAACTGAAATCAAATGATCATGATGTAGAATCCTCTCATTAAAAAGCACATGCCTTTTTATTACTGCATCTGAAAAGAACTAATTGTACCAACACACTCCCACAGCTGCTATACTTTGGCCATTTGCATGGTACTGTTATGGATTAGTCAGTGTATCTTCAAAATACAATTCCAAGTGGCTGATTCTTCTTTTCCTCTCATAAGCATAAATCTGCAGGAACTCCACTGAAGTCAATGGAATTAAATCAGTGTACACAAGAGCAGCAACAGACACCTTGTAATCTGCACTAGCAGCACTATGTTATCAGTGGGTCCTACTGTACTACACTGTCAGTGCTCAGTATCTTACTCCATCCAGTAGCCCAACTGAAACAAAATGCAGGTTGGAAAGTATAAAACTGTGGAACTCACTGCGAGTAAGAGAAGGTACCAGCAATGGGATTAATCAGCATTACTTGTTTTGGGCTTGATCAACGCATTACTTCACGTTTTTCACTGGTATGACTGCACTGAAAGCAATGGACTTAAATCCAGCAACAACAAAAAGTGTCCATGTATCCAAAGTTTCAGAGAAAGCAAGAGTGCTGCAGCATTTAGAACTGACAACAATCTGATCTAGAAATCATTTTTATCTGAGATTGAAATTTCCATTTTAAATGGTTTCAGTATTTTGGGGGAACCAGCGATGTCTTGGCATGTGATATCAATGAGGCTCAACTATCACAAATGCCACTGTCGTATGGAATGTTAACACTCATCTCCCACGTAAATGTTCTTAGCATCTAACAGAGCACGCTGAGCTCTTTCTAAGATGGAGACCACGCTTTAGGGCCTTACCACCTACACATAAGAAGATACATAAGATGTATGACTCTGTAGGCAGGCAATATTAATATTTTTATATTCACAGCCACAATATCATCTCCATGCCCTGCTAAATTTGAAAACAATATGGTCAGCAAGTCTTCATGCACATCTCACTGTTTAATTGTGGTGCATTATTTCGCTCAACATTAAATCGGAATGGGGGGGGCAATACAGACAAACGTATGGTAGTGACCTCTGTACTTCTAATCAATAAGTAATATAATTAATTCAACCAGCCTGAAGTGTTCTCCATCTCATTTTGATTAGAGTACAGATCCTACCATGGATTTACACCCACAAAGTCACTTACTTACAAACACTGTCATTTCTTCTCTATACCACAGTTCCCATATACTGCTGTGCCACTCAGCCATTTGTAGTTTCTATCAAAAAAGACATCCATCACAGTAAATCTCATATTAATCACTGATGAAGCATCACAACTTCTCTATTGATTTTATTCTGCTCTGTTTCACTTCAGATATCTCAGAAGAAAACCATCAATAGGACACAACATTAGGGACATCCAATTTAAACAGTGTGCCCCTGATTTCTGTTGTAGAACCAAATGAAGCATTGAACTCAATTATCTTTTGTGAAAACTAACTTATTAAAACTGAACACACAAAATAAAACATACGGCTACAAGTCAAAACACAACAATATGTCCTGTCTTTTTGTACTGAAAGAAGGACTTAGAACTGGTCACTAAGAATCTGATTTAAAAAAGAACACAAAAAGAAACAAAAACAAAAACCCCACAAACATGCAACAATTTACTGTTGAAAAAAAACAAATGCATGTTGTTCTCTTTCATATCTATAGACGTAATTTTGAGAACACTTATGCTCATGAGTAAAATTATCCATATGCATGTTTGTAGAACCAGGCCCTGTAAATGCAATAAACTAGTTATTTCCTGAAACATGTTGCTGAAGTAGCAAAACCAGAAATGCATCTGGGGATGTTTATCTGCGACTGGGATTTAAATCATTATGGACCCATTCAGAATTAAAATGGCTTAGGGCTCAGTCCTGCAAACTTCTGAGCACCACCAAACTTCCCACGTGCAATGGGAATAGAGAATGTTTTAGCACCTCATAGTTTCAGCTCCTTCACTAGCAGGAGGCACTTTACAAAGCTTGGGAACACTATATATTTTCCCTCTACAGGAAAGGAAATCATGCAGGGTAATAAATGCTATTGTTGAGGCGGCACCTGTTGCCAAGTCTTGACAAGCTAGCTTCAGCCTAGAAACAGAGTAACATCTGGAGTCTCCCCTGAATAAACAAGGAACAGGGCTAAACATGAGCTTTCAACTTCTCCCCCTCCACACACACCCATTTCTCCTCTCCAGCAGCCCATTACTCCCATCAACCTTTGCACTATGTCAATGAAAACTATCCAGAGTAACTAAATAAATTTAACAGAGAAAAGTACATCCCTCTATAAAATTCTGTAAGATAATTCAAAAGTCCAACAGAAGGGATATAACTCTCTACAAACAGATTTTAAAAATCCTTTCTTTAGAAACTTGTTTCTATAAAACCTAACTTGTTTCATCCTTACTAAAATTATATATGACTTCTCCATAGGAGACTCGGTAACGCATTATTACATTGTGCCACATATGCTAGAAGCAGGCAGCTACATACAGATTTGATAGTTTCATACAATAAACATAGAACAGTTTACAGACCATCACTGAAAATGTTCCAAACTACAAATTCCGCCCTGGGATAGGGCAGGTATGAACACTGCATACTGTCAAATAAAAGAGTTGAAGTCTTGTAAATTTCATTGTCTACATAGACCATGGCTGCTACATGTATTCATGTATTTAGATGAGTAGAGGTAAGTCTGTTCTACTTTTCAAAATTTTAAAAAATATTACAAGAAAATAGCTGGCTATATTTTGTCAGCTACCCTATTATAAATCCTTACTGGTGTAACAGAACAGAATTTGGCCCATATTTATTTTCTATATGATAAGGCCCAACTGTGCTAGTGACTCCAGATGAGTAGACTTTTGTGCCAGAGTAGAACCCACATCAACAGGGCTCCCTATTGGTGAAGATCCCTTGCAAACACAGGCTCTCCCTCTGTAGATAGCTTAACTGTGTTGCCAAATCTCATAATTTCAATGCAACTGTCAAACTGTTTGGTGGTTTTGTTAGACCTGCAGCTGCTGGAAACAGATTATGACCTGACAGTCCCAGCTTTCATTTAAAATGCTTAAGTTTCTAGCCCTCATTACTGCAACGAAAAAACTTAAAAACATGAATTCTAAAAATCTGAACACCAGGAGGCAAATAAAAATAATTAAATTGATTTTTTCCCCCCATCTTAGGTCAGTTTCCCGTAATTCTGAATACTTGAAGTTGGCATTTGATACCTAGACAGACAAATAATTATTTAATTAATAATTATTTTAATCTAATTAATTTAAATAATAATATAATTATTTTTATAAAAGTATAGGGGAGTGAGTAGTCACAAAGAAAAATGAAAACATTCAAATGGGTATATATTCGATTTTAATTCTTTGCCCTATTGTATGGAATCATTTTTAACCATGTTATGCAAACATGGGAAAAACTATAATGTTTAAATCCAAAACTGCTTATCAAAACAAGAATATTTTTTTTTATGGAAAGTTGAGAATTTGTAAATGCCTACTGCAGTTTCTTTACTGACCCCGACTATGTCCCTAGAGTTGCCAAGCACTTTGTGGCAAAACACTCTCCTGCACGTGGCCAACCGTCAGCAGCAAGCAGAACTACTGTCATACTGCTAGCAACAGGCATTTCTGCCGTAGTGCCAAGCAGCAGGCTGAGCAATCGTAACCTTTGGGTGCACTAAAATTCATTCATTAGCCCCGCTCAAGTGCCTAACAGAAAGAAACCCCTGGAGAAGGCAGCTGGAATGCCAGGATCCAGTCTGTAAAGGGACTCCCAGCCAAGACTGCTCAGAGTTAACCATCCACATTAAAATACTACTGAAAATAAACATAACAATGAACTTTACTAACAATACAAACCTTATCCTAAGAAACCAAAATGAATTTAAAGAAAACAGTAAGAAACCCAAGAGTCCCAAAGTTCAGGTGGAGTCACCCTTATCTCAGTTGCAGTCTTTAAGTCCTTGGCGCTTAAATGCAAAACAGAAGCAATCCTCCTCCTCTCTAGCTGCAGGAATCTTCAACTGGACTCCATACAGTCCTTTCTTTCGTCTCTTCAACTAGCACTACACAGCCTGTCTACTGGTCAACCAGCTGTCCCACAACAGAAAGCTCCCCCGCAAAATAGTCCAAAGGAGGGAGACACCATCCTGCAGTCCACTTCTGGCTCAGCTCCTCACACTCAATCACTGAGCATCTAGACTCTGCAGCTCTGTACCTGCTCCTCTCTGTGCTGATCCTCCCAGAAGTCTCTCAGGCACCTGACTCCAGCAACAATAGAAATTTGTGGAGCATGCTCAATATGTTGCCACACCCTATTACCGGAAACTTCTGGTTTCTGGGCAGCAAAATCTGCCCAGCAATGTTACCCAGCTTGAACTGGTCTCAAAGAGATAGCCTGATTTAGGCATATGGTTTACACCAGTGGCTCCTAACCAGTGTGCAGCAACACCCAAAGTGTGTCGTGAGCATCCTGGAGAGCTGGGATTAAAGTTACCTCCCTGCTTAGCCCATCCATGTGGGTTGTGCAGGGCTGGGAAAAGGCAGGGGTTAATGTAAGGGGGAAGGCAGGGAACATAATTCTGTGACCCCCAATTTTTAGGCAGGCAGGCAGCCTTCCAGCTCCCCTAAAAACAGAGGAAGGCATTGGAACAGGAGTTCCAGAGGTCTGCCTAAAAATAGCAGGAGCAGCCCGAACACAGCATTCCTGTGGCTCCACCTTAAACCTGGCTCCACCTTAAGCCCAGCCAGCAGAGAGCTGCCTAGGCTGGGAGTGTGTGAATCTCCCCATGCAAGGTGGAACAGCTCCTGTCAGCCAGCCTGCAAACAGCCCAGGTAAGGGTTTGGGGAGCGGCTGCTGGGAGTTGTGTGGGGCAAGTGTGTGTGTGTAGCAGAGGTGGGTGGGAATGGATGTGTAGCAGAGGGTGTGTAGTTGGGTTGGGGGGTGGCTATTTGTTGGGGGGCTGTAGCTAGGGGTTGGGGTGGCTGTGTGGGGTGTAGCTGGGGGCCGGAGATGTAGTTCTGGCCCCTGCAGTGGTGGGAGGGTCCATCACAGGCACCTGGGGGGGGGAGGCTGGGACCCACTGGGGTGGGAGGGAGCAGCAGTGTGATGAGGATTTGCCCTGGGTGGCAGGGAGCCACTGTGGAGAAGGGGGAAGTGGGTGCTGCACCATGCTCCCCTGCCCCACCTTCCCACTCCCCAGGTTCCCCCTGCCCCCCCCACAAAGCCACTCATGTTCTCACTTCCTCTGTCCTCTCTTGCCACCCTTTTGCTGTTCTCCACATAGCTGCCCTTGTCCTCTTTTGCCACCCCTGCTCTGCTCTGCTCCCCACACTCACTCCTGCCACTGCACACGACTCCTGACATCCCGTGTTTTGCCGTCCCTGCTCTGCTACCCCTCCTACCCCACATAGCAGCATTTCCGAAACAGTGCCATGGTTCATGAATATTCATAAGTAATTTAAGTTAATTTGAATATTCATGAGCTTTTTAATGGTGGTGTGCCTTGAAAAATTTGAAGGTATCAAGGTGTGCCATGGGAGAGAATAGGTTGGGAACCACTGCATTAGACAATGACATCTGAAGAAGACTGTAGCTTGAACATGAGATGTAGAATGGGGCATCTTTAGCTATGTTAACAGTTTTGCCTTCATTTTCCATGTACCACATCCATTAATCTTTAAAGACTCTGCTGTATTCAAAAACAGGCAGCCATTTTTACTGTCAGAATTTACTGCAGACTGACAGAAGACTGATACACATTAAATACTCTCACATAGAAACTATGTTTGTTCATTTTTGTTAAGTTGTTTCCTCAGTCTGAAGTCAAAGTCATTTTGACTGATTATCTACTCTGCATGTAAAACAGATAAAGAAGGGGTGAGCCTTTGAAAGGTAGGAGGAAAAAGGCAGTGGCTCTGGCTGATGTTACCACTAGTTAGTAGAAGGAAGAACATAGCAGGCTCACATGCTGAACATTGGAAGGGGGTGAAGGCTGAAATAAAATGTGTCTCTGATGAAAGAGCTGGACTTTTAATTCCAGGGATTTTTTGAATGTGCACATATAGCAAATGATTAATCAATTTCCACTTCAGTACTAATTTACCTTCTAGTAGAGAATATCAGAGCAATACCAGCTCAAGGCCTACTTCTTGCATTGTACAATTTTTGTTTGGAAATTATTTAAAATATTTTAAAAACAGAAAATTGTAACTTAGAGGTCAATAGTCTTCTAAAGGAAGACCCCTGAAATGCCTATAGATTATCTGTCTACCCACAGATTTTCACCACTGCAACTATTTCATTTAGGGATTATTTTTTTTTAAATCTGATAGGTATGCTAATAAAACCACTCGCTTAAAGACAGTTATACCAGTATAAAGTTGCCCTTCCTGTTTCAGAAAAGCTATACCAGCATAAGCACCTTTAGACAGATATAAGTGCACCTACGCTGGTGGGGTTGCATGATTTAAATTATCCTATTATAGTTAAAGAGATACAATGCATGACGAAGCAAGCCCGGAATCTTTCTGTGCCTTTGAACTCTTTCCTTATCGTCCTCTCACTTTAGCATGACTGGCAATAGCCCTAACTTTTCAAGCCCACTAACACACTCAAGAGGGTGGGAGGGTAAATGGTCAATATCTCCAATCTGGGGCCAAGCGAACATATTGACTGGTTACCATACCACTTCCCATATATTATGGATTTCTTATCCTCACTAACTCAGTGTATTGTCTTTGGCTATGTCTACATGGCACTTTTATTTCAAAACAACACTCGTTACTTCGAAATAAAAGAAATTTAGTCTACATGACGTTTTCTTATTTCGAAAGGACGGATCCCGTCCTTTCAAAATAAGAATCGTTGTTTCGAAAAAGTTAAACCCTGATGTTTTTGAAACGGCCATTATTTCAAAATGGTTATTTCGAAATAACGGCAATTAGACCTGTTGTTTGGAAACAACACCGTTGTTTTGAAACAACAGGTCCAAACGACTTTATTTCGAAATAAGCATTTCGAAATAACAGCCGTCTCAATAGCAGGCTTTCCCTTAATTCGAATGAACATTGTGTTAATTCAAATTAACTGATTTCGAAATAAGAACTTTATTTCGAAATAACTCATTTCAAAATCCTTATTTCGAAATAACCATGTGTGTAGACATAGCCATTGAAACTAAATCCAATTTAAATTTGTTATTCAGTGTCTAGATGTACATGCAACGTATTGACAGTTCATCTAGCACTAAAATAAATGTATAGCAATCTTTTCTAAATAGCATGCAGTTATGATCTACCATAAGTAGATCCTGAATTAAAATACTTAGCTATTATTCATCAAAAATGAAAACAATACACAATTTATTTTGCCTTCCTATTCTACTTCATTTTACAAGACGTTTCCTTTTACTAAATCCATCTGCCCATTTTTTAAAATTTGCTGTATGTAGAATCCTGACTTTATTTTATCCATACACATCTGCTAATGTATTTGCTCCATGCTTAAAACAGCCTTTATAAACTAAAGATAGAGACACTGATTCTCATTAACCCAAAGACCCTTTACTCTGTTCTGACCATCTAAAGTTACCATAACTGTAATTTACACTGATTTCAAGCGTCCTTACACTGCCAAAGGAAAGTAAAGGGACACTTGTGAATGAGAAGTAGATCCTAATACTTAGAGGTTAAATAGAGTCTTTGATATCAAAGCCTAGCAATAAATTATTCATGTTTGTTTACATATTCCTGTTATGAAAGTTCATTTGTTAAGCAGTTGCAGAGTGCTTGATGCTATACCAGACCAAGGAGGATTTAGATACTTAGGTGAGATTTAAGCCTTTGAAAAATGGTACCCATGGTATCTATCCAGAGACCTTAAATGAAAAACAAAGGTGTTATTAATAAATGTAACACCTGGTTATTATGAATACTCAGAAGTTGCAATTAGAAAGTTTCATCTGCCATTCAAAGATTTCTCAGTTTAAATATTTTTCTTTTATTGTTCAAGAAATCTGATGGCTATTCCCCTCAGTTCAAGCTCTGAGCTGCTTTTCAAGAGTTTCTTCCAATCAGAGGGACAGGAAGCATAGAAAGTTCAGTAAGGTATACACTGTGAGATATTGATTAATGACAGACCCTTTAAAGAGTAGTGAGACCTGTGGAGCCTCTTTATCAATAGGTTCACCTGGAGAGTGGGAGCATTTAAAAAGTTCATTTGGGTTTTAAACTGTGTAACGGTTTCAGAGAGATTTCTTACACTTCCAATGGGGAATACAGATAAAACTGGTAATATCTCTAAATTCAAATGAATTTGTGTGTATACTGTAGATGTACACTTCAGTTTAAATTTGTATACCATGTTGGTATCCGTCATGGGGTGTATGTACCCCACACTGGCCTAGCAACCAAGGAGTTAATGCAGATGCTGCCAGTCAATGCCAGTTAGCAGCCTCACTGTAGCTGGAAGGATAAAACGAGTGGAAAGCAGAGGTGACTGCTAATGGAGTACCAGTAAGCAAGTTAGAAATGGCCAACAAGCTGCTGAAAACTCACTTAGATACAACAGCCTAGGAAAGGACAACTGGAAACAAAACAGTGGGACATGACACACCGACACACCTAGATTCAAATCCTGATTTGGCTTCCTTAGGTTAAGGGCCCTGAGCTAGAACCCAGTTGAGTGGGTGGGCCTGGGTTCCTACACCAGCCCCCTTGAGCAACATGGAGGGGCTTTTCAGACCTCATGGGCCCCTATGATTGACTGACAGCCCTGCTAGAGTGAGATGCCACACTTCACATGGTCACATAGGGCATCATTGCACTGATAGACCAGCTCACAGTATAATATGAATTCACTAAAATCTTGCAAACTGTCCTAAACTTCTGCCCCAAATGGCAACTATCATGTGATTATGGAAGATTTATGTGATCTTGAACAGCAGAAACTTAATGAGATTTAACTCCATGGACCATAACTAAACTGGATCCAGAAAACTGAATTTTGAGTCTAATACAAAGCAATACCACACACAAATTTCAGACTATTGAAGAAATGGGTTTTATTCTGTACTTATGGAGGTCAGTAGGCTTTCCACAAAACAATGTGACGCCCTTATTGCATAGTGACTAAAGCTCTCCAGATAGAATGCAAGCAGAAGATGATGTAAAGCGCTGTATAATGACATGGTGTAAAGCTTTTATTAGCCTTTTACAGGGCACAATTATATTTTCACGGGCTGCATGATCAATACATTCATCGCAGCTGGGGGCAACATTATGTAAATACTGCACCATCTCAAGCTCTAGAGAAAAATCCTGACTACATGAATAAAGGTATGGTTTTCCATTTCACATAGAGCAACTGATCAGACTGGGCTCAGATGTTCCAGAAATATCGACCTTTGGGCTGAGAACAGACAGGGACAGTTTTGTCTTCAGGGGAACATTTTGCACAAAATTATTAGTAACCAGCAAAGAGGAGTTAGAAGGAAATGGCACCTTCATTTTAACTATAATAATATCACCTCCCAGAGAGGCACAAAGAATAATGAAGCATGCAAAAAACAGCCCCCCAGCCCCTTCCCAATTTTAAAGCCTATGCAGGTACTGCTATTGCATCAGGTAGCATGCTTGTTGGTTCTGACTATATTCTTATGAGCACTACGGGCTTGTTCCTTAAAGATGCTAAACACAGTTTCCACTGGTGGAATCAGGACCCAGCTGTCTACAAGTGAGGGCTTGGACCATGGAGCTCACCATGCACAGAGAAAGGAATAGCCTGCATTCTCTCCAACAATGGCACAGCAGGAAATTTAGTGTGTGCTGCCTAGAAGGAAATGAGACAATTTTTCCTAAGAACTCCAGGGATGTTGTGACCTCCTTGTGCCACTTGTAGCACTCTTCACGAGGCAGAATCTAACCATATTTAAACTGAAAGTACATTACAATACAGAGACCTCTATCTGCATGTACTATATTTAAGTGCTGTATAAAACTAATGTAACATTTTACCTAGGGAGGATATCCTTTACACTGATGAATGTGGTTGAAAAATCCATCTTTTCTGATCCCAGAAAAGAATCTAAAAAATGCGAGCAATTTATTTTTGGAACCTTGTCATTAAAGATTGAATCACAGGTGACATGGCTGGGAGAACAGGGAATTCATTAACATCCATCAACACAAGATGCAGGATATGCTAATCCGTTAGTTGTTTCCCAGCTCTCTCACACTCTTTCAGTAGCAATCAGTTAATACATATCACAGTATGATGTTTTGACAGACAAGGAAGGAAATGGAAACAACTGAAATAAGCTGTTGACAACAAAATGGAACCCCTGAATCAAGGGGAAATATCATGCTGTCCAACACTGTTGCCTCTAAGCTGTGTGCATGTGCATGCACACACAGGTCATGAAACTTGTGCACACAAAAAAATGAAGTGCGCACAAAAAAGTTTAATAGTGCTAATATTAGTGCTCACAAAGAAATGCTTTTGTGCACACAAAGAAATTGTTCGCGCACACAGCCTACGAGTAATTAGAGGGAACGTTGCTGTCCAATATGGTAATGCATACAGTGCAGCCGTAGCTGTGCTGGGCCCAGGATACAAGAGTGGGTGATGTAAAATCATTTATTGGACCTGTGATTCAGTCTAAAGAGAAGGTTACCGTTCTACACTAATATAGTCACTACTTCCAAAAAATTTTGATAAAACTTGTACAAAGTATGCCTTGTGCTGAATCATTGCAGAAACAGTAATCTGTTGAGTATTATCTTCTTATTCTAATATATATATTGACAGTGTGTGTGGCATTTTGCCTTTTTGCCACATTTGTAACTCAAACACGCTGTGAGTCTGAGAAATGCCCCAGGTGAGCTCTTCAAGAATAGCAAAGGAATGGTAAACAAGATCCTTTGCACATCACTTTTATCTAGTTAATAAATCTTCAGTGAGTTTACTAAAAGTCTGGCTACAGTGTTGTTGTTGGAGTAAGGTCCTCACCATCTAGTGACCTGGGTAAATGACAGCCACCTGGGGCTGGAAGAACCTAATGTCTGGTGATTTTTGCATTTAATAACCTCTCATCCCAGAAGTCCGGTTTGTGTGGGTGGTAATACAGCATGGAGTGTCTGTCTGTAGCTCTGTGTTAAGCTACAATGGTGATCCAAGAGCACACATTTGTTGCTGGGTCAGTTAAATCTAGCAATAAAATGTACCACCAGAGGGGAAGTGTCTGCCCATTTTTGACAGTCTGACCTAAGACTAACCCTTACAGCTGTAGAGCGACTTCTGTTGGTGGATCAAAAGCTTGTCTCTCTCACCAACAAAACAGTCCAATATAATACATTACCTTACACACCTGATATCTCCAATACAGTAAGGGCGATTACATGCGTCATAGGATGAACACCTGTGTACTCTGGGTTATGATCTATATGATTTTTCTGTTCACTTCTGCACTGGGATTGTATGTTTTTACGCCAGTTATTCCATACAAGGTTTCTTTATGGATGCTCGTAACCTATTCTACATGATTAGTATGGTATGTTTCCTGCAGCATCGTGCATGTGCACAGATGTGAACCACGCTTTCCATGGCTCGAGGGGGTGGGAGGGATACAGAACTCTCTCCCAGCAACATGTAAACAACCAAAGCAGCAAGCAAACAAGTACCTGGAGGAGGCAACAAAGATATGCTAATTGAGGTGGCTCAGAGCAGACAAAGGGATCGCTTCTGCCCAGAGTGGGAGGAGTCAGGGGGAATGAAAACAAAGGGAGACACTTAGAGGGATTTGTGACTTTTTGCCTGGGAATCTACATCTTGAAACAACTTCAGTCAAGATCTGGGCCCTGCCTGGTCTCAGGCAGAAACTGGCTGTACAAACATCTGACAGCCAAACACCATGAGCATAAACCTGGAGAATGAGGTCAGTTAAGTAGAGATATTAGGTTAGTATGCTTGTTTTACCTTTTATATCCTCATGGTCTCTCCTGATTCATTTATATTATGATTCTGCTATGATTGGTCATATTTTCACTTAGAATTATAATCTGATCAATAAACCAGTAGTTGTTTTATCTAAAGCTGCATGGTCTTAAGCGGGTGTGAATGAGGAGGGCTGGGCACAATCCATTTCCTTGTTAAATGGATGGACTCGAGTATACGTTGATTGGGAGTAGGTCCCAATCCCTATAAGACAGTGGTTCACACGCTGGTACCTGGGATCAAGGGTGCTTGCTTGGGGACTGACCCTTGAGTAGTCAGACGGCATATACCCATTGCTTAGGACCAATTGCATATGAAAGACTGGAGTGGACTCACTTGGGAGTGAGGGGTCACCTGACACATTGGGGTGAATCAGGGTTCAGGAGTGGGAATCAGGGTGTCACAGTGGCACACCAGATCGGATCTGGAGAGCAGCGTATTGCAGTGGCTGCCCAATCACTGGTGCTGCTCTGGCAATTCCTGTTTGTGATCACATCAGAATAACAGCAATCCTTTCGCTGAACCATGAGGTGGAATCTAAGGCTGCAAAAATAATTCTGAAACTTCCATTTGGTGTTATTTTAAAAACAAAAGGGAAATTATCCTTAGACATCAAAAAGTTTAACACAGTGCACTAAGATTTCTAATTAGTAAAGAATGAGACACCACATATTAGAGATGGGTTATTAGAGCAGTGTTAGATTTAGGCAAGATTTCATTACACAACCGGGTATAGGGCCAAAATCTTTCTAGCTGTTCTTGTTCGATTTTGAACCAAAATGGAGGAAGCTGTGTATCATCAGCTAATCTTGAGAAGTTTCTGCTATCCCAAGCCACATACTTATGGAACAGCAAGAATAATTTTATCTCTCAGTGTGATGCTGTCTGGGTCTAGGGGACTGTTTATGGTTATCTTTCATAGTACTATTTCATATTTGCAATAATCCATATGTGATATGCCATGTTTGATATCAATAGAAAGGCTGTAATCTGCTAGGAATGATTATATGGTTTATGTGTAGGTGGTATATCTGTATTAGAAATTAGGAATCTATTTGTTTTATATGTGTTCCAAGTTATTTGATTCTCAGGCAATCCCAGACTGGGTGTCTGCAAAACCATTGCCCTCTTGATGGCCAATCAAGGGAACTCCCAGGTACAGTGGGCCAAGGACAGGCATTGGCAACACGGGGTGGCTCACTGAGCATCCTCTTCTGGCTTCCAGGAAGTCTCTTCTAGGGAGCCAGGCGTGCCTTGGGATTCCCTGCTCGCCTCCCCTCCCAGCACAAATGCATGAGCCACAGCCAGCTCAGTGATTGCGCTAGAGCTCCCTATCATTGGCAGGGGGGAGGTGGGCAGACAGCGCACACTCCATCCTTCCGTGCTTCCCTCCCTCCCTCCTTCCACTGGTGGGTGGAACAGCGCCGCCCCGCCTACCAGCTGGCTCTCCATCCCAAAAGTGGCTGGCAGCGAGCTGGGCCTTGCGGACGCAGAGCCCTGGAATGGCTCCCCCGCAAAGTTCAGGCTGCTTCTATCCAGCCACCTCAGGACTGAGTGGCTGTGTAGAAGCAGCCTGAACTCTGCAGAGGGGCCGTTCTAGGGCACTGCCTCCGCAAGGACCCAGCTCCCTACCAGCCGCTTTTGAGAGGGAGGCCTGGCTTGTTCAGCAGAGCAGTGCTGCTCCACTCACCAGCAGAGGGAGGGAACATGCACCACCTGCACGCCCCATGTCACCCCCCCACCAGCACTAGGGAGCTGCAGCTCCGGCTCATGCAGCTGTGGGGGGGGGGGCAGGAGAGGAGAATGGCTCTTCTCCCATCCTGGGTTACTGACCCCTGGCCTAGGAAGAAATCTGTTTGACCAGTCACCCAGACTGGCCATGTGACTCAACTCCATTTTGATTTGGCAAGGACTCTGAGAGCATGGGAAAACCAAAGGTGATAAAAGGCAGTTATACAATTTCCATTTTGTCTTTAGTCTTCACTCAATCTGCAACCAACACCCTCCTCTGGAACTATTCTTCTGCAGCTAAACAAAGGACTGAGACCCATGCAATTGTTGGGTGCATATCAGAGAAATTGGATGAACCTGCAAACTACAGTTTCTTCAAGGATTTGCTTTCTATGGACTCTAAGTCATTTGTATGTATGTGATTCAGTTTGACCCTTTAATCTTTCTCATGTTTTGTTTTCTTTTTATATTAAATTTTTAGTTGTAGTTACTGAAAGATTGGCTAGCAATGTGGTATTTTGGATAAGTTCCAAACCTATATTGTTCTGGGTGATGTGGCTGGCCCTTTCTTTTAGAGACCCAGCGGCTGGGTGGGGACCAGAGAAGCTGATGTGCAATAAAGGGGGCTTTTTCTGTTTTGTTATGCTTTGTGATGACCAGAGTGGGGAATCAGAAACATGTTTTGTTACTTACTGGGAGACTGGTTTAAGTACCACCCTTGAGTGGTTTGGCCCCAGGTTTTGCAGTTTGCCCTGATTTTGGCCCATTCAGAAAGTTATTCCAGGAGGCCCGGGTCACAATTAGCATCATAGTTGTTCATAATCGCAACCTGTAGTTATTAGCAATGGACTGCACATCATGGACTAGAACAGTGGTTCCCAACCTTTTTCAGGCTGGGGACCCCATTTTAACAAAAATAAACTTTGCAGCCCCTCTGGCTGATGATGTCATCTGGCCCACATGGGCAGACTTTGACCCACACCACTCTGGCAGTGCCACTGAGACAGCTGGCGAGCAGTGCTGCCGCCACCATGGCTATGCCACTGGGGAGCTGAGCCATGGCAGCTATGGCCCCCTGCCCTTGTCCCTGCCAGGGAGCCACCACAGCCCCATCCCCCTGTCAGGATCCAGCCACTGGAGGGGAAAGGCAACCCTGGCAGGGAGCATGGGTCTGTAGCTGGATTCCAGCCCCGGTAGGAGAGGTTCTGTAGACCCCCTGCAATATGTCCACAGACCCCCAGGGGTCCCCAGACCACAGGCTGGGAACCACTGGACTAGAAAAAGCATAAATGGGAGCCTTGGATAATGTAGAAATGACTGAAAGGTTACAATGATGACCAATTTCTATACACTACATTTGAATTTCAGGACCAAAGAACAATCTAAAGAGTGTAGATATAAAACTTTAAGACATTCTAATGCAAGAGAGGGTGCTGCCTGCATTTTATATGCAGCACTCTCTCTTTGCCAACTACCTTATTCATGAAGCTACACATGGAGAGAGAGAGAGAGAGAGAGAGAGAGAGAGAGAGAGAGAGAGCACAAAAACACTGCTAAAATGTATTATTTATGAGGGCAGCAGGACTGTGTGTAGAATTAAACCTTACATTTTAAATATGTAGTTTTAGGAAGCCAATAGATGACTTTTAGAACTGTATTTTAAATAACATTGCCATTGAGCAGACTGATTAATATTTTCAAATCTTTAAGGATTAAAAGAAAATTTCTGAATGTAGTACACTTTTTATGCTGCTTCTAAACAAACATTGCTGGTATCTAAATTTGCATTTCATTCAAGCAAGCAAGCATACATCTTTTTATAATATCTGCTAAGATATATGAACTGGAAAAAGTTAAATTGTAGATCTAGTTTGAATTTCTTTTACTACCCACTCAGATTTTTTTTTTTTTATTTTTATCTAAAATTGTCAGGTGTTGTTTTGACTTTTGAACAAAAACCTGAAAACTTCAGTTTTTAACACCACCACCACCACCACAAAAAACAATTTTTTTGAGGAAAAGGTTTTCCCCTAAAATTTTCCACTGAGGGGAAAAATGTTTTCATGGAAAACTTTTCACAGGCCTTAGAAACTAGTTGTGCAGATACAAAGAAATTGTAAAGCCACCAAGTCACAAAATTATGCAACTGAAGATTTATTCCTAGAGGACCAAATCCTGCAGTTCTAGACTGATTTCAAGATGAGCTTTGCCTGAATTAGACATGAATATGAAAGTCTTCTGATTGAGTCTGTGTTTCTCACTAAGCACGTGAGTTTCTGAAGGCAGGAACCACAGTGTTCTTCTTGTCAAGCAGTATGCTTCCCCTCACCGGTCATTTCCCCATCCCATGACAATGTCCTAGCTACAGGGCTGCCCATGTGTCTCACACTAGATGCAGTGTTACCCTTTTCACTTCTTCCTTCACATGGGGAACAACAGCATTAGTTCACAAGTGGTGGACTACTGAAAAACAAAGACAAAGAATTCCTTTCCTAAAACACCTAGATACACACAGTTGAAGGTGTGTTCCTAACCCTATAGTCACGGTAATATTCAGAAGAGCTATGGAGGCTTTATAAAGATGAGAGTGGAGTTCTCCAGGCCAAATTTTGTCTTCACACATATGCACAGTTCCCTTCACAGAAGTGTAAAATGCATACACGTATCTAAAGGAGGATTTGGTCCTTCATTTGCTCATTCTTTGGAAGTCATTAAAATGACTGATGTATGGCAACTGGGGGGGGGCACAAAGCAAAAACAACTCTCCCTCCCCTACTGTTTATCTATATTCTCCCTTTCCACTATTAATCTTTGAAAGTTCCTGGAAGTCTAGTCCTTTAACAGGATGGAAACTAAATAATTTATCTCAGTATTTCCTTCCAAGTGGCTGCTTTTTTCTGGTTATTTTAACTGATTGTTTCAAGTACAGGACTTTAGAGCCAAGGATTCTGTGATGTAATCAGTTTCTTTCATCCAGGTGATGCACTCATATGTATCCAGTAGATGCAAGAGAACAAATTAAATAGATTCCAATCCCCACAGGTTATGACAGTGCATCTCTTGGAGCTTATTTGCCAGAAGTGAAATCTCAGCATTCTTATTGTTATTTTGCTTTGCTGTGATTAATTTCCTCTTCAAGTGTGTGCAGTACAACTGCACAACTCAGACTTAATTTTCCGATACATTTTTTAATGTTAATTCCTTCTACTGGAATCCTTTGAAAATTTAAATTCACTAATGCATAAAAATCCTTAATTAGGTGACTGAACATGACTTGGGCATATTAAAACAGACGTCAGAATCATAGATTCTAAAGCTACAAGGGCTGAATGTGGTAATTTCATCTGACTTAACATATGCCATAGAATTCCTCTAAGTAATTCCTAGAGCATATATTTTAGAGACACATAGGATCTTGATTTAAAGGCAGGCTTAGAAGCTGTGCTTAACAGCTTCTGAAGGGAGAGGCAACTAATCTGCATGGGTCCTGAATTAGCATGGATACAAAGAGCACAATTAGCTGATTAGCATACTGACTGCATGGCATAGTGGGTAATAATATTTGGGGTTAGTCTACTCAAAAAAATCTATTAATATCTGTAATTTTGCTAAAGGGAAATAAGAAATAC
Source organism: Podocnemis expansa (assembly GCA_007922195.1). NCBI lineage: Eukaryota > Metazoa > Chordata > Testudines > Podocnemididae > Podocnemis > Podocnemis expansa. Next base: position 32,269,586 of record ML681972.1, on the reverse strand, counting down.
TGTCCTTGTGTGAACTGCTACTCTTTGTTTCAAATCTGTCTGGGTTAGTTAAATTACCCTCAGTTAAAAAGATGATTGTAGGAAAGGCGACTGCATGTTTCAGCCTGAAAAAGGAAAACGGGGGGGGGGGGGTATGCATTGTTTCAGTGCTTGAGGCTGTTGCCTCCATTCCTATTGCTTCTTCTGTTCTCTGTTATGGAAGTGGCTGATTAACAGCTGCTAAAGACTAAAAGAGCTAAGAATCACTGGGCTCAGGGGAGAGTCTTCTCTCTCTGAGCTGAAGAGGAGCAGTGATGAGGTAACCTGCAAGTGGAGCTGGTAGATGGTGAAAGCGGTGAGCTGGGCAACATGAGGGGCTGGAGGGTGGAGCTGGTGGACAGTGGGCAGAGCTGAGAAACCTGTTTTAGAGGATGGAGTGAATGACCGGTAGATCACATCAACAGACAGCTGGCATGAAAGACACTCCCTACGAATCCTGGGGTTGGCTGGGAGCCTAGTGAGCACTGATTCTCCAGATCAGTACCAATTTTGCCATTAAGTCTATATGTTCTGTTATGCAGTGTGGGTTATTGGGAACTGCGCTCTATACTAAATTTCCTAAATTAGTGCTGATTTCTGTTATTTGGCCTTTTGCATTTGTGTTTTACTACTATTAAAAGTTCCATTTACTACATTCAGACTCATGCTTGCGAGGGGGAAGCCTTACCCCTTTGAGGTGCCCAGGGAACAGCGTAGGATTCCCAGAAATCTGGGTGGGGGCTTGATTCAGTGGTGGCGGTGTGTCACTGGGGCAACCCCTAGATATAGAACCCAGCCCTTGTCCTGCCAGCCTGCCCTGGTGAAAAGGTTACATAAAAATTTACAGTGATGGAGAATCTACTGTGACCCTTGCCATATTACTCCATTGGTTAATTTATTTCCAGATTCAACAGTGAACTTTCTATCATTTATTGGACCATCTTTTGTTGTCCAAGTTTGAATCTGTCTAGTTTCAATTTATAGATATTAGATTGTTTCACTTTCCTCTCATAGATTGAAGAGTCCATTATCAAATATTTGTTCCCCAAGCAGGTGCTTATAAACTGATCTCTTTATTAAGCTCAGTAGATTAGGTCCCTTTAAACTATCATTATAAGGCATGTTTTCTAATCCTTTAATCACTCCCCTGCATTCTAAAGTTTAGTCCAGGAAATGGATTGATGCATTTGAGAAACATTTTTTTCTCTTGGCAAAATGTTCAAAATGGGGTCTTATTACCTCATCTGTGGATGTGCCAGATAGTTTGTTTCTCCATCATGAAAAGCTGAATGGGAAAGGAGTTGATGGTACAACTGATTTTATAGTTTAGTTTATTTTAAACATAAAATAAACTAAACTATAAAATCAGTTGTACCATCAACTCCTTTCCCATTCAGCTTTTCATGATGGAGAAACAAACTATCTGGTCTGGAGTTTCAGTGAATTTTTAATACTTGTGAAAGGTGCTGGTCTGAGAACCATGAAGATTGAAGACTTCTATCTACAAAGCAGTATAAGCAGGAGGAGATCAAGCTTCCCCTCACTGCCTTACCAATGTGCCTAATTACAGGGTAGCAGGGAAAGCTGGTGGTTCAGGGCCCATTCCCATCCGCATCCGTATTTCTGCTGAGATTGCCAACAGCAGTGCTTCCTGCACAGGCTTGCCAACAGCCCTGTATTTCAAGAGACAAATCCCTCCCTTAACTCTCCTGTCCTGTATATTATGTTAAAGCTGATCTGACCTACACTGTGGGCTACCAGAACATAGTCCTGAATCTCTGATGTTTGCACCTCCTCGGACATATTCCTTAGCTGCAAATTTGTAATCTGGCTCTTTAATCCTACATGTTCTATCTCCCAGCTGTTCTGCTCCTACTCCCCAGTGTGCAATGACTTCACTGCTGAGCAGTGGATGAGATGGCTGATAGGCCAACCACTCTCTCTCTTTCTTCCATTCAGCAATGGCATCATCAAGCTTTTACCATGCTTCCACAGTCCACTGAGAATGGTGGAGTTCTGTCACTGATGAACAACCTGAAGATCACAGGACATGGCAGAGATGACTAACATCTTTGCCTTCCAGCCAGTCTCCAGTCTTCTCCCTCATCCTTGCAATGTCCAGCACTACTGGGACCTCATGGAGAAAGAGAAAGGCTTTGGGAGAAGAGTGAAGAGAAGGGGGAATCCTAAGGTGAAGGGAGAGAAAAAAGCAAAAATAACTGATCTGCATTTCAGAACCAAGAGGGTGGTAAGTATGATTATGGCTGGTGGTAGAGCTAAACTGGCTACATTTCACCAAGGCATGCAGTCTCTGTTGAAACCCTGGACATGACTCAATTTGTTCAAAGAAAATAAAGTTAGTAATTAGAGAACACCTTATTGGTGTCCAGTGTAATTGGTTCTTCAAAAAATGATTTAATAATTAATTGTTCACTGAACTCAGGGTATAAAGCCCCAGAAATACTTATGAGGAACTGGAAATTCCAGCAACAGCACTAGACTGCTTCTCAATGTCTTGGGTCACATCTACCATATAACAGCAGCAGAAACTTCAGCTGTTTGAAGAGAAATATTTTATTGTGGCTCTTTACTTTAAAAGAAATGATGGATTGCCCCACAGCTGGTCAAACAAATGTGTATGTATTCATCTGGTAAACATCAAACATAATATGTCTGAAATTGTCTCTTGATTAGTTAATTTCCTTCCAGAAGATCTCCTGACCACTAGTGTCTATAGATCCTTTGAAGCAAAGTGACTAATAATTATGTGTACATGGAGGTGGATTAAGGTGTGTAACTAAGACTTTACAAACTTTGGGCTTGGTACTTGACTGATGTTGTACACTTCCTGTATAAGCATTATACAGTCTGAGGCATCATCAGTCATGCAAGAATGCCAACATGGACACTTCATTTAGAGGAGGGTAGTGTTATGCTGTTAATTTCAAGAGCTTTGAATGGCACATGGAATCAGCAGTGATAAAGGAAAATCTATTTTACTTTGATTGGCTAGGAGCTGGAACTGGGTAATGGGATGGATCACTTGGATTATGGTCTGTCCTGTTCATTTCCATTGGCTACTGTCAGAAGACAAGATATTGGGCTAGATAAACCATTGGTCTGATCCAGGATGGCTGTTCTTATGACTTCATGGATAGATAAGGAGTGGCTAAAGGAGACATAATGAGCTACAAATACTTGGAGGGTGTAAACACAAAAGATGGAGAGAAGTTCAGAGGGAAATGAGGAGGCATAAGTAAGGGCTAGCCACATACTCATAAGTACTAGGGAGCAACAGAATGAGAAAATATTTAGGCTGATTATTAGAACAAGCTTTCTGACCATAAGAACCAGGAGACTTGAAAAATTCTCTACGGAAATGGAACTTTATTGTTTAGGGCATTCAAGACTAGATGGTTAAGCATTAGTATATTTACAACCAGGAGCATTTCTGCTTTGGCTAGGAAATAAACTGAATGAACCAGTAGGCAATTTCCACATCCACTTTTTATGGATTATTTCTTCTGAGTGGGGCAGTGAAGAGTGGCAGAAAAGCCACTGAGCAGCAATAGTTATCTCTTAAGCCATCCACCTCACAATACAATTGTTAAAAAAGCCATAACACACATTCTGAGTGTCCATTCCACTTTGCCTCTTGTAGCCAATGCAGCATTTATAGATTTTGCAAGATTGTCCCTGGGAATTGAAATAATGCCTGTCTTACTCACTGGTAATTTCTGCCACTCTGGTAGCTCCAACTTTCACATTAAAGAAAACAAAAACATAAAACTAAGAACAAACAAAATATTGATTAAAACTGTTCACTGTATACACAGCATATTTTTTTTTTAAATCCACAGGCTTTTTTTTTTTAAAAGCTAGACTTTATTTCATCCAGTCAAGTTACAGCAAATGAGTAATGTTTTGTCACATCTCACCTGCTCTGTTGTAATCTGCTATAACAAAAGATGGCACAAAACAATTCCTCCATATTCTTGCAAATCATGATTTTACGTATTCTTTGATTTCATAGGACACAGTGCACAGCAAACTAAATAAATCGACTTCACATGACGTACAATTCTATGTTTGAATAACCCAAAAGACGTGCAATGTAGAGGAAAAACTATTTGAGCAAGATGGCACAGAGAATTTACACCAGGATGCTCCTGAGACAGCAGAAGTGTGGACAATCACAAAGCGAGTCAGTCGTATTTTACCAGAGAAAGAACTTGGGTTGATTGGTTTCACTTAAGCATCCAAAACTAATAATGCTTATGCAGTTCTTAGGGCCAGACTGTGTGATCCACAGTCATGCTGGGTAGCACTATAAACCATAAGTAGTTCTATGATAGATAGGACCACTCATGTTGTAATGCAGGAATCAGCATTCATAAAGGTGGAGGAGAATCTGGTCCTTAGTGAACTATCTGAACCATTTGAAATTCCTGTCAAACTTCTGGGACAAGTTCCCTACTTTCTGCAACTAATGCCAACTGAAAAAATAATTTGTTAATGTTATGATCTCAAATATTTTTTACATTAATTAGTTTTCAGTGGTACCAAATGCTGATGCTTAAATTGTGGACTCATTGCTGCAGGAAGAAAACATCTGAATATTTGGGAGGAAAAAAAAAAAAAAAAAAGATGCAGAATGGTAGTTGGTGTTAAGTGGTCAATATTTGCCCGCAGGCACGATCTATAAAATCATCTGATATACCACACAGTTGTTATCCATTCTAAGAAATGGAAAATATATTAATGCATCAAACACCATTATTTTTATAATTATAGAAATGCTGGTTTTTTTATTGCAGACCTCTCTACCATATGACTTTGTCTCTGTAGTAAGTAAACTATCTGATTATATTCAAGCAAACATATGCAGTTTTCATAGGTAAGTTAAGATACACTAGGGTGGTGGAAGTTGTTGGGTACCCTACAGTATCTTCCAGGTGGTTTTAAGCAATGTAGGATGAATTAATTTTTCTTTAAAGAGTCAGTTTTCTAACTCAAGCCTGAGCCCTATATATTCTTGTTCTATACACAACTTACAGGTACTATATACATTCTCCTGAACCTTACCCATAGTTTTAGTGCATTTAAAGAAAAAGTTTAAACTGGAGTTGTATATAATCAAATGGTCAAATTTTTAAAACCTGACAGTTTTCTTAATTACTCTATTCTTGTGTGATGCTGTCTCATCTAGGGGACTGTTTATGATTATTTTTCATATTAATATTTCATATTTACAATAATCCATATGTGATATGCCATGTTTGGTATCAATAGAAAGGCTGTAATCTGCTAGGGATGATTATATGATTTATATGTAGGTATCATATCTGTATTAGAAATTAGGAATCTTATTTGTTTTATGTGTGTTCCAAGTTGTTTGAGCTGAGGCAATCCCAGACTGGGCGTCTGCAAAGTATTGTCATATTAATGGCCCATCAGGAGGGGCTCCTAGCTGGAATGGTCATAGGAAGAAACCTGTTTGACCAGTTACCCAGACTGACCATGTGGCTCAACTCCATTTTGATTTGGGCAAGGACTCTGAGAATAAAAGGCAGGGGCCTCCCTCTCCATTTTGTTTTTAGTCTTCAGTCTGTCTGCAACCAACACCCTCCAATGTTCCCTCTAAGAGGCACAGGCAGCTGAGCAACTCATGTTGCTTGCTGCGCCGGGGGCGGCGGGACATCTTGTGGGGTGGGGGGCGCCCCCCCCCCCCCCCGTGGGCCCGCTCCTGGCCACCCCCGCCCCCGGCGGGCCCACTCCCAGATGCCGCCAAGGGCCCACTCCCGGCAGCCCCCCCGCTCCCAGATGCCCCCCCCCC
>ML681972.1:32113911-32263632 GCA_007922195.1 Podocnemis expansa | reverse complement strand
GAGCATGCTCAGATTTTCTGGGCATGCTCCGTTAGAGCTTCTCTGGGCAGGAGTTTTGAAAACTCCCTGCTCCACAGGAGCTCTATAGAGGGACTCTGGCTGCTGGCCATGCACTGCCAGCAGCCTTCTCTGTGCTGGCGGCTGTGGCGGCCTGCGCTGCAGCGCACCAGCGCAGCTTAGAGGGAACATTGACACCCTCCTCTGGAACTATTCTTCTGCAGCTGAACAAAGGACTGAGACCCGCCCATGTGCTGGGTGCATATCAGAGGAACTGGACAAACCTGCAAACTACATTCTTCAAGGACCTGCTTTCTGTGGACTCTGAACCATTTGTATGTATGTGTTTCACTCTGACCCTTTAACATCTTATGTTTTGTTTGTTTTCTTTTTATATTAAACCTTTAGTTGTAGTTACTGAAGGATTGGCTGGCAGCGTTGTATTTTGGGTAAGATCCAAGCCTATATTGTTCTGGGTGATGTGGCTGGCCCTTTGGGGTCAGGAGAATCTATTTCTTAATGAGACGCAGCAGCTATTGGCAGCAATAGGAGCTGATGTGCAGTAAAGGGGGCTGTTTCTATTTTGTTATGCTTTGTGATGACCAGAGTGAGGAATCAGAAGCATGTTTTGTTGCTGACTAGGAGACTGATTTAAGTATTATCTGTCAGTGTTTTGGCCCCTGATTTTGCAGCTTGCTCTAATTTTGGCACATTCAGAAAAGTTCTCTCAGGAGGCCCGGGTGACACTTTCCGTAACTCCCATGGAACACATATGAAAGAAGTTTCTATAATCAAGACACCCAACATTCGGCTAATTTATAGACTCATACACACGTTTTCTCTCAGTGAAGCATAGGTGAATGCCTGAAGGCTGTGAATAACAATAACCAACCAGTTATTTAAAACATGGACAGAAGGTGCCGTGCAACTATCATTTTACCTGAATTAATGGGCTAACAAGAATATAGGGTGCATAGATGGCTATTATGTTACCTATAATCAGTGGATCATAACAGCAAATATACAATGTTAACAAGTTCCAGAGAGATAGCCGTGTTAGTATAGCAAAACAAAGAAGGAGTCCTGTGGCACTTTTAAAGACTAACAAATTTATTTATCACATGAGTTTTTGTGGGAGAAAAATCCATAAGTAAATTTTAGTCTCTGAAAGTGCCACAGGACTCATTTGTTTTGCTGAACTCAGGGGTGTCGCTGGCTGGGGGAGGGACCCAAGTCACGGGCCCAGGCCCCGCTCCCATCCCACAGGCCCCGCCCCCTGGCTAGGGACAGGGCCACCGCCGCCGCGGGCAGCCAGGCCCCGGATCCCTGCTGGGGGGGGGGGCCACCGTGGCCAGCCAGGCCCCAGATCCCCGGCGGGGGACAGGGCCACCGCGGCTGCTGGCTCCCGGATCTCTGGCCCGATTGGGCCGGAGATCCGGGGCACTAGCGCTGGGGTTCGGGGCATGTGCCTCGGCGTGCCCAGCACCAGCGACTCCCCTGGCTGAACTAAACTAACACAGCTGACCCTTTGGACCTTGTTAACATCTGTTAGTCTAGTTCAACAAAACAAAGAATCCTGTGACACTTTTAAAGACTAACATTTATTTACAGTGAAGTTTATTTTATAGTCTGCCAAATGCTTCAGGGAACTAAAGAATTTCAATAGTTGTGATTTTCAGGAGCTAAATGGTCTCCGTTCATCATCTAAGCTGATTGGTCTTGTTCACAAGAATTACTTTTACAGATTTCAAGAACAACATTTTTTATTGATGGAAAAATTAGAATCAATATTCTATAGAGCTGAAAAACAGATCATGGTTGGAAATTATTTATAACAAACAAAATGTACTTTTGGATGAAGATGAGTAAAACTTTGTATCTTGGTGCATACTAAATCAGATTGAAGATCAAGAAAACCCAGGCAAAGATGACATGAAGTATTGCCCACTGTGTCATGTACAATCAGCAATACTTACAGATTAGATAAATTCACGGGGCGATAGGTTCATCAATGGTATTAGTCAAGAGGTCAGGGATGCAACCTCACACTTTGAGTGTCTGTAGGTTCTGATCTCCAGAAGTGAGGAGAGGATGATAGGGGATGGATCTTTGGATAATTATCTTGTTGTCTCATTACCTATGAAGCACCTGGCATTGGCCACTGTTGGAAGACAGGTTACTGTGCTAAATGGACCATTAGTCTCACCCAGTATGGCCATTCTTTTCCGACTGAGAGCGCCATGAATTCCACTTCAAAGATGATAGTGCTTTTGGGATGTAGCAGGTCAATTTGCTTTGATACCCACTACATGGTGAAGACCGAATACATGTTTTAGTTAAATAAGCAATCCATTTGCTGATTAACAATGGCCAAGGTCTCTGAAATTCTGATCCTTCCCTGTTCTTGCAATTATGTAAAGGGGAGTGGGTGTATTTCTGCAAAATCTTAAATAATTTGTCAGAGGCTGGCAAAATCCCTTATGGAAGCTAGTGACTTCCTACTCAGCACAAAAGACGTGAGAATAAGAGTAGCACTGTATGATCCATGTAAGATTTGGAGGAGAGGCTAAACTCTGCGAGCAAAGAGCTGCTACCTCTAATTTTTGCCCTGTTTATTTTGCGTAAAAAAAAGATTTAGGGTTTAAGTAACATTCTCACATTTTATCTTTACAGCGTTTATCCTATTACATACTTCAACACTGTTTTTAAATTGCAAAAACGCCCCGGATTTTCTAATGCATTATGGTTTTTGGAATAACATTTATGTAGCGTCTTTGATCCCAAAGGATTTCAGTGTGCTTTGCACATCATTAGAACAAATGTTTCAAGGATCATTCCATGTGCCACTGAAATGCAAGACTTTTAGATAAAACAGATCAATGATTTAACATCACATGACAAGGCGTTGAGAGGAGATCCACAAAATACTGTCATCAATTGAAACTAAGTAGAAAGGGAACTTAGGCAGGCAAGAATGTAATTTCCCCAAGCAGAAACTTGGTCAGAAAATGGAATTAACAAAACTCTACTTTTACAAAGAGTGAATGGTGGTTTTCATAGCCGCAAGTGGTCAGGAGCAGTGTTGACTTTTCATAGGAAAGATAGGAATTCCAGCAGCACTGCTCTCTAACACCATGCCAGGTCATTGATAAAGTCAAGTCTTTGGGAGGGACTGCCGCCAATACTATTTTCTACTTTATATAGGTGTTCCTAGGTCAGTTTCTACCAAAGTAGTTTTCAGTTTGACCTTGTTTGCAAGCTTCTTGGAAAACCTGACAGGATCACAGTTCAAGGTGATATGGCTGTAGGCAGAATTCTTCCCTCTCTAAAATGCTGTCTGATTCATGAGTATCAAAGGATTATAAGCTTTTTTCCACAAAAAAATGCTTAAGTCCTAAAGTGGAGCAGCCCAAGAAAGGAGAGTTAGAGTTCTAGCAACACAAAGTTAGAAGGAACTACAAGAGGCTGCCAAGTTGTAGGATTTGTTGTGTCTAACCCATCCAAGGCAGGTGGGTATCCAGTCTCCTCTTCAAAATCTCCAGAGAAGGAGCTTCCACACACACTCAAGCAATTTGTTCCATTGTCCGACTATTATTCCATTAGAAAACTTTTCCTGAGATTTAATCTAACTCTGCTATGCCATAGTTTGAATACCGCGCCTCTTGTCCTGCCCTCTGGGGCAAGCAAAAACATCTTTTCTTCATTTTTTTTTTATAGCAGTCTTTCAAGTATCTGAAGATTGCTATCAGGCTGTCCTGCCTAAATCTTCTGTTTTCCAAATTAAACACACACAGTTCTTTCAGCCTTTGCTTATATGACCAGCTTTCCATCTCTTCTGATTGTCTTTGTCACACACCTCTGGATCCCTTCCAGTTTCTCTACATCCTTTCTATACAGTGATGATCAAAACTGGACACGATACTCCCATCGAGGCTTACCTAGCACTGAATACTGCAATACTATCACCTCCTGTGACTTACACTCCATGTCTCTGTTAGTACAACACAAAATTGTATTTGCTTTCTTTGCAACAGCATTGCATTGCTGACTCATGCTCTCTAGTCCTACATCTAGGTCATTAATAAAAATGTTAAACAGCAGCAGATCCCAGCAGAACTACTATTGAGATCTCTCTTCAAATCTACATCATCCAATTAATAGTTACTTTTTGTCTGTGATTGGTGACACAATTCTGTATCCATTTAATGGTAGTTCCCTCAAGCCTAAATTTCCTCAGCTTACTTATCAGAAGGTCATGTGGTGCTGTATCAAAAGCCTCACTCAAGTCCAAGTGTATTATGTCCATTCCATGCTCCCTATTCTCCACTAGACCAGCTACCCTCTCAAAAGGGGAATTCAAGCTGGTTTGGCATGATTTGTTCATAGTTAACCCATGCTAGCTGCTGGTTATTTCTATCATCTTCCAGATATTCACAAACTGAACATTTTATATATTGCTCTATTAGCTCCACAGCAGACCCACGCCATCTTTGATCTTTTTTATATAAGTTTAATAGAACACCTTCTTGTTGTCTCTAATGTTCTTTGCCGGCTGTAATTCATTCTTTGTCTTGGCTTTCCTGATTTTTGTCCCTACACATTCACGCTATTCCCATATATTCCCTTGGTGACATGTTCTTCCTTGCATTTCTTGTTCACAACAGTTACAGTGGGTTAAGCTGTTCAATGAGATACATCATGCCAGCTGTTGCCAATTCAGCTAGCTTCTAGAGCATGAAAAAGAACAGGTACTTCTGACATGTATCAGCCAATGGCTGTCTGGATGCTCTCTAATCAGCTGGACTCTGAAGAGTAAATTCTTGTATACAATTGAGGTATTTCCTGTGTAGCATTTGGGAACAGCTGCTTACAAGGCATGGCTCCTTTAACAAACCAGGAGGAGCAAGACAAGAGTCTCTGGTGGGGGTTAGGAGGAAGAGAAAATTAGAGGAGATACCAGTAAGACCCCTGGGATCAAGTTTGTTCTTATTGGAATTTAATCCTGAGTGGTCTCCAATTTACTGGGATAACACAGCTCCTATAATCAACTCATTGCCAAGACTCTAGCAGCTGATAGTTGGTAGGGGGTGCATGTGGCAGGGAGGGGCGTAGGGAGGTAGGTGTGTTTTACTTCCTGCTTTCATGTGGCAGAGACTTCAAAGCAGTGATTTTCATCTAAGCCCAGGTAAAGAAAAAAGGCACACAACAGTTTACAGGCTGTCGGGTGTCTCATGGAGTCATTTGGGACACTCTTTTACACATTTCTGAATGAAGCTGAAAACAGATGAGAAAAACAAATAACTACTGATCAGACGAATTGTAATATTAGTTTCAACAGAGTTTTCAGTTGTCAAATTCCTGTGCTGGGTTTTTCAAGTGGGAAAGGATCACTGGATAACAAGCAATTGAGTTACAGATGAGAACACACACAGACTAAAGAATGAGGTGAGTTCAGGGGTTTGCTTCCTCATGGTGGAGGATGGTTTTCCTTCACAGATTCTCCAGCATAGGTTTTTATTTCACTTTTGAACTATTACATTGTAGAGAAGGTGTTGCACATTTATTTTTCTTGGGGCAGTGTGATGACAGTAAGATGGAGAAGCCTTTGTCCAATAAGAGGTACTATGAAGTTTTCTCATCAATTACAGAGATTTCCACAGAGATTTCAACAATTTCCACACCACAATCAAGTTGAGCCTGGAATACTGCACACAGGAGATCCACTTTCTCAACACTACAGTACAAATCAGGGATAGACACATCTACAACACCCTGTACAAAAAACTGACATTGGTATAGTTACCTACATCCCTTGAGCTTCCATCCTAAACACACCACATGATCCATTGTCTACAGCCAAACCCTAAGCTATTACTGCAGCTGCTCTGATCCCTCAGACAGAGACAGACATCTTGAGGATCTCTATCAAGCATTCTTGAAACTACAGTACCCACCTGGGGAAATAAAAAAAAAAATTGACAGAGTTAGACAGGTACCCGAAAGTCATCTACTACAGGAGAGGCCCAAGAAAGAAAACAACAGAACACCACTAGTCACCACATAACAACCCTCAAGTCAGACCTCTGCAATAGATCATTAAGGACCTACAGCCTATTCTAAAAGATGATCCCTCACTCTCTCAAGCGTTGGGAGACAGACCTCTCCTTGCCTACAGACAGCCACTCAATCTTAAACAGATACCCACTAGCAACTACAGATCTAACAACAGAAACAGTAAAGCAGGCACACAGCCCTGTAACAAACCACGCTGCCAAGTCTGCCCACATATCTACACAACAGACACCATCATAGGTCCTAATCAAGCCTGCTACTCCATCAAAGGCTCATTTACCTGCTCGTCTACTAATGTGATCTATACCATCATGTGCCAGAAATGCCCCAACACCTTATACATTGGACAAACAGGATGATCCCCGAGCAAAAAATAAATGAACATAGAAGTGATATTGGAAATCACAAAAAAAACAGTTGCTGAGCACTTCCATCTTTCTAATCACTCGATAAATGATTTGTTAACAACTGTCATCAGAGATGTGACTGGAACATCAAGACTTCAAAGAGAAACAGCTGAACTTGAATTAAATTCTGTGAAAGCAGGATTGAATTGAGACTATGGGTTCTTTTCCCATTACGAAAGGTCATTTGACTTCAGGCTTCCCAGGGTTTGAACCTAATAACTGCTCTGATTTGCTGTTACTGTACGACCTGATCCTATGTTTTACACCCCCTTGCATTTAGTTTCATTCCATTCTGTAAGTTCACCCATCTTCAAAGCATCTGGCGAAGTGGGATTTTTCTCCCACGAAAGCTCATGCGAAAAATAAATCTGTTAGTCTTCAAGTGCCACATGACTCCTTGGTTTTTTTGCGGCACTTTTAAAGGCTAACAAATTTATCTATTGCATGAGCTTTCGTGGGAGATAATCCTGAGATTGTGTCCCATGAAGGTTCATGAGATAAATATATTTGTTAGTCTTTAAAAGTGCCACAGGACTCCTCGTTTGTTTTGCTGAATTAGACTAATACCCCTCGGAAACTTATCAACATGCAAGAAATACACTAGGCATGACTACACTCACTCATGTGGGTGCAAATCAGGAACAACTCCACTGAAATCAGTGGTGTAAGATGGATGGGAGAGGATCCACAGTGGTTTGAGGTCAAAGACCATGAGATAGGAGAGTTTTTAAGCTATCTATGATCAAATTAAAATATAAACAGCATTAATTGTTCTATAAGATAAGTAAATATTTGACAGGTGCTACAAATATCACCTGTGGTGCTTTTATCACTAACAAAAGATTTTTTGTGGTAATATGTAATGAACAGGATATGGAGAATTGCTTTTCATACTAACAGTCACAAGGAAGATGCTGTCAGTCCCTAGAGAGAAGAACCTGGACAGCTGCACTATAAATTAGGCAGCGCTAGCCAGAACTTTCAGCTGCAGGTACAGTATGTTTTAGTATCTTGGTTAAGTAGTGCAGAGTGGTGGAAAAATTGTCAGATCAGAGTCAATGAGTGAACTAGAAAAAACCCTCTTCTTACCTCCTTGGACATTAAATGTTACCTCACCCTCCTCTCTCCGCACCCTTTTTTCAGAGGTTTTCCATCTAATCTGTACTTCTTCAGCTACTACACTCATAGTCCTGTAGTAAGACATTGAATACTGTATGTTGCTGGAAATATTTCAGGGTTTTGTTTTAACACTACAGATCAAGCTGAACTGTGATGCTGCAGGCTGCTAGTAAAGTTGTAGTGAAGGACATTATTCTGGAGATGGAAATCATCTAACGTGTGCTTAAGCCCATGGACACATTGCTGTACTAATGCAATTCCTCATGGAAAAGGCCACGGATGCTCAGAACCTCCTTGAAAAGGCTCTGCTAGGCACACGATGGTTTATTACATTACATTCAAGAGATGTGCTGGTGAAGCTGCTCTTTTACTGAACCAGCTTCTGTTGATGAGACAAGCGTTTAATTTATACAGAGGTTTTCTTTAGATCTGGGAAACTAACTCATAGGCTATGTCTACACTGCAAACCTTAAAGTGACATAGCTACACTGCTGTAAGCTCTCCTGTGTAGTCATTCTGTTGACAGGAGAGCATTCTCCTGATGGCATAATTAACTCATCCTAATGAGTGGTGGTAAGTATCTTGGCAGCAGAGCATCTGCCACCAATTTAGTACGGTCCACACTGGTGCTTTTGTCAGTGAAACTTACGTGAGTCTGTTTTTTCAGACCTCTGACAGACAAAACTGCTAGTGTAAACAAAGCCAAAATATCAGAAATACAAAATTTGAACAGATTGTTAAGCATAAGGAGTTAACACATTACAAGGGACCATTCCCAGTGAAGTGGCCTGTTAGCTGCAATTCAATCTCTTACTGAAGGAATGTCAGGACTCATAGAAACAATCCTCAAACCATTCACCACAGAAATGGCCAGGTTCCTCCAAGACACAGCCAACTTCTTTCACAAAATCCACAATGTTAACAACCTCCCTCAGAACACCCTACTTGCCACCACAGATATCACCTCCCTGTCCATGAACATGCTTCACAATGATGGCATTGCTGTCTGCCTCAAATATGTACAGGACAGTGAACAACCCTTAGATATCTACCCCAAACACACTTCCGTACTCATCCACATCATCCTCGCCCATAACAATTTCACATTCAACAACACACACTTTTTCCAAACCCTGGGAACAGTCATAGATACTAGAATGGCTCTCCAGTTTACCAACCTCTTCTTCATAAACCACCTTGAAGAACCATTTCTGGACAAATGTATCATGAAACCAACGATATACTTGATACACATTGATAATATCTTCATCTTCTGGACAAATGGCTTGAACTCACTCAGATATCCACCACATCAATTAAAAATTCTTTCCCCCACACTAACATTGACTTCCTGGAATCTACAATCTGCTTCAGCAACGGAACCCTATAAACAGCTATATACACAAGAAACCCACAGAACTCCACACCTACCTCTGAAGATCCACTAAGCACCCCAAACACACCAAGAAACCTGTCAGTTGCAGCCAGATACTCAGATACCACAGAATATACTGTGAAGCTAAAGTCCAGAATATCTACCTTAGGACACTGAAAACTGCCTTTACAAAACAAGGATACCCCATCAGAGAAACAGACAACATCCTGGAACAGGCTACCCAAATATCCTTCAATATGGAACTAAAACCTCCTCTCACTGCACACCACTATATATGAAGCCACCTCACACTGGAATTCATGTGGGATATCATCAAACATACAACTCATACTTTATCTAGACCCCATCCTGCAAGAAATCTTTCCTATATTCCCACTTCTCACCTTCATACAAGCCACTAGCCTCTTCAAGCTATTCTTAGAAGCAAGCTCCCCACAAAGACACCAACTCAAAGCGGCATCTGACCCTGCCAAAACAACAGATGCAAAAACCCACAGACAAATTTCCAGTGCTACAACGATCAACACTCCCCACAAGACATCTTTGAAGCCCCATAGATCCTATATATGCATATTACAATATGCAGTGTACCTTACCCAGTGCACTAAATGCCCCCAAAACCATATGTGGGTGAAACCAGATAAACAATCACTACACTCTTGAAAGAACCAACACAGGAAAATGTGAAAATACAAAAAACACCCTCTCACATGTAGGTGAATATTCATCACAGTTATCACTCTGTATATGACCTATCAGTCTTCATCCCCAAGGGAAACCTGCACAACACACTTTCAAAAGATGAGCCTGGGAACAGAAATTCATAACTTTCCAGACACTAAAAATCATAGATGGAACAGAGACACTGGATTATGAATTATTACAAAAAAAATCTATAATCCACCAAAGTCCCTCTCTTTTTGTCCTCTGACTGAAGAGGTGTTGATAGGACACTCTGCCTTGAATAGCCCTTTACACTAATGTACCAATTATTTATGCTAAACAGTCCATTCAAACCTTGTATTTAGCAGTGACATTGAGTTAAGGCATGTCTTCATGTACAGGGTGAGGGCAGACAACAGCCATGCAGCTGTGCCACTCTAACACTAACGAAGTTGCCCCTATGGTGATGACAGAGCAGCTTCCTTAGTGTTGATAATCTATGTCCCTGAGAAGCAGTACCTATGTCAAGGGAGCAGCTCTCCCACCGATACAATTATCTATACGGGGTTAGTCAGTACTAAGACTGCTCATGGATATGGTGGGTTGTTTTTTTTTTTTTTTTTTTTTTTTTAAACACAACCCCAAGCAACATAGTTATTACCAAGATTGGTCTGTAGCTTACAGCTGGTCTTCATTTCCCAGATCTGAAGAAGAGTTCTGTTTAAACTCAAAAGCTGAGCTTTCTCACAACACAAGTCGGTCCAGTAAAAGATGCAACTTTAGCCACTTTGTCCCTTTAACACAGCTTCAACTACACTACCTGTTAAAATATATATTTTAGCCACAAGAATGAGTAGTCTACTAATTAATGTACATGTCTGTACAGTATTTCTACCATCTCTTAGGGCCTAATGCTATAAGATGCTGAACATCCTTAACTCACACTGACAGCACTGAGACAATCTAGGACAAGGGCCACAATCTATACCAGTGGCTCTCAACCACTGTCTGGATGCATTACTGTGTCTCCTCCACACAGCGGTAAGCTTGTCATGGAGAGCTGGGAAGACGGCTGAATTTTGGTTGGAGGGAACGGGCTTGTATGTCCTGTAGAGTCCCAGTATGCTGCCAAGTGTGTCACAAGCCACAGAAGGTTGAGACCTACTGATCTATACTTCTTTACTTCATCACCTCTAGCTGATCCAATAATTGCACCTAGACACATTCCTGCAGGCACTCTCTTAATAATGACTTCAGGGTGCTGCTGTCTAGGTGCTCTGTACAGGATGCAGTCTAGCTAAAAAACATACATGCATTAACACTCCTAAGGCCTAGTAATCTTCAGTAATTTGGGGGGGGGGCATTTAAGCTATGTCTACACTAGCAAATTAGTTTGAATTAAGGAGCTGTAATTAGAACTAATTTGAGTCCTGTCTACACTAGGCTTTGCCTAGTTTGAACTAAAAAATTTTTTTAGCTTGAACTAAGCAAAGCTTAGTGTAAACCAATTAGTTTGGCTGGTTAGTTCTAACTAACTGCTTAGTTTGAACTTATTTCAAAATTTAGTTTGAACTAGCATGATGTAGTCATGCTAGTTCGAACTAAATAAATTTGAACTAGTAGTTAGCTCGAACTAAGCACATTTTGTTAGTTCAAACTAATATGTAGTTTGAACTAGCTGCACTTTTTTAGTTTGAACTAAAAAAATGGGGTTATTTTGAACTAACTTCAAACTATTTAGTTCAGGCTAAACAAACCCAAACTAAGATTTTTAGGTGTAGACATAGCCTTACATATTAAACTAGAATTTGGCTCACTCCATAAAAACGTAACCTAGCAACTTCTAAATTCCAGGTCATGCTGGAAGATCCAAACAACACAAGAGAAAATAGCCATGAACCACACAGGCTTTGTCAATTATATTATGCAGGCACTTTTTATTACAGGACTCTTCACTGACCACACTTTATTTGAAACCATTCCTTCTCAAAAGGAAATTGCTCATCATCATCTTATTGCCTCTGAAGCCATAAGAATGATTTCAAAGATGATGCATTGTTAAATTCAGATCTTTCTCCCCCCAGAAATATAACTCCATTAAGTCTTGCGTGCTTAGTTCCTATTATAAGGAATAATCACCCACTTTCTTCCTTCTATTTGCCCATAATTAACTATGGAATTTTAGAGTCATTACTGTGAATCAATGCAATCAGTTATAGCCGAGACCTTATTTACACTGGAGGGATGTCCTGATTTCAGTCATAAGTGACCTGCAGTGTATCTGGATTAGTGTAAACTCATAGTGTAGACAGGCAAAGCAATTAGTCACTGGTGGCGTTCAGCCATGCTCGAAAATGGATTTTATTATGTATTTGTATTGCATTAGTGCCCACAGTTCCCAGTCATAGACCAGGATCCCATTGTGTTAAATAATGTACAAACAGAGCAACAGGACTGTTCAACCAGCACTCATGTTAACCAGGCCTATAGTCATTCAGTCTATTTTCACTAGGGATTTATTTGTTCCCAGATTAACATTAATCGTTAACCATTAAGGGTTGAAATCAGAACAAATCCACAAAGCACACTAGGCTTTACTTGATGTACAGTGGTATTCTCTTTGGAGAAGGAAGAAGGGGTTTGAGGAAGATTAAAGTTGGGCTCTAATCAAAATTTCATATTTATGAATACTCAAGTTTTGGAAATAGACCACACTTGGATATGGTCATCCTTAAAAATCTGGCAGTTGTTTTGGACACTTCATCTTGTTGTACGCAATATATGTTACAGAAAGTATAAAGACATACTTCAAGACAAAACTGGCAGATTTTTAAGGGAAACTATTGTACCGTGGTAATGGGCACATTTAATGCATCAAGGAGATATCAGAGAGAGTCAGATTTGGCATCTGGGTCCTGATTTCTTTAATGAACCAATCCAAATTCCAGAACCGTCTCAGTTCCAAGCTCCAAATCTGAATATCTCCATTTATAGTAATGGAAAGAAAATTAGTTATGTGCTTCTTTTATGTGAATAAACAGAATCTAAGCCTGCTGGATCAAAACACTGTTTACACACAGATGGGGAGGAAGATTTTCAAGTCCCTTGGGTGAGTCAGTTTGTCCAGTTGCCTGACAATTTTTGAAATACAAAACCTTGAAGTCAGCTGTGATGGCATCCCAAAGAACTTAAAAGGACATTCAAACAGCCAAGAAAACTGAACTACAGTGGCCATTTCCTTAGCATTGCTCCCCTTACGTAGCTGTAGAAATAGATTTTAGGGGGAAAGGTGAATAGTAAGATCAAATACACATCTGGCAAAATATTTGCCAACGTACATTAAGAAAATAAAGAGTGCACTTATTTATTGCAATTAGTTTCCTTGCATGTAAGGTACTGAAGCTGAGCAATTCGGATGAACTTAATCTACAATATTAAATTTTTACTGTCACGTTCTTCAGTTCAATAGCTTGGCACTGGTCATAACATCAATATATAAACGCATTTTCCACAAAGTATACACCAATATGACTAACTTTGACTTGGTTTTGTTTGTTAACAGGAGGGCTGAATGTACATTATGTTTCTGCACTGACAAATTACATTTGCAGAAAGTGGCAAAACAAATATTTTTTCCATGTTTTCACATGTTTGTTTTCAGGCCAACCGGAGGCTATGCTTAAAATCTTCAGTCTGCACTAGATTCTGAATATTTAAAATTGTTTGGATCCACACATAGCCTTGTCTATACTAGGAAATTCTCACCTTTTCTAACCCCTAGTTGAGCATCATGAACATGAGCTGTGTTGGGAGCCACAGTACAGGCTCTTTGGCTTCTGCAGTTGTTTTCAACACCATGTCAATTAAACTTGATATCAACTAAAGCACTTTGGATATTCTTGAAAATTAGCATTAAAACCCAAAAAGACCTTTACAATGGGGCTCCCAATGTTGTTAACAGCACTACAGGTAAACCACTGCTAGCAATGGTGGCACTCTTCCATAAATGTTCCCTTAGGTAGATAATTCTTGTATGTATGGAGCTAAAAAAGGGACAGAGCCAAAAAACTGAGTTTCCTGTTTAAAGAAATAGGTTACTTCCATATTTAAATTTTATCTTCTGGCATTTCTAGTAGTAGCATCTTGGTAAGCTGTAGGCTGGAATGACAAGGATTTATGATCTCATTTAGTATTACAAATAAGAACCCAACCCCTTATTGAAGTATCTTCCATTGATTTAACTGGGAATGGGATTGGTGCATAAACTGATAGGAACATGCTTGCAAACAGGGAACTGCAAACAGGGGAGTCTGAGAGGGAAGGAGTTGGTAAAGCCCTGAGGAGGCAGCAAAGGTGATCCCCTAGCTGAAGAAGCAAGGGAGAGCGTGAAGCATGGATGAGTGAAATGCTGGCTCTGTCTGTGTCTTTCCCTACAGGTGATTTCTCTGTTATTTGTCGGTTCCTGTGGGAATTAGGACTGTGATTGTCATTGTCTGGGGGCTGTTTGTACCTTTGTTCCCTGCTCATCTTTGACCAGCCTCAAATCAGCCTTGTGATCACCCTTCCCCTGTGTGCCTAACAAGGGGCAAGGGCTGACCTAAGCAGAGAAGGCCTTAAAAGCCAGTGGCTGGGTGACCAGGGGACTGGAAACAGGGGAGTTTGGGAAGGAGCTGGTGAAGCCACGATGGTGAAGAGGAGCTCCACTGCTTGTGCCAGCACCCCTTCTGTCTCCTCCTTCTGTTCCTGCATCCAGACAGACATTCTGACATGGATATCTCTACTCAGATCCTGGTGTGGACATGCAGGGACTGTGGCCTGCATTTCCCTGTCACTGACAATCAGGCTGGGGAGATGAATCAATGTGACAGGTGTCTTCTGGTGCAATCTCTCAAGAGGCAGGTGAGAGAGTTACAGGAGGAGGTGTCTAGGCTTAGGAGTATCCATGCCCTAGAGAAGTTCCTCGATAGCATCTATGAGGAAGCACGCAAGGATGAAGATACTATCCAGGTGCCAAAGACTACTGCTGTACCACTGGAGAAGGATGGGATGCCTATAGCACAGGGAGGACACTGGCAGCTGGTTACCTCTGGCAGCAGACAGTGCTCCAACCCTGCTTCTATCCCACCCTCTGTTGTGGTGAAGAATTGTTATGCGGCACTAGAGACGATGGATGAGATGGAAGAGAAGACACCATGCACCCCCAGGGAGATCACAACCATTGTTAGCAATAATTTGCTCGTACTTTTAGGTCATTTTGTCTCGAGGCATCTATCAACCACATACCCTTTGCAGCAGAAATAACTTGGGCAGGTAAGAAGGACACAAAACTTTATTGGGAAGAATAAGGAAGTGAATGTATAAAAACACTTAGATATACTTCCCAGGTAAGTTTTCCACCTAAATTTAAATGAACACTCCTGCTAAAATCAAGCACGAACAAGCAAGGAACAAACGCAACCCCCACATGAATTATAAGAACTCCAGTTACCTAGCTCATTCAGGGTTGAGACCTGTCCCAAGCTATTTACTGTTTTCTTCACCTCTGTTGGCATTGGCCACAATTCCCGTGATGATCCCGCAGTTCCTGGAATCCTCTGGAGTCTTGATCCATCGACCAAGCTTGACACGTCTACTTCAAGCCTCTGGCAGCTCGAGGTCCTTATTCAAATATCTATTCACCCCTATTCAAAGTCCATATGTGGAGCCTATTATTAATTCGAAACACAATCCAGCCAGGCTTCCGCTCTTCGGGGACTGGGTCCTGAAATCCTCTTCGGCGTCTCCCAGGGAAACACCTGATGCTGCTCTGAGCTCCTGATTCTGAGAACCAGATGCTCAGCCCTAACTCTGGAGTCCCAAGGCTCGCGGTCTCTAATGTTGACAGGAACGCACTTTCCAATTAAGCTCATTCACCCTTAACTCCAACAAAGGTGGCCCTTAATACTTGAGAACTCCTGAGGAGCCACTCATCTCCAGAAGCTTCTCCAGCCAAGGACTCTTGACTCTGCCGTTCCCGGATAACAGCTGTGTCTCAAGAATTTCCCTGCCCGAGAGCCCTGTCTCCTCCCAGCTCTCCTTAAATTCTCCTCAAATCAGCCAATCGCCAGCCTGGGTTTTCCCGCCATGAAAGGCCTCTAATTGGAATCAGTGTGGAAAGTTCTAGCAGCTCTGTGCACAGCACTCTCCTGTTGCTCATGGCTCACGCTGTCACTGGGCAGGCTGGAACTCCTGGCTGCTTGCCAGGGGCCTCTGTCAATCATAGACCGGTCACTGGGCAACCCTTTTGTTACATGACAGTCTATTGTGCAATATCCAGACCAGCATTCCCTCTCATTTTTCATAAGCTATGTACACAAAAAATTTCTTTTGTGCAGATTTCTGAAGCCACTGTCCAAATTTGTGCGCACTCCAGTGAGTGTGGTGAAACTTGTCAGTGCAATGAAGTGAGTATGATACAAATAATATCTAAATTTTATTTTGATCTGGTGATGGAAATGATTTTGTAAGTTACAAAACCTTATTTGAAACATGTTATTTGAAATCACTTTCTTAAAGTAGCATAAAAATATTAGCATTGTTGAATTTTTTTGTGCGTGCTTTATTTTGTTGTGTGCGTGGGTTTCACAACCTCTGTGCGTGCCCACATGCGCACAGCTTAGAGGGAACATAGATCCAGACTGCCCGTGGCAGCTCGTCCTTTTCTGGGAAGCAGGTGACTCAAACATCAACATACCATAACATTATAAATTTACATACACAACAAAATTCCCCAACACCATCACACCCAGGAGGAAACGTCAGGCTTGGGGACTCTTTTCTGAGGGGGACAGAAGCACCCATCTGTCACCCTGACAAGGCTTCTTGGGGGGGTATGCTGCCTGCTGGGGGACTGTATCTGAGACATTATGGAGGGATTGTCAAGAATCATCCGCCCCTCTGACTACTACCCCATGCTACGCATCCACATGGGAACAAATGATACTACGAGAGGTGATCCTCAGCAGATCAAAAGTCACTACAGGGCTCTGGGAGCCTGGGTGAAGGCGTTTGGAGCACAGGTGATGTTCTCCTCAATCCTTCCTGTCAAGGGTAGGGGCCTGAGCAGAGACAGAGGCATCCTGGAGGTGAATGCCTGGCTACAAAGATGGTGTCATCAAGAGGGCTTTGGCTTCCTCGACCATGGAGTGCTGTTCCAGGAAGAGGGACTGCTAGGAAGAGATGGACATCTCCTGTTGAGGAAGGGGAAGAGTGTATTTTGATACAGACTGGCTAACCTAGTGAGGAGGTCTTTAAACTAGGCTTGAAGGGGGAAAGCAAAGAAAGCCCACAGGTAAGTCACAATGAGGGAGACCTGGGGGGTACTAGGACTATAAAACACCTGGGATAAAAGAGAGGGTAGTTGGAACATGGAGGGCGAGAAGGGGAAAAAAATCAAATAATTGTCTTAGGTGTCCTAATGAAGCCCTAATACCTGAGGTGAGTGGGGAAGGACAATGCAAGGAGGTAGATGCAACAGAACTGAAAATCAACAGGGAAAAGTAGGGTAATTGGCCCAGTATTTTAGGTGCCTGTACACAAATGCGAGGAGCCTGGGAAACAAGCAGAAAGAATTGGTAGTACTAGCGCAGACAAAGAGCTAATGGGAGTGGTCCTGCTTTTTTTGGCAGGGGGTTGGACTAGATGACCTCGAGGGGTCCCTTCCAACCCTATGATTCTATGATATAATTGGAATAAGAGACATGGTGGGATAGCTTGGAAGACTGGAGCTTTGCCACGGATGGGTATAAACTGTTCAGGAAGGACAGGCAAGGAAGAAGAGGAGAAAGAGTAGCACTATACGTAAAAGAGCTGTATGACTGCTCACAGGGGCGTCACTGCCCCGGGGAGGGACCCAGGCCATGCCCCCAGGCCCCACCCCCCTGGCTGGGGACAGGGCCGGAAGCCACCGTGCCACCGCGGGTGGCAAGGCCCCACATCCCCGGCTGGGGAAGGTGCTGGAAGCAGCCATGGGCAGCCGGGCCCCGCATCCCTGGCCAGAGATGGGGCCGGAAGCAGCCATGGGCGGCCGGGCCCCAGATCTCCGGCCCAACCAGGAGAGGGGTGGCCCCACCAGATCTAGGGCACGACGACCCTGACTGCTCAGAGCTCCACTATGGAAGTGGAAACAAGCCAGTTGAATGTCTGTGGGTTAAGTTTGTAGGAGAGAGCAACAAAAGAGATGTCATGGTGGGTGTCTGCTATAGACCTCCAGACCTGAAGGAGGAGGTGGATGAGGCATTCTATGGACAACTGGAAGAGGTATTTGATCACAGGCCCTGGTTCTCATGGGGGTCTTCAAGTATCCTGACATCTGCTGGGAGGCCAATACAGCAGTGCACAGGGAATCCAGGAAGTTTTTGGAGAGTGTTGAGGTGAACTTCCTGGTACAAATGCTGGAGGAACCAACGAGGAGCCTTGCACCTCTTGACCTGCTGCTCACAAACAGAGAAGACTTCATTGGGGAAGTAGGAATGAATGGCAACCTGGGCAGCAGTGACCATGAGATGGCAGAGTTCAAGATGCTGATTAACTGAAAAAAGGAAAGCAGCAAAACGCAGACCCTGGACTTCAGAAAAGCAGATTTTGGCTCCCTGAGGGAGCTGATAGGCAGGATCCCTTGGGATCTGAAGGGAGAAGGCGGCATCCAAGAGAGCTGGCTGTATTTTAAAGAAACTCTGCTAAGGGCACAGGAAAATCCCATTCTGATGAGTAGAAAGAACAGCAAGTGTGGAAAGCGCCCAGCGTGGCTTAACAGAGAACCCTACACTGAGCTAAAACATAAAAAGGAAGCTTACAGGAAGTGGAAGTTTGGACAGATGACTAGGGAGGCATGCAAGGGATGTGAACGATAACAAGAAGGGGTTCTACAAGTATGTCAATTTCAAGAAGAGAATCAAGAATGGTGTAGGTCCCTTACTGAATAGGGCAGGTAACCTCATGGTGGAGGATGAGGAAAAAGCTGAAGTGCTCACTGCTTTTTTTACTTCAGTTTTCACAGGCAGGGCCAGCTCCCAGCCCACTACACTGGATATGGCAAATTGGAGAGAAGAAGAGAGGCCCTTGGTGACAGAAGATCAGGTTAGGGACTGCTTAAAGTATCTAGATGTGCACAAATCCATGGGGTGGATGAACTGCATCCAAGGGTGCTGAGAGAGTTGGCCGATGAGATAGCAGTACCGATGGCCATTATCTTTGAAAACTCACGGCGAATGGGGGAGGTGCTTGGGGACTGAGAAAAGCAAATATAGTACCTATCTTCAAGAAAGGGAAAAAGGAGGATCCAGGGAATTACAGACCTATCAGCCTCACCTCAATCCCTGGAAAAATCATGGAACAGGTTCTCAAAGAATCCATCTTGAAACACTTGGAGGAAAACAGAGTGATTAGGAACAGTCAGCATGGATTCACCAAGGGTAAATCATACCTGACCAATCTCATTGCCTTCCATGATGAGATGACGGGATTTGTGAATGTGAGAAGAGCCACTGACATGATATACCTCGACTTCAGCAAGGCTTTTGATAGGGTTTCCAACAGCATTCTCATCAGCAAGTTAAGAAAGTATGGGTTGGATGAGTAGACAGTAAGGTGTACAAAAAACTGGCTAGATCAATGGTTTCAGTGAGTAGGAATCAATGACTCCACGTCTAGGTGGCAACCAGTAACGAGTGGTGTGCCCCAGGGGTCAGTCCTGGGGCTCCTTCTGTTCAACATTTTCATTAATGATCTGGATGATGGGATGGATTGCACACTCAGTAAGTTTGTGGATGCCACCAAGCTGGGGAAAATGGTAGACACACTGGAGGGCAGGGACAGGATTCAGGGAGACCTGGAGAAATTGGACCAGTGGACCAACAGGAATCTCATGAAGTTAACCAAGAACAAGTGCAAAGTCCTGCACTCAGGACAGAAAAACCCCATGCACTGCTACAGGGTGGGGAGTGATCAGCTAAGTAGCAGCACTATAGAAAAGAACCAGGGGGTCATGGTGGATGGGAAACTGGATATGAGTCAACAGTGTGCTCTTATTGAGAAAAAGGCCAATGGCATACTGGGCTGCATCAGCAGAAGTGTTGCCAGTAGATCGAGGGATGTGATTATTCTCCTCAAGAACAGCACTACCGTTTCTGGTGCCCCCTTGTGAGCCAGCAGATGCCAGCACAGATGAATGACATCAGAGGCAACTGCAATGGTGCGCTCCCCATTTTGGCACCCCTCAAGCGTTGGTGCCCCACTGCAATGCTTACCAGGCTTACCATGTTGTGCCAGCCCTGATTCCCCTCTGTTCTGCACTGGTGAGGCCACATCTGGAATACTGTGTCCAGTTTTTGGCTCCCCACTACAAAAAGGACGTGGACAAATTAGAAAGAGTCCACGGGAAAGCAACAAAAATGATCAAGGGGCTAGAGCACAAGACTTACAAAGAGAGACTGAAGGAATTAGGCTTATTTAGCCAGCAGAAGAGAAGACTGAGGGGGGATTTCATAGCAACCTTCAACTACTTGAAGGGATGCTCCAGGGAGGATGGAGCTCGGCTGTTCTCAGTAGTAACAGAGGACAGAACAAGGAGCAATGGTTTCAAGTTGCAGCTGGGGAGGTCGAGGTTGGATATTAGGAAAAACTTTTACTAGGAGGGTGGTGAAGCACTGGAATGGGTTGCCTAGGGAGGAGGTGAAATCTCCAGCTTTAGAGATATTTAAGGCTTGGTTAGATAAAACCTTTGCTGGGATGATTTAGTGAGAGTGGTCCTTCTTTTCTTGGCAGGGGGTTGGACTAGATGACCTCATGAGGTCCCTTCTAACCCTATGATTCTATGCTCAACAGATTCTCTATAGCTGGATGGAAGCAGACTCCATAAGGGACCCGGCTGTGAGCTCTGTGTGGGTTGGAAGAAGCTGAGCCAGAGGCACAGAGAGCAGCTTGTTGTGTTTTCCCTAACTCTGAAACACTTTGTAGCAGAGGTTTTTGTTTTTATTATTTTTATACTTAATCTGAATGGTTGGTTAATTAGTTAGCTGACTAGCTAACAGCGATTTCAGCAGAGGAGGTGGTGGAGAAGAGGAAGAGTCTGCATGGATTCAAGTTGGAGATTTTTTGCAAGTAAGGGGAGAGAAGATAGTGTTGCAGTGCTTTTGACTCAGCAGGTTTTATAGATTTTGGTGACCAAAGATGGTAACAGACTCAGCTGAACTCAACCTAAGCTTTTGGGAATTCAGTTTCTTTTCACTGTGTTTTTGAGGGGACTGACCACATTCTGATTTTTTTTTAAAATTATTCATGTGTAGTTATAATTATGAAGATTATGTATGTGGATTATAAAGTGGCCAGGATGTAGAAATTAACTTGTTATTTATGATGTTTCTTTACCATGAGATTTATAAAGTTGGTACTTCAGATTTAAATTCATTCCTTTTGCTGCTTTGGGGGCTTGACTGTGGGGATCTGACTTTGTGCAATTCTTGCTAAAATCCTCAGTGACTCAGTACTGGTCCTCCATGGGCTACCTACATGCTTGTTTTTATGAACTAGAAGAGCAGTGAATTAAACTTTAGCCTACCCAAAGCCTTCATTTAGGAGAGAAATGCAATGAATCTTGTGTTTCAAAGCTGCCCTCCCCCTGAAATAAAACAGCTTTGAAGAAAGTTTGAATTGGTGCTGGAAGGAACAAGAGAGCTGTGGGTCAAAGTGGCAAGAGTGATTTAAGGAACCCCTCAGAGTCATGTGTTTGATTTCCACCTATGACAATCACAGTCCTTTGAAGGAAGGATGATCTTGGGTTTAAAGGTCCTGAAGCAGGAGTCAGGTCCCTGCTCTGCAACCCACTTCTTTGGAGAAGCTACTTCATCTCCGTGTTTTTCTCCTCTGTAAAATAGTACTAGAAGTCCATCACTTCACAGATGTTGAGGTAAATTGACTAAGGTAAATGAAAGGCAGGCTTAGGAGCTGTACCTAACAGGTGGGGGGGGGGCAACTAATCTGCATGGGTCCTGTATTAGCAAGAGCACAATTAGGTATTAGCATAGTGGGTGCAGGGCATAGTGGGTAACAGTATTTGGGGTTAATCTGATCACAAATCTGTCAATATCTGTAAATCTACTGAAGGGAAATATGAAATACTGTCTTTTGTGATGTGCTACTCTCTGATTGTTCCAAATCTGTTTGGGTTAGTTAAAGGGTAAAAGCTACCCTTAGCTAAAAAGAGATTTGTAAGAGAGGTCACTGGCTAGTTCAGCCTGGAAAAGTTTAAGATAGGGGTGGGGTTTGCATAACTCCTTCTGGAGTAATGCTTGAGGTATTTTGCCTCATTCCATGGCCCCACTATCAAATGATAGATTTGGCCGGGCTTCTTTTGGAGGCCTCTTCTTTGTTATTTTAATGGAAGCAGCTGTTTGTAGCTACTTGAAGTTTAAGAGCTGAAATCACTGAAAGAGGAAACCCCTTCTCTCTGAGGTGCAATCACTGAAGAGGAGCAGCAGATGGAGTGATCAGTGGATGGAGCTAGCAGACAGTAAGAGCAGCCAGCGGTGAGCTGGGTGGCCTGCGTGACTGGTGAGCAGAGCCAGCGGACAGTGGGCAGAGTCAAAGGACAGTGCAAGTGAATAGAATGAGTGACCAGTGGTTGGCGTCAGCAGGCAGCTGGTGTGAAAGACACTCCCTACGTACTCTAGGGTTTGTTGGGAGCCTGTTTAGCACTGATTCTCCAGATCAGTGCTGGGTTTGCTAGGGAGTTCACATGTGCTGTGTGGGATCATATTGGGAACATGTATTGCACTGATCCTCCAGATCAGTGCTGATTTTTGTTATTGGGCCTCTTACATTCTGTTTTTATTACTATTAAAAGTTCAGCAAACTACACTCAGACTTGTGCTTGTGAGGGGGGGAGCCTTACCCTTTTGGGGTGCCCAGGGAAAAGTGGATGATTTTCCAGTAGACTGGGTGGAGGGTTTGAGCTGCTTGGTGCTGTAACATTATTTGGATACCCCTAGATATAGAACCCAGCCCTTGTCCTGCCAACCCGCCCTGGCAGAAGGGTTACATAAATACACTGTCGGTCTAGCTAAAATTCCTACAGCATTTCAGAGGCAAAATTT
Source organism: Podocnemis expansa (assembly GCA_007922195.1). Lineage (NCBI taxonomy): Eukaryota > Metazoa > Chordata > Testudines > Podocnemididae > Podocnemis > Podocnemis expansa. Next base: position 32,240,848 of record ML681972.1, on the reverse strand, counting down.
CCACTGGCTGGAAGTTGAAGCTCAGCAAATTCAAACTGAAAAAAACTGTACATTATTTCAATAGCAACAGTAGGTAACTTTTGGAACATGCAAAGAGGTAGTTTCTGCACTACAGGAGGTCTAAAAATCACAACTGGACTTTTTTCTGAATGAGCTATGATAGAGTTATGGTCATTTCAGGTTATGCATCTGCGAGATCTTACTGTGTTACACTCATGTATCACTATGAAGCCAGGATTACATGCACTTCTATTGGAGAGAATGATCACAGCCCTCCAGAAACTAAGAAGGAGGTGGGGGAAGATTAGCAAATTACACTGACTGCAACATCTCGACAGGTACCATCACTGAGAAGGTCTTGCATGTACTTGTTCAACCCAGATTCTGCAGTGATTAGCAGACAAAGAAAGAATTTTGTGATAAATGCAGGGAACAATTTTTTTTTTTTTTTTTTTTTTTTTTTTTTTAAGAGGAAATGCTGAAAGCCATTGAACCAAACCATAAACACTATGTATGAAGGAAACCATTTGAAGCCAGGAGGTGCAGCAGCAACGCCAGCCCCCTAGTTCCAGCACCTATGGATAAATAACCTGAGTTTAAACTGATTCAGGCCCTTCTTTCTAATCCAGCAGACAGACAGGAATTTCTGTCCAGATTGCTGGATGGAGAGAGGTGCAATCTTTAGGAAAGGGCTAAAACAAAGGTGGGCAAAGGAGACCTTTTGATCATGCCCTCAAGCTAGGCCTCTCTGGAATATTGCAATCACTTCCCCCGCGCCCCTGTCCTACCTCTCTCCCAGTGTGTGCAGTGGTGGCTGCTAGAACCCTGGCCAGAGTGCAGCAGCTGCCTTTCCACCATGTCGCCTCTGCAGCAGTACCCTGGCTGGAGCACAGTGCTTGCTTCTGCAGATCCCAGCAACACCCTGTGTGGTGTCCTGCACAGCAGCCGCTCCCCCCCTTCTCTCTATTTCACCTACCCCACAGTGGGCCCAGCAGTCCCCTGACTGGAGCATGAGGGCCACTTTTCCTCCTAGCCCTGCTCCTTTCCTGCTCACCTGGATGTCAGGTCAAAAAGTTTGCCCACCAGTTGGCTAGAATGAATGACACCTTTTAGAGCCTAGGGAGGAACTGGGATGATCTCTAAGATTTTTTGCATCTGTATGTTTTTATTGCTTTTAAGATGTTTTCTCTGTAATGCTTGCTAAGAAGAAACTGTGTGGCAACCTATAACTGGAAGTAATTGTGTTACTAGCCTTTAAGAATAAGTGAAGTGCAGATACCGGCCTGGTTAAGCAGTCTGGCCCACTGAGAATAACTGTAGACAAGGAACTGTGCAGCCTGAAAGGAAAGAGAGAGATGGGGTCTCCACCCAAGAGATGACAGCTGAGAAGTTGGGAGCCTAGGGTGGGTGCCCTTGCTACACTATGAAATACAGGTTCTGTTGCCCTGAACTGATAAAAGCTATTCTGACTCAACAAGAAGGTATGGGCTTGATGCAGGAAATGCTCTATAAAATTCTATGGTTTGTGTTATGCAGGTTAGGTTAGACACTCTTTCTTCTTGCCTTAAAAAAATTACAAAAGTCTTTTCTTCATCTCGTTGTCACCTAAAACCAATGGGTCAAACTCTGCCCTCTGATGCTTGGTAATAAGCCATGGAAATCAATAAGACAGCAGCAGAAATCTTAGAACAGAGTTAAGCCAATTATTTATATTGTCAATAAAAATCAACAAAAATGGTTTTAAAATAGAAGATATTCTGTAGAACTTTGTAATGCAGCTAGATAGCCAATTAAATAGGGTGGTCAGAAGCAAGTTGAAACAAATAGCAAAGATACACTGAGAAACATTACAAAGTATCTGTGAAGATGATTTACCGTGGGATCAACAAAAATGAATTCTCTTTTTCTTGAAGTCTTCAAAGCAAGTCTGAATGCCTTTCTGAAAGATATGTTTTAGCCAAACACAAATTGTTGGGCTCAGTACAGTGGTAATGGTCTGTGCTATAGCAGAGGTCAGACTAGTTGATCTATTGTATTGGTCCTTTCTGGACATAAAAAATAAAACTGGTGCGTCTGTTTAGGTGATTAACTTTTGACATCCAAGTTCAAAATTTTAGCCTGAAATTTCCAAGTATTCTTAATGGTTCATTAAAAAAAAACAAAAACACACAAAAAAAACAAACAAACAAAAAAAAAAAAACACAAAACCTTCTTTAACCACACTTCTTAAATCATTTTTTCCCCTTCAAACTAAATCTAAATGCTCCCCAGCTAACAGCATCATCTCCTTAAATCCTACAGCTGGCCCAAAAATCTGACTGACTATCATCATCATCCATCACTAATTAATACAGAACAGGAACAGAGGACATAGATAATCTTAAAATCAGGCTGGTCAAGAGTTTTCCATCACAATGATTTGCTGATTGTGTGTGTGTGTAAAAACAACGTTTCTTACACACACACACACACACACACACACACACACACACACACACACACACACGGCCGGCGCTAGGCGGTAAGCAGCCCCTGCATTGCAGGGAGGCGCTGGCATTTGACAGGCGTGAAAAGGGGACAGTGCCGTGGCGCCCCCCTGATGACATCACTCATCTGCACCTGCATCGCTCTGCTGTGGGGTGGGGGGTGCACCAGAATCCCCAGTGCCGGCCCTGCACACACACAATTTTGCTACAAATGTTTGATTTTTCCCCCCCATCAGGAAGAGTAAAAATGAAATATTTAGTTTCAGCTCTGTCTGACTCAAATATTCCATTTTGTTGAACTGACCTAAAACGTTTCACTTTGAAGTTCAACGGAACATTAAACTGCATTTACCTAGAGTATTTCCTTATGGAAGGTGTAGTTCAGGTGCTCAATCTCTCCTATAAACTGAGTCCCTGAGAACTATATGCACTATAAAGTGATGTGGATTTCCACAGGACTCGGGATTCATCAATCTAGCCAAGAAGCCTGGCTCAGAGGAGAATGGGAGCATCCGCCTCCCAGACAATCAAATGATTCCCATTAGGCAGCATGCCACAAATGGAAAAATGCAGCTTAATGCTGAAACATTCCAGGTCATTACAACAAATGGAAGTGATCTATTTTGAGGTAGGGAACGTTGAAGTGTTTTATTTTGCTTGCAGAGAATTCTATGAGTCTATGAAAGTGTCAAAATAAAACATTTCCAAATTTTAAAAAAAAATGATTTTTTTTGGTTGTGATTTGGGATGAAAACAAAATGTTGAAGTGTCAGAAGTTCCCATGGGACAGAAATTCCAAGTTTCACTCAGCTCTTTTCAGATATGAATGATTTGTCTTCATCAAGAAGACTCAGCACATCTCATATAGAAGGCGTGTCAACTTGTGATGGATGACAAGATATTTTTATTCTGGCTAATAGCATGATTTAATTTACCAGTTAATGTCACTTTATTCCTGGTAATGGATAAGGACTTCACTTAGGTATTTCTCATTATAGAGCATCAGAGTAATGTTATTAACTGAACAAGGCTTCCTCAGACATTTGTGTCTCTTCACTTGCAGAAAGAATAAATTTGGACTGCCACTGCAAAAGTTATCTTTAGTTTCTGTATCCAATGCAGCTGGCTGCTGTATTCAAATCTATCATGCTACCAGATTCTTAGTTGGGTAAGAAACAAAAAATGCATTTCAGGATGACTCAGAGGCACCAGACAACACAATGGAATTTTTATTAAAATGACAAAGGCACTATGGAGCCATAGGAAATTACAATTAAGAACACCAGGAGCCTTAATTTCTAGATTCAATATTCTACACAGCAAGTCTCTTTTTGTATTATGATTGAAATGTAATTTAATTTCAATATGCTTGTTGCCTCCTAGAGATTATGGAGCGAAGTAACAGATGAACTTACTCCAACCATGTTATTAAACAGCCACAAATTTTAGAGACTGGTTCAACAATTAAAAATCAAAAGAGCCATATCCCACAGCCCTGTGTCTCTGAGTAGTTACAATTTATCAAACACAAGAGTAAATTCTGATGTCCAAACAGATATTTCCCAAAATATGATGCAGACTATAGTTATGTGGAAATGGTAAGCTACAGTATAAGATAGCAAGATAGTTGTCATCTTCTTATAAGCAATACTTTGTTATAAAATGAAGTTTAGATGAATACTTCATTTTCTGAATGACAACTTTCTTTTAAAGGCAGAAGTCCTATATTTATCCACAGAATTGGTACAGACATGAGATGCAGTACAAGTGAACTCATACTACCCTGCCGATGTACCTCAGGACAAGAAGGATCTGCACAGACCATCAGGAGAGGAGAGCTCAGTATCCAAGATCATTTATCTGCTGAAATTGCTTATGGTTAATGCCAGTTGTGATAGCCATTGTGCAGAATGGAAAACTGAGATGATTAACAGTTGATATATTGCAATATTCCATGACAGAAAGAAAGAGAGAGAGAGAGTGTGTGTGTTTTCTTTTACATGAGGTGTAACTGTTAAAGGGTTAGGAGTGATCTCAATGCAGCACTAAGGCTATTCTGCACCCTGGTTTTAAGAAAATGACTAAGGGCAAACAGCACCAAGACTCAAATACAAAACACAAATCTAAACTTATTACTCAATTCTTACATTTCTGTTTAACTGTTCGTCATACAATTTCAACAAGTCATTTGAATGACTCAAATCATTCCTGGAGTCTCGTTAATTTTCAAGGGGTAGCCATGTTAATCTAGTACAGCCCATGGCAGATTAGGGGCCCTGAGCCCCTGGGATGCCTCCAGTGGTGGGCCATGCCTGGGGCCCATGTGCCCTCACCTGGGGCCACAGGCTCCCCCACCCCCAGAGTCTAGGGGCCTGCTCCCTGAAGGAGAATTGGCACTCTGTGACAGATTGGGGCCAAAGGCTGGCCCTGACCCAGCTAATCAATCCCCCCCTCCGCCCCCAGAGCGCTGACCTGCATACATGGGGCAGCTCCTGCCACAGGAGGCTGCACTGCATAACACGGCATGGCAGAAAGCCCTGCTGCCAGGAGAGAACCAGCCAGCCCAGGGGTGGGACAGAACTCACAATACAATTGCAGAGCTGGGCCTCTGGCTCAGAGTGGCTCCGCTCCCCCCCAGTAGCACACAATGAAGGGCTCCCCACATTGTGTGGGCCCCGGGCATGGGCCCATGCCTTAATCCACCCATGAGTCCAGCAAAACAAATGAGGAGCCTCCTGGCACTTTTCAAGACTAACAAATTGATTTATTGCATAAGCTTTCATGGGAGAGAATCCCACTTTGTGACATGCTTGAAGATGGGGAACTTACAGAATGGGAGCAAACTAAATGCATGCTCCTCAGAGGGATAAAAATATGTGCAAGGGAGTGTCTTGTTTTGATAGAGAGTGTTTTGTTTAAATATACAAGTGCTATGTATTGATGTTAGAGAATGAGTATAGTATGTCGTAATTTTGTTGCATAATTAATTTATTGCTTTCTTGACAATTTGTTTATTGCACTTACCTCAAATTGTAAGCATATTACAATTTTACAAGTATATAAATTAATGAAATGCAATATTATATCTTTTAAAAGAACATCCTCTAAACCTTCTCAGCCCTGTAATAAACTCTTTCAAAAGCCATGCTTTGAGGAAAATGAAAATGCTTAATTGTAAGTTAAAGTGACAATACGGATGCTCTCTAATATGCTTTTGTAGGGGAATTTTAGTACAAATATTATTCTACTTTGAATTAGAGTAGACAGAAAAAGAGAAGCCTCACAGGACTTGTCCAACAATGGGAAATGAAAAGTGGAAGTGAAAGCTCTTTGTGACTGTATATATTTGATGTTTTAACAGCTGAAGAATTTGGAGAGTTAGGGTATATTAAGACAAAAAAATTATGACAAGAAAAAGAAAAAAGAGAGATGCTTCCTTCTAAATTCTTTTTTTTTATTCCTTTTCTCTAATGCTTCCTTTCTCATTCAGGAACCAGGAACTTGGAGGACTTCCTTAGTCTCAAAGATGTCAATTCTTTATTCATAGCTTTCCATATTTATTAAAAAACACACTTGTGCATACACACTTCAGATTACTACATAATGACAAGATATAATCCATGTTTATCTCAGTTATAATTACTAGGTCTGGTCAACATATTTTTATCAAAAAAATCCCAGCATTATATGGGTCAATTTCAATTTTTTGATGGGAAAAAACAAACAAACAAACAAAAACATATTTTCAAAGTGTCAACACTTTGAAACAGTGTTGAAAATGTTAACATTTCAAAACAAAACATTTCATTGCGATTGTATATGTTGAAATTTGATTGTCATTTAAAAAACCCTTTGCATGATACAAATCTTTTTGTTATTTCAGTATTTCATCCCATTTTCGGGACACAAAACAAAGTCAAAATAGTGGAATTTCCTGCAAGAAGAAATTCCATTTTCCCAAAAGAGCTGTAATAAATTACTAAAGGGGGGAGTAACTGTAGTTTGAATTACGAAGGTTGTAATACTGGCCTATTATCTCAGAGTGCTTGAGCTTCAGCCTGGTTTAGGACACAGATTAAATACACACAGTGGTGTCAATGTTGACCAAAGACTTCTCTTTGTAAACCTGCCACTCAATTACCTGTTTCAACGTCTCTATTCCTGAGTGCTATTAATACTCATGCATGTTGGCACTATGTCTGGTTCCACCTTAGCCTACCAGTCGTTCGCTCCTTTCCCTTCAAATGAAATTAAAAATCCCCTTTCACCCTCAACATGTTAAAAAATAAAAAACATTCAAATCAGTATTTCTTCCTGCACATTATTTCTATAGCACCTATATGCTCTGATCAGCACTAGGTATTTCAAAATTTTAGTGCCAAAGAAGATGCTCTCCATGCTCCAAAAAGCTTTAAGTTTAGGAGACATTTGAAGGATCTATTGCCTCACTCTATCTGGTAGCCTTAATAATGAGTTAAGTATTACTTATGTGACTTTGAGTACCAAGGTTACCCATTCTGTATCTCAAAACTCTGTCCTTTCTTTCTACACAAACAAAACATGCTCATTCTTTGCCATCACCCATTGTTATGTTCTGTCCTACCATAAGATTGCATTAAGCAGTTATTTAATGCTATGTCCGAAACCAACATTTCCTAACACTTAATTCAAGGTAGGAAAGTTGGCATAGACAGGGACCCCCTCCCCTCCATCCTTATGTGATTTCACAGAAAAATTCAATTTTAAATAGCTTTGTAGTCAGTCTGTGTTTCATTGTTTGATTGACAATTTTTGCTTTCTCTTATATATCTATGTTTGTAAGAAAAGTCTGATAAGCAAAAATTTAAGTTTCATTTTGTATTTTATAACCTTTTTATCTGCTTCACAGTGTTAAAGCTAACACACAGCGAGCTGGTCTCATATACTTTGCATGTATCCGAGCGCTCCTAAAAAACAGATCCCAAGCAGGTCTCTAAGCCATGACAAGTTTGCTTCCCTGCCTCTACTCTTCCACTGAGGCAGATCAACTCAGGCACTTGCACCTGGTCCTTCTCTGATACAAAGAACTCTTGTGTTATTACCCTGGCACCTTCCTTGAAACTCCACAGGAACTGGGACCTCACTTCAAGCACTAGTGCAAAAGATCTAACTGTGCCTTTTTTTGGGGGGGGGGGGGAGGGGAGGACTGGTCCTGAATAGCTAAATGTGGGTCCAACTGCATGAACAGGGATCAGATACTGTTCATTATAGAAAACAATAATCTACTGGCATGCTCACACAGAGGGCTATGTATTAACTAAGGCCCTGACCCTGGCATGCAAACCGAACAGGGGTATACCAGCATCCAGAGGAAGATGCATTAACTCGAGTAGGACACCTAGCAGCAGATCCTTACTGGCTACATAGAGTCCCAAAGAAGCTTATGGGGCTTCTCATGGGCACACAATCCAGCCAGGCAGATCGTATTGCATGTTCAGAGTCTGACAGTGTCACTGGACATGATGTTTGCATTATGGCACAAACTGTCTGAATATGAGGGCAAAGGAAATGTTGGTCTACACCCCCTTTTTGTGTTAAAGAAACATTTCAAAAAACACTTTGGCTTAATAAAGAATGGCTAGCATTAAGACAACATGAAAATAGGAGCCATAAATCATCACTTTGTAAAGTAGCAAAAAGCCCAACCAGAAAATTAAAGAAAACAAACCCACGCTGTGCTGCTGAACATTGCTGAGATATAATACCAAACAGGGGATAAAAATAAATCCCTTCACTGAAAAGAAAATTGGCATGCCACAATTTCTGGCCTGGAATCTCCCTTAAACAATATACTTTTATGCTCAGTGTTGGCTGAATCAAGGAAAACAAAAGGACTGTAGAACATTGGAGTTTGGGTCAGTGAAGGACGATTAGTAATGCAGGCCTAGCCAGTCTTTCGTCCCTGATCTGTACATTGTTTATTCTTTGTTTTTGTCCATGGTGGGCTAGGTTAGTTGAATGATTTGGGTCCAAAGGCAATTTTAATGAAGAAACAACACCTACTCAAATCTTGAGGGAGCCATGTTCAGCTGCCTGCAGACAACTAGCTCTTTTTCCAGCCTATTCCCTTAGGGAGGCAACTAAACATGTAATACACCCATCGCAGTGAGAAAGAAAGAAAGAAAACCACCTTTCAGCACCCTTATAGAAGATTGACATTATTTGACTATAAAAGCAAAGAAACGTGTTGCTTTAACTGAGACAACTGCTCCCACAACATTCTTTGCTTCTTAAGCATGTGGGTCACAAAAGAAATTTGACAAACCCTATTTACTGAAGTCCCAACTATTTTTATAAACAAGTCCGTGTATATGTAGTCCAAATATTTTTCTTTCAGAAAATGCAGGTTTAAAAAAAAAAAAAAAATCCACAAGTTCCATGTGAAAATGTCAATACAGCATTTTTTTGGGAAAAAAACCAAAATGAAACATTTTGATAAGGGTCCACTTCAATGTTGTGTGCTAAAATGACTTTTGAAATTATATCTGCATGACTTCATCTAGGTCATTTAATACAATTACAAAATACTGTATAATAAAAATCTAGAAAATAAAGAAAAAAATCAAACAATTTTTCAAATGTATCCCAATTCTTTTTCAAAATGTTACATAAGAAAGTGAGATTCCGTGTTTCATTCTGATTTGGAGCAATTTTCCAAGATCACAAAATTTCTTTGCCATGGAAATTCTAGTATCTACTCAGTTCTGTCTAGTATTTATTTCTTCACTTTTGATATTTGCAAGTACCTCAGTGAAACTCTCCTCCAGTTACCATACACTACAAATAAGGAAAGGAAGGATGGTCCAATGCTCAGGGAACTAACCATTCTGGGACTTGGAAGCTTGGGCTTGCTTCCCTGCCCGTCCTCAGACTTCCCATGCAACACTGGGTAACTCATGTAGCCTCTGTGCCTTGTGTTTTTTCCCAAAAAATGGACCACCCCCACATCCTTACTTTGCAGTGCTGTTATGAGACACTCAGTTACCACAAAAATGGGGGCCATATTAGAGTCCAAAATGTAGAATAGAATAGAATCATAGGGTTGGAAGGGACCTCATGAGATCATCTAGTCCAGCCCCCTGGGGTTTATAGAAATGGGGGGGGGGAGTATCTGCAATGCACGCTGTGTCAGTAGATCCTGAAGCACTTTACGAACTACATATAAATAAATAATTTCAGCCACCCCCCAGGGTGAAATTGTTCACAACATCAACAACATGGCCATTTATAAATTAGCAAAATGTAATTAGCAATAATTATAAAAGTAACTGAGTAACATTCACTTTATATATTCAGCATTGTGCAAATATTAACTTATGAACTTGCAACAACCTTGTAAGGAGATTAATAATCCAAATATTTTGCACAGGGGGAAACAGACACAGATGTTAGTAACTTGCCCAAAATAGTCAGTGGCAGAGCCAGGATCAGAATCCTATCCTACAAGTTCCCATTTTCCCTCCCAGAGGCTCACACAGCTCACTCAGTTTTAATTTCCATTGCAACTGTCCCACCCCATCCACCTCAGTCAAAAACTGAAGATCTGACCTAGAATTAGGGCCCTCCCTCCCTTTACCCACACAGTCCAGCCTTTCTTTAACAGGCTTTTGAACCTTCTCACTAGGAGTCTTAGAGGCATAATGGCCTATGTATCTCTCTCAGCGTTACCTGTCTGGGATTAGGAATTCCACAGCTCCAGTATCTGCCAACAGAAAATTTGACTAGGAGACCAGAATAAGTACTTCCTGCTCTAGCAAAAGAGAGCCATAATCCAAGACCAGTTAAAGCCCTTCATTTACCATAAAAGTCTTACAGCTAGCACCCCCAGAACTGCCTAATATTGGATGGAGTGGGCAATACTCAGTTTGCTCAATGCCACCATATCCAATAATTTCCTAGATTTCTCTTGGAAGATCTCATTCAAATTCAAAACTGCTTAGCTGTGGAGACTTGATAGCTTCACACCAAGGAGGTCAATTTCTGAAGACTAAATAGAAATTGGCTACATCAGTTTAACCTTGCCCATATAATCAAGCTAAAACCTAGGAGAATTTAAGGCCTTAACATAGTTAGGGTACCCAGTTAGTTCCTGTCCATGTCCACACTACAACATTTAATCAGCATTGCAACTGAGTCCTTTGATTCGGTTACAGGCATAGTGCCAACATGATCTCAGTCACTAAGCAGTAGTTTCACAATTGCATTTCCTTTTCTGCTCTGATTTTTTTTGATGAAGCAGCATAAAAAGCAGCAAGGCAATAGGTAAAAAGTGAAGAGCCAAAATACAATGGGTAATTCAAACACCATAGAAAATTCACCCAATCTTTCCTTCATTATACAAATTTAAATTATAACGAAACATAACAAAAATCACTGTGATCACTCACCAGGTTCATGTTGTAAAGATACATTATTGAACAGGAATCAAAGTACTGCCTCTCAACTGCATATTACATAAGTTGACATATATGATTAATGAGTCATCTCTCTTCACTCCCCCACATTGTTAAAAATACACTTTTTACTTAAATACAGTTTCTATGTTAGTCTAGCTTCTTTCCAGACCAAATACACTTGGGAGAAAATGGTTAGAAAAAAGCTGAATGAAATGGAAGGAAATATATTTTGTTAGAGTAGCAATAGCTAGAAGCTGGTAGCACCAGCTATTAAGATTGACCGACACTTTCCATTAGAAAGATGCTGTTCTCAGTTGCTTATAATTTTGCCATACTTTGATCAAGTGAACTGAAGTTTTTCATGCCAGGCGTCTGCCACAGGCTGATTTTCTTCTTTTCCTTTTTTGATTTATTGGGGGGGGGGGGAGCATAAACAAACTTAATCCTTAATTTATGAGTCCTTGGTTATGCAACCTTAGTATTTGACATTTGTGTGTGTGTATAGACAGACATTATAGGACTAGCAAGCTCATTTTCATTTTTACAATTGAATTGGAATTATCTACACAATACCCGCATTCCATTAATGAAAATGTTGCAAATCTAGGGGCAGATCATTCTATGAATTGATCCTATGAATTTTAGGCTCCTGAACCATGGAAGGTCAGTGGTCTCCATGTCTCTCTCCCCCCCCACCCCCACACCTGAAGCACCCAGCTTTGATAAACTGTGTCCAACCTTTCCAGAGACAGACCTCGTGGAGGATTACAGCTAGTCCTCACTTAGTGACCTACTCGTTTAGTGACCCCTCAGAGTTATGACCAGCTCTCTGATGAGTTGGTATTATGGCGATGTACGAGAACTCGCATCAACTCTCTCAGATTACCTATATTTACAGTACACTATGCAAACTAAATTCAGTACATTAGAGCTTAAAACATTTAAAATATATATTAAAAATGATGCAAAGGTGACATTAAAATTATCTACCGATGGTTGAAAAACCCACTACCAGTAAAGTACATTATGCTTGAAATACCGGTAAGGGCTGCTCCTCGTTTAGTGACCAATTCGTTTATCAACCGGGTTTCAGGAACGGAACCCGGTCACTAAGTGAGGACTACCTGTATTTCACCACATTTGCAAGACTTTGTGAGGTGCACAAGATCTCCAAAGAATAAAAAGTTCACACTCTCATAGCTAAGTTGGCAGGTAAAGGCTGTATTTAATGAAATGCCAGTGGGGGAGATTTTAAAGTATGATGCATTTAAAAAGGGATGTTTTGCAGAGGTTTCAGATTACCCCCAAAGCATATAGAACAAAGTTTAAAAACTTTAAGAGGGAAACAGGCATGAGTCATAGAAAATGTTTATAAACAGTGTGATTTGTTGAACAAGTGGGTCAGAACAAAGAGGGGTCAGCACATATATGAGCAGCTCTTTGAACTCACAGCACAAGAGTGGTTTCTAGGTGGAAGTACAGATTATGTTAGAACTACGCCACTGGACAAAAAAACTGAAATCTGTAAAACAGAGATGGCTGGCTGCAGTAGCAGATACCTTTGAGAGAGCCCAAGTCTTGATGGACCATGAGTCTTAGCAGGAGAGACTGAAACCCAAGCCTAGGAAGAAGGGGGAACATGGGTAGATGAACACACTCCAAGAGCTCCATGTCACCTAGAAAAACCCAGTAAAGCCCACCTATGGGGGGGGAGTGTTGGAATAGCAGACAAATGCCCACCAGGAGCCCTGTACCTTCTGGAAAAACCCAATACAGCTACCCCGTGGAGGAGGGGAATCCAAGAAGCTGTTAACCAATGTAATTCCAAGACCATTTGAGGATCCAATGCCTGAGGCTGGCAAGGGTTAATTCCCCCCACCACCACCACCACCACCACCGCCCCTGCAAGCCCAAATAAATTCAGTGATCCTGATAGCCAAAGCTCCTGAGACACAGGAGACTCCCATGGTTTTCATGACAAGCTTTGCGGGTATTGTAGGGGACGACAGAAATAAGGGATATCAAGATAAATGACCAGAAGGTAGTCAGATGCAGGTACTCCAGTATGCAGTTGTCATTAGTCAAGCCAGGCTGGACCCTAGAGGGAGAAATGTTACACAGCCTGGAAGCGTTTATCCAAATTGTGGGAGGAGACAGAATCTGTGCCCTGTGCCAGGGTACAAATACAGCGTGAAGCCTTAGAAGACAATATAACAAAGGGCCTGCTACGCAAGATCCTGAGCAGATGCTAACTGGAAATGACTTTCAAGAGGGCCGAGGGCTGTCAAGATAGTGACAGTGACAGCCTGCTACACCCTGCTGTGAGCCCAGAGGCAGTGCCAGAACTAGGTATTTTGGCTCCCAGGGCAAGCAGCAGGAAACGCACCCTCCCCTGACCCAGGAGAGTTGCTGCCCCCCAACCCTAACCTGGGGCCCAATCCAGCTCCTGCCATGGCCAGCAAGTGGCTTGGAGCCAGATGCAGCACCTGCCGGAAGACGCCTGTGGGGCCCTTACCTGGAGGAGCTACTTCTTTGACAGGCTGCTCCCACCTTGACCATGAGCACACATCTGAGCATGCTCAGGGCTGGAGATTTAAAACTTCCCAGCCTGGCCAAAGCAGCTGAGAGGGAACATTGGCACCCTCTAAAATACCGCTTATGGCTCTGCCCAGAGGACAGGAGTGAAATCCCAAGAGTCATAGTGGAGGAGCCTGGCTGCCTGCCTGCTTGGGATGGGGGAGGGAGAGATATGGCCCCTATAACTGAGGAAGCTATTCCTAAAGCAAGCTGCCAGCAGGCTGAAGCTGGACAGAAAAAAGGACTCACTCAAAAAGGCATGGAGGGTGGTGGCCCAGGGCAAGCTTCAGAGAGGGAAGCTAGGAAAGAACTTGTGGGGATGCAGGAATGTTACCCCACTGCTCACTTGGAAAGTAGTGCTCAGAACAAGAGGGCTGTCTTAGGGTCTCTGCACCCAGATATTAGGGGCCGACTGTGTGGATGGCTTGCTGGGGTAACTTTCCTTTGCTAGGTGATAGTGGTGTAACAAAAGGTACCCGAGTTGCTGCATGCCTGACCTACAAGCAATCTCAGCCCAGAGAAGACATCTGATGAACTTTTAGGAGAAGGTGGCAAAAGGGAATGTAGTGCCGGGGGGGGGGGGGGGGACTGCTATGCAGTTATGTTCCTGTGACTGGGAATCGGAGCCACAAGTGGCCAGAGGCATGCAGGGTTTTCCCTTCCCAGGGCTTTTGCCAAACCAGGCCCCCAGATTCTGAAAGCTCAAAAGATCCAAGCAGTGGAAACAAGAAACCAAAAAGAAGCCTGGGGCTAAGCATATAGAAATGTCTATTGGGCTGTTCAGGGGTGAGAGGAGCAAAACCAATCAACCCTGCATCCAGACTGCCTGGATAGAAGGCATGGTATAAGGAACGTACTTGTAAGCACCCAACTATGATGATAATTTGGTACCTACGCTATATGTGGAATGACTAAAATGTTCATGATTCTCTTTGTAGTTAGAGATATTAAGTAGAGATTTCTGGTAAGGGCTTATGAATGTACTAAGAATGGCAAATAGGGAAACTGAGGCAGGCAGCCACATCGCTTTAATGGCAAAAATAACAAGAGAACATTTGCATTCTGTGTCAGCAAAGCCGGTAGCCAATAGTCCTGCAGTTCTGTAAGGGTGGAAGGAGATGTGATGTGCTGCACTCCCCCTCACAAGCCCCTATAATGTGATCTGTGCACCTTCTGCTCACCCCTGCAATGTATTTGTGTGATTTATTGCAAAGTGTATTATGTGAAGTGTTTTCTGAATGCTCATGGCATGATCTGCATTATTATGTCATGTTTCCTGCAACATTCTACATGTGTACAGATATGAAACACATCCCCAGGTGTATTTCCCACGGCTAAGTGAGGGGAGGGCAGACAAATGGAACAGTGTTCACACATTCCCTGTGAAGGTATGCATAACAAAGGCAATGGAAACTCAGGGCCTTGGTAGGAAAGAGAGAAAAGACACTTCAAACTGAAAAAGGTATTTTTGCCTCTGGACTTCATCCTGCAAGCAACCTAAAAGAATTATACCTACCCACATGGCAAGGAAGAAGTGGATGCAATATGATCAGTCACCAAAGTGTTTGGGTAAGCTAGCAAGGGACTGTAACAGTGATCTTAGTTTAGAATGTGTGTTATCTTTTGTTTGGTAGTGGTTCTCTCCTTGACTGATCAGCTATCTGATCTTGCAATGATTTGATATATACTCACTCAAAATCATGTTTTAATCAATAAACTAACATTGGTTTTAGCTAAAGCAATGTGGATTTTGGAAAGTGATTGGAAGTATGAACTCCCAACTTAGAGCAATGGCTAATTACCTATCAGTTTCTTTGTTAAATTGATGGACCGGAGTAAGTGAGCTTACAGCAATCAGAAGGGGTCCCAGGACTGTATCAGGAGACTGGGGAACTCACTGGGGAACCATCCCATGAGTGGCTAGTGAGCATGTTCTTCCACTAGGTGAGGGTCTATTTACATGCAGCATGGCTGGCATGAGCTGACCCAGGAGTGGGGTTTCACACAGCAAGGTGGAGTAAGTCAGGGCCCCAGACTGGAGATTCAGGGGGCACAGAGGCATACCAGTCCAGGGTGCAGGAGAGGAACATCACACCACCATCTAAATACAAAGCAAAAGTTCTCACACACTGACTTGGAAAATAAACCTGACTAAATATTCCAGAAAGTATACAACCAGGCTTTAGTTTTATCTCCTTCAAGTGGATGGCAGTAGCAGAGAGCTTAATACATGTATGCCTCACAAGAAACACTTTAAATCAGGGGTGTTGCTGGCACCTGGCACATGGGGCATATGCCCCAAGTTCTGGCACCAGTGCCCTGAGTGGCCTCTGCCTGTCCTAGCCCCAGCCCTGACCTGGGATCCGGGGCCAGGCTACCCGCAGCTGCACCTGCCTCTCCTGGCCACATCCTGGGCTGGAGATCGAGGCCGGGCCACCCACAGCAGTGCCCGCCTCTCCTGACCCTGGCCCCAGCCATGGATCTGGGGCCAGACTGGCAGCAGCAGGAGCCCAACGCCAGATCATGGCCATGGGGTGGCACCCACGGCCAGGGGGCAAGGCCTGAGCCTTTCCCTGGGGCTGCGATGTTCCTGCTTTAAACTTCAAATCATAAGAACTCCTGATTCCTCCCACCCCCCTACATATACCAATTCTAATCAACATTTCCACAGAGAACATCATTACTCACCAACCGATGTGACACTGGTGAACTATACAACAGAAAACCCAAACAACATGTCTATATTTGCCTTCTATCTGCAGACACTTATGTTAATGGCAATGTAAAAGAGCAGGGGAACCCAAACCTGTGTTTCTTGTGTAGGTGGGACCGCTGCTTCCATATGAGCACCAACCAACCACTCTGTTGTTTCAGCCTTAATGAACGCTGACAGAAATCTTCCAGTTTTTGAAATCTGAAGAAAGTTTGTCTCCATTTTTGAACCATCTTTACCCATCTCTGAAATAGGTATGACAATATTTGCTTACTTTCTCAGGGTGCCTTAAAAATTAATGTTTGGGAAGCTCATTGAGAATCTCTCCAAATAGCACACAGGATTTCTGGCAAGACTACAACCACACCATACCAGCTTGGCGGCTGTGTGTGGCATTGAAAAAGCTATGCCTCGGTTTCCCCTGTGTCGCCTCTGACATATTTCAGTCACTGATGTGACATGGTCCTCCAGCCAAGCCAGATAAGAGAGTTCACACCTTCACAAAGCATCGAAGACTTGCACGTGTCCAACAGAAAACAGGAAAACAACTGCACCATCCACACTAGGTAGGTTCAGCTGGAAGCCTCCTTTGCAAGTTAACCCCTGCTTCAAACCACCTGTACTCTAGCTCCAGTTCCTGGATTTCACTGCCACTACCAGGAGGCAGTCACACTTTCTCTCTACCCAGAATGTCAGGCAGACTTTAGTTCCACGATCACTTCCTGTATCCAGTCAGACTTCCAGCACAGGGCTCTGCCTCTCAGACTTCCCTCAGCACAGAAGAAGTTCCTAGTTGCCACTCACCTGTGTCTCTTTCTTGTCCTCTCCTATAATAGCCTCTAAGAAGGTCAAGTCCCTCCCTAGCTGAGTTTTATCACCAATATATCTAATACCACTTCAGGTACGGCCCAGTAGCTTAACTGGCCTTTCAAGCCACTTTAATCCTTTTGTTACCTGTGTGACACTTCATCCCAGCATTTTTATAACATCAAAAGAAAAGAATACCACCGTAGAGAACACCACAACATAAAACATTCCCCTTAGTATCCAAATTCTACTTCAGCTCTGATTCATCTCAAATAATACATAAATACGTGTGACAAATACCAAAAGGTCGTGGAAATTTGTTTTTCCAGTGCACTGAAAAGATTTAAAAACAAATCAAAATGCAGGAGCCAATTTCCCCCATCGTGCAAGTCCACCGACTTCACTGGAGTTACCTCAGGGATAGATTTGGCTCAGAATGTTAGTTACATCATTAAAGGGTTCAGATTACTCAGAAATTCAAGATAAAATTGAATACATTCCCAGACTACTGTGCAAGACCTTCTGGGAAGTGGGACAAATACCATAGGTTTGATTCTGGTCTCACTTAAACCATTTTTACAGTGATGTAACTCCACAAATTTGAACCAAATTGTCCCTGATTTACACTGGTAAAAGTCTGATCAGAACTCAGCTCTATATTTTTTGCCATCTGGACTGGCAGATTTCCATCTATCTACTGTAGCCTGTAGAAAATAAAGTTAGAAAAAAGCTGCCTATACCCTAGTTTGTGAACCTGAACAGATTGCAGTGAGGATTCTGAACTAAATTGAAAGAAAAAGATTAACAATAAAGCATTGTCATCTACATGATGAGAAGCTTTGCTTTGTAACACGTATTTACATATTCTCTTCTAAATAGGACAGGTCCTTCAGCCTCAGTTAGCCAACTATGTCTCTCTTCGTTAAAATCTGGCTCTCTAAGTACCATGACACTGAATTAAAATGTTATTTTGGTAAAGATCACACCAAATGTCATATCATAAAAGCCCTCCATCAAAACTACAAGATATACCTGTTACTGCACAGGTTGTGTTTTTTGTGTATTTATTTACTTACAGAATATATACCCTTGGGTAGGACAAGTGCCAGCAATGAATGCTTATTTTGTGCTATAAGTGAACTTTTACTAGCCTAATTCTCTCCCTCCTCCATATAGAGGAAATATTAAGATCAGTAGCCTCACTTACTCCTATGTGCCTAGACTCCAGGGCCAGGTAACCTGTGTAAGACTGTTGGTTGGGATGACTGTTACTCCCTCTAATTCCTTGGTGGGTGTACAATCCATCTAAGTCTACCCCAAGGGGCTGATCCTACAAGCCATCTGTGTGAGGACCCCCACTATTCACCAAGCACCTGGCAGCTGGATGCCCTAAATAGGCTTTAGATCAGGTATAAGGATCTTCTCATTTTTCACTTAACTTCCCGTTGTCAGGAAAAGACACTTTTAATAACAATGTTGTGTCATTATATGAAGAAACAGCCTCACAATAAATCAAAAAACAAAAAAGTTCTTTTACTGACTTCCATGCAAAACATAATACAAATGGCTTCACTCTATGAAACTACATGCAAGAATAATTCTCAAAGCAACAGGTGCTTTCACTGTCAGTACCAATGTCCTTTCACACCCAAGACCAGATTAAATAAAACTCTGTCTATCAAGCCATGGGGAACTGTGAAAGTCTTCTCTTAGTTATGACTTCCATAAAAGCCAGACTGGATTTTTATTATGTTAGGTCTGTAATAAACCTCAGTCTGTGTCTGTCACATGCTCTCATGTGTCAGTATGAAATCAACAATTGCCACTTGTTGTTTTAAAAGTTAATTAAGGCAACTCCAAATTATTCTCACACTCATATATAGAGTTCTCTGAGCTTCAGCCCTAGAAATGTCCATCATATGGTTTTCCAAATAATCTTTTGCTATATTCATAAAAACACTACACAATCATACATTCCCCTGTATATTTTCTGATGGGGATGGCAGAAAAAGAGGCTACACAATAATACACTACACTAAATTACATTTTGGGCATCATACTATAAATATTTACACTTACTCATAATGGCATCTTCAGAACTCTTGCAAGGCAATTATTTCTATCTGCCGGCCCAGGGAAATACCCCATCTCCTATAGTTTTCTTGCTGAATATGTTTTTTAAAGGCTGTACAACTGTTAGCACCAATAGCACACAACTTCTCATGCAGATATTGTGGAAAATTCAGGCAGCCAGTAGGTTAGCCCTAGAATGATACAGGCCTTTTTTCCCTACAAGCTGAGAAGAAATCAACTCAGGTCAACTACAGACACCTGAGTCCAATTAAGGACTGCCTGAGACACCCTCCTCTCCCCCACCAGAGAGGGGGTGGAAAGACAGGCTGCCATAGGGTTAATGGCAGCAGGGAGACAGGCTTCCTCAGGTTAAGAAGCTGCTCCCTTCCCCATAGGGGAAATAACCAAAATTGAGTCCCTGCTTAGGGGAAGGCATGATACTCTTGGGCCAACATCCCCCTTTGTTTTTTGTCAATTTGTTTCTTATTGTTTGCTGGAAGCACACTCCTTAGGCCTGCTTGAAAATCCTAACAAGAAAACACAAAGGGGAAAGACAAAGACCATCCAGAGTGGGGCTGATTTACCCCAGCCCTGCCACTGCCAGACAGGAAAGTGTCAAGTCCAGTGTAATGGAGGAGGTGCCTAACCACAATGTATTTAAGTTTCAAGTATGTGGCAACTGACACATCAGTATGTTTCTCACATGTGCTCTCTCATATTTTTGTTCAGAAAGGATTTCTTAAAACATCTCTGGAGTAGAAAGGAAAATTGGTTTGTGGGTTCCCTCTACAAAGTACTAGATTTCAGGTGTGAAGACAGAACTATTCCTTTCCAGAGGTCTAATCACTGAAAGAGATCCAGACCCATCTGCATTATAGGATCCTAGGGGCAAACAACAGACAAAAACCAGGAGGAGCTATGCATCTCAGAAAATGCTTGTGTATTTAGAAACTGTTCTTCACCTGTTAATTCTTTTGTGACTTGGTACACCTGTGCATACTCATAGACCAGAGCCTTCCATTACATCAGAATGGCAACCAACAGAAGCCAAGGAGATGTCTGAATTTTAGGTAGGCCAGTTTCTCCACATCTCTCTTCACCATAGATTAAGGATTTTCAAAGCAGTAATTTAACTGCATGAGCTCAATAACAGAGCATGCTATAGTCAATCTAACCTCAATTCTTGTTGTTGATGTTGGTTGTCTTCATCAATTGTAAATCAGTGAAGAGCATCTCTTCTGATAAAACCAAGTTACCTAAAAACCTCAGCAGACTCCACTTCCTTCTGTGCAGGCAGAGGGCATTTCTCTAGTAGAGTTAATTACAGCAAGGAGACGACAAAAAGCCACAGCCAGAGAAGCCCTGTAGTCTACTAGGGGGATTGCTAGCAAGTCTAGAGTTCCAGCCAATGGCCTCATAGGAATTCTAATTTCACCCAAAGGCTATAGCTGCTGAGACAGACATTAAAAAGGCCTGATTTTTCAGAAGTGGAAAGTCTCAGATCTCCACTTGAAGTTCCTGCAGCAATCATCACAAAAATATCAGGCCAAAAGATCACAGTGCTTGTGGGGGAGAAGCCTTCAAGGAACTCAGGGCTGTTGCTTTACCCAAGTCTAACTCCTCTTACCCAAGGAGAAGATGCTAGGGCCTTGATGTAATGGTTTTTAATCTTTATTCAATACCTGTCTGGGGGTTTTAGTAATTCTACATAATCACTTGGTTATGACCAAATGTGATGCACTGTACCCTACTGTGAATCTTCACGTCTAAGGAAAGAAGATTACAGAGGATGCAGGATGTCACACTAGGCTAGACAGACTGCAGCTGTGCTGCTGCCTGCAGACTTCTCAGCTGAGAACAGTACCTTACATTAAAAGGACTCCATATGTAAAGGCATCTTTGAATAAGTACTGGACAGAAAATTGTGGTTTTGTTTTTAGATCAATACATAATTACCCTGTGAAACCAACTGGTATGGAGGCTATTGATCTTGAGACCTCAGCATTATCCAGTAATTGATTAGGCAGTTATATAAAGAAAAACTAAAAACATCCACAGTTACATCAGACAGGACACACAAAAATTAGAGCTACAAAACCTTAATACTTCAGGACACAAGGCAACCACTGAGATAATCTGTACTGCCACACTTCTCCTGGTAAAGAGCTGTTATATTGCTTCCATAAGTGCCAACTTACCTCAGGAACCAGGGCTTATATGTTGCCAGACTGCCCTCCCTCATGGGGACAGGGATGACACAATTGTGTGTGTTCTTCCTCTATGCTACTGAGTGCCAACAGAGAGCATCTGAATGGCAAGAGGTAGCTTTAAAAGGAGAGAAACCTCTTTCTTTTTTTTCCCTATTTTTAAGAGAGAACTGAATATTTGTCAAAAATTTCCCAGACCGATGTCTCTGATGAACTCTGATTATTCAAATACTTACCATGACAATGGAAACTTCCCAAATACTCATAGGCAAATGTGCTTCAGTGCTGGCCTGGAGAGTAGCTCAATCCTCATGCCTGTTCATCCTGGCACTTTTCTGATAAGACCATTTACAGAGGCACAATTATGATAAGTGTTCAAACTATAAAAACTAAGAGCTGGATTAAGACCACCAAATAGTTTCATGTAAACCACTGAAGAGTTGTATTCAGGAGGTAGCCATATTGGGAATTCCTAGTTCATAGAACTTTGGTTAAACAAGTAAATTAACACTATCACTACTAGAAAAAACATCTTGAACATTGCCTTATGGTACTTATATTGTCATACAAAATTTTTCAGTTTCTATCAGTTTGGACTACAGTAGAACCAGGGCCTTAAGAAGTAAAAGCACACTATTTATTTGATTCATATGGTCTCCCATAAAAGACATCATTTTAACAACAAGGGGATGTAGGGGAGCAAGTGCACGGTAGAAAAGGTCCTGCCATTTGACCATCAATATTGGAATGCCGGGAGTGGTATAGAATAATTCCACATTAAGGCCAGTAGAATAGACATAATGTTGTTATCCCAAGATCAAAAATCTCATTTGTGGTAAAGCAACAATTAGATGGCATTTTACTAGTCTAATGAAAAATACCTTTACTAAACTGTCATACATGAAGTCCCTCCTGGAGTGTGCTCCACCCTCATTGCACTGGGGATGGCTACTTAATTACTCCTGCTGCCAAATTTTTGATCATAACAGTCATCCCATCTGCAGTGTTCAGTATTGGGCAGATGCATCAGTGAAAGCTAAAACTGGAGAGTTGATGGATGTTAGAGTGTCTTCCCTGAGGGCAGTAATCACTGTGGTTTAACACTCTTTCTTGCTACAAAGGGGGGAAAAAACTATCCCATATTCATTTTTTTTCCATTCTCTTAAATTTATTCTGTCTCACTATCATGTTCCAAGCACTGCTCCCTCTAAAGTGCGCGGCTGCGCACGTAAGAAACCCCTCCCCGCGCAGGGGTTTCCAGTTCCCACGCACAGGGAGGACCAGTCCAGCAGCACAGCCCAGGACTGGCTGGGACAGGCCAGCAGAGCGGCTGAGGATCAGCCAGGGGAGTGGGGGCGGGGCCGGGCCTGGGGGCAGACCAGACCAGGCCAGGGCCGGGCAGGCCCAGGCGTCAAAGTGGTGGAGGGGGGGTGGGGTGCAGGGCCAGGCCAGCAGAGCAGCTGGGGGGTGGGCCAGGGCCAGGCAGGGGCCAGCAGAGTGCCTGAAGATCGGCTGGGGGCTGGTCAGGCTTAGGGTTATCAAAAAAAAACAAACCAAGGAGTCATGTAGCACTTTAAGACTCCTCCTCTTTGCCCTGCCCTCCTCTGTCCTCCAGGCATTACAGCTGCAGCGCTGCAAGTGGTTTTGCTTTGCTTTGTTGCTTCGGCTCCTAACCCCGGGCTTCTTTCCAGGCTCTAGCTCAGGTCCTCTCCCCTTTCCCTGCACCTGATTTTGGGGAAGGTTTGATCTTATTTTTTGGAGGGGTTGCGGCTTTTCTTCACCTTGATGGGGTCTCTGAAGTGCCCAGAGAGAAACCTGTGACTGCTTCTTTGCTTTCTGCTTTGCTGCTGTACTTGGCTTAAAGTTTCTGGGGAGGTTTGTTTCTCTAATGGCTGGGCTAAGCCAGATCTTTATTCATGCTAATGAACTTTGGCTTTTGACAACAAATCTTTTGTTTAGAGGTCCAACAAAGTTCACTTTTGATTGTGAGGAGGTTTGAATCTGTAAGATTTTCCTTTTCCCAATGTGATTTTTTCAGTTTGTTTCTCCTTTCCAAGAAGAGATTAGTCCACTATAGATGTGCCCTTAAATTTTAGTAAGATACACAGATGTGCAAGTATTATCCATTCCTGATCCTATAGTTTAAATGAAGTCAGTGGGAAATTTGATGGAGCAAGGATTGCAATATTTGTCCCTTTGTTAGTTTATCAAATCATAGAAAACAAGCAGCTTGCTTTTGCCTTTTGCTTATATACTCTGTGCTTATTTTTATTTTGGTATATTTAGGAAAAAACTAATCATTGCATTCAAGAATAGGTGCTGTCCTCTTGAGTGGAGCATTTGACAGTCACAAACATCTACTTCTACTCCACCCCCCCCCCCCATTTGATGTGTATTTCACATAAAAGCAAACAAAATGTCAACTGTCATAAAATAGATATATATCCATCTGTGGTTTATGGCAAGACATAGTAGGATATGATCTTTCCAGAAATTTGCATTTTAGGTTAAAGGTTATGTTTCAGGCAGGTCTGCACATAAAAACCAGCGGCTCTTATTTTTTCTGATTTCTCCCTTCTTGTGTGTATAAAATCTAAAGAGTTTGTCTGTGATTTTTTTTTAAATACAGCACAGTGAGGCTCAAAACTGAGGCTAGACAGGGATTTCTGTACACTGTACCTACATCCCCCAGTTGTCAGCTAGTAACAGTGTTAGACCAAATGAGTGAGCACCCCATATACCCAACCAAACATCCCCATGCACCACACCCCTAATTTCAAGTCATGGGGAGAATACTGCTGACAGAGATTACTTTTCCTTTAGAAGCCAACACCTCAAATTCTGTTAGACTTCATGTAGTCAAGGGCCCATCCCTCTATGTGTCAAACAATGAGTGAATTCTGTGAAGGAACTTACTGTGTTAAAACTAATTTTGATCTTGTCCATAATTACTACATTAAATTTATTGGAGGTGTGCTTCCATTTGCAACTCACAATGTAAAAACATCAGTCTGGATAGGAGTTCTGCAGTGTGATTCTCCTTGCACCTTGATATAAACATTAAATACTTAGTTTTGTAACTCCTTAAAGTGGTTGGCTTTATGGTTACTTTAATGTGAAGAGGAAAAATACTTAAGCCATTCATTTGATATTCCTGAGCCTCTGTTCTTGCAATTAATCTCATGGGGTGTGTTCACACAGCCTCCTTATTTCGAAACAACGGAGGCTGTTTCGAAATAAGGTTTTGGCTGTTCACACGACGCACGGTTGTTTCGGAACAACGGTTCCTGTTGTTCCGAAACAACCGCGTTGTTTCGAAACAAGTTAAACCTAGTCTGTGGGCAAAACAACGTTGTTCTGCAATGGTTGTTTCGAAACAACGCCGTGCGAACGTGTTGTTTCGAAACGACGGTGAGTCGTTTCGAAATAACTGTTGTCCGGAATCGCTATTTCAATTCCGGCTTTTTTTCCTTATTTCGAATTAACATTTTGTTAATTCGGAATAAGTTGTTTTGAAATAAGCGTTATTTCGATATACGGTTGGTTCGAAACAACCCACTGTGTGGGAACACAGCCATGCTGTAACTAGGTGATAGACAGATTTCCCTGGAGTTGGGTGATCAATGGGGCAAGCATTTGCGGGGGGGGGGGGGGGGGGCGCCGGGTGGGGGGCGGGGGGGGGGGGGGGGGGGGGCGGCCCCATGGGCGGGGTGGCTGAAGGGGGCACAGGCGGAGCCCCAGATGTGTATGTGTCCTCCAACATCCTCCTTTTTGTACTTCCCTGTCCACCTTTACATGCTTTGGTATCTGGTAACCCTAGTCTGGTTGAGGATTGGATTGGGGGTGGGGGGACAGGCCTTAACCATGGCCAAGGATCAACTGGGGGAGGGGGCAGGCTGGGAGAGCAGCTGAAGATGGGCAGGGGGACAGGCCTGAAGCCCCACTGAGGATTGGCTGGGGGGGGGGGGGTGTTGCTAGCTATGCAAGGGCTCCTTTTTACCTTCATGTCCTTCCTCCCTCAGGCATTCTAAAAATAGGTGATTGGCCAGCCTTTTACTTCTGATAAGTAGACCGGGGCAGGGGGGGACACAGTGCTGGAACCCACCATCCTGATGTTAAGAGTTTGCTGCACAGATGCACACATGGAATAAAGGGGTGGGGGGGAATCAAGGGGCAGTGGAGTACAGTTATCCTTTATGCCTAGAAGTTTTTGTACATGGAATACCTGTAGCTCAGTTGGTAGAACAACAGATTTGTAATCTCAGGATCACAGGGTCAAGCCCTGGGTTGGGTTTTTAACCTTTTGGCCTGTTGATCCTTAGGGAAGGGTTAAATTGGGAAAAAAATATATAGCAAACACTAATAAAATGAAGGAAAATAAAGTATACTGTGATCAAGATTACTAATAGTGACCAATTAAGTAAAACAAATAAAGGGTCACATTTGAACTGGCTAGGAACAATTTAGGACCATTTTTTTTAAATTGTAAAATGGGCTGCTGTGCAAAATAAAAAATGAGAGGCAAGTTAATTGCTTTCACTTTAACTTTTTTATGTGCTTATTCATTTTGGAAAACCGACAAAGGCAGACAAACAGGACTGAAGAACTGGTGAGACAAAATGTCACATAAGCATAGAATACATTCAAATTATTAATAAAAACAATTTAACTAACTTATTAATTTTTCATTGTTCTATATTTTTCAATAATTTCCATCACGTGAAGTTGCAAAAAAATTTTATTCAGAAAAAGTTTTGCACATGGGTTCAAAATTTTGCACACAAGCCGTCAAACCTTAGAGGGAACATTGGTTCCAAGGTAGATTTAATGGACCATAATTACACATCTTGCTTATAACTAATGAGGTGAATTCTGGTCAAAGTTACTTCACATTAATTTTTTCTTTTAATTGTTCTACAGCTCAGGTAGAAGATGAAGAGGGGGGCTAGAGAGATGAGTTACTTAAAATGAAGGACTCCCCTCTGACCCAGCTCAGTGATTTCTATGTTAAGCTATACTTCGTAAGAATTTTTATAATAGTTAGTGCCAGGCAACCTGAATATAGATGTCATTGCTGCTCTGCATTAGAACTCACCAATCATTGTATATTTAAATGTTTAGTAAAACAAACAAGGAGTCCAGTAGCACTTAAAGACTAACAAATTTATTTACTGCATGAGTTTTGTGGGAGAAAATCCCACCTCGTCAAGGCTTTTCTCCCATGAAAGCTCATGCAGTAAATAAATTTGTTAGTCTTTAAGTGCCACTGGACTCCTTGTTTGTTTTACTGAACTAGATTAATACAGGAGCCCCTTTGGAACTTAAATGTTTAGAAGTGCCTAGAAATCAACAAGAACAGATATTTTAAAAAAATGTAAA
Organism: Podocnemis expansa; assembly: GCA_007922195.1. Lineage (NCBI taxonomy): Eukaryota > Metazoa > Chordata > Testudines > Podocnemididae > Podocnemis > Podocnemis expansa. The sequence goes on along the minus strand of ML681972.1, from coordinate 32,214,171 downwards.
TGAAAAAATTCAAGGAAATGAATTCTAAATTATCCTCAAGAAGTCATTCAGTGGGTTAAAACAAGTCCTCTCTATCTGCCTTTGGGATTATGAGTTCTTCAAAGAAGGTACTATCTTCAGGCTTTGTCTTGCTTAACAAATCATAAGTAAACATATCAGAGATTGCTTTCTACTGCAAACTATATTTATTCTCAAGTGATTGCTTCCAAAAGAATCCAACTGTGTGACCTAGGCCACTTTCCCCATAGGAGATTATTTTACAGGTATGGCAATACCCCTTACTTAACCGTCCTTAGATCGCCTAAAAATGCATTTCTGATCTCTTTCACGTGCTACTATATTGTTGGTGGAATCTGAATTCAAAAATAAAATCACACTTTATATTAAGAGTATATTTATAAATTAGGTTTTTTAAAAGGCTAATGATTATTTAATAGATACTTTAATAATGGTAATCATAATAAAGTACAACAGATACTTTATCTTCTTCTGAGGATCATGTACTAGAGTAGAAGAAAAACAAAAAAGAGCTGCATCTTTTTATTCTATCATTAAATTACCCTCAACCATTCAACCCTTTAGACAAGCACATTTTTCTTGTATTAGGGATATAGTACTTTATATTTAAGGCTGTGATTGTCAAAGGAACCTAAACGAACTGGACAATCAAATCCTCCAAATTTCCACTTGACCCTCTTCACACACCCAAAACTCTTTTCAATCCCTAATAATAAAAGGAAAGAAAAGCGGCTGCTGGCAATGACTCATCAGTCCAGGCAAGTGAGTCCCAGTCTAATCAAGAATTTCAAAAAGCTACCAAATGCATTTTCTTTTTCATTTAGTTGATAAGCATGTGCAGGTAAGGACAAATTGTGATTTGACTTAAATGTCACAACTCTTGTCTTTCCAGCAGTGACATGTAATGGCAAAAAAATTGAAGAATGTAGTGCTATGTGAGGCTCAGATCATGGTATGGCAAACAGTGCCTCATGAAGGTACCTTGGCAATTTACCAGGCCATGTCTCACTTTGTAAGGGCATTGTGTGGTAACCACTACTGGGTGACACCATGTCAGGATCATAACACTTAAGCCTGGACTGCAGGAGGTTTGTAGTGGGTGCAGGTGGGTTGAGACCTGTGTGTCTCCCTGACTCTTCCCCCATGGGATGTGGCCCATGCAAGTACACAAGAGCCAATGATGGCAGTTCCACCTCCCGGTTGAGCTTGCTGCTTCTCCTCTATAAATAAGATAAGCATCTAATAGCTATTAAAATACAGGCAGGGAAGGAAATAACTAATTTGCAATTTGTGCTTCAACTCTCAAAAAAGTCACCAGCTGCCACTGGTGTCGGCACAGAATCATAGAGTTGGAAGGGATCCCATGAGGTCATCTAGTCCAACCCCCTGCCAAAAAAAGCAGGACCACTCTCACTAAATCATCCCAGCCAGAGTTTTGTCTAACCAAGTCTTAAATATCCCCATAGATGGAAATTCCACCACCTCCCTAGGTAACCAATTCCAATGCTTCACCACCCTACTCATAAGAAAGTTTTTCCTAATATCCAACCTTGACCTCCCCAGCTGCAACTTGAAACCATTGCTCCTTGTTCTGTCCTCTGTTACTACTGAGAACAACCGAGCTCTGTCCTCCTTAGAGCATAGTTTCAAGTAGTTGAAGGTTGCTATCAAATTCCCCCTCAGTCTTCTCTTCTGCAGGCTAAATAAGCCTAGTTCCTTCAGTCTCTCTTCACAAGTCTTGTCTCCCAGCCCTCCTAATCATTTTTGTTGCCCTCCGCTGGACTCCCTCTAATTTGTCCACATCCTTTTTGTAGTGGGATGTCCAAAACTGGACACAGTATTCCAGATGTGACCTCACTGGTGCCGAATAGAGGGAAATAATCACATCCCTCAATCTGCTGACAACACTTCTACTGACACAACCCAGTATGCCATTGACCTTTTTGGCAACAAGAGCACACTGTTGACTCATATCCAGCTTCCCCTCCACTATGAGGCCGAGGTCCTTTTCTACAGTGCTGCTACTTGGCTGATCGGTCCCAAGCCTGCAGCAGTCATGGGGTTTTTCCATACCAAGTGCATGACTTTGCACTTGTCCTTGTTGAACCTCATGACATTTCTTTTGGACCACTGCATGCTATAATAGCAGACTGGAACCCAGGATTTCTATTTTTATTGTACAATAACTGCCACTGACTCAAGAGGTGACCTTGGCCAAGTTACTTAACCCTTCTGAGCTCACCTTTCTTTGTAAAATGAGGATAGCACTACTTAACTTACCTGCCTTTTTCTCTAAGTTGTTGTACAGCACTCATGAACCTGGTATCTGAGCACCACATGGATATAGTGATGCCTAGATTAAATTTATATTTGTAAAACACTGTAAAATCCATGGATGAAAAGAGCAAGAGAATTTCTAAGATATGAAAAACATCCTTTAAAACAAGCAAAAGGAAAAAACACTTTGTTTGAACAAACGGCAAAATATAATAAGAATTCTCTTTTCATTTTCTCAGTAATTTAAACACAGGAAAAACAAAAATTCAGTGTATGTTAAGCTAAGCACACTGTCAGAGACATTTTGACTAAGAGTTTATGAATTCTGAACTGATTAAAAGAAAAGCAGTATTCTACAAAGATCACAACAGCTGTTGTCTTATTTAGTTGCCTGCAGCCAAGCTATGTTGTTGTTCATTACAGCATTGGGCATATACCATGTGTAGTGCCAGCTTGAAAGGAAGAGGCTGCAGGTGGTCATTGCTAGAGACCAATCAGGTGCTACATAAAACCAAGAATTCTCTGGCATGAAAAAGGGAGAAATGTGACAGTCAGAATTAAAAGGAACTGGGCCAAAGTCTGTGTCACTGACTGGAGTGTAAGGCCCCTGTCATAAGCCTCACGCAATGGCAGGAGAGAAGTGAAAGCTGGCTGGGGATAGCTGGGGCTGACCAAAACATTTATTTATAAAGAAAAAAAAAAGACGACAGAAGCAATATGACTGAGTGAGGGACTTAGCAGTGTTCAAGAAAGTAAAAAGTAAAGAAGAGAGTGATAAATTGTTTTTTCTTAACCACTGTGGACAGGACAAGAAGTAATGGACTTAAATTGCAGTAAGGGAGATTTAGATTAGACATTAGGTAAAAATTCCTGCTAGGGTTGTTAAGCACTAGAACAAATCACCAAGGGAGGATGTGGAATCTCTGTCACTGGAGATTTATACGAATAGGGTAGAGAAACGTGTCTGGAATGGTCTATATCAGTGTTTCTCAACTGGTGTTCTGCAACCAACTGGGGAAGGAGCAATGCAGTAAGCCAACAAGTGCCTAGGAGATTTTAAATGCCCCTGCTGCAGCAAAAACTTCCGGGTGCACATCAGTGTCTGTCTTCGCCTTGCTTCTTTGCTGCACTTGAGGCATTTTAAATGTACCACCACTGTTATTGCTAGCATTGAAATCACCTGGACAAAAGCTTCCACGGTAAGACCTTCTTTGACAAAGTTCCGCCAAGAATAGATGAATTTTGTTCAAACATGCAGGCTCACAATTCCCATTAAAGCTTGAATAATATTTCAGTTTTAAATTGTGTGCATGATCATTATGTAACTGTTTAGAAATAATGCATGTTATATTTGTAAAATTGTATTTGATTCAGTCTCCTGAATCATTTTTGCAGGAACTTATAGCACACACATATTAAGAACATTACAGATGATATATGTCAGGTTTTCAAAAAATGTTTTCATCAGGTGTTCATCATAAAATACTTAATACCTTTAGGTGTTCCGTGGTGCACTAAATGTTGAGAAACACTGATCTAGAAAATATTTAGGCCTGCTTCTGAGCAGGGCAATGGACTAAATGACCAATCAAAGTCTCTTCCAGTCCCACACTTCTATGAAAATCACTTGGTTTAAAAAAAAAAAAAAAAGTATGCGCATACACAGTTATCTTAGCATTTTAAAGCAGCAGTTGTCAACCACTGTGTTGGGACACATTACTGTATTACTACACAGGAGTAAGTGTGTCATGGAGAGTCGGGGAGATGGCTAGATTTGGCCTGTGTCCTGGTCTGGTGTCCCCTGTAGGGTCACAAAACACCATCAAGCATGTCACAACCTGCAAAAGGTTAAGAACCATTGTTTAGAGAAGTCAAATTTCCAGACAAAAAACATTGTGAGAAATTTTGCTCTCAGTTGCAAAGGTGTCAATATGGAATAACCCTACTGCCTCCAATGAAGTTATTTCTGATTTATAGATGTTTAAGGAAAACAGAATCTGGGGGCCCATCTCAATGGAAAGTTAATGCATAGCAGTAAATCTACAGTGCGCAGCAGGGTAATACACAATTGTCCATGTGGTCCCTGCTGTTTGCCCATTAGAAGTAATAGAGCATGTAGTGCCAGGATTCATACAGACAGCTGGCACACGGCATGCTAGTGCACTATAGATTTAAATCACATCTTGCCACACTAACTCTCCAACTAGACAAGTTCTGGCACTTTATTAGGAGAGGTGTTAAGACTCTGATCTTGGATTGAAACATATTGAATATCCACGAACTCTTTTGTACCAGTTTAACTGAATGGATTAAAATTACACTTTAAACTAAACTAGTGCCAACTCTGTTTGTAGATAAATCTCAAACTTTCCAAAAAATCTTTTCTTCGAAAGTTAGTAGTTTTCTTGAAAATGCTGCATTCTTCGGAACAGAATGAGGGGAAAATTTTATATATGAATGCATAAACCAACTAACTGCCCCTAATAGGATTGTAAAAAAACAGCTACATAGAACAAGGAAGTCTCAATGGTCAGGACTCTTTCCAGAGTTTATAAACTCTCCAGAACTAGAGAAGGCTTAGCCCTCATGGTTTTCTTTGATCCTTTGGAGTTTATATAGCCACAGTATTCCAATGTTGATAAGTTCCAAAGGGGTAGCTATGTTAGTCTACTCTATTTCAGCAAAACAAGCAAGTGGTCCTGTGGTGCTTTTAAAGATTAACAGATCTATTTTGCACATGAGATTTCATGGGTGAAGTCCCATGTTGTCAGATGCTAAAAAATGCTCTCTCTTGCACTGCCAGAATTTATAACTCTACTAGGAAACATTTACCTCCACCAAGAGAAGATAGTGTCACAGATCAAGATACTGACCTGAGACTCAAAAGAATCAATTCTTGCTCCATCACAGATACCCAACATAACTTTGGTCAAGTCAGCTTCTCAGTGCTTCAGTTCTCTGTAAAATGAGGATAATAGCAATTCCCTGCCTCAAAAGGGGCACTGCAAGAAAATACATTGTGGATTCTGAGGCACTTGAGTGTAAGGTAATGGGAGACTTAAAGTATCTAAGATAGTTAGTGTGACTATTCAAATAATCTATTTCAAAAATTGACCACCTACCTGCCACAAAATAGTAGTTGGAGACACTAGTTTTCATTCAGAACAAACAAACAAACAAACAAACAGTTTCCAGAACTGGTCAATTTTAAATGTGATATTCTAAAACAAAGCTAGAAACTTTACAAAACCATGAATACCTTACTATTCAGGTTCATATTGCAATCATCTTATATTAAAAAAAAAACTCAATATTTACTCATGACTGAACCACAGAGAAAATTTTAAGCAGAAAATTAGGGGAAGGGGTTATGAAAACCGCAGAGGGAAGAAGAAAAAGAGAGGCAGAATCAAGCCTACAATAGAAATCATGTTACAGCCTTAAATGCTGTCTGAGTTGCTAGCGTTTGCTACACAAAAGCAAACTGAAAATCTATGCAAATATATTTCATTAGATGAAAACAATATATAATTTTAAATGGATTATTATAGCTAAAGGGAACATTTCTCCACACATCTCCAGTTCAGAGAGATATTTGTCATCCAAGATTGTATACTAAATACTCTGCATAAATTTTATTCTGGCAATAATTTTACGAGCATATTTTATCTGAAGTCTCCTGAGCACTGACTGGTAAATAAATAGCAGCTGCTTGCATAAATCATCCAAAAGAAGGCAATTTCCAAATTGTTCAAACTGCTCTCAGCTCTGCAGCCATAGGTAGAAGTATCTTCTATGTCACATTTCACTGAAGCAGGGCAGCTGACAGTATATACAAAAGACGTTAAATTGCCTGAAATCTCAAACTGAGTTGTGAGAAAACATAAAAACTATTCAGAGAGTATACAGATCTGGAAGGAGAAGTTAAACACACCTCAGAAATTGTGTTAATTGCTTAATTGTTTTTTTAACTTTTTTTTCCTACTCTTGCAAATAATGCTTCTTGTGTAGGAGTGTTTTCTAAATGCAATGCATCTTTAATAGAATTATAATATCATACTGAGTAAATTACATTATTCTTGCAATCAAATATATAAAGTCAGATTTTCTAAACACAAAAAGTCCATACTGTGGAAGGAGACACCACTACATGTTAGTATGAAAAGATAAGATAGCAAGAGAGGCACACAGGATCACTGAATGGTCACCTCAGGGCTCTTCCAGAAAACATTACTTCAAATTAAACCATACTTCTGGGAAAGATTACTACACCACAAGTAGCAACAGAACCTTTCAGTTCCTCCATTCCACCAGAAATTTTATTGCATTTGGTAGAACACATGTTCAAGTTATTTAGCATATACATCAAGACAATCTAGTTCCTTTCCAGTCACTGACTCTTTGGACAAATCATTTAACATTCGGTGCCTGAGATAAATTTCTCCCTTTGTAATACAGGGATGAAAATACTATACAAATCATTTGGAAATGCTATAGAAGAACTCTTATCTTGCAAGGTCATCATCATCCTGCAAAGGACACTTCCAGTCACCCACTGCAGCATCAGGGTCCATCGTTGTAATTTGGCGTCTGTTGTAGTGACCTGATGGGATTCACTGGAGCCAGAGAATTCTCTCTGACCTGCTTGTATGTCCTTATTTGAGGCAGTCTGAATTAATCTCTTACCCTTAATAAACAGTAGCCACTTTTTACAAATATAGTTGCAGACTTAGTTACTACTGCACCATAAATGACAAGTCTTCATATTTGCTTGTACAGTGCCTAACACAGAGCATCCCAACTCTGACTGGGTGAGTGGGCACCACCATAATACAAACTAGTAAACTTTTGGTTGTGTGATTTATTTTAAAAAGTGACTAACTTTGTAAATATTTCATCTGAAAGTATTAGTCCCTTAGGAGGTATCAAAGGAATTTTTGTTGCAGAAGCAGTAAGAAAGTGAGTTTTCATCTGGCTGTTAGTGTGGAAGGCAAAATAATGAGAGTAATTCTTTGCTAGGAAATATTACTCTTTTATCTGATCATAAATGGGAAAGTTCTGCAAAACACATCAGAAGACTAGATGTGGTGACTTTTGCATCTATATTTAAAAACATATGCAAGCTTTGGATGGACTGAAAAAACATCAAAATTTTGAATTAATTGTGGCGACAGAAGAAAAAGCTTAACAGTCATACCTATGTGCATTAGCTGCACCATCTTGTGCACAATTATGCACACAAATGATAATGGATAATTTTTACATATTTTCCAGTTTAATTGCTAGGAGAAATTGACACACAGGCATGTACAAGCAGGTGTGGATTTGGCATAATTCATAAAAATGTGTTCAGAGGAAGTATACATAGATTTACATCTTAAGAATAGTAGCAGTTTGTGTTTATTACTATTATTATGGCTGCTGCCTCAAAACACTAACATGTGAACAAATGTATGGAAGAGTTAATACAGAAGCATAAACTGCTGCCATTATATTGTGAAAAAATCCTATAGTAAGGCACACAGTTTACCTTGTACCAAAAACCCACACACCATGGACAAGGTATCCCAAAAAATAAGTCAATAAACTGCAGTTCAAACAGATTTCTTTACAGGAAAGCCTTATGCAATTTATTAAAGAATGCAATTTTTCTAAAGAATATTAAGACCAAGCTATGGAATGTCATGGCAGATGATTAAATTCTAGAGGAAGGATTGGAAATTCTATAAAATGGCTATCATTCTTTACAAAGTCAAAGGTTTTGAGAGTAATTAGTTTCTATGGAAACTTACTGGTTTCATCCCTCTTCCATTCTATAGATCTTTGCCTTAAGTGAATGTAAAGGCAAACTCTCTTCTGGTTTGGGCAGCAACTCTTTTGCCAATGTCAGGAACAGTACTGATAGGCTTAGAAGGAGGCTGCATCCAGCCTCTCTGAACCAGGAAAGATCATCAGCCTGATCACACAGGGTACTGCTGGGGTTTGGAGAACTTGTGCAGTGGCAAATTGTACATGAGCCAGTGTTGTCTACTTGCTAGGACTCTAGACTAGGAGTCGAGAGATTTGTCTTTGTCTCTCATCTCTGCTACTGACTTGCAGTGAGACCATGGGCAACTTACTTTCCCTTCTGTCTTTCCTCTCGCCATTTATCTGTGTAAATAGTTGTCAGCTCTTTGGGTAGGGACTCTCTCTTACCTTGTGCACATTCAGTGCTTAACACAGTGATGCCCTAAATTTAGTTTTGGCCTGTCAGCCTCACTGCATTACAAATAACAACAGGCCCAAAAGTTCACAAAACTCAGGAGGGGTTAAACTGAGACTGTCACTCAACAACATCCCTCCTTGCAAAGTCATGCAATACGGTAACTCAGATCATCATTAGTCCTGTACAGGATGGCCAAGAGGAAGAAAGAACCTGTCAGGAGATGGGGGTAGAAAATGCAAATTATTTCATCCTCCAAAAGACTCATGAAGAGCAAGGAACAGATTACTGAACCCAAATTATTTGTGAGTCATCAGGCTCATTTTAAAAACAAAAAACAAAGACACAAAATGAAAGACTTTTGAAAAAACACACCTTGAAATTTCTCCTCAAGCTTACAGGTCTGTCAGTGGAACATTATTTTCAGCTGCATCCTTCTGAGAGACTGAAGCAACCACATGAAGAGCAATGGCTCAGAATTTGACACAATAGAAAAAGTATTTGTGTAGAAACTGTATGGCCTGTGCGGGAGGAAGGAAGCATAGTCTTCTCAAAAACTGACAATTTTTGTTCATTATTTACTATTGAAAACAAACACTTGACAGGAAACTACTTTTAAAGCCCTGTAATTATGAATGTAGCATATTCAGATCTGAATTTCATTTTTTGGTTTTGTACTATTAGGAATGTTGGTGCAACTTCATGGGCTTCCTGAACGATTTTGGGATCCTAGTCAACAAGCAATTCAACATGAACTCCCAGTATCATGATATAGCTAAAAGAGCTAATCCAATCATTGTATTCATAAACACGGAAGAAGGAGCAGGGAGGGTATACAGAATTAGTTGAGACAAATTCTAAAATACTGTCTTCCATTCTGGTGCCCACATTTGTAAAAGGGTGTTGAAAAATTGGAAAGGGTACAAAAAAGAGCCACAAAAAATCATTCAAAGGGTGGGAAAATTATCTTACAAGAGACTTGGAGAGCTCAATCTGTTTATTTTATCAAGAGAAGATTGAGAAGTGACTTCATTACAGTTTAAAAGTACCTCCATAGGAAGAAGCTACAAGGTTATAAGGGCTTTAATTTAGCAGGGAAAGGCATAGCAAGAACCAGTGGCTGGAAACCGAAGACAGACAAGTTCAAATTAGAAATTATGCCAACATTTTTAACAGTGAGGGAGATGAAAAATTGGATCAAACTACCAAGGGAAGAGGTATATTCTTCATCATTCAATGTCTTTGAATAGGGGCTAAATGCTTTTCTGGAAGATATGCTTTAGTCAAATATAAATTATAGGGCTTGATACAAAGTAACTGGTGGAAATTAATTGTTTACAATATACAGCGGAGTAAACTAGATGGTCTAATTGTCCCTGCTGGCCTTAAACTCTATGAATCTTAGAAATTCAGAGGTTGTAGAATCATTAATACAAGATTCAACAAGCATACTGATATGCAAAATCACTATTTGTTTTAAACAGGAGTCATTTAGTCTTCAGCTACAAACAAACAAAATTTCACATAGCTTGAGTCCCTGCTTTTTTCACGTTGTTTACCAGGAACACACTTTCCATGAAACTTTATACAGTTGTATGCAGAGATATCTAGTGGCTAAATAATATACTGCAACTAAGTATCTCCTTATAGCAATTATTTCTAGTTCAGACTTGAAGGCCACGCTCATGCTTTTACATGAGATCAGATGAAATGCTATGTAAGATGTTTCTGATTGCCTTCATGGAAGAAGGTTGTGAAGCCTAGTCTTCTCTGATAAGACCATGATGAAGAGATTAGGGAAAGAGAGAGTAGAGGAAGTTTTTGTCTGTTTTCCAAAGTGAGTTTTAGTTTAACTATTTATATATAACATTCCCAAAATAAACTAAAAATTAGATAGTACACAGAAAGGACCTCACAGTGCGTAAGTTTTCCATACAACTTATAAGGCTGGCATACATTAACTATGGTTTTGAGACAGGCAGTAGACACTTGTCCTGAAGGCACCTGTCAGAATACAGGTCTTTAATAAACTTGGGGATGCTATGGTTTTATACTGAGTTGGGATATTAACATGAGCAATGGACCCAAAGTATATGACCAGTAAGGATGAGATCATGAGAGAGAAAAGTTGTGTTAAACATGTAGTGACCCTTCAAAATACCAGTGTTACCTTATTTAAAGTTTGGGCTGAAATAATAGAAATAAAACAAGGTTAATGGCATACCAGGTAAATAATTGGCTTTATATAAAAGTTTGCCTAATGTATTCTAACAAAAACTGCTTCATCTGGTCCTAGTCTTGGGATCCACAAGAAATAGTTACTTATATCCAAAAACATATGTACTTATACTTCGTATAATATGTTACAGGCCTTCAAGGTCCAATATCCATGAAGTGAACTTGACAGGAGTGTGTGTGTAGATTCAAAAGTTAAGGGCCTGCCTAGGACATTTCAATGTGGGAAAACAACCACCAGTGAAAGGTGATGGTGGCCTGCCCCAGAATTTTCACTGAACAAGATAGATGATGTGGAGAAACAGGTTATAAAAGATTAATTAAAATGTCTTTACTTTGGAGTCTTACATTGAACTGAAGCTCTGACCTGGAAGAGATGCATCATGCTGGCTCCCCACACCTTGAGACTGAATCGGACCCAGGGGTTAAAGTTAGCTGGAAAACCCCAGAACACCATTCTGGGGCTCAGCATTCTGGGACCCCTAAAAATAGAACTTGGAGCCAGAACGCTGCATTCCAGGGCCCATCATTGAAAACTAGCGGGCCCCAGAATGCAGCATTCCAGTTCCACATTCTATTATTAGAGGCCTGAATGTAGGGCCCCTAAAAATAGCAGGCCCTAGACCAGCATTCCAGGGCATTCTAGCAGGTGGGGGGGGGCCTAGGGGTGTTTCTGGGCAGGGCTTAAGCCCTGCCCCAAACCCCTCCCCTTCCAGGCCCCGCCCCAACCTGGGGCCTGCTACCTCGGCTACAGATGCGGCGCCTAGGCCTACGACACCCACCTGCCCAGCCATGCCGCCAGGTGAGTGCAGGAGTGGCTGGCTCATGCTGGGGGAGAATTGGGGGGAGGGCGGGGGTGCTGGCACAGGAGGGGTGGCAGGAGCGGGACCCACAGGCACAGAAGTGTTCCAGGGCTCTCCATATTATACTTTAACCCCTGATCGGACCCCCAACTGGCCATCGGGACTTCCTCCTATTTTCAGACTCCGGTGTAGTTTATTTGTGATGTGCATGTGGAATGAGTTTACACTGTAAACAAAGTTAATCAGTGTTATTTACCAGCATTGCATCTAGTACTAGTCTTTTCACCTCTCTCCCCCATCCCATAGGGGGCTCTCTATTACAAGCCTAACATAAGCTAAAGTCTGATAATTGGCAATAACATCATTTCTTTGTTAGAGGGTATAAAAAGTAAACTCTTTAAAGGGTTCACTGCAAATACCTGGCTGACCAAGTTGGAGCTGACCAATACATAAAAAAGGGCTATACCCAGAAGCATTCTTAAGTATCTTGATCAAATGCTAATAAATGTTTTGTCATTGTTCGGATATAGTAAATTGCTTATTAGTTATACTTTTTACAGCAATTGTAAAAATACAATTTGGCTTTAGAGTTAACGGAATTTATGGTTAAATTGGTGCTATGGTAGTATCTTCTAATATCAGTACCCTGTATTAACTTTGTACTCTCTAGGACAAAAGCTGAAAGATCAGATTGTGACATAAAAAGTGAAGAGACAAAAATGAACTCAGAACATCCATTTGCAACTGAAAAATCTAAAAGTACAACAATTCAAAAAGGTTGCATGCACAGGTATTACCAATGTTGGATGCAGGTAATTAGCATCCTTCCTAACTTGCTCCAACCAGCATGGACAACCACTGGCACCTGGGAAGTCAGAGAACTTTCACAACTTCAGTCAAAATCTCTGAGCTGAGGGAGTGTCCCAACCAAGACTCAGTACCACTGCCACTATGTGGCATGAATGGAAAGGATATCATGGCCTGGTTCTGATTCTGCCAGAGTAGTAAGGACAATTTATCTTAAACAAAGGAGGAGTCCTGTGGCACTTTTAAAGTCTAATAAATTTATCCATCACATAAGCTTGTGTGGGCATAAAGCTTATGCAATAAATAAGTTAGTCTTTAAAAGTGCTACGGGCTAGTTTTGCTGAACTAGACTAATACGACTATCCCTCTGGAACTTATCCTAACCTGAAATGTTCTCCCATGATTCTGTAGAGTCAAGAACCCAATTCATTCACCTCTGTCCAAAGATGCTTCTTCAACTTAAAAGGAAGCTGCTAAAAACTTCAAAAGTGACTTCATAGGCTTCCTCCCTTAAAGGACAGGACCAAACAGAAATTAAGATGTCAAAACCTCTAGAGAACACTGTAAAGTCCTGCAAGGATATAGCAATTCTAATATGACATGGCAAACACTAAACAAATATGTGGATTGTAAAGTATATGACCTCAGTTTGATAAGTAAGCTGAAAGAAATTTAGCAGTTTGGGATACCATGGCAATGGGTAAACTTTTTTTTTTTTTTTTGTACTTTCATTCACGTAAGTGCATATGCATCCCTGAGCACTGCTCTGAGTTTCAGATTCCAGCCAAAATATTCTGCAAGCAGTAGTGCCAGTTCCAAACATTCAAAAATCATGAGCCTGGCTCCACAAAATCATGAAGTTAAATAAATAAATAAATCTTGAGGTCTTTTTATTGTCTGTTTTTTCAGCCATTAGGGTGCACTTGCTTCATGTTTTTGAGCTCTTTTCTGCATCAGGGAGGGCTGGAAACTTGAAAGAGAAGAAGAAAGCAAGCTGAAATTCTCATGTACAGCATGATTTCAGCATCCAAGACTTTCATCATTATGCTAAAAGCCACAAAATTCACAATAAAATCATGGAAGCTGGCAACACTGTGAAAAAGCTGTTATGTACATTGTAGTTTTGGATCAAAACCATGAATCTTTTCTCACTACCTGTGGGGAGCAGGGGGCTTGCATGACTTTTTAAACAAAGGTTCTTCCTCGAGCGCTGCTCGGATACATTCAGTATTAGGTGTCTACATCCCACAGCACACCATTGGCCGGCACTTCTTTTAGCCTTAGCCTATCAGGACAGGGCTGGCAGCCACCATCCCCATGCCATATATATGGCCCCAGCCCTGCTCCTCCCCAGTTCCTTTTTTTCCACCCTCAGTGACGGTTACGAAACAGCCCGTTCTTGCTTTATGCAAGGACCTGTCTCTTTGTTTTGTTTTACGTGTGTTTTCACTGGAAGATCTGCCTGTGGACTTCACTGGCGCTCCCACCGTGTCCTTCCAACAGAAACCCAAACACGTTGGGAGGGTTTTTGTAATGCCCGTGTGAGCTTCACTGGGTGTATTATGCTCTATTTGCAGGTCTTAAGCAAAAGGACTCAGCAAGGAGCAAAGGCTACATGGCGCACCCGGGAACGGGTCCAGCAGCTGACGCCAAGAATTTGCCAGCTCTGCTCACCGGTCTCCGGCTCTGAAGAAACACCGCAACCAGCCCCAGCCCCTCATGCTCGGTCAGCACTGGAGCCCTCTTGATGCCGCTCTCTGGCTATGACTACAGCTGTGATTGGCCTCCAACTCGGCACCGTGTGCTCGGTGGATACTGGAGCCCTTTTGACTCCGCTCTCCAGCTATGAATGCAGCCGCAATCGGCCTCCAACTTGGCACCATGTGCTCGGTCAGCACCAAAGCTGTTCTAGCACTGCTCTCCCATTATGAATACAGCCGCGATCGGCCTCCACCTTGGCACGGTATGCTCGGTCAGCACCTGAGCCCCCTTGGTGCCGTTCTCCGCCTATGAATACAGCCATGATCAGCCTCTAACCTGGCATTGTGTGCTCAGTTGGCATAGGATCTCTCAACACCGTTCCCCAGCAGAATCCAGGTACGCGCTCAGGACCAACTCTGCCACCAAGTGTCGGCGCTGCATCTGGCACTTCCCTTTGGGGTGAGTGCCTGGAGCCTATCACAGTGCCAACCCTACCAGAGGCCTTTGAAGTGACAGAAGCCCTCCGGCCCCCGAATACACCGCAGGCTGCCGAAACAAGTGGAAAGTCCGTCTTCTTCCTTCCTCCACTTTAGCCAGCACCAGAGGGAGCCGCTCATTACTTGGGCCCGCGCCGCTAAACAGCCACGGGCTCTAACGCCTATGGCCCTGACAAGCTTGCCTTGGCACTGCAAAAGATCTGAAGTACATTCCTCAAACCCAACCCCTTACTGAAGGGTCTGCGGCACCAGTTCTTCCCGGCACTGCACTTGAAACCGCTACCTCCTACTGTGGGCCCACAAGGGGAAGCCCTACTCGGTGCCATGGCCCCGGTGAGGGCACCCCAGTACTGGGGTTGTCCCTTCTCCCGACTACAGCCACGAACAGGGGCCAGGGTCTTACAGGGAAGACCCTACCACACTTGAACCCCTTCACCAGGCCACCGTTTGCCCAGGTCAGGGTCACACCCCTCGAAGGAACCCAAAACCCCTATTTGACCTGGGGCTCAAACCCCTCCGGCCACCATTATATCCCCCCTCTCCCCCCATACTCGTGCCCATGACATTGCTGGGACACACTGGCCAAGCCTACTCAGTTTTCAGCTTTTTAGCTGAGGGATCCTGGCCGTCAGGCCGTGGTTAAAGATTCCCCAAACCTCTGGGATGCTATGAGAAGTTTAAGCAGCCTCCTCCCACAAGAATACGTGGGGAATTTGAATGCCTTCATCAAGGAAGGTGCCCTGGCATCTCACCATGTCGTTATAGTGGCTTTCAATGACTCGAACACGGCTACCCGTGGCATTGCTAGGGCTGTGGTTACACGCTAGGCAGCCCGGCTTCAGGATCTTGACCTCTCCCACGGATAACAGTAGGCTATATTAGACTTCCCTTAGAGGGGCAGTCTCTTTCTCTTCACCTGTCCACTGACTCCATGATCCATAGCATCTATGTACAGAGGTTGGCACTCAGAGCCCTGGCTACACTCACTCCCCAGGTACCTCAACATCCCCAGTCTACTGCAACCCCTTAAACGCATGGGGGAAGGGCCCTTGTTATACCCTCTCCCACCACACACATAGCCATTTCATTTATCTTCAGGAGACTTTGGACTACAGGAGGTTGGTCCCCTTGCCTCATTATAGGTGATCAACCCTAACAGGGTTGCTCTCCCTCCATAAGAGCCCTTGAACTTCAGAGCAGAAACCCAAACGCTTTTGCTAAACGCCCCCTCACAATCAGCCTCGGGACACCTCTTCCTCCTCGCAATATTCCCTGTAAGCAGCGCCAGTGAGCAATGGCACAGCTGCTGCCGCTCACTGGCACAGCAAGTGCTGACCCCAGCGCAGGTCCCCGATAGGACGACCCGGGGTCGGGGCTGGTCGGGAGCAGCAGTGGGGAGCGGAGGAGCTGGGGTCAGGGCTGGTGGGGAGTGGAGGAACCGGTGTCAAGGCTGGCGGGGAGCAGAGGAGCCACGGTTGGGGCTGGCGGGGAGCGGAGGAGCTGGGGTCAGGGTTCCTGGGGAGCAGAGGAGCTGGGGTTGGAGGAGCTGGGGGAGAGCAGAAGCTGGAGATCAGAGCTGGGTTGGGGGCTCCCCGGCTGGGGGCAGATTAGAAGCTGGGGAAAGCTCATGCCATGCAGGGAGGGGCTTGATGTGTAAGGAAACGTATTGTTTCTCTTTCAAGTCATTGCTGCCACAAAGGTCAGTGGTTCCCAGAGTTTTCTCTGCCATGGCACTCCTTGCTACCTTTAATTCATTTGAGGCACACTGCCATATAGTTTCCTAATGAAGCCATATATTTTCATGAGCCAATCCAGAGCTCTGAGTAGTTTTTCAAAAAATTTGTGGCACACCTGTGTGCTGTGGCACACTGGTTGGGAAACAGTGAGATAGGTAGACACAACACACAAAGTCCACCCAAGATTCAGAATAAACACAGAAAACTGTATAGACCCTTATGTTATTTTATTAACACCCAGCATTTCTACAGCACTTTCCATCCCAGGAAAGCTCTCAATGGCTCACTATAACAGGCATTCACACATGCTTGGCTCTGTGGTATCCAAGAGGCACACCCCACCTGTGCTCACATTTAAGTGAATGGCCCTGGCAATACATTATAGGCAAACTACATCTGTTCTCCCATTTTGATATCTTTACCAAGTCCCATAAACAATGGCTTTAGGAGGAAGTGTCCCCTCCATGTAGTTTTAGCACAGCTCTGTTTTCAGTTGGAAGCTGGTAAAGGAAAGTTCAAAGCTTGCAGACACAAACACCACAAAACTGATAGATGGGGATTGTAGCAGAGAGAGAGAAGGCAGCCTGATCTTTTTCAGTAAAGTGGAAAAACTGTCATTGACCTTAATTAACATTAGCTCAAGTAACATATAGGCCTAAATCAGGGTGACTTCTTTTAGCTCAGTAAGTGAGATCTAGTCAGAATTGGCATATCCATTAGGAATCTCTAAAAAAATAATAGAATTGTATTGGCTATCTGTGATCATCAGCTCTTATCAGTGTAATTTCTTACAAATTTTCTTTATGTATTTTCACATCTTCTAAAGGTGAGCTGAAATTACAGACAACCAAAATGTTTGTTGTTCTGGAAAAGGTAATGGCTAGTACACTGAACACATTCTTAGACGTTTGTCACTTATACACTGACAGAAGATAAGTTCCCATTCCTGGCCCAGTTGGTTGATATATGTGGTACGTTTCAAGCATCTAGTGCAGATGCTGAATGAGGCTTCAGTCTAATGAATAATATTAAGACAGAGCCTCGTAACAGGTTGGATCTTTCTCATCTAGACACACTAATGCGTATCAAGTCATCTCTAAGTGCTGGATTCAAGGTTGACCTAGACTCTGTATATGCATTCTGGAAATGTGACAAAGACAGGCGTCAAAAACTGAGGTGTAAAGGAGGCTTGATAGGCAGCATCATTGCTTCATATTTGCTTAATAAAAATGTTAAGCTGAAATACTGTGGTTTTATTAATTTACTAAAATTTGAACAAAAAGACATCTATACAGTGTTCCCTCTCTAAGCTGGTGATGCAACTGAGCAAGTTATGGATGCACTTGGGGAGCCGATGGGTAGTGTCTCAGGGGCCCAGTCCCAAGACAGGGAATGGGTAGGGAACTTGCTCAGCTGCATCCATAAGTTGCTCAGCTGCATCATCAGTTTAGAGGGAACAATGTGCCTCCCTCTTCCCTTCCAATACCATTTGGGTCAAGTAAGGGCATGGCCACTGGAGAATTCTCCTCACACCCCCTTGCTTCCAGACACATATGCTCTTGGAGCCTCGGTGGGAACCCAGAGGTCATAGAGGTATGCAAAGTGGGCACATCATGCCCCGCAAAAAAAAAAAAAAAAAAAAACCCACCAACCTTATAGGCCTCTGGGTGAAGGGCAGGATGCCTACACTTCGGCAACTGCTTCCCAGTTGGGCACACTGAATGAGGATGCTCCCAAGTCGCTACCCTGAGAGCACTCCTCATCCGTGTTGGCTTGCAATTTATCGGGGCGAAGCTATTGCAGGATGATGCACCCCACTCCCTGGGTGACAGGTAAGAAGGCAAGCTCATCCCCCTTTGCCCTCTATCTTCTCCTGCCTTACCCCCCCCCCCGCCCAGCAGTGCCCCCTTTATATCGGGGCCATGCTCTTCAGACTCGTATTAAGCTTTTGCCTGTGAGATCCTCGAGTCTCACTGTAGGAATTTTTGCCTTTTGAGCGCCTGCCCCTCCTTCCCAAGGACCTTCACCACTTTACACTGGTTCTTCTGCCCATGAGCTGACCCCAGTTTAGCCACTGACTGGAACCTCCTCTGCTCTGGTGCCTCCCTCTACCAGACAAAGGTCGCTTCCCCTGTAAGCTCTAGACAGCTGTCTAGGAGCTGCTCTGACCTCTCTATTGCACCCCTCTCCTCCCTGGAATTGCTACAAAGGGAGATAGTAGGGGATAGAACTCCTAACCACCATCAGCACTCGTACATCTGAGTGAGCCAGTTGAGGACCTGTGGTTTACAGCTCAGGGTAGTTCCCCTGCAGAACTCCGGCCTAAGGAAGCTTATAGTCCTTAATGGACTGGAAAGCCTGATGCCTTATGGGTGATGTTTTTCATAACGTTCCCTCTTACCCTTCTGTGTTCCTTAAAGGACACAGCAGTTCTCTCTTGTCTTCCCTAAGTCAGGGCTGCCTTATGCTTTCCTCCTCTTCCAGGGATCCTTCCCTCCTCCCAACAGGGACCTGCCCAAGTCTTAACCCTTCCAATATGTGGGGTGGCGCACCAATAATACTCCTTCCCTTGGAGCAGGAGTTATATATCACATCCAACTTGCATCTTGCCTAAGGTGTCACCATTCTCCTCATCAGGACCTATGCAAGGTCCTCGTAGTTGGTCCTTTGTAGCTGGGACCCAACACCTACACCCGCTGCTAGAATGAGTCATCCAGCTATGTTATGAAGGTTGACTGCCTCTCCATAGAAGTGAGAGATGAGCATGCCTTCTGAGCTGCATGCCCTTTCCAACACTCTGATTCTGGAGTTGGAGGCATGACCTTTGAGGCGGACCTGACCTATCGACAGAGATAGCCAGATACCCCTTCCCTTGATTTGGCACACCTCTCCCTACGTGAGTCCCCGTACTGGAAGAACAGAGTACAAGGGCAGGGGACAGAAATGCGCACCAAGCCCCCCCCCTTCCCCCCCAAACCTCATGATGTTTTCATCACCCCTACCTCAGGTCATTTTCCCCCCTTTTTAGTTGGGGACAACCTAACATGGGGATTTCAATCACTTTTCTCCTAGTTTCTCTCCTGATACTAGGATGGGTGTTCCTAAGGCTCTCTTTTTACTACAATAACCTGCTTAAGGGTTACCTCTAAGGGCGGGCCCTTCTGAGATGTCCACTTCTCCATTTATGATGGCCTCCCTGAAGGAGTCTCTCTGACATTTCCAGGCCCCAGAGGTGGGTCTGCCAAGCATCTAGGACTTATTCCACGGCCCTCCCTCCAGGCTCTCCATCCCCATGCATCAATGGATGGAGGGGTAAGGGTCCCCAACCACTCCTTCCTTGTACCCCTCTTCCTGCGTTAGCTTCCATATGGAGCTGAGACGCCTCAGTTAGGGCACCCCTTATCAACCCTACCCATGGCATCTCCTGCCAGTACGCCTATGGAGAAAGCCTCTTGCCTGTCTCCCATTTGGCCAAGGGGCGATGTGCTCCCCGCCCCAGTCTTGATTAGTATTTAACCCAACTCACTTCCCCCTTTGGGGTTGAGGTGGCAAGGGCAGCAATTATTCCACTCTTGCCCTTCGCCTGCAGCTGTGGGAATCTGTTGCCCTGGATTATGACTGCCTCTCTCAGGAGTCGATTCTTCTAGGAAGGAGCAACCATCCTACACTAAACGGTTTTGCTGGTGACAAGGTTCTTCTTGCTATTATGATATAGCAAATTCCCCGACAATGAACTGGGGACTGCCCCTGTTAGGGTGATAGTCTCCTGACAGTGGCAAATGACCCCTCGGCCCTCTCATGCATGCCTCCTCCTGAGGATCTTGCACTTGGTGGTGTGTCCGTAGGCATTTGCCTGGTGGCCCACTGCTTCTTCGCCCAGTTTGGCGGTTGTGCTGTTTGTGGGTGGCTGTGCTGACGGCGGATAAAGTCTAACTCCGCCCACCTTCCACTGTACGGCTAGCAGTCACCTAATACCGACTGTATCCGAGCAGCGCTCGAAGAACGGTAGGTTACTTACCAGTAAACGTTCTTCTTCAAGCGGGGCTGCTCAGATTCATTCAGTCCCTCCTGCCATCCCCGCTACTCAGATTTAGCGATTAATGGGAACTGGGGAGGAGCAAGGCTGGGGCCATATCTATGGAAGGGGGGCGGTGGCTGCCAGCCCTGTCCTGATAGGCTAAGGCTAAAAGAAGTTCCAGCCAATAGTGCACTGTGGCACAGACACCCAATACTGAATGAATCCGAGCAGCCCATCTCAAAGAAGGACATTTACTGGTAAGTAAGTAACCTACCGTTCACAAGCCACAAGGAACCTTTCAGCAGTCCTTGACTAAGACTCAGGTTCATAATGAAAGTTTCACAGAAGCCTGAAAAATTTAACTCAGCTTAAAAATCATACCTGTTTAACTTTAAACCTTTATCTCATGGCAGCACGAAAAATCCTTTCAGGACCAGTTGGTCCCATTATGTTGGTCTCTACACAAAACACAGATAAAGAGACAATCCCTGCTGCAATTAGAGCTAACTGATGTTTCAGTTTAGGGCCAAACTCAAAAATTGGAAATAAATTTGTTTCTCTTTGAACATGGTTTGTTCAACTCAAAATATTTCTTTGGTGTTTCATTTCAGTTCAGGTTGTGATGTTTTCATCCTTTTTTATTTAGGTAAATTTCTGAAACAATCATTTCATTTGGACATTTAGCTAAAAGGGCAGAAAAACACCCATTACAAATGCTGTTTCAAAACAGTTAAACTGAAACATTTAGTAACAGTCAAAATAAAGTATATTTAAACAAAAAGCTGAAACATTTCATTCTAACATGGCTGAAACAAATGGTTTCAACTTTTTGAAGAAAAATGTTTTGGTCAAAACTATTAATCAAATTTGACCCAAATTCACAATTAATTTTGTTGCCCTTAAAAAAATTGCATTTTCATGACATTTACTTTTCACTGAAAAAGTTTTGCCCAGTTATACTTACAACCTAAAAAAGATATCAACAAGATGAAGGTTAGGGGCAGAAATGTAGCATATGAGTACATTCATAGGGTAAAAAAAGCCAAACCAAAACAGCATGCTATTGTTAGTTACAGTTTGGTCTCAGTAATTTTTTTTTTTTGAGGTGTTTGGGTTTGGGGGGGATTCTTTTCTTTTTTAAATTTTCAGTTAGAGGTAAAATCAGGAACAGTAAGGAAACGTTAGGAAGAGCCTGAAGGACTAGGAAAGCAAAAAAAGAGAGGAGGACAGTGGTTCCTTATCACTTGTATAACCATATGATCATTAAGCTGAGTTTGTAAATATCCTGGCAGAAGGAAGGATTTGAAGGAAGACAAGGGGCTGCCTACGTCTTGAGATGTTCCTTCAGTGGAAAAGGCTGGTGTTGCACAGTGCTAAAGGTTATTACAATTGCAGCATCAAACGTGAAAGAGGTTCTTCTATTTCCCTCAATATTTCAGGACAAAAGTCTCAAAACAAACATTCCCTCTGTGGAGGCAGTACCATAAACAGCCCATTACAGAGATAACTATGCAAAATTAATGAACATACTTAACCCAAACCTGAAAGCTGGAGACATTTAAATTCTCAAGCAACAAGAGATTCAGACTAAATATACAATAGCTTGCGTCAATAGCATTATTTATGCAATTTAGTTTTTATTTCCCCAAGTAAAATTCTAAAGATGCCTGTGTAAGGCATTCACAGCACTCAACCCACCTGGAGTGGGCCTTCTGATGGTGTTACTGGAGAATCTAGGACTAGTGGTCACCTCTGGTGGTCTGTACTCCACCTCTTCACCACACCCAACTCTGCTCTGACTCCCTCCTCTGGCTCCTTAGTCCTCTGGTTAAGCCCATCAGTCAACCCCTTCCAGGGCATAGTCCAGCTGGTCTCCCTCCTGGCTACTAGTTAAAACAGTCAGTCAATGGCCTGCCACCATACAACATTCCTGGTACACTGGGGAAGGTGGGAGGGGCCTGGACCCACCCACTTCTCCAGGCCCCAGCCCAGGGATCCTCAGTGCCTCCACTAAGGCCTTCCACCTCCCTACTGTCACTCCTTACCAGTTCATGCTGACTACCTAGGCCGCTTCCCTGCAGCCCCAGTCACATGCAGTCTCCCATCACCGGACTCCAGCTGCCAGCCATCCCTGCCTCCTTGCCCCGGACTGCTGCTGCAGTCTGATATTCAGAAGCTCCACTCAGAGCTCTGTGAGGTGCTAGCTCCCATAGTTACTCTGCTAAGGAGAGGACCTTCTCCCTGCAGCTCCCCACAGCAGACTCAGAAGCTAGCTCTGCTGCACTCTTTTTATATAGGCAGCCCACTCTTTGATTAGCTGCCACACACAGGCCCCTTTTAACCCTGGGTGTGCTGTAGTGGAGCAACACACCACTACAGCCAACATAATGATGGGACTGGCTGCAGTGGAAGTGGTAGGACTATGGAAAAGAAAAGCAGCTGAAGGCACAGCCAAGGAATGGAAACAAGGAAATACTGACTAGTTCTTCATGATGGCACTATTTATGTACCAAGCTTTCCTGATTTCTTTATAATAGTTCACGTGCACATCGTGCGACCTATCAGTCAGTGTTTGGTGTCCCATTCTGTGGAGTGCGGTTCCTTAGCCAGAACTGTAGACACATTTAAAAAGTCCTCAGTGTGTTTCACTCAGGTTGCCTATCAGACATTCACATTTCTTTCCATAGTAATGTAAGACAACAAACAAAAGGATAGAGAAGTATTTTTAGTAATACAGTGCTTTTCTATATAGACATATCTTTCTTCCAAGAATCTGAAAACTTAAGTTGGATGGAAAACTTATTTTCTTCCTGCAGACAGGTTTGTAAGAATTAGGCAGGTTTGAAATTTTTCAGGTGAAAAAGTTTTAAAAATTTCCTGTGGAAAACCAAAACAAAATTTTATTTAGGCTCAAAGAAACATTTTGAAATGAAAATTTTCATTCTCTTTTGTCAATGTTGTTTTTGCTTGGTTTCTTACAAATGAAAAATCTGATTATTTTCAGACTTTTGTTTTAAGAAAGGGGCAGGAGATAAATCCAAAACACCCTTTCCTTCCTAAAAAGTGAGAAGGGTCAACAAATATGAGAAAGCAGAGAGAGAACTTTTTCTGGAGAAGTAAATTAATAGCCAAAAAAATAAAACAAACAATCAAAAATCCCAAAATGGACAGCCAAAGATCTTCAGCTTCAGAAAACTAAAAAACACGATTAAATTTAAAGTCAATATAAAATAAAAATTTATTTAGTTTTGAAATGTGGCATAGAAGCAGCATTTTTCCTTTAAATGTTCATCTTGGGGAAAAAAAAATCAGTAAGATTTGTCAATGACAACATTTCTGGTTGAAAACTGTGATTGACAACACTTCACCAACTAAGGCCCTGATCCTGAAGTGAGATTCATAGGAGTGTGCACCAGTGCCTAGCCACAATGATTTCAGTAAGACTCTAAATGGCTATAATTCAGGTGCAAGATCGGCACCTAATTCTGTTAGGTAATAAATAACACCTTGCTTATATATCATGTTTTTCATCAGTAGGTCTGGAAGTGCTTTACCAAAAGGTGCCAATATTATCTTCATTTTAGAGATGAGGATACTGTGACACAGTGACCCCATTTTGCAGCTAGATAAAGTAAGACAGAGGGGATAACAGGATTTAAAAAAAAAAAAAAAAAAAAAAAGGTTTAACATAGGACAAAATGTAGCATAGATTCCCTAAATGTAAAAGGCAATAGCACAAGGTGTTGTTTTTCCCCTCTGTCGCTACACAGAACTCTCATGAAATAGAGATGGCTGCTATGGATGGTTAACAGACAACTATTGCCCCACCTCTTCTGTTTTTTACTTTTTAGGCCACTTCTTTAGCCTAACCTTCCCACAAAAGCAGCAACAACAAATAAGAAAAAGAGGAGAGAAGGAATAAGAGGGGAAATTCATAGATATGGAGAACCCCTCCCCCCCCACAAAACAGCAGCCTTCTGGAAAAGAGGAAGAAATTTAGTCAATTTATTGGCATTTCTCCTGTTCACCGCTTTTTGAAGACCACTAAATACTACAGTGATAGGTGCCAGATAAAACCATAGATTAGAGTAGACAGATGGGCATGAGAAAGAACTTGTTCAATAAAGCTTCACAAGCAACATCAAAAACTGTTTGCTTTAATACATATCAAATACATGTTGAAAGATACCTGCAGCTCAATAACAACTACCTACTAAATCTAATTGCTGTAACTCAAGATTACAAAACCAATGTATAATCACTAAATAATCTGTAAGTATTTCATGTGAATGGCCATCTAGCTAAACACAGAGGGATTTATATAATTTTAGGATGGAGACATCTCTTAAAACTGTTCATGTATGTCAGTCATGCGCCACCAAAATTTATTCAATTGACTTATTTATGGATGACACAAGGGCAGCCATTCCCTGGCACGGAAGTTATGAGATCTCTTTGGTTGAGTCAGAGATACAGAATCCAATCCTGCATACATGAATGCATAGCAGTAACTTGACTGACATGCCATACAACCAACCCACCTACACCCTGCCCCTCAAAGTTTAAAAGTCATGAGTGAGATCACACACCAAAATGAGATTGGTCTAAAACCATGACTTTTTTTTTTTTTTGAAAGATAGTATTATATTTTGGTCTACCATTTGACCTTTTTGGAACACCCTTTGACCATCCCCAAAGAAAGAGGGTGAGCATACATGAGTGTGACCCCCAACTGCTGGAGCTCCGCCCCCCTCCAAATCTCCTGATGCCTCACATAGCAGGCACCTGGATGTGGGGAACTGGCTGTGGGGCCAGCAGAACCCTCTGACAGCAGTAACCACAGGGGTCACTACCCACAAGCCCTGGCCAGAGCAGGTTGGTGTGGGCCACTGTGGGGAGTCCTGGACCCTCCACCTGCCCTGAGTGGTACACCCAGCAGGTGGTGACATGAACCAGGGGTTGCTCTCAGGCCACCGACCCTCCAGCTGGATTTACTCTTGCACTGTCACTTCTGCCTCCAGAGTTGGGCACCTGACCAGTAGCCACTACTCTCTCTGCTTTACCAGAGCTGGATTAGAAAAGAGCAGTAGCAGCAGTGGATGGAGGGATGGGGAGTGGCTATAGCTTGCCCAAAACTTGCCTTAGCCCATGCAAGTCCCCCCCACTGTCACCCCATTCCTGGGGTAATGAGATTCTTTAGACAATATGTCTCCAGAATACAGATGGTTGGTTGCTGTTCTATTGGAGCAAACAAACAATGATGGGGGAAATGGAGGTGCAACTTAGAACTTTGCTTTGTACCATGGGCATTGCTAGCACCAGGCTTACTGGGCTCCAGCTCTAAGTCCCAGTGCCCAAGCCCCAAGTCTGCCACTGGGCTGGCTGCGGCAGTGGCTGCACACAAGCCCAGAATGTCAGCACACCAACGCCCAGATCTTTATTTGGGCTAGTGGCGCTCCTGCTTTGTACCCGGGAGAGGGGAACAGGATGACAGCTTGCTGATTACAAGGACAGAGAGTGAGCTTATGTCTATTGACAGCATATTCAAGTCACATTTTAACATATATATACTGATCCCTTTTGGTCTTAAAGATCGTGGATCATTCTTCTCCATTCATCCCAACTGCTCCAAGCCTGAAACAAGCATGGAGCAGTGGCACTTGAGACTATAACATGGTGCCTGTGGTCATAACAGTTATATTTAACATGTACAGAGTGGTCCCATGGTTTAGTTTTCTATTGTAATTCCTCATCTGACCATTTCAGCTCCCTTCCTATAGTATTACTGACAGCTCTTGTAGAGAACTACAGGCCCCTAGCTCACCTGTATTTGTTAAAGACCATTGTGTAGCTGGACAGTTTGCATTTTGAACGCAAACTCCATTGGCTCTTACTTGTCTAAGACATGCTTAATAAACAACAGTTGCAACAGCTTCTTTGGATGAGCGCATTGTGAACTGGATATACAGGCTTTAGAAGCCTATTAAAGTAAGGAACATTTTCTGCAGCTAGGTATGGGATTCTGCCAGCTCCCCCCTGTGAAAAAGTACAGATATTCATGGGGTTTTCTTTGAGTGCTGTGTTCGTGCCTCAGTATCCCCCATACGTTACTTGTGTATTTTGGTGATGGGATCCAGGTTCGCAATCATCAGAGAAAACTCAAGGGCGGATAGGCCTCCTCAGCCACACATACACAGATCTCGCCAGGACCTTCTGCCCTGGCCCAAACAGTTCCAACAGGTTATGCCAGGCAGAGACCAAGAGGAGTGTCCATGTTGCCTGGGAAGGACACTAAGGACTGTCGAGGGGCAAGAGGATGCCCGGGGGGGACAGATAAGTTGGAAAAGCCCAGTCCCCCATGAGGGATCAGGGCCCAGAAGGCGAGAGAAAGGGGCTCAAACTCTGCAGAGGGTTACTGCTATAACTCCTACTTAAGCTGCTAACAAAAGGTCTCTCTATGCTGTGATCCTGAGAGCTAAACAAACCCTTCCGACTTCCACGCTGGCTGTGAATTGCTTCTGACTGCATGGCCCCTTTAAGGGCATAACAGAACTTTCCAGGGTCCCATCCAAGGGAGCCCACAGCAGGAGTTCTTATGGGGCAGCGATGCTCGGCCCTCCGAGACCAGAGTTACGGGGTGACTACAGTGTGCATGGAGACACAAGAGCAAGTTTCAAAGCATTAGAGCCCTGACTCGCTGTGTCCTGAGTACTATTCCTGAGGGACACCATCAGAGGGTAAAAGTATAATTGTGGTGGCCCCAGAACCCTCCCAATCAGGTGGGCCCCCTTCTTGTACATCTGGGTCCTCCTCCCACAGCACCCCAGCTCCTGCCTCCCACACACCAGTGCCCCCACCCCCCCAAATCAACCCCCTGCCCCTAATCTCCATTCATCTGTCCCCAACATCCTCCAGCCTCCAATACCCACCCCCAAATCCACACCTGCCCCAAAACCCAGCCTCTGTCCCCACTATCCACTCCCATCCTCACTACCCACCCCCAGCCACAGCCCGTCCCCCCATGCGAGCCGGCCACCATGATACTCATCGGCAGCCGCACGCTGGCACCAGGGACAGGCTGCACTTGGAGGCTTCTGTCTCCAAATGCAGCCTGCGCATGTGCAGGGGACCACGGAGCAGCTCACACAATGCTACACGCTCCCCTGCATGCCAGAAGGCAGCAGAATGCTGTTCCGGGCCTTTCTATTTTTAGGGGCTCAGCATTTGGGTCCCCTAAAACTAGAAAATGGACTGGAACGCTGCATTACGGTGCCCGCTATGTTAAATTGTGGGCCCCAGAACGCAGTGTTCCAGTTCCATTTTCTATTTTTAGTGAGCCCAGAAGACTGAGCCCCTAAAAACAGTGGGCCTCAAAACAGCATTCCAGGCTGTTCTGGTGTACTTTAAGCCCTGGACTCCATCATCTCCCAAACCCCACATCCCCAATGATGCATCTGAATGCTGACCAAGAGATCCCTGCTCTTCTACTTCAGATTATTTCTTCAACACTCCACTAATCATCATGGCACATTCCATGGTGACTAAACTAGACTTAAAGCAACCTATAAACTCCCTATCTCATATCCTCCAACAGGACTGGAGCTCACAGCTGCAGAAAGGAAAGGTAAGTGACCTAATCCTCCGCAACACCTACCCCACATCAAACTAATTGCAGTTTGCATAAACAACATAAAAATAGCAAAATTACAGAGTACTAACATTTAGTAATCACCAATACAATTTCTTTGCCAAAACAGTGTTCCTTACCTCTTCCAGCAATTCTAATAAAATGTTCCACTTTAGCTCCAGGCTGGAGCTAGAGTCCTGCTGAAGATGATGCTGTGAGCTTGTAGCTTTAATGTATTTTGTGAAGATTATTACAAGGAAGTCCTAGTAACCCTTTAAATACTTACATACGGTCCCAAAACACTAAAAGGCATAAGATAATCTGAGAAACTACTACAGCAGAATAACCAATTCACTAACATCATTGATGGCTTTTCCTTCCCTCTGGAATCAGTGAATAAACACACACTTTAGCTCTGTTTTTAGAGGAAAGGAGAGGGAAAAGGAAATTAAGTAATAAATAGAGTTTGGCAAAATTTTTGCTAACTATGTTTTTTCATCCGAAAATATTACTTTTCAATGTTTCTGAACTGTTCTTGAATTTGGTGACTAGTTTCAGATGAAAGATTGGGAGGGGGAAAACAGATTTTTTTCCTCAAGTCAAAATATTCTGCCTCAACTTTTTCATAGTATTTCAAATTCAAGTGTGAAAAATAAAAAGGTGAAAACCACTATAAAAAACAGCCAGAGTGAAATTAAAATCTTAAAAATAAAATAATTTTCAAAAAATTAGTTTCTGGTTGATAAACATTTGTGCAACTTGAAACAAGTTAAAAAGAAAAAAAAAAAAAAAAAAGTGTTTCATATCTACCCAAAACATTTCAGGGGCTTTGAAATGAACTTGAGTTTTTAAATTCAATGTCTTTTTAAAAAATTGGGTTTGATTGAAATTAAACTGGATATTTCTAGGACTGGGATGAAGGGAGGGTGATGGGGATAGTTTGTCTCTGCATCAAAGATGTTTGTTATTCATTCAGCCCTAATAAAAAATTTCAAATTTCAACCACTAAAACGTCAAACTGTCAAGGTTTGGCCACCTTAGCACGTGGATCAATGTTAGTACAAAGTCAATATGAAGAATATTTCAGAGCAAATGGAAGGATTATTATAGAAAGGAGAAGCCAGAAATTTCTAGTTGTAATGGATGATATTCAAATAGAATTCTTACTGGAACAGTGATTTGCCAGTGGTTAATAGGCTAAACACTCCTCACCCATTAGTATTTGTCCGTGATGTTAGTGGGGTGCACATAATTATAGTTATGGTTTCCAGCACTCCTGTTGTAGTAAAAAAAAAAAAAAAAAAAAAAAACCGGACGAAGTATTTTTGAAAACAGAAGATGTGGGTGTTTTGTGTAGGAGCATTTTTATTACAATAGCAGATATATTATGCCATTCTGAGCATAAATGGAGCTGCAGCAACTCCAGAAAACACAATGAAAATGGAGAAGAAAATTCTCCACACTTAAAAAGTAGTCTAGGATGTGTTCTCAGTCTGAAGCAACAGCTTAAACACAGTGCACATTAAACACAGGTAATTCTGAGAGCAACAATTTTCAAGAGTTGCTTAAACAGCAATAAACTTAATTATAAACCATTCCAAAAAGGGAGGCGTTTTAGTCAGTCAAGATTGTCTCCTGTTATTTAAATATGAAACAGGCATGCTGTGGCATACACTGGCTTATAAAAAAATGTTACAAAAGATAAATGAGGGTGCCCACATGAAATATACCTGATACATTATCATAAGGGCACTTTTGATTGTACAGTTCCATACAACGAATAATGTGACTGTTCTGCTAGACAAATTGCAGGAATCTTTCAAAATGGAAGATACTTCTATTGTGTTCCCTTTTTGTGAGTTTGAAATGTTAAAAGTTGAACTGCAAGTTAGGTGGGGGATTGCCAAAAGGCACACATGGAGTTAGCCACAAAACTTTCACATACAGCCCAGAAACAGTACAAGCTTTCAATAGGAGTACAGTGCCTACCTGCATTTGTGTTTTGTTTGATGTTTTTTTTTGTGTGTGGAAGGAGGGAGAGGAAATCATGGTATTCTGTTGATAGTAGTGGTAGTATTTACCATTTAAAGGCTGTTATAGTCACCAATAGGAAAATAAATTTTGTAGAGAAAATTTGATATGCAGCCTAGTGAAACCAAGCAAGGCCAAGCAACTCAAGTGAAGTGTGCAGCTATTTTAGTTCAGGCAGGGCCGCGTTAGCAACTGTAGCCCAAAGCGAAGCCATAATGCAAAGCCAAAGCTAGAGTAACAGGAAAACTCCTACATTAAAAGCTTTAGTTATGATAACCGCAAACACCTGGTATAACCGCTTAGCAACCCCCTCCTCATTTAGGCTTCTCACCTGCCCTTACATGAAGCGTAAAGGGTCTCAGTTTTCCCGTAATAAAGTCATAGTTTCTACCCCCCCCCCCATGGTCTGACACCGTGTAATGGCATCATAGATACATTGTTAACCAATAAGCTGTAGTTTTTCTGTGTTTAACCATTTTTGGAAACCTTGAATGTAATTCAATAGACTATGTAGTGTAATAAATACAAGAAGAAAACGGTCCTTGGGGCCAGCCGCACCTAGTAGCTCTAGGTGCTAATAAACTTGTAATTCTCCTCCTGCTGTCTGCATCTTTAATTGACCAGAACAGAGAACGAACCTCTTTCTCTCCTGACAATTTATAATAATCTCAGTGTTCCATTAAGTTTATAATCCCTCAGTTACTGAACTGTAGGCCATCAAACCTTTCAGTATGAACAATGCTATTTCTGCTAACTACTAACACAGGATGAGTGGACCGTACCCTGAAAGCTAATGCTGTCCTTCATTTAAATATGCGCAATAAAGATACCACATGACCTATTTTGCCCAGTACACAGAGTACTTTGTCATTTAAGAGACTGGGTCTAATATATATATAAAGGTTGGTAAGTAGCCACTGAAATTTTTTGATAAAATATGGAGGGGTGGGGGCATGCCTTAAAGATGACAGCAGCCACTCCCATCTCCACTAGGAAAAGCTAGCAAGTTACACACAGACTGCAAACAGAAAATTTGACTTCACAGGCAATGGCTTAAAAGTGTCCTGCATATGGAGAAAAAAACAAAAACAAAACAAAAAAAAAAACAAACCCCACAGGTTTGTGTCTTCCTTTATTTTGATTCATCTTCAGGGGAAATGGTTGATTTCCTGCTCAAATTTTTCCTTAGAATCTGAGATATCACGTCTACTCTTCCCTGGTTTTGCTAGAGAACTTTGGAGGAGAGTGCGAATCTCAAGTATAACTTGGAAGCTCTCTCCCTCCATAGTTAAATTAGTTTGTTGTTGGATCTTTAACAAAGGCTTAGTTTCTCCTAAATTTTGTTGGGAGATTGTGTTAAATAGCACTTAACAGTTAGCAGTTAAGCAAAAACTAAGGGGCTAGAAGATCATTTGTCCCAGGGAGTTTTAGGTGGTTGGGGTAGGGAAACCTCAACCTCTTCCAATTAGGCTTCATTTTTTCTTGGCATTGTGTGTCATAACCCAAATCAAACAAGGAATCCTGTGGCACTTTTAGACTAACAAATTTATTTATTGCATGAGCTTTTGTGGGAGAAAAATCCCACTTCAAACACTTTGAAGATACGGAACTTGCATTCTGTAAGCTTATGCCCAAAGAAACTCCTTAGCCTTTAAGGTGCCACAGGACTCTCCAAGTTCATGTTTAGATTGAAAGTTTACATTCAGCACAATATGTAATTCCACCGAAAATCAATAGCAAATGAGTTTGTTCAGCAGTGTATCTGCAACAGCACTAGCTCACTGTATTGGCATCTGGTGATGAATTTAAGTGTCCTGCAGGCTGTGAAAGTTTTGATCTACTCAGCTTCTGGGACAACACTTCTAGCAATACTGGACTGTTGAGAGAATGCTCCCACCAGAGTTGGTTCGTTTCCGCACTGGAATATTGCCATTTCTGCTCATCATCTTTTTCATGTTAAAGTAATTTGAACAAGAGGGGATGAAATGAAAACTCAGAAAATGGCACCAAGAATGAGTTACTAAGGGTCAAAGGGAGGGACATGCACAAGGGGGAGGGAGAGACCGGCAAGCGAGAGAGCAGCAAGGGCACAGGCCTGCCCAATAATTGATAGCTGCAAGGAACATCTCTCCCTGCTGTAGTGGGAGCTGACAACTACTCCAGCCCCCACCCCAACATGGTGAGGAGAGAGAGAACTCCTCCTGCTGTAGGCTGAGCATTTATTGTGCCCCTCCAAAAGCAGTCAAATTTACATTCTTCTGTGTGCCTCTGGTCAAGGGGATAAGAAAACCTTAGTGAAACACCAAAAAAAAAAAAAAGCAGCAAAGGTATGAGGAGGTTTCCTTATTTATTTTCTGGTCTTAGCTGAGAAAATATAAACTGGCATTAGCTTAAGGGCCAAATGTTGCTCTCATTGTAAGTGAGCACAAAACTTGAACAACAAGGCAATAAAAACAAAAGTCCTTTCAAACAAATGTGGTTGTACTTGCTAAAACTCCACATAGTTGATTGATAAGATCTAGACATTACAATTCTCAATTTCATTTACTTTATTAAAATACAAGAGTAAAAATAAAAATCGGATCAGATTACTGAAAGTCAGATAGGCATTGAGCAGAACAGATTGAGGTTATTAGTACAAAGAAAGGCAGAGCAGAAAAAGTGTAAATTATAACCTGCCCATAGTTTTAAGTCCAGGTCTGATCTAAAACGGACTACTTGGTTACTAGATTCTGTGATTAACTGGTCTGAAGACTTCTACGAGTTGGAGGGAAAACAATGGACAGAACATCTCCTGAAAGATCAGAGCCTTCAGATTTAGACCATTGGTGTGAAACATGATTTGTAACAGACTGTAACCTAGATCACATTATCTCCTTGATCCTCTCTAATGGAACTGCTGATTGTATTAATTTTCCACTGAATGTTTGAAATCCATGATAAACAAGCAGACATAGACCAAAATGAAGCTAGCCAACCTATTTCTGTGACTGTGTATGTCTCTAAATGCAGGTCATATAATCAGGATTATCTAACAAATCTCTGTGGGGGTGGAGGTTGGGGGGGGGGTAGGGGAAACAAACAGCGGATAGCATTCCCATCACTCAGGTTCTACTTCAGCTCTGTTTTGAGGGCTTAAATAGGCTTTTGTGCAGAGCACCAGCAGACCATTAAAGTGCCACCTAACTTCAAGCATCATGTTAAATTATTAAATATATAATGAGACATATCAGGCCCTCCACTGAAAACACAGAGCTTAATGGAAGCTGCTGGCCTCAGTTGATTTAAAATCGGATACCACCACTGATTTAAAGTAACTACACCAATTTAAAAAAAAAAAAGAGTCCTGTGGCACTTAAAAAGACTAAACACATTTATTTATTGCATGAGCTTTCATGGGAGAAAATCCCACCTCATCAGATAGTCTGACGATGGAAGAACTTACAGAATGGGAGGAAATAGATGCAGAGAAGTGTAAATCATGGGATTAGGTCACACTAACAACAAATCAAAGCCATTGTTAAGATTCAAACACTGGGGAACAGCATATAGAGGAAGATGATGTCAAATCACCTGTTGGACTTCATATTTTTCTCCCATTACAACAGATGATCTGACCTCATCTTCCTCTATATGCTGTTCCCCAGTGTTTGAATCTTAACAATGGCTTTGATTTGATTTGTTGTTAGTGTGACCTAATCCCATGATTTACACTTCTCTGCATCTATTTCCTCCCATTCTGTAAATTCTTCCATCGTCAGACTATCTGATGAGGTGGGATTTTCTCCCATGAAAGCTCATGCAATAAATAAATGTGTTTAGTCTTTAAGTGCCACAGGACTCCTTGTTTGTTGTACTGAACTAGGCTAAGCCAGCTGCCCATTTGGAGCTTAACACCAGTTTAGACCGTGTTACAATTTGATGCAACACATTTAAAACGTTCCTGAAAGATTCTGTGTACCAGAAAACAGCAAAGCTTCCTGATTCTCCTGCTTGTTTATGATGTCATTACTTGCTAAATACTGACTCCAGAAATAATGTCTTGAACAGATTCATGAAAATTAAAAATACCTTGTTTTAAAAAGAAGCAGTGAACAATTCTATCATTTCTTCAGGGTCTTAATAGATATTTAAACAAAGCTGACCTTTATATCTTAGAAATTGAACTAAGCAGCGCATTTCACACAAACCCTGCCAGCTAGCATCTCTGTATTTGACTCTTCAATCATTTTATGATTTAAAATATGTGTAATGCTCTTAAGAGTAGCTTATTGACCAGTCTTGATTTCTCCTGTGATTTGGCTCAGCTGGAGAGGATGAAGAAAAAGCAGTTCCCCACACTGATACAGAATTGCAATAATCTGTCTCATGTAGATGGAGAGAGGACAAAGTTTTTATTTGATGCTTTAGATAGGAAACCTGCATTCACAGTGCAATGGAGAACAGTTAGGCTTCTAAAGAAGCATTGGGACTTGTGTGGCAATGCCCCTGCCTCCAACCAGAAACATGGGACTCACTGCCTTGTGCTCCTTCAGGAGAGAAAGCCAACTTGAGGAGGCCAGCAGACAGACACTTTACACAGTTTCTCGACTCCCCATTCTGCCACAACAAGGAAAAGTGTTTATGTTTGGGGAACAATGGACAGTGGCAGGACACACTGTGAGGAAAAAATGGTTCATTGATTAAATTGTTTTCTGTTATCTGTTTATCTGCCTCATCTTTTATATCGTACCTTGGGGGTGGGGGGCAGGGGCTGGCTACTATTCTGTTATTTGCACAAAGTCTAGTGCAATTGAGCCTTCACCTTGGTTGGGGATTTTAGACATTACCAGGAGTATAAATAATCTACCCAAAGCACCCACTAGCTCCTCCTCCAAATGCTTCTAAAAAAACCCCAGGCTTTCTGAGCCAAGTGCCTCTCAGACAATGGGGCCAGCCTTATCTTCATCGCCTTACACCTTGTGCAACCATTCAGACCTGTCCTGTTCAAAGGGGCCCAAAGGGCAACCCAATCAGAATGGTAATGTTTTGCATTGGTATAAGTGAGGCAGTGGACAATCTTTCCCAAGGTCCCTGTGATTTCTTGCATTTGAATTACTATCATGTGTACTGTTTCTGTCTGGTTTAGAATTAATGATGCTTGCTGCTGGTGGTTTGTCTTTGTGCATTTTGTTAAGCCTTGTATATACTTAGAGCTCTCTCTAACAACAAAGAGCTTACAAGACAGTATTTCCCTGAATAGATTCAGATGGCAATACTCGGAGCTTGGAAACAATAGGAACTTGGTTCAGGCCTCAGAAAAAAAAGTCTTCCCATGGAAACAATGCTCAAAACCTCTCAAGCATTCAATGAAACTATTGTATAACATTTGCCCCACAAATGGTCTCATGAAGCAGCTTTAAAATTCATGTTGTAAAACTCCCTCTTGCAGAGCTCCTGCAGCCCAGGGCAACAGCTATACATTAATTACCGGATGTCATAGTGGCATTTGTATGATTAAAATGATCATATGGTAGAGGGAAGTGATGAAAAAAAAATATGCTGAAAGATTAATGTACGAAACAAATGGAGCTTCTCAGCATTTCTTCTCTCTTTTTACTATCACTTAAAATTAAGAGAGCTGAGTGCCATAAATTGTCTCAGGAACAGTAATCAAATGTGTGCAGACTGAGTTGAGGAAGCATCAAGACAGAATAAGTTAGCATGAAATGTTGGAATCCAAGAAATCCCATTAACTGTGGAGTGTGCTGATGCTACTGTTCTCAACATAAAGTTAGCACAGTATATATTTGCAAGACTACTTTATACCCAAGTCCCTACCCTCAGAAATAAGGTTAAGACTGTCAAATATTTTTAGTAAGTCACAGACAGGTTGCAAGCAATAGCAAAAATTCATGGAAACCCATCACATCTGCCTGTGACTTTTACTAAAACTACTGGGGGGGGGGGGAGGACTAACAGTGAGAGCTCCACAGGGGTCTGAGCAGCCATCTCAAGATGCACTGAGGGCTAACTATTGGTTGCTGCTCCAGCCCAGCTGCTGTTCCTGTGCTGGTGGCTGCTGGTCTAATCTTGGGGGGCTGACCCTGTCCCAGCTGCTGCTCCTGCAACACTGGCCACTGTTCTAGCCCTACGCCAGTTTCTATGTGACTGGTTAAGGCCAGCTCCTGGTCACAGTACTTGTGAATGGTTCTAAAACCAGCCTGCTCTTTGGGAACCAGTTGCTCCATATCAGCTGCAACCTCTGAAGTAGGAGCTGCTCCAGCAGTGTATAGCAACTGATAAAGAGGGATAAAGACATGTGTTTTTAAGTCAGTGGCCTCTTCTCTGGGCTTCAAAATGGCTATGTTCTTGGCTACCTTCCACTTTTTTAGTATTATGCCACAAAAACGGTGGGTTACTCACTAGTAACCGTTCTTCTTCGAGATGGGCTGCTGGGATCCATTCAGTAATAGGTGTCTCCATGCCGGAGCGCCGGATTGGTCAGAAAAAAACTTGTCCTAGCCTCTCAAAAGAGGGGAGCTGGCCACAGCCAATCACACCTATATATATGGCCGCCTCCCCGCCCCCTCCTCGGTTCCTCAGAGTTGTCAACTCCAGAAGTGGGGATGGAGGGGAGGGACCAGAATGGATCTGAGCAGCCCATCTCAAAGAAGGACAGTTACTGGTGAGTTACTCACCATTCTTCTTCAAGCGCTGCTCGGATGCATTCAGTAATAGGTGACTACTAGCCATGCTGATGGATGGCGGGTTGGAGTTGGTACTTCCACCTTCAGCACAGCAACAAGCCCCATAAGGTAGAGACCCCACAGCAAGATGCTCGCCGGGGTCAAGAGACGAGCAGGCCTTGACGGGCCCAAAAGAAGTTAGAGCTGAGGATCAACACAGGACAGGGGAAAGACCAAACCCACCAAGGCAGAACGCATAAGCAGGTTGGACAAGGTCACCAGAGCTGAAGAAAAGGACGCAACTTAACATAACGGGTTGCATAGGTGCTCTGCATAGGAGGAAAAACGTGGAGTATAACTAACAGACTACAAATGTCTGGACATAGGTCATGTCATGTGAACTCAAAGAACACTAAAAGCTAGCAAATGAGAATAGCCATATGGGGCGTGTCTCACACGAGAGCAAAGAAAGGGTAGGCACTGAGCACCCGAAGGCTTACCAGGAGCCACGTAGTCATGGACTGATCTGGCGACTACTGGGTATACAGGAAGAAGTAAGGGAACGACTATTCCCCTTATCTAGGTTGAGACCAAGCAAGCAGTCTGGTTAAAAGAGAGAAAATGAGGATACAAGGTTGTAAGATGGGCTGAAGGTGACTGAGAAGGCCACGAGACACTAAGCCGCAGCATACAGAGTTGAACCCAGCAGGACAGGGGCCTATGGTATGCTAGCTAACAACCTGGTAACGCGGAAGCGCAAGTTTTCAGCCAAGTAGGCACCATGACAGGGTTCTCGCAGGAGAGAGGTTCCAGTGAGGTCACTAACAGCGAGATGGCCTGATGTAGTGCTGATGAGTTGGTCCTACTAGGGCCTGCAGGGCGCTGGAATGCAGAGGAGGACCCTGCTGGGCCTAAGCTTGCAGGGTTTGCATTGCAAAGCTCTCACTAAAGCGTGGGGGGTGGGGAAGAAAGGGGTGGGCGAGAACTCTTACTACCGCCTGGTCACCCCCTCAACGACCAAAAGATTCAAAGGAGGGCCGTGAAAGGCGCAGTCTCAGTACCTATAGTGCTTGCCAGAGGGGCAACGCTACCACTTTGCCACGCCATGGCTGCCAAGGAGAAACTCTTCAATACATGGATATTTGAAGAACTCCGCTGCCAGGGGAGGTTCCTTCCTCAGCTAGGGAGTGAGACCTTTACAGGTTGGCAGCTGCCACATCTGAAGGACACCCCAGGATCAGAGAACCCAACGAAGTTTTCTCCCCAGAGGGAGCAAGAGGACAAAATAAAAAGGGGAGTACAACCCCAAACTTTTATATGTTGTATAGAAATGGGCTCTGTGTCTATCATGCCATTGGGCAGGCAGTGGGTGTAAACGGGTCCTTGAACTGGAAAAAGGGGACCGCAGAACTACCAGGAACCACCAACATGCATGGGAAGAAGCTGCGGTAGCACCAAGGGTCTACGCGCAGCGTAGTAAGATGGTCCTGTGGAAAAACAGGGTAGGGTGGGGGGCTCGTGTCCTGCCAGGGAATAGGACCATAGAGCAAGAAAGATTATACACGTGCCCTGGAAGTAGGGGACCTTCTGGCTGACATAGACAGCTATCCAGAAGGCAGTGGATATCGAGGCGGGAAATATAGGTGCGAGAACACTCAAGGGGATGAACCCTTCGCAGTTTCCCAACATAGGGTTGTAACTAGATGTTCCCTCTCAGGGTTTTAAGGGGTGCCCCTGACTGTGCTTTGGGGAGGATGGGGGAGAATGGGCTACCTCAAAGGGAGGTATACAAAGGTGAGGGTTCCTAAGGTGGACCCCTGGTTCCCACTAGATCACCAGAAGGTGGAGACGTGAAACCGTAGTCCTGCAAAAGGGAGCGAAAAGGAGGAGTGGGCTGTACCTTGGGCCCGGGCAGAGGTAAAGATCTGCTCTGAAAGATACCTTCCCAATTAACTTAGCTATCCAGGTAGCTGTGTTGCTACACAGATGTGTCCCCTTCAGAGACCAGGAGATATTCCTGTCGAATGGGGATTGGGGTTGCAGCGCAGAAATGATGGTGCGACCAGGGCTATCCCCTCCCCTTCCCCTGACCCAGACACGAGGGGGCCTACCTGGGACACGCATCATGGCCGCAGGCACAGTCCTGTTGCAGGTAGGCTTCGGATGTGCACATCTCGGAGCCCCCGCAGCAGCTGAGGCTGCAATGAGACATGCCTCCACTCCTTGGCGAGCTGTTAGGGTGGGGAACATGGTGGGGAATATCCAGGAAGGAAGGGCTGCTAGAAGGAGAAGAGGGGCAGTTTCCATCTTTGTGGAAGTCGCTGCTTAAGGGGTGGGAGGGGGTAACTACGGTAGTGGTGTACCGTCCCTGTAGGTGGGCATAGTTGTATTGTCGGCCCCTGACATCCCAATCTGAGTCCTGCTCCCGCAATTGGAGAAGGGGAAGAAACAAAGGAAGGATCGGGGGTGATTCCCACCAGACCTCCCTTCCCTAGAGAAGGGGGCAGGTGGCCGTCTGCGGCAGTGATGCCCTAGGGCCCGCTGCACCGGAAGGTCAAAAGAGGGGTAGCAGTGAGCAGAGGGGCTCCTCCTGTGAAAAAAGGCAGGGGAGGCTAGGCCCACCTCCCGCCACAGATAAAGCAGGAAGGAAAGAAAGAGACTAGCCCTGCCAGGGGAAGTGGGAAACTAAGTCGGGGGGGGGGGGGTGGGGAGGGAGGAGGCCAAAGTATTTGGCCTCTCCTCAAGGATCCTGGGTTGTGCCCACCACGGAGAGGGTTTCAGGGGGAAACAAACAAACACATCCCCCTCAAAGGGCAGGTTGAGCAATGCCTGCTGTGCGTTAGGAGGTGCTCTAGCCTCCCTAAGCCATGCCACCCTGCGGAGGGTAACCGCCAAGGCCATGGTGTGAGCAGCGGTGTCCACCACATCACATGCCGAAAAGGAGGTGGTCTAGTGAGATTATATTGCCTTCCTCCAGGAAGGCATCATACTCTTCCCTGGCCTCAGGTGGAAGCAGATTTCTCAATTTTTCAAGTTACTCCCAGACATCTAGCAAGCTGGTTATAGCCTGGTTGTTTGCCACTCATAATTGGAAGGCTGATGAAGAATAAACCTTATGGCCTAGCAGATCCAGCTCCCTGGCTTCCCTGGAGGGGGGTTGGGGGTCCCTAGGGGGCTCCCCAGCCCCCACTGCCATCTGAACCACATCCCTAGGGGGAACTGGGGGGTCAGCGAGGGAGGGGTAGCCCAACTTGGATACCAGACACTTCACGCTCGCTGTATCCGAAACCGGGGAAACAGAACTTGGGCTCTGCCACTGGGACCATGCGAGGTCCCATATGCTCGGGTGGGGCAGGACTGCTAAGGGCCCTGTCGAGGTGAAAGCTGACCCAAAGAGGGTATCGGGGGGGGGGGAGACTCAAGGGCTTCACCTCCATACCTAAATGAGCCGTAGCCCGGCGCAATAAGTCGAAATGCACTGAGAGGTTCCTCATAAAAAAAAAGACTCCGGTGCTGGAGACAGCGCGGCACTGGGAGCCCGCCGTGGAGGAGAGGGAGTTCCCTGGGGGGACCATTCTTGTGACCGAAACCAGAAAGGTGATGGGGCTGATGTGCGGCGCCAAGGCTGTTTGGAGCCCCTAGAAGGCCCCTCTTCCGGGCTGGAGACAGGAGAGGGGGAATCGAGATTCCCGGCCCAGTGCCGGTGGTGGAGTGGTGTTGGCCCCCACTGGAGTGGAAGACAGGGGGCTGGAAGGTGAGAGTGAACATCCCAGGTGAACCCAGGCCTTTGAGATGAAGGCCTGTTTGCCCCTTCTGATGGGAAGTGGGGCAGGGGGTGTCAGGAGAAGCAGCAGGGCTCGTGCTGCCTCCACTGCTTCCAGGGTGGACAGGACAAGAAGCGACTCTACTTGAGTCGCAGGCAAGTCCTCGCTGGGGGAGGGAGGACTGCCTGGGCGGGAAGGCTCCCGCTCCTGCAGCACTGGGCTCTGTGGTGCCGAGGGTGGA
This sequence comes from Podocnemis expansa, assembly GCA_007922195.1. Classification (NCBI taxonomy): domain Eukaryota; kingdom Metazoa; phylum Chordata; order Testudines; family Podocnemididae; genus Podocnemis; species Podocnemis expansa. The sequence goes on along the minus strand of ML681972.1, from coordinate 32,173,546 downwards.
GTCAGCCGGTGCTGGGGCGAGCTTGGCACCAGTGAGGCCGGGCTGTACTGTGCCATTGGCGCCGCAGATGACACAGCACGGTGACAGGCTAACTGAGGGTGACCTTGATTGACGCCAAGGTGCCGAGGCGCCGGCTAGGCACTGCAGTGCTGGAGCTGGTACCGAGGTGGTGCGGCGGCAGCAGCTACTGGTGACACGGTGCCGCGCAGGCTCTGATGCCAAGCTGGGTCTTGGTGCCAGGCGTGAACCTGAAGCCTCAGGTGAAGGGTGCCAGGCCTCCTCCAAGGCCAGGGCATTCCCTCTCCTTGATCATTCTGAGACAAATGGAACAAGCTAAGACCATGTGGTCCTTGTGCAGGCACTTAAGGCACTTCCCGTGGGGGTCGTCCCGGGGAAGGCCTTGCTGCACTCATCGCAGGGTTTAAACTCCGCATTGATGATGCCGATGTTCTGGTCCGGTGCTGGGGACTCTCGTGGTGGAGTTAAATCCACGAAGAGATGTACCCAGCCGGACAGTGAGTCAAAGATGAAGGGACAGGCTGCTTGTGATTTGCAAGGAGAAGACATTCCAATTCCAACGCGCGAGGCAGAAAAAATGAAACTGAGGAGGGGGCGGGAGGTGGCCGTATACATAGCCGTGGGTGGCGCGAGGGGCGGTGGCTGCCTTGTCTCTTCTGACAGGCTAGGACAATCTGACCAATCCAGTGCTCCAGCACGGAGACACCTATTACTGAATGCATCCGAGCAGCACTCAAAGAAGAAATGTATGTTGCTGAAGAAGTCTGGCAGCCACGTTCTTGCCTTCAAGCTTAGGTGCTTCAGGAATTCTGTATACATTCCACCAATTTCTTCTGCTTTCCCAAGCTTAGTGTTGGAGAGACCCTTGTCCACCTCATCCACTGTACAGGGGAGTGAAGACAACTGTTAGCGGTTTAGTGTTCAGTAAAGTTGTTTGTGGACTTGCTGACTGACTGTTACCCACTGGCACACAAAAGTTGGCAATTAACTGCATGGACATAGCATCTGTAATTACCCATAGCTGTTTATAGACTGCTGGAGCCACACTGCATAAAAAAGAAAGGAGCTTCCAGGTTTTGTAACCTGACCTTGTGACGTCTAGTGTCATCGCTGTTTCACACCACTAATTTTCTTCTTGCAAAACTCAAAGGCTCAAGCAATGCTGTTGAGATTTTGGAACTTTTATCAGACTGATATTGCTCAAAAGAGAGCCTTGCTCTCTTCTGTCCAGCAAGGACTCAGTGTTTTTATGAAGCTCCTGGCAGTGGTCAGTTTCAAAAGGGATAGCTGTGTTAGTCTAGTCCAGTAAAAAAAGGCAGCTGATATCAACAGGCCTACAAAGCAGGGATAATGAGCTGAATATGACAAAATCAGTTTATCCACCCTGTACAGTTGTAAATCATTACCATACAAACAGTTGTAAAAAGTCAAAGTATGTGAAGAATTTTCTTTCAAGGCCTGGAAAGCATGTGTAGCATTTTTCATTTATGTGTGAAAAGCTGGTTTTTCTAAATAGACTGGTTCAGTAGTCGCTTGTTCTGGCATTACCTCTTTGGAGTGCAGGAAAAAACCCCCACAAATGCTTATAGATAATACACAAAATTAAGACTTGGAGCCTAAATCTCACCTCAGTGACACTGGTGTAAATTTGATTAGCCCAGTGCAACTGTATGTCCTTAAGTGTACACAATATTTAGGAAATACCAAGCTAACAGACTGTGCAAACAGATTTCACAGAGAGCATTTTTAATAGATTTGTGCAAGTGACTATAAACCCTGTCAGAACATTCATTCTTAAATAACTAATGGGATTACTGAATACTTAAAATACATGGCAGGGCATTCATTGTTTGTCATCTGTTTCAGTAACACTAGTTTAAGACACAGAAAAGGAACTGGAAGTCCAGCATTTTCTAGACTCAGATGATGTTTAAACATACTTTTTTCCCCAGATCCATTATGCTGTTACAACTTCAAATATCTGAAATCAATTCACTAAAGAGTATGTTCTATAGTTTCCTTTTCCAAGACAACACTGTTGACATAAACCAACTCTTGTGCTCATTAGTCTGTTTACCCTGCTTTTCTCTAGCACGGAATCTTTCTCAAAGATACTTCTTTGGAAGAATACATATTTTGCAGCATAACTAATAAACAAGATCCATCCACTTGTTTTGGATGCATTCCAAGTAAACAAAGATGTAAGAGCTCAACTCCCATTGCATACCTTCCTGAAAAAAGATTGAAGTCTTAGGAGAAGAGATTAAGCAGAATGTAAATATTTTTAAAAAATAAATAAATAAAAAATATCAAAAAAAAAATCAGACATCAAGGGCTGTCAGTGTCTCTGCAGCAGTGAACCAAGACATTGGGACATAACATTACACAGAAGAGTTTAGCTCAGAAACAGAAGAAAAGTTCACTCTCTGAAGGAACAGTCCTTTGTTAAGAGAAGAAATAGAGCGATGCAAGGTGAAAGCTTCTTTCCCACTACTCAGTCCTGTAAAAAATACGTTGACATAAATTACATCTTCCACAACCACAGAGCTAGCTGCGTGGCTTCACTATAGTAACTGCCATCAAATCCATGAGGCTTGGAAGAAGAAATAATCAACATACAAAAACTTCATAACTGAACACCATAACAAAGAAAAATGTCTCAGTAATGTCAATATTTCTATTCTGTATCTAGCACAATAACAACCTCCACTTCAAACATATATATGGGAAGGTCCTTCAGTGACAAGCTGATGATTTCCTCACATTTTTAAACTATGCTCAGTTCTAATGATTTATCAAACACTTGATATTATAAATGTGGCCTGCAGTCAGGCTTGTGACTGGAAATAAATAAAGCCTGAAACTTGCGGTGGACTGTGGTTTAAGGCATATTTCTGATGAAAGATTAGCATGATAACTGCATCTTTATAGATGAACTATTTGCATGCTACCATGTAGTAATAGTTGAAAGGTAGTGGAATAGCCCCAGTAAACAAATCATACTTAGAGAATGCAGAATAAATATTGGCCTATTATAATTTTACGTATCCAGGTCATGTTCCCGGTTACATTATACTTTTTATTTGGAGCATATGGTTAGGGGTTTTTTTTGTTTTGTTTTTTTGGAAGAGTTGCCCTTTCCATTCACTGGCTCTTAATTCCAATTAAATTTCAGTTTATTTAGCCAACACAGCCAAATGTAAGACTTAAATATTAGTTTTACATTTTTTACAGAATCTTTCATCCAAATTAATCCCACAGCACACTACAAACTCTGGCCCAGATCTCTGACAGATACAAACCAACATAGCTCAATTGACTTAAGCCAGCTGAGTCGTCTATATCCAGGGAGCAGTTTGCTCAACACTGAACCACTGTCACTTTTGGGGTGGAGAGCTGCAACTTTCTGAGAGCACAAAGCAATCACATGCAATTCAGTTCAGTAGCTGAAGAATGCCACAATGAATTGGAAGTACAAAGGGAATTTGAAATATGTGTTTTCCTACTTGGAGTAATAAATGTCACCATGGATATATCCAAAACAAGGCTCTAATCCCGCAAAGACTTTTATTAATGTGCTTTACTTAATGCACTGTGAGTAGTCCCATTCAAATTAATGAGACTACTTCATTGCACAAAGACCATTAGGGAAAGTTTTGCAAGTGTGAATGCACAAAATCACAGAGAAGAAAATATTACGATGACTGATCAAGGCAGATCTACCACCTACCATAGACTGAAAGGGAATTATTCTAAAAATGAAAAGACCTGCACACAGACACAGACAGTGATTTTATTGGAAAACAAAACCATGGTTTATAAATCTCTATTAAATAACATGGCTAGAACTTTTAACTATACGGGTCTCAAACTCAAATCACCACGAGGGCCGCATGAGGACTAGTATGTTAGCCCGAGGGCTGCACCACTGAAACCTTTCCATACAACGATTTTGCAAATATTGGTAATGATCATGTCATTGCAGGCTGCAGAAAATAGCTTTAGGGCCCGCATGTGGCCCACAGGCCGTGTGTTTGAGACCCCTGATATAGGAAATTGAACTCTTCTATGTCCCATGATAATGCTTAGATAAGTATATGAATAATTCTGCAAGACCATTTTTTCAAAATCATCAAAAAGAGAACAAGTCAAAACAGAAACTGCTGTCTTTATGGACTTGTTTTACGTTCTTCTGTAATGAATGGCTAATTTGAAAGTTTGAAGACCATACTGGTCTTCATCAAATGGGCAAAAATAACCACATTAACCCCATGCCAGCTAATGCACATTCTTGGCAAGCTTGTCATCAGCGTTAGTCACTGACCCTATAAAGGAACATCATTTGCATGAGAATACAAACCTATAAGCAGGGAATGTTTATGTTTATTTTCAAGTATTTTCAGTAGTACAATAGAGAGATAAAACAGGATGTTACAACAATGGAATGAATGATTATGGTTATAAAATGGCAAAGAATGAATTGTGTTGAGGAAAACCACAGACATTGTTTAGTTGCTGGAATATGGTGATTAATTATGTTGTCCACAGGTCAAAAAGCATGTTGATAAATTGGAGAGGATTCAGAGAAGAGTCATGAGAATGATTAAAGGGTTAGAGCACATGGTTTATAGCGAGACTCAAGAAACTCAATCTATTTAGCTTAACAGAGAAGGTTAACATGATCACACTCTAGAAGTTCATATATGGATAACAATTATTATTAAATAATGAGACCTTTAATACGGCAAAGGAAAGATACACCACAGTCCAACAGCTGGACAAATTCAGACTGAAAAACAGACATGCATGTTTAAGAGTGAAGGTAATTAACCATTGGAACAATTTCCCAAGGTCCTGGTTGACTGTCAATCGTTAGCAATCTTTAAACCAAGATTGGACATTTATCTAAAAGATACTTTAGGAATTATTTGGGGGAAGTTTTCTGGACTGTTTTATACCGAACGTCAAATTGAATGATCACAATGGTCCCTTCGGGCCTTGAAATCTATGACTCTATAATACATAGATGAAAATTTACATCAGGTTCATTTTCAAAGGCTTTGCAGGTGAGACAGATGTGAAACAAGTAAGGGAGCTTTTTTATGTTAGAAACACAATTTTGAGAGTTTGTCACTAGCTGTTTGGAGACCTACTATGACTTTGATGCTTCACCGTCCAGATACATACAAATTATTACTTTAAATTCAGCTGGAGAACTTATTTCTGTTTCTGTACTTTCTTGGGCCTAAAACCTGCAATAGGCCCTACACAGGCATTCCCTTCCACCCACACAGAGCAACATTAAGATTGTGGTTCCTGTCATGACTGAAGTCACAGACTAGGTGCTCACTTACCGTACATACCACTAAAATGGAACACGTTCTTCTTGTCACTACATCCTGTTCTTGTAACTATGTGGCTATGTCCTCTAAGCAAATGAAAGAGGCAGCAAAACTGATTACACAACATAAATAAAATGGAATGGGATGCAGTAGTGACAATATTTTCAGCAACTACAGCTAGTAATCTTTGCATGTTGTCCAGTTCCAAAGGGGGTAGGCATGTTAGTCTAGTTCAGCAAAATAAGCAAGAAGTCCTGTGGCACTTAAAGACTAACAAAAAAATGTATTTATTTAGCATGGGAAAAGTGGGATTTTCTCCCACAAAAACTCATGCAATATATAATTGCTAAGTGCCACAGAAGTCCTTGCTTATTTAGCTAGCAAGCTAGTAGGTAGCATTTAGACAGAAGAATCACATTCATTCTCAGTTTATGAAACAGCCCGATATCTTGACCCTGATCATTCCTTTGGATTCTGTATCACTGGGAACTCTGCCCAAGTACAGAGCTGTAGAACTCCTCTAAAAGCTCTGCATGCCCTACAGATCATCAGTATTCAGTTTACAGATGAAGGATCCTAACGCACAAGTCAATGTAACTAGTGAAATGATCAGGTCTTCCCCTAGCACTGACTCATAGAAGATAAGAGCCAACCACCTCTTAATAGCAACAGCTGCAGAGCTATTATTTTTTCAGCACAAATAGTCTGTTTTGGTGCCGCATGTCCCAGTTTCTGTCCCAGCTGATGACTCTTGATGGAGGAAATTTATCAAGGAAGTTTCCTTCACAATTATAGAAATCTAAATGGGTAAGAACAAGTCGTCTTTTTTTCCTGGTTTTATAAATTTAGTAAGCTTTCTTAATAGCTTTTGGTAAGTGCTTCAGGAAAACTAACAGAAGGTGGCCAAGATTAATAATAGTGAACACATTACCATCCTAGCTTCTGCTCATTCTAACAGATATTTGCCTGAAACCAAGACCCCAGAGCCAGGTGATCCTGTTGTCTGCATGGAGCTATTCACGGTTCTCTCTCTTCCTAAAGTTTCCAGAATAAAAGTTCTCATTCACTGTCAGGTGCTTCCTATCCAGGCAAAGTGTTTTCATAAAATGCAACATCTTTCTGAAAACTGACTCAAGATATCTAATAAATGGCCAATAGAATTTAGCAAATTTCTCAGTGTGACTGGAGTAAGGGATCATCTACCTGTCAAAAATCCACGTAAGGATTTCAGATGCTCCCATGTTGTTTTCCACTGAATAAGTACAATTGGAAGAAGTGGGAAAATGCTCTAAACAATTTGTCACAGCATCAGTTCTGCTGCTCTGAGGCTGGCTACACCATTCATCCCTGGTCTCACTGGTGATGAAGCAATGAGGTGGATTAAACTGTACGCCATCTGTCTTTTTGACTGAACCAGTTGTAGGGTAATACTGCTGTAGCCTGGAAGCAGCTATTTGCAAAAAAAAATCAAGGCAGCAGACTAAAACACAGATTAGAAAACTAAACTGTAAATACAGCTGATTTTCAAATAAAAAATTAATGATGCATCCAAGTGTTAGTTTAGAAGGCAAGAATTTTGCTTTTTAGAAATCATATGTTTACTAGAAATGGACCTGAACAATAATGCTAGATCCAAATGCCCCAAACAAGTCTTTTTTAAAAATACAGATCCAGATTTTTTAAAAGAGTGGGCCTATTTAATATTAATAAGGAACCCAATGAAGGAAGAACAACATAGCCATGTGACATGAAAAAGTAATTTTGTTCATGAAGCTTTGGAGCATCTTTCTAGTTAGTTATCCCTAGCTGTATTTTTGTTTGCATTCTTGAGTTCTGGAATATTTCTAAGCCAGGAGGAGGGAAGGGCCTCATGTCCTTACCCAGAGTAACTGGGGGTTTTTAGGAGATAAGAGCATTGTTAAACCATACCTTCCTGCACATTGGGGTAGTGGGAGTATATTATGAATTAGTCAACCCAAGACACTGTTTGAATGAATGTGGTATGCATAAAAATTAAATTTAATTTTCCATTACAGGCCAGAAGATTCCCTTGGTTCAATTGTGTTCATGAGTTACTAAATACTAACGCACAAGCCTTTATGTTATACTCTTCAAAGACATAGCAAAAGTTCTTGTATCACAAAAGGTCTACTTACTGGAGAAGATTAAAAGGGGGAATTTTCAAAAAGGTACAAAGAACAATCTTCTTTACCTGTACATGGATGACTTCACTTAAATTTATGTTATCAGGTAGCGAAAGAGCCCACTGCAATGCACTACTACGAGTGGCCAAAGTTACAGTTCTTCATAGGAAACTTACCATTGCTCTCAAATTTCTTTGTGACCAACAATTACACTTCACCCTGATTTTTCCTCTTTTAAAGTACTTTAAAAAAAAAAAAAAAAAAAAGGAACAGGGAAAGTTCTGTCATTGTTAGCAATTGGGATTTTAGGTATTAAGTCACTAATTGGGGGATATGTGAGAGAGAGAGAAGAGAGGGAACAGATGATCATGAAGCTGTTGAAATAAAACACTTCAGTGTTTGGGTAAAAGGGAGGGACAGAGGGGCTGTGTTGTTCCTGGAGTAGGCAGAGGGGTAAGAGTGATATCTCAAGGCCATCATGCTTCTGACAAATGCTTCAATTGCTGATTTTGGTGCAGATTCAAAGGATTACCCACAATCATACAGATTAGTGTGGATTTAAAAAGAATTAAGGGATTTTATATGTTTTTGTTCTCTTCATTTTGTTCAATTCAGTTAATGTGAAACATTACCATTCTGCTGACCTCCAGTAACTACATATCACCATGGGTCACTTCCAGTTTGTATTTCTGACTGTCTGCAGAGCATCAACAGCAGCAGTTTTTAACTGGTTATTAAAAGGTTCAATTCGACAAAGATGCTCCAGATAAAATTAATGGTCAGAATTGATAACTTTTTACATCACACAGCTGGGCATCAAACTCACATAGGTGTTTCCACTTTGTTGTTTAATGACAACTTAACCACCAATAGTTATAAAAGTGACCCCCTTTTCCATGCTGAACCTTGATTTCAATCTTCAAGACATAGGAAGACTTCCCCCCCCCCCAGTCACAGCATGTCACACCATATTTAGAAACACCCATCTGTAAATGCTGGTTCTCAAATCAGCTTGTAGGATTCTAGACTAAACTTAATTAAAATGTACGTTTACACAGGCTTTCAGAATGACGCAGGCTAGCAGGACGCTGTAAACAGTAGTGAAAACAGAGTGAGATCCACTTATTTCTCATCTGTATGCACAATACTTGGGCTTCATCCTGGGTAATGCAAGATCAAGGGCATGCTGATGAATACACAGGCACCAAATCATCTATTGCAAGTGATTCTTCCTCCTTCACAACTCATGAAGTGCTCACTCCCATGCCAGTTTTCACTTACCTCAGTAAAATGTTGACTAACCTAGACCACCATCCCACTGCCTCAGTAGGTTTCTACACCCCAGCCAGCCACCTAGTGGCTTTCACCCTCTCACTCCTGCTTACTAAGATCTATTGATACCTATCATCCCCTTTTCGTCTCTCACGCACATCATTTCTGGAGGACACCAATGATTGTTCCCTTTACCTCCTCTACCTCAACATCTCTTTTGGGAGTTCTTCCTTCTGCCCCAACCCCATGATATCCTCTGTTTCACATCCCACTTTTCTCCCCTCTCATATTGCTGGCCTGAACTGATTTGCATGAGCTCTCTGACCTGCCACAAGAAGCACCAGCTGCCCTTTCAGCCCCTAGGCCTGCGTACAAGGCTAAACCATGATTGGTTGGCCTAGAGTGCAATCAGTTTGCTCAGCTGTATTCAGCAGCTAAGTCCCTTGCTGCCATGGAAACTGCAACGATGAGTTGGGCTCAGACATATTTTATTCATCAGATTGTTTGCATTTTGCTTCCTTCACTCGCTGTCCATTAAACTTGTTGCATAGTTATTCCTGCCAACTGCAACAGCTGCTTGAGAACAACAGATGTTATCCTGTTTCCATCTCTCTTCTATGGATACTCAATGCATTGAGCGGTTCCTTTCCTCTGCTACCCACCCCCCCACACACATTCCAATATAGATTAATATAGACACTCCATGTTGCTTTGGTGCAGCTCAAGAAACTGAATCTCAGTGACTCTCATTTCAGTATGGGAACAGGCTGAGTAGTTTTGCTGTCGTATGCCTTTGCTGATAATGGAAAATAATGGCTACACTTAAATAAACCTCTCCTTGAGCATGCACAGAAAAGTTGTATGATGAGAGCTACCGCATGAATCATTGTCACAAGAGATATTTTAAATAATACTTTAGGTCAGAACACAGTAAGAGAGACCGAGTCGCCTGGCATCACTTTGCCTTTCTGTATTAGCAGTGAGGTTTAGCAAACAATTCATGTTCCATCCCAATGTGAATTAGGATCATGGTACCACGAATATCATTGCAAAGTACAAACACACAAGCCTTTCCCAACGCAGACTTTTATATAGAATGCTTGAAGATATTGCTATGCTATGAAGCCAAATCAGCAGGGCTTTTCATACCAAAGCCATTTACTACAACGGGGATATTTTCACAAGGAAATTAGATATATGGTATGTCTTTTCTTCCTACAAATACTGCTCCATAAAAACTTTTCCAAATGTAAAAAAAAAAAGACAGTTTAAAGAAGGTAATATTTAACAGTGGTGAATATCAAAAAATCTGGATAAACAAAAAGTGGGGAAATAAATTTTGTTTGATGTTTCAAGAATGGTGCTACCAGTTAAAAGATTTCAGTAAAAGACCCAAGTTGTTGTGCATAGCCTGTATTGATAACAGAAGCCAGAATCAAAATTGTTGATGGCTAATAGGAAGGCTGAGAAAATCCTGATGACTGCTACCAATGGAAAAATCTATGTAGCACCTCAGTGTTCTTAATTTTCCATTAGTAGTTCCTTGTTCCCCTGCCTCAGTTACTTTAAATCACAGTGCCTATAGTGATGTTTTGATTTAATCAAGATTGACTGCTTTTTTTCCCCCAGAATTTTTGTCAACTTTTACAAAACATTTTGACAAAAAAAAAAAAAAACAACTTCATAATTTTTCAACTAGATCCACACAAAGCACAGAGGATATTTTCCCTTTTTAATTCTTCCAGTACAGGAATCATAAGCTTAGTGACCAAAAGATGGACAATGTCCATTGATCTTCTGGATTCGCCAGTATAGATGGACATCACCCACCTTGGAATTAGTCCTTCATTCAAATTCTTCCTCTGTAACCACATCTGTTGTTTTTCAATGGTCATAAGTATTCCTTTATACAGTATTTAAATTTATTTTGTAACAAAAATGATAAAAAAGCCATTAAAAAATTCTTGTTCCCAAGCATTCAGCCTTTAAGTAACTGTTTAATCCTGTTATTGTCATCTTATTTTCCCTCCCCCTACTCTTGTGATTTTTTGCAACAAGTCTGAAGATAGATTCTGAGTTTTTCAAGGCAGAGACCTGTGCAGAATCAAGTACAGTTTGAAATGCAGTAAATACTACTACTAACAAATGGTAGAATTTGTGGAATACTTGCTAAGAGGACGACACAAAATATCTGCCTTGGATAATGTGCTTCTGGTCCCTTAAATAAGTAGCCACTTTGCCTCCTCCCAGGACTGTGTGCTGGTCTACACCGTGGCAGGATTCTGGCAGCAGTTAAAGAGACAGACACGAAGTACTTAAAATACCTTGAGTATCTCCCTTCAACTGCCTACTGACCATGATGTCTTCAGTGCACAGAGCCAAAGGGATATTCTTCCTCCAATCCCTTTCACTCAGCACTATTCCACTTGCCAAGGTGGTCCTCAGCAATTTACTTCCTGATCTGTTGAGTGGGTCTTCACAGACCTGATCAGTCAATTGGGAAGATTGATTCAATGGCAATGAACTTGTTGCTGTCAATGAAGACTAATCCAGCATGAGGAAAGAAGATCATCATATCAAATCTCATTGGCAGCAGATGTAGAAAAGTCAGATTTGCTGCCTAAATGGGCAATAAGCACAGTTGTGTACCATCTATTAAAATCAACCTGGTCCCTTTTTGTGCATGAATTTGCCTCTTCGCAGCCTGGGACATAACTGTCAGTTTCTGTTTTGAAAAAAGACAGACACCACTAATGTTTTGTTGGTTTTTTGTTTTTTTTTGCAGTGATGCCCTTGCATGTAGATTATGCAAAAGTTGTCTATAACCTTTAAAAGGACAAGGCTATCTAAAATGTAGTTTTCATTCAAAAAAAAAAAAATCACTATACTTAAGGCATAAGGTACTTCTAAATTTAGTGTCACATCTATTCCTGTAGCACACAGAAGTCAACAGCAGGTAACATAGTGCAGAGCTCTTAGGGTATATCTACACTACAACATAACCCCAGGGTTAGTGAGACACATCAGCTGACACTGGGTTTCAGGACAGATAGAGCATCTACACTGAGTTGAACTTATGTTAAGAATCTTTTTTTTTTTTTTTAACCTTGGCTTGACCCTGGGATACTGGCATCCACATAGACCTGAGTCAAACCCACTGTACCCTAGATGCTCTAGTGCCCTCCCGAAATATGGCTGCTTCTATAGCTCTTCGACCAGAGAGCACTGTGGGAAAAATTGACTGTCCACCCTGCACAGAAAATTTGAAAAGCCCACCAACGCACCACGTTGAGCAGTAATTTTGGTTTGTGTACTCCCAGCTACCGAAACCAACATGGAATAGATGCCTTTTGAAGAACTTCATTTGCTTACATTTTCACTCCTGTGCCGGTAAATGGGCAGAACTTGCCTGAGATGTTGTTGGACATTTCAATGGGATTTTCTGACCAATGAAAGGCACCTGACAGAGCAGGAGGAAGAAAAGGAAGAGAAGGAGCAGGATACAGACATAGCAGACTCAAGCTGTCTGATTCTACTGATGGCACTTGAAACAGTCACTGATCCCCCCCCCCCCCCACTGTGTAGATAAGCACTTCTGAAGCAGGGCCATAAGCACAGACTGGTGAGATTATATTGTCATGCAGGCCTTGGATGACTAGCACTGGGTTCAGAAATTTCTCATGAAGAAAACTATATCTCTGGAGTTTTGCACACAAGTGCAAACTGTACTGGGGCTACTGATGGGACTCTTTTGCCCATGATCTACCCTCCTTAAGGAGCACACAGGCACATAAACCATAAAGGGTACTACTTTGTTATGCAGGCCCTCAAGGACTACAGAGGTCAACTTATGAATGTCAGTGTGGGTTGCACTGGGATAGTTTGGGAAAGTTCATAATGTCAGGGTTTTCAGTCCATCAGGTGTCTATAATACTCATGGAGTTCAGACACTATTCCCACTAAATGCCATTGTCATTAAGATTACTGTCCCCACTATTATGATGTGCTTTTAGCAGATTGAAATTCCCTGAAGACGTCTACAGACTTGTTTGAACATCAGAGTCATCAATGCTGTACACATTGCTATGACTTGCTGCACCCTTCACAATCTTTGTGAAGCCAGAGGTGAGCCATTCCTCTGTCAGATGGGCCCATGACATCCAAGGGCCACTCAATCAGTAGGCTTGCCAGAAAGTGCTGCTACCAGGCTGCACCTAGACAACAGAAGTCAGGGATGCTTTTGCTCCCGTTTGACAGATTCCCACAAGGCAGGGCCTAAGCATAATTTCTTCAGGTCCAGTACAAACTCATAACACAGGCTCCCGCCCACACACATTGAAATGGGGGCTGCAGCCTGAGCCAACCTCCTTAGATTTCTGAGCCCTGGTAAAGCATGCCCTTTCCCTGCTGCCATGTGGGGGCCCTGCTCCCAGGCCAATGAAGGCAGGAGGGTTAATATTAACTTTATGACTCTGCTGGGGAGGTGGGATGTAGTTCATAGACTGGGTGGGAGAGGGAGAATGATTGCCACAAATGATCACTTGCAAAATGAGGGATTACAGTATGAATTACTATAAGGAAGTGATTGATGTATGGACTGGGGTAGATAATTGTACAAGGGGTATAGTATTTGCATATTAATTTCTAAATGTCTGTGAGCAAGTGTTTACCTTTATTATTTTAAATACACATTGCATGAGGTCATGCAGTGCTAGCAATAAACTTGAGGCTATAAAAAGCTCATTTATAAACAAGTACAAACAAACATTCATCCAATGGCAAAACAGGCCAGCTGCCATTACCTCACCGAAACATTAGTAACTGAGTTTTAGGGGGGAGGGGAGGAGGCAGGGATGAAACACTTGAAAAACTAACACCATGTTCAGTGCCAAGCTCCCCATTTCATGTCCTCTGCCCCCTCCCCCTCATTATTCTTTTCCCTTCTTTCTCCATTTGCTGTACACTTGGCTCTGCAGTCATGAGTTGGCAAAGGCACCCACAGGGGAGGAGGAGCAGTGAATATAGAGGACTGCATGGTTCAAAGTTGCCCTATCCAGCTGCTCATGAGGCCCAGTTTCATGAGGCATACCCAGCCATGGAGTTTTCCAAGTTGTTTCTGAACTGCACCACAGGAAACTGCCCTGGGAACTCAGAAGCCGTTACTCTTACGGCCATTAGCGATAGAACTAGTTCAGCAGCTGATTTCTCCAAGTTCTGTCCTTCTCCCTTAAATGCTGTTCCTGTTCTAGGAACGTCAAAGCAGTGCCTGCTCCAGCCCTGAAACCTAGGCTCAAGCTGGCTGCACAGCTTGAGGACATTCTTCTTGCCATGCCTTTCCTCTAGCCTTAAGTCCCTCTGCCTTTGGTAATGAACCTGCTGGTTGGTTCTCTCCAGAACTTCAACCGTAAATTCAGACAAATGCATCCCCTTGACACAGCCCTAACAAGTTGCACTGAACCCAGATACTACAGCCAGTAGAGGTCAAGGGGCCTATGACAGGACAAGACACAGGATGATTGTTTCAAATAGCTCAAAGTAGGAGCACAGAAAAAAAAAATCCTTATTGAATTTCAAGGGCAAAATGTTGTTACTTTTCTAAACTGTACTTAAGTATATTGAGAGAGGCTTCAGACCATAAAAGCTCCCTCAAGACAGCCTGGTTAACTGCAGCAAAAGAAATGTAAAGAGAGCAGTTAGTTAAAGTTCAAAGCTGTATTTTGTTTTCTAATTATTGCAGAACTATTTGGGGAGCCGAGAGGCTCCACCGGTGGCTGTATGACAAAAGCCTTTTCCTACCATTTCAGCCTTCCACATATTGAAGGAAACAGCAGTTCTCACGGTGCCCAGCTGGCAAAGACTGACCTTATTTCAAGTTCTTGGTGGGAAACCCGCAAAGTACATAGCCAAAGAATTCAAATGTAGGGTGACTGAACAGAACATTTCAAGTGGAGGGGGTTGATCCAACCCTGGAAAATAAACCCTCCCCACTAGGACTACCTATCCGGAGTTCCTGCTTCAGAAACAGCTTGCAGCTACCACTGCACAGGACTGGGTTGGATTCATGAGGGAATCAACAGGATGACATTAACTTACACATGGCTTAGACTCTTATGACTGCAAATGGACTGAACCCCATTGTCATGCCTCTTATCCTCCTCACACCTCTCTCTTGCCACTTTTCTGGATGAAATTTCAATCCCTGGTTGAATTTGAGGCACATGATTTTATCACTTAAGGAGTACATGCACTACCTCTAAGTGAGGGTGGGATTTGTAAATGGAAAAACACTTCCACCTCCCTGCCTCCAACATATGTGGTATACATATGATCTCCTTCTAAAAAATTAGAAAGAGGCAAAGACCATTCCTCTTTTACATAAGTTACAAATCATCAGCAGGTTCTTTATTTCAAAAGTATTATCACTCTGCAATCTTAATTTCTATTTAGAAATTAGTCAACTGATCCCCACCCAAAATCCTGGTTCCAAACACTCCCATGATCTAGTGGGCAGAATACCAACATCTAAACTTTTCACAAATAGAAAACTTTGCATTTAATTTCTAATGATAATAGGTCAAAGTCAGAATCAGAACATGCAATCTAACTTCTTGCTAGTCGAAATCCAGATTCAAATCCATTTTTTGTGTTTTGCATCTATTTCCAGAATAAATTGTAAAAGTTATAAACAAACAGATTTGGAAGGTCAATGAAAGAACATACAAAGAAATATTTTTATCTGGCACATTGAAATCCTGAAAGCATCTGAAAAAATCCCCCGCAAAGTGTTTTGGAAAAGAAAAAATATTCTATGTAGAAAACAGATCTTGCAAAGCAATTTTCATTAAAATAAATATAACTTCTCCAGATTCATTCTCTAAAGGCATCAAAAATTGCCAGCAAAGAGTCACAAAAATTCTCTTTCAGACTATAGCTTAACCAATGTAAGAGAGTGGTAGTGCTTTTATTGTAGTTGATTCCATGAAATGATAAATGTACAATCTAGTGGAAAAAATATTAAGCCTTGGAAAAAAATGACAGCAACAAATGATAATTCTGAAGGATGAGATGAGAAAGAACACAGCACCATAATAACAAACATTGGCTTTATTTTCTTTGAAAGGGGTCACAAAAGATTTTGTCCTGTGTTTACTGCTGCATTTATTTTTCTTTAAAGTGGACTGGAGAAAGATCTAGGACAACACTATATAGCTTTGATCATAGAAAAGTAAAGTATTGTGGAGTGAAAATTTGTGCAAGTAGGTATTTCAAGCTGAAGATCTGTAGTGTGCTTCTGGTAATCATTTTCAAATGGTACAGCAGTAGGTAATTTTTATAACAACTGGAAAAACTGATAACAAAACCTCCATTTTAATGTGGCTTTAATCTTAAAATAACTGTCAAAGATAATGTCAGCCCACTAATAATTCCTCCTCTTCATCTGCAAAGAAAACCATTTTTTCTTTTTCCCTTCTTCCTTTGAAGATAATTCCAATTATGTCACATCCTGAATGTTTGTTTCACAATGACAAAAAGCAGATCTGGGCCACCAAGCACTGTCTTTGGTAAATTTGGGGCAGTACATTAGCACTGTAGCATGCACACAGCACTACATTAGTGCTAAAGTGCAGTGGTTTTTAAACTTTTTTCCTCAGGACCCAGTTGAAAAAAAAAGTCATTTATGCCCATGACCCAGCAATTACATCTTTGAGCAATGCACTCCAGTCTTTTGACAGCAGCAGCAAGGGGTGCTGCGACCCAGTGCTTGAAGGTCTGCAACCTAGTACTGGGTCCTGATCCTAAGTTTGACAACCACTGCTATAGTGCACCCGGTGAAGATGCTATATGCTGATGCCACAGTGCGTTTCTGTCAGCATACTTATTCCATCCCCACAAGCTTCAGAAGCTCTGTTGGTGGAAAAGCATCTCCTGGTGACAAGGTTGCAATGTGGACTGTACTTCAATTGCTGTAACTCACTTCACTTAGTGGGGCATCTTTACGCCTTTGAGCAATGCAAGTTAGATCAACTTCAGCAGAATAGGCCTTCCAAGGAGTGAGTTGCTTCAGGAAGGGTATTATTTTCTCCCCAGCAGACTCTCACAAAAGATCAGAAGTAAAGCTGGTAGAAAAGCTTTCAGCAGGACAGTTTTTCCATCAAAATATGCAATTTTGGCTAAATTTAATGACTTGCAGGAAAGTGTTGATTTTTGACAAAAGTTTTGGCAAGCAAAAGCTGCCATGAACCATTGTAGGCTCTTTGGAGTGTAGGGACTAAACGTTCCATGTGGGTTTGTTCAGCACCCGGCACAACAGGGTCTTGGTCCAAGGCAAAGGCTTCTAGGCTCTGTGATAATAATTTCAACTTATTTCAAGAAAGTTAAAATCTTTTGTTTTGAGTTTGTTTCAATGCATTTTCCTTTATAGTATTAAAATATATTTTTTAAATTTTTCAGTTAAGTTGCAACAAAATTAACTGATAAACAAAATTGTTTCACCTTGTTGAAAATTTTCACAGTTGTTTTGCAAAAAATTCAGAATTTCAGCATTTTGGTTGGAATGAGGTGGCGGGGGGAGAGGTCAAGGTGCCCTAATTTCCCATGGAATAGAAAGTCCAGTTTCTATCCAGCTTTACTCAGAAGACTGTCTTTCCTTCAAGGACATGCCATGTCATGTCTCTACTTCAGCCCAATCAATGAATAAAATAGTTTTAAGCAGAGGCGTTGCTGGCGCTGGGCACCCTGGGGCACATGCCCCGAACCCTAGCGCTGGTGCCCTGGATCTTCAGCCCAATTGAGCCAGAGATCCAGGGCCCAGCTGCTGGCAGCCGTGGCAGCCCTGTCCCCGGCCAAGGATCCGGGGCCCGGCTGCCCACGGCCGCTTCCGCCCTCAGCCAGGAATCTGGGGCCCGGCTGCCCGCAGCGGGTAATCTGGGGCCCAGCAGCATGCACTGGCGGCTGCCCCATCCCCAGCCAGGGATGCAGGACACCGCCGCCCGCGGCTGCTTCCGGCCCCATCCCCAGCTGGGGATGCAGGGCCCAACCTCCTGCGGCTGCTTCAGGTCCTGTCCCTGGCCGGGGATGCAGGGCCTAGCCGCCTGTGGTGGCGTGGCGGCTTCTGGCTCTGTCCCTGGCCAGGGGGCAAGGCCTGCAGGCTGGGGGCGGGGCCTGGGCCTGGGCCCTGGGTCCCTCCCCCCTGGCCAGCGATGCCTCTGGTTTTAACTAAAAAAAAAAGTTAAAAAAAAAAAAAAAAAAAAATAGAAGATCAGACTAAACAAAACAAAGTCTGCAGAGTGTATCTAACCTTACAATCACAATAAATTAAGAAGGCACATCTTGGGTTAGTGGTAGTAAAATAATAACCTTGCATTTTTAGAGAGTGCTTTCTCCCCAACCTGAGTTTTTCATCCACCTAGCCTGTCCAACACACATTCTTGTCGGTTTCCTATTCTCTTGGTCATGGCTTTCAGGTTCCTCTACTGTGCTTGAGCTATCATAGCGTGTGCACGCGCACGCACACACACACACACATACACACACACACACACACACACCCTGTCCCTACAAATTAGTCTGTCCTCAAAGGAATTCAGGATTGTATGAAGTGCTGTAGGCAAAGAGCTTTAATTCCCACCTTCCTTTTCCATCTTTGCATCTTAACAAGAAAGGAGTCCTGTGGCACTTAAAGACTAAAAAAATTTATTGCATGAGCTTTCATGGGAGAAAATCCCGCTTTGTCAAAAGCTTTGCATCTTAGCACTCAACCTAAGTAGAAGCCCCTTCCTTCACACACCTCCGAAGAGATCTACTCTTTGGACCTGGGCCAGAGAAACTCCCTGTTATGTCACTGAGCTTTATAATCAGACTGGCTACTGCTGGCTTTTCTCACCATGCTTTGTCATCCTGCGTCTCCGGAGAGGTCACCCTGAAAGCAGCTCAAACTCATTTTGAAGATAGAGTTTATGCAGTTTTATAGTACATTCTCAGCTTTAATCACAATGCATAGTACAATTATTTCTGAGGCTTCTGATGGAATGCTATTTTATTTATATGAAAAGGCCAGCCTAAAAAAAGACTCCATTAAGTCTAATCAGTAAGTTGAGAGCTATACAATATTCAAATTGAGAGGCCAAACTAAGAACTGGGTTCATGTTTTCTTGAACAAGCAGCACAAAGTAAATGGTTTATGCCATCTTCAAGACCAACTGGTTTTAATGCATTTCAGTCATTTGTATATGTATCATTGTGTTTCTGGTTTCTCTCTCTTTTAAGTCTTTTAATTATTATTAAGATGTTTAGAAAAAACACAGCAAGCTCCCATTTTAATATGGCTCATATTCCTAAATGTGTGATTTGTATATCAGCACTATGAATAGGCAATAATGAATTGCTCCAGACACAGATTTTGGATTCATGAGTTTCAAAAAGAAACATTCACAAGTTTTTAACTTTTTTAGGTATACAGAGGCCCCCATTAGCACTGAGGTGATGATGAGGTGTCAGTCTGTGAAATGGAAGACTATGTTTATGGAGACCACATGTTTCACAAAGCCAGTGACCAAGATGAAGAAAAAGAAAGAAATTGGCTTGGCCTGAGTAACATTCAGCAGATTAAATAATTTCTTACAAGAAGGTTGCCACTTGTCTGAAGTTGTACAGCCCATGCATTCTGCTTCTTGCCGTCTATTATGCTGAAACTTGGACCTTAATTAACATAATGAAAAAGGGCTCAAATACATAAAGAAAGAGTGGCATCATGCTGAAGGACAAGAAAACCATTGCATGCATTTAGCAATAGATGAATAAAAGATAGATGCTGTTAGTTATGTGGAGAAAAGGAAGGGGCAGTTAGCTAGGAGACAGCCTGATGAGAGAGTTTGAGAAAGTTTTAGAATTGTGTTCCCTGGATTCAAGAAAAACAGTACAGAGGTTGGTCATCAACTAATGGCAAGATGAAATGACAAAGCAGGTAGAACTGTTTGGATGGAAATGGCATAAGGTTGAGAAATGGTGCTTTATGGAGAAGGCCTTCATCCAGCAACATACTAAAAATGATTATTTAAAGATGACTGGAGAACCTCTAGGGCCAAATTTTTCAAAAAGGACAATCTCAGCACACACAAAACTACAGTCAATGGATCAAATTCTTTTGTAAATTCATTTGTATAAATCCAAAATAGACCTACTGGTTTCAGCTGTAATTTACCCTTTTCTTCCTTGGGTTTGTACAGTGCTTCACAGAAAGGGGTCCGGCTCCATGATGGGGCCCTCAGATTACAGGAATACAGATATTAAGTACTAGCAATTTTGATTCCATAACTGGACTGTGCTCGGGAAAATACCAGTATTTTTCCTTCTCATTTGATCTGTGAAACCAAAAGGCCAGAAGGGAGGAAGAGAGCTCTAGAATGCACCTGAAGTCCACCATTAGTAACCAGTCAGTGGGAAGGTGGTTTTTGTGTGTGTGTATGTGGTTTTTTTTTTTGGTTTTCCATCAAGAAAAAACAAGAAAATATTTTTCAGGTCAGTTTGACTTCAAACTATATCTGCATAACATGTGAATTTCATGGATGCTGTAGGTCAGATATACCATGCTCCTTTTTCTCCTATGGGCTGGGCTCTTCAATCAGATTACAGCTCCTCTGGTGAATGATCATTTTTCCTCTGATTGAGCCATGTGGTGCACCATGGGAGTTACATGTCTGCCATGCATTTGGAGAGATCTAATCAGTCTAGGGTAGAAAAGAATGTGGCAGCAAAGCACCTCAGGCAAATTCATTTTAATATTGAACTGGCTCAATGAAAAATGCATAAATATATGAAAATGAAGCTTTTCAATTCTGGTATGTCAAAACATTAGAATTCAGTCCAAAAACTGACAAAATGAAATGTTTTGACATACCAGGACTGAATTTTCTTCTTCTGTGAAAAATTTTGGTATTCAGACTTTATTTGCCCTGATTCAGAACAAATTTAGAAAGAACAGAATTTACTGTGAGACAGGTTCTAATTTTTTTTTTTTAAATACTCACCTCTATTTGAGACCTTAGAAGGGCCAGATCAGAGTTCAAATGGGGGTGGGGTAATGTAAGGAGAAAAGACAGAAAAGAAAATAATGACTGACTCCCAAGCTTAGTTTTCACTTTTTCAAATCATGGCCTAGAGGAGAGAGGTATGGATCTGAATAATAGATTGTCTAAGCTGAGCATGCTACACCATTCTTTGTACCATGTTATGGTACGAAGAATGAATTCATTGTCAAACATGTTGCAGCTAACAAGAAACAGCTTTAAGATTTCACAAGTTCATGGACAGTTTTTAACAACATATCACACCAAAAGCAACTGATGAAACACCACTGTCATCATCCATACAAGGAATCAAGCACCCTGGAGATGTATGCTATAATTTCTTTGTACTTCTGGTACATAAGACGGGTAACTGTTCTCCTGTGCAGAAAAAAACCAGAGTCCTACTATATTTTACAAAAGAAAATGACCTATACGAAGTATTTTTGGCTCTTGCATTCACAAGGAATCTAAGACAACAGAATAATGTCATCAACTTGTATTTTTTGACCCACTGCTTTAAACGTGGTCTGCTGTATGACTTGATCACAGAACAGACAGTAAATTGATCTACAGACAGGATGCATTTACTTGAAAAAAATTGATTTAACTAATGAAAAGAACAATTTTTTCAGAACCAAATTACACTCATGCACTTATGATACAAATACTTCTGATAACTAGATACCGGAACAAAAAAATGTATAGATTTTGTTACTTGCAGCTATGAACAGAGCCCTGGCAGTACAAGAAGTATACGAGATAAAACCCATGCAAATGCAAGCTAAAAATACACAAAGGATCAGACTGCATAAGCAGTGTTTTGTATAATAAACAGTCAAAGGGGAGGCAGTAGTCTACCCTAGTATAAAATTTGTGATAAGCTGAACCCTACTGTTAAAGTCAGGTGGCTATACTTGTCTCAGTTTGTACTACCATACCACAAGGTGGACAACCTCTTACCAGTTGTCCATGTTTGATCACAATGTTTCCAGTATCTTTAACCCCTCAGTCTCAGTTTTCTCATGGTTGAGGTGAAGAAGTGTTTCAGAGTCAAGTGCTATACACCATAATTGCTTAGTTTTATCTGCTTTTTGACAAAACACTCATAAGTGAGGCACAATGTTACATAGTCCCTTATTCAAACATTCATTCATTTTCTTAGGTATCATTTGACCTATGTTTGGCATAATGTGGGTCTTTGTGGTACAGCAGCTGTTTCAGAGAGCTAAATGGTAATTGTTTTAGATGATTTCATATAGTCTAAAGGAAAACTGAAGCAGAACATGATGGAAGATTCCATAAACTGCTCTGGCATGCCAGAAAGACTGTTGTGAAAGTCAGCCATGAAAAAAATTTCAAGTGTTGCAAGAGCTACCCTCACTGGACAGGTTTTCCCACCAAAGGAGCACAGCCCAACATGGAAAAGGTGAGAGTCATGAAAATGCACAAAACCAAACAAATAGAAAAAACTTCCAGTGGCAAAGGAACATTATCCTACCACAACTCTGTACTCATTTGTCAGCCAGAACTATTGCACTGAAAAGCATTTTAGAGACAAAGAATTGACAGAGGGATCATGTGCAATGAGAATGTATTGGACAAACAAGGATATTTAAACAAGAGACATGTTTGGAATGCATTTCCTTTCCTCCACCATCACATCCTTTAGAAGGTGACCTTCTGCCTAGAAAGGAAGGCCAAAAGCAGCTTTAATCCAGAGAAAATTAATGCAACTTCAAACGAAGACTGGGCCTGAATCAAAAATCTAGATCCATACCAACTTGACTTTTAAAAGAAGTTCAAGCCCAGCTATGACTCAAGCCTTCTTTCCCTAGAAATTAGCCAGAGGAATAGGAAGGGTGGTGATGCAGTAGTTCCAAGGGATAACAGATGATCTTTCCTCTTCTCCCATCATCATAGCTACCACCTCTTGGGGAGGTGGAGTACCACTGATGCGAGATGCTCTCCCATTGACCTACATAGCATCTTTACTGAAGTACTACAGTAATGAAACTGTGCCTTTGCACTATTTTAGCATAGACAAGGCCACAAGTACACCGGCAAGACAACAGTATGAAGACTGAAGTGAAACTTGGAATGGCTACTCCATTCCGCTCAGATCAGAAACATTCTATAAAATTCTCTCTCACTATTGCAAAGATAGTTTTAAAATTTAAGTTGATCTCTAAAGAATTTATTTACCAAACATCTAATAATATTTCTGCTCATCTTCAGGAGTACCTAAAATCATCTTGTTTTTCTGTTTAAATATCCTGTATATCCAGTAAGGGTATCCTACCTCTCCTCTTACCCAACAAGTCTTGTGACTGTCTCTACAGAAAGGGAAGTAGAAATTGTGGCAAAACAACCCTGCTTTGGTCTTGCCAAACAAATGTCTCCTTTAGCAGGAGGGGCCTGAAGTAAATCTGTCCTGGCTTGGGCAAGTCCTTTGCCTTTTCTGCTCATCAGCTCTCTTGGAGTGTCTGGCACAGGCCTTCATTCAGGCCTGTGGAGCATCCTGCAACCTCACCCAAGTGCAGGTGGTTTCCATTAGTTTATGTAACCCAGAATCTGGGGGAGCACCTCTCTGTGGCTTCTTCACAAGCTGTAGAGGTGGTGGTATTGTCCTGGGGGAATCACAGCCCCTCAACGCAGGCTGGGATCTAGGTCATCTCTCACTGTTCCCCAGCTGAGGAAAAGCACTACTTTCTACCCTAGAGAAGTCTTGGTCTATCAGTCTCTACTCCCCCATCCACCCTCTCTTGCAAAGGCAGGGGGGTTGTAGGCCTGAAGTAGAGCCTTAATTGGGTCCAGGTGCCTCCAATTGACTGTTAGTAACCTCCCCTCTGCCTCCAGGGAAAAGGGCCTTTAACACCCACCTGCCCTGATATACCCTTCTGTATCCATCTGGCCTGACTTTACCACAAAATATTCTAAATGATTATTATCTCACTTACATCAACAATGGAAATGATAAGTGTACCCAAAGAGGGAAATAAAAAGAAGCATTAAGTACTGAAGAGAGGTGGAAGGCTGAAATGTTTATGTAAGCCATATGTCTATTTTCCCAAGTCAACTCTGTTAACCCAGGATGCAACGTTAAAGGCCAGAAAGTTGTAAACACCACACAGATGAGTCTTGAAATGTCAGAAACATCCCAAAAGACATTTGGAGATTTTAAAAAATGAGTATCAGAAAAGAGTGGGTGTTATCTGGCAACCAAAAACAGAAGGATTGAGGCCTGTTGTAAGAACTGTCAGATACAATACAGATATAGACACTCAACAAGTGGGATCTAGACAGACGTTCCATTTCTAGCCAATAGGTAATGAGTTAAAGAAAGAGGTCAGGGTAGCGGGGGAAAAAAAAAAAAAAAGCTGGCACCAAATGCTCTAAATTAAGCATAATAACCTACAAAAGCATTTGCTTGTCTCAACCTGACCTTACAATGCTCTCCAAAAATGCACATTAGACACCAGAAGTTGATTGCCCTCTCAAAATGTTAGAGGTAAAACAAACTCCTAGAAGCTAATGGTACATCCAGTTGCAGTGGCAAAGACATTCTTCAGTATAGAATCATAGGGTTGGAAGGGACCTCATAGGTCATCTAGTCCAACCCCCTGCCAGAGGCAGGACCACTCCCACTAAACCATCCCAGTCATGGTTTTGTCCAGCCGGGCCTTAAACACCTCCAAAGATGGAGATTTCACCACCTCCCTTGGCAGCTCATTCCAAGGCTTCACCACTCTCCTAGTAAAAAAGCTTTTTCTAATATCCAGCCTCAACCTCCCTAACTGCAACTTGAGATCATTGCTCCTCGTTCTGTCCTCTGTTATTACCGAGAACAGTCAAGCTCCATCTTCCTTAGAGCATCCCTTCAAGTAGTTGAAGGTTGCTATCAAATCCCCCCTCAATCTTCTCTTCTGCAGACTAAATAAGCCTAATGCTTCCCATCTTTCCTCATAGGGCTTGTGCTCCAGCCCTTTAATCATTTTGGTTGCCCTCCTCTGAACTCTAATAAAACTGCTGTGGAGTGTAGGGCTATTAGAAGGGAGAAGAAAAGGAAGAGAGGGACTACGTATCCCAAATCAAAGTGTCTAAAGAAATATGATGAGATAATGACAGGATTATGGAACTGTACTTAAAAACCATTACTGGTATCCTTTGCATGTAACAAATGAGGTTTTGGTGAACCACTTTCCAAAAAGCTCATCATTCAGTACAAGTATTCCTGAGGTTGGTATAGTACTATTAATGGCTCATTCAGCTCTCACAAATAAATAACACCCAGAATGACTGCTGGAAATTTTGCAGTCCAGCAAAGACAAGCTCACCAAGTCAAATTCCAAGAGCAGGAAAGGCATCTTTAGTTCTCATTCACTGGTCAGAAATTTTCATCATGGTGTACTTTGACCTGGTTCTGAGAAGCACCATCCACCTGAAGTCAGGGAAACAGTTTGGGATCACTGAGCATTAACCCATTTGTTGCTACCTAGTTACTCTCAGTTATTATGCAAGAATGTCCTGCTTATCTGATTTAAGCTATAAAGAATTGCAGAGATAAAAGCTAATCAGAGAACAAGGTGTATACAGTCCCAAGATGAAGTTAAAATGGTGTTACTGTGTGAGATAAGGATGGATACAGATGTGATATCAGGAATACAAAGAGAGGCCACAAATTATGCCACACATATTAAGCATTCCCATGTGCCCACTAAATTAAGGACTATGGATGTGATGAGAGGACGGAAGAGAGGGAGAGAAAAATACATTTTTGTAGACACCTTCCTAACCCTGTGCTACAGACTGAAAATCTCACACAAACACAAACTGATTGTGAGGGGTATCAAAAAACACAATGATTCCTCTTACTCTTCACCCAGGCATAGGCATGTCTCAGACAGCTTCTAGGTACCTGCAGCTCTCTTTTGCCCTTCTCATTTGAAATTTAAAATATGCCCACTGCAGTAAGCCACACATAGGTTTGGCTTTGTTCGAAAAAGCAATTACACATCCAGTAGCTTTTCAAGCATCTTTGATGCTAACTTACACCACTATCCTCTGTGGCATGAGAATGACAATAGGCTTGTGCTTATGAGTCAGTCTCTGAGGCTTTGTCTATCTGGAAGCCTAAAGAGGTCCTTTGCTAAGGGGTTTATAACATCTTAACGTTTGCAGAAAATGAACTATTTATCTTAAAAAAAACAAAAAAAAAAAAACACACACACACACACACACACACACCCTTTGCCTGGATTTCCCAGAGGCATCAAATACACAAGGCCATTTCTGAGTATCAGAAAAGTTTGTTACATGCCAGGGGCATCAAAATCCATTTCCAGCTGGACAAAGATCCATGCTTGAGATCATTAGTAAATACCAAAAGCAGACATGGGCTCATCATGCATTAGCTTTAGCCCTGCACAGTTTGAAGCAAGGTGTTACCGAGTGAAGGAGTCTGGATGGAAAGTGAAAATAAAATGAGGTTAAGTTCTCTACAAGTTTTTATTCCAAATGTTGTGGTTTCATTTCATTGCATGTTTCTGGAGCTAGTGGTGCAATATCCAAGCGTGCTGTGATCAAGAATAATTGGATGGAACGGTAACATGTTGCATTTTTGCACACTCAGCATATGGCCTTGGCCTTTAGTTGCCATAACAACCTTGCTTCTTAATGTGCAAAGGAGGTTATTACTACCCTGTGCCCCAGGGAAGCTATTACTACTTCTGTGAAGGAGTCACTCTCCATGGTTGCAGGGGAGGGGGAATAGGATATAAATTACACACACACACACCATTAATGCAAAGGGTAACTAGTTTTTTTCCAAATTATTAAAACGTAATTTGGAGGACAAATTAAGATATACTATTAAAGCACACACTAGATGTGTCAGTTATATTCAGTTCAATTTCACTTCAGTCAAAGGCAAATCACCAGCTGTTTTGCTTGCTATCACTCAAGCACACTCTCTCAAATTTGGCATCCCTTGCAACTGTAAGCAATACCCTCTGTTTGAACACTTTCCTACAGAATTTTCATGCTAACATTAACGAGACCCTCTCAGTCAAGTCACCTACCACTGGAGATGTGCAAATGTCAGGAGACAGCTCAAAGGGCCCTTCATCCTCAGTAACGGAGGCAAAAGCACTGTCCACAGAAAGCATGCCTGCATCCAAACACAGTGAAGTCCAGCTTTCAACTGCATTCTTTTCAGTGCTACTCAGAACATACCAGTGAGTCAAGGCTGCAAGAGACATGTTAGCCCATGGACTGCAAAACAAAGAAAGCTTGGCAACTGAACAGATACCACCGCCCAAGTTGGACTGACACTAAAAACAAGGTACAGGTGAAGCAGTCTCGAAATGGAGATCTCCTGGTAACAGTTATGGTCTCTGGGGTATTTTCTCTTCTAGTACACAGACAGACCTAAGACACGGGGCTGTAAGAAAACTTGCTTTGTTCTTTGTGCTGATAAATAAATGGCTAAAATATCAGAATTTGCTGTCAATTTCATAAGTGATGAAACATCACTCTCTTTTCCAGTTTTTCTCATCTTTACGTTTAGAGAGAGAAGGGAAGGTATTCAGGAGATTATGAAGATCAAAGAATCAACCTCATCCATTCTTCGGGCTGAGAAGAACAAATCAGCCATTTCATCTCCAGAATTTATACTTGAATTGTAGGGAGTTTGCACGTCAAACAAAGCAATTTATCTAGAGCTATTGCTATTCTGTTTTATTTTTAAACAGTTTCATGAGGAGCACTGCTGATGTGCTCAGAGGCTGAAAGCAACTTGTTTCTCTCAAACACAACTCAAAGGTTTGGGTTTTTTTTGTTTTTTTAACTTATACAGATGCATAGACTTTAAGATCAGAAGGCACCATTCAGATCATCTAGTCGGCAACTGGGTGGGGGAGAAGAGCCATCCCCCCACCACTGCATGAGCAGAAGCCAGCCCAGTGGCTGTGGCCCCTAGCACTGGCGGCCGGGGGGGGGGGGGGCGTGGTGCTCACACACTTCATCCCCCTCTGCACTGGCAGGGCGGAGCAGAAGTGCCCCGCCTACCATCCAGCCCTCCTTCCCAGGAGCAGCCAGCAATGGAGCTGCGGCTTGCGGAGGTGGAGCCCTGGAACAACCCCTCTGCAGAGTTCAGTCCGCTTCAACCCGGCCGCTCCAGGCGTCAACGGAGGCCACTTCGCGTGAGGCCCTGAACTGGGCTCTTTCAGGCCTGGAGTGGCCGGGTCGAAGCAGCCCAAACACCACGGAGGGGTTGCTCGAGGGCCCTGCCTCTGCAAGCTGCAGCTCCTTTGCTGGCCGCTCCTGGGAAGGAGGGCTGGTTGGTAGGTGGCGCCTCTCTGCTCCTCCCTGCCAGTGGAGGGAGAGAGCGCACACCCCCCTCCAACTCATGCCATTGGGGGTGAGGGGGGAAAGCAGGCCAGGAGTCCCCAGAACACACCTGGCTCACTAGCAGAGACTGCCAGGGAGCCAGAAGGGGGATGCTTAGTGAGCCACAGGTGGTTCAATAAGCCTGTGTTGCTGATCCCTGATCTAGTCTGACCTCCTGCACATTCCAACCCACCTCCTCCTGTAATAAACCCCTAACCTCTGACTGAGATACTGAAGTCCTGAAATCATGGTTTGAAGACTTCAGGTTAAAAGAATTCACCATTTGCACCAGTTTAAACCTGCAAATGACACATAACCCATGCTGCAGATGAAGGTGAAAACCCCCTAGAGCCCTGGCCTATCTGACTTGGGGGAAAATTCCTTTCCAGCCCCAAACATGGAGGTCAGTTAGAACCTAAGCCCACAGAGAAGACCCACTGGGCAGATACCTGCCAAAGAATTCTCTGCAGTAGCACGGGGCCCTCCTCATCTACTGTCCCATCTCCAGCTGCCGGGGATTTTTGCTACTGGCAGTCACTTATGGGCCACACACCACCATAAGCAGTTGCATCATAGAATCCCCACTAGAAACATATCAAGCTCAAGTCATAAAACCAGTTACATGTTTTGCTTCCAGCATTCCCCTTAGAAAACTACTCCAGAATTTCACAGCTCTGATAGTTAGAAACCTCTACCTAATTTTGAGCCTAAACTTGTTCACTACCAGTTTATAGCTATTTGTTCTTGTGTCCACATTGGTGCCTATTTTAAATAACTCCTCTTCCTACCTGGTGCATTTATAGAGAGCAAGTGAGCGTCTCCTCAGCCTTCTTTTGTTAGGCTCAGCAAGCTAAGCTCTTTAAGTCTTCTCTTGTAAGGCAGATTTCGACTTCTCAGATCATCTTACTAGCCCTTCTCTGGACCTGTTCCAGTTTGAATTCATCATTCCTTATACATGTGAGACCATAACTGTACACAGTATTCCAGATGAGGTCTCACGAACACCTTGTGTAATGGTACTAACACCTCCCTGTTATCTTTATTGGAAATACCTCACCAGATGCAGCCTAGCACTGCATTTAGCCATTTTCACGGCCAAATTGCACTGACAGCTTGTCATCATGCTGTAATCAATCAATACATCCTATAATCAGAGGTCTTTCTCCTCCTCTGTCAGCTCCAACTGATAAATATCTTGCCATTTCTGAAGCTCACAGTAGTTGCCATAGCATGGTCAATACAATGGAAAGAGAGCACAGTCCGGCAGCAAGATCAGCTCATGATGAGTTTGCAGGACTGGGCCGATATTTCTTAAAATTAATGCACAGTGTTTAAACTGATCCTGCCACAAGTACTAGCAAAGGCACAGCCATTGACTTAAACAGAAGCAAGGGAAACAAGCAAAAACAGCAGGATGGGTCCCAGCCTAGTTCCAATGCACTGAAGTAAAACGGTAAAAAATTTCATAGACACATTTCAGAGAAAAACCAGATCTTGGCTCCCTTGGGCACTACAGGTAGAGCTTCCTACTGCTCATGTTACCTTACACATCCCATCACAACTTCTTGTTTTAAAGTACTTGAGACTGCCAAACTGAATCCATTTGGGCAGAAGTTTTCCATGCCAGGGGTCTGCCTTGGACTAAGTTCTTTTGGAAAATTTCAGCCAAAATGAGTTCTAGTTTTCTAAGAACAAGGTTAGGGGAAAATATAATGCTTCACTCAGATTAAAACAAACACGTTCTTACATGCTTCACTAAAACCCATAATTTGTTGCTAGATCATCATTCATCCTGAGGCAGGAGTCCTGTAAAAAATAATAGTCAGGGGTTAAAGTATAATTTGGAGGGCCCTGGAATGCTCCCACACTGGTGGGCCCCCCCTGGACTCCAGCTTCCCCCCCCCACCAGCACTCCACCCCCTGCCACCCAGCATGAGCTGGGCCGCCCCTGCATTCACTGGCAGTGGCGTGGCTGGGTGGGGGTGGTGGTAGGGCCTGAGTCTGGGCAGCAGGGTAGCTGGACCAGAGGCAGCAGGCCCCAGGCTGGGGTGGGGCCTGGAAGGGGAGGGCTTTGGGGCAGGGCTTGAGCCCCCCCCCCAGCATCACCCCTGGCCCCTGACCCTACCCTCCAGAACATGGCAGAACACTGCTCTGGGGCCTGCTACTTTTAAGGGCCCAGTGTTCAGGCCCCTAAAAATTGAACATGGTGCTGGAACACTGTGTTCTGGGGCCTGCTATTTTTAAATGGTGGGCCCCGGAACGCAGCATTCTGGCTCCATGTTCTGTTTTTAAGGGCCACGGAACGCTGAGCCCCTAAAGATAGTGGGTCCTGGAATGGCGTTCCAGCTTACTTTAACCCCTGATAATAGTACATGGAGATGTAATTAAAAGACTATCATAAACCATGCATAAAAGGGGGCCAAACTAGTACTGAATTTCTGAACTTTTGAGCACTTGACTTTGTAAACTCAGTGCTCTTTTAATGTAATTTTTATGTACCATGTAATGTATCATGCACTATTACAATACAGTTCATGTATGTCTTAAGATAAATGTGCAATACAGTTGAGTTACTGTTACTGAAATCAGAACCTAAATTTCCTTACATTTAAATTCTTTATCTTAAACCTACCCAATCTTATGTGATTTTCCCCTATTTCTTTTTCTGGTGCATAGAGTGGAGGACTATTTAATGTAAAATGTTTTTAAAACAGAGAGAGGATCAACTAATAAGTGCAGTACATAAACAAACATATAGGGTAAAATTTCAAAAAGCCTCTAAGTGACTAAGAAGGCTGTGTGCTATTAATGTTCAATATCACATAGGCTCCTAAGTCACTCAAGAATATTTGGAAATTTTACCTTCACTCGAATTAGAGAGGCAACTAATGCAGTAAGTGGCTGTACCTGGTGCTGCACATAGTAATAATTTAAACCTTAGCTCAAAGAGTAGATGGCAAGCTGGAATTTTTAAACAATAGGAATGAAATTCCAGCACCACTGAAATCAGTGGAAGGCAGAATCTCTCTCACACACATTCCAAAAGGGGTAGCTATGTTAGTCCAGTTCAGCAAAAAACCACCACCACCAAACAAGGAGCCTGGTGGCACTTTTAAATATTAACAAATTTATTTATTACATGATACAATGAATAAATCTGTTAGTCTTTAAAAGTGCTACCAGACTGTCTATTTGTCTCACACACACAGAAAAACCACACACTCACCAAGGTGTAATGTGAGAAGGCAAATCTCTGGCAAGAGTAGAAGGGGACATCATTGAAGTTGGTAGGTCTCATCCTTGACCTAATCTGTTTGTAATTCTGTGTAATTCATTATTCTTTCCCCTACACCCAGGAAACACCACCACTTTCAAATGTTGCTGATTTATTATAATTTTGTGTGTATAATGTGTTGCACAGAGTTGGCCTCAGGGATATGCTTGACTTTCATCTACCCTAGACTTTTTGAAATCTTAGGGATAATCTGCACTTCTTTTTAAATAAGGTTTTTAGCTACTTTCCTTGCAAAGGTACCCTTGAACATATGAACAAAAAAAAAAAAAGACAACTCCTTTATTTGAAAGTTCCCTTAAGTGAGGAGAATCCCAGATCAATTCTGGGCCATAGATGCTGTACTGCCCAGGCTCTTGATGACAGGACAAGGTAATTTTCCTAGTAAGTTGCCAGGAGCTTCACTAGCTCCTTGCCACAAGCGCTGGCATCACAGTCTCCCTGATAGCACAGCCAAGTTACTAACCCTTCTGTCTTATTTTCCACAACAGTGAGATGAGGATAGGAATGTTTACTGACTGTTAACATAGGCAGTTAACATTAGTAGACACTGTATACCAAACATGCTTCTATGCAGCTGCCATCATGACCAAAGGAATTGAACCAGACACACACACCCCTCACCCGAGCTAGCAACATGAGTATCCAGGGCCCCAGCATATCTTTTTCGGGCCCCTGTACAATCTTGTAACATGGGGTCCCTCCCACACACTCCCTCAGCCAGAGCCAGGCACACCAGGACTGCCAGTAAAATGTACCTTCACCTCCCCATGTGAGGGGCCTGTGAGTATCTACAGCAGTGATTCTCAGTCAGTGTGTTGGGCCCCTTTACTGCGTTGCCATAGAACAGTAAATGTGTCACAGAGAGCCAGGGTGATGATTGGATTTGGCCTGGGGGAAGTGATCTGGTGTGTCCGGTAGGATCACAAAATACCACCAAGTATGTCTCAGCCCGCCAAAGGTTGAGAACCACTGATCTACAACAACATCAGCTAAAAAGCCAGACTCTGTAGCCAAGAGCTAAAACAGACTCCCATCCTCTGTGGATCAGGCACGGAGGAGGATGAGTAACACACACTGACCAATGGGTTGCACTCACATTTACCAGAATGCATGCAAAATCTTGCAGTGCCTCAATGCCTAGAAACATCAAAAGACATCTCATTTGAACAACTGTGTCTGGCCAAAAAAAAAAAAAAAAAGTTGGTTAACTATGCACTTAGCATACCACAAGCAGCTTGAGACTCTGCACATCCCACAGCAGGCAGAGGACTTGACTATCCCCCACCTTAAGAAACCCAAGATATATTAATCCAATAAAATGAGTCAGTTCAATATCACTAACATTCCTCACAATTTCCAGTCCAATACTGTGGTGTCCTCACAGTAGACAGGCATTTCTTGCACTGGAAATGCAGGTGAAAAGATGGCACCATTCCAAAAACTGATACCAACCTCTGACATTTCATTCTGATGGATTCCAAACACATACATAAACTAGAGCTACAGTATCAATGAAATGCAGCCACCTCTGAGGTAGAGAGGGGCAACCCACTAGCACACAACATGCTGCATAAACAGCTGAGAATTCACAAGCAACCTTGCAATAGAACACAAGCATGCATATGCCATAAAGAAAAATCGTTATTCATAGAAACAGGTAGACTGTTTCTACATTGTCTATGTAAAACACCAAGAATCATTGTAAGGATTAAAGAAATACCTTGCCCATGTATATGACTCGCATATGCATGAATGTACCCAAAGACATCTAACAGATCTTTACACCTTCAGATTCCTTCAGCCTTATGTAGCTTTTCATTCTCCTCTCCCTTAGATCAATGACTCAACCATATGTTCTTTAAGGACAGAAACTTTCATTGGTGGTGATCAGGATGAGACAGACACATTTCTAACAAGCTATCACAGAGCTGTATTCTGCCAATATTGTAGGCATTACCAAATCATCACTCTCTTCGCTGGAAAAAACAGAATCAAGATGCTCCCTGCAAACACTGCTGAGATCTATATGCTTTTCCACAAATCACAAAAAACACTGCAGCACCACATTTATACAAAGAGGGGATGACCACTAAAGTTTTTATTGACATTGTTAATAAAGCCAAGCACTTCAACAAAAGAGATTACATCCCATTCAGCACGCAGTGATACCCTACATTCCCTAAAACAAACAAGGAATTCTGTGCCACTTAAAGACTAAGAAATTTATTTATTGCATGAGCTTTTGTGGGAGAAAAATCTCACTCTGTCAAACCCTTTGGAGAATATCTTTTCCTCCCATATGCCTCTCAAGTTAAAATATGCTCTGCTAGCTTTTTATTTTCCTCTTGTCTCAATTATTAAAAACAGTTTACTACCAACAATGACTTTTGTACTCAATTTATACTAAGTAGCTTGTGTGTGATTTTCTTTTGTGCATACCAACTTTCATCAAGTCCTCTAGCTGAAAATCCTGTAGAAGCAATTTTCACCACTGTCATTTTTTTTTTAGATAAAACTGTCAGAAGAAACACTGAATTGCACAAATGACATATTAGAGGAAAACCATTACACCTCAAAATGCCTTTAAAGAATTTGTCCATTGTTAAACTGTAGTTCTTTGAAAGCTGACTACTATTATGTAACAATAGATGCTGTGAAGATGGGCTTAAAGCCATCTTCCAAGCATCTGACAAAGTGGGATTTTCTCCCACAAAAGCTCATGTGATAAATAAATTTGTTAGTCTTTCAGTGCCACAGGACTCCTTGTTTGTTTTGCTGAGCTAGCCTAACACGGCTACCCCTTTGGAAGTATGTAATAACAGTGACCAATTAAAAGATTGGTTCCCTTTGCACATCCCTCTTGATTGCTGAATTTAGTGACAAGAGACAATGTGCATTTCTTTTGATTCCTGCCAGCCCTACAAAGCCGAGCCATTTAAGAGAGAGGGATGCTAGATTCTATTCATCTTGTTATTCACCAAGGCTATGTTCACACACAGGGGGTTATTCGACACAAGTTGTTTCGAAACAACTTGTATCGAAATAACCCCTTATTTCAAAATAAGTTAATTCGAATTAACAGTGTGTTAATTCAAATTAAGGAAAAAGCTCAAAGCGAAATAGCAAGTTCAGACAACAGTTATTTCAAAATGAGTCACCATTGTTTCGAAACATGTTCGGACAGCATTGTTTCAAAACAATAGTTTCGAAACAACATTGTTTCATCCCCACAGGGGGTTTAAGTTGTTCTGAAACAACAGTGCATCGTGTGAACTTGGCCTTTCTTATTTTGAAACAACCTCTTATTTCGAAATAAAAGACTGCTGTGTGAAAACACCCTAAAAGAATTGTTCACTAAATTTCTAATCAGATTCACCTGTGAAATGCTGTAGTTTACCAGGGAGTTTCACAGGTATCATGAAGGTGATTTTGGCCTGCAGAACCTTTATTAACGATGATGAAATGGAGGAAGAGAAAAAACACTTGACTATCACAGTAGTCTGAGCTTGTAAAGAGGGTAGTTAGAGGAAACAACCCATAAGCTTACTTGTAAACTCAGCACTTTTGGTATAGGAGCATTGAGACACAAAGATGGAACCCTGTGATTCCATTTTTCTGTCCAGATTCACAGCAGAACCACATTTTAACAAGTGGATCTGTAACATGGGGCACAGGTCCAAGGCTCGGCCTACCACAGAGGCGATGTAGGTGGTCGCCTAGGGCACCAGATAGTAGGGGGCACCAAGGGCACTCCCCAGAAGAGGTAAGGACTGTCCTTTGCGGGAGAGGTAAGAGGCAGAGGCACCACTGGCCCGGGGAGGGACCCAAGGCACGGGCCCAGGCCCTGCCCCTGGCCTGCAGACCCTGCCCCCAGCCCACAGACCCCACCCCCTAGCTGGGGACAGGGCCACAAACCGCTGCACTGCTGCGGGCAGGTAGGCCCCTTATCCCCAGCTGGGGATGGGGCTGGGAGCGGCTGCGGGAGGCCAGGCCCCGCATCCCCGGCTGGGGATGGGGCCGCTGCTGCAGCGGGCGGCCAAGCCCCAGATGGGGACGGGGCCGCCAGCGGCTGGGCCCCGGATCTCTGGCCTGATTGAGCCAGATCCGAGACACCGGCGCTGGGATTCGGGGCACATGCCCCAGGGGCCCAGTGCCAGCGATGCCTCTGGTAAGAGGAGCGATCACCCCTGACTCCGCGGTTCCATGGGCCCCACTCTGTCCTGCCATGAGCGGTGCAGCATGGGGCCCACCTCACTGCCCCCCACAGTCATGCCGTCACCTGCCCCCGCCTCACTGCCTTTGGTGCAGAGCTGAAGGGAGCAGGGATGAGGCGTGGGAGTGTGGCTCATCCCACCCCCAGGGCAGGGAACAGCTGGTCCACAGACATAACAGGCCAGCCTAGAGGCCAGGCTTTGCTCTCTCGCCCCTCCCCTGGGCTGACTGTCCTGCCCTGGGCACAGGGAGCACCAAACCAGACACATGGCAGGAGAACAGAGCCCAGCCCCTGAAGTGGCCCACTCTGCCCCTGGCTCAGTGGAGGGATGGAAGTGTGGGGCCAGCCTCTAGGCCTGCCTACCCCCGCAGCACACAAAGGGGGACAGCTGGGGCGTCCCCCATAGGCTGATTACCCTGGGCTCCGCACCCCCCTAGGGACAGAGCGCCAAAAATCACAGGTGCCTAGGGTGCCAAAAAACCTTGGGCTGGCCCTGCACAGGTCATTTGCTAGTTTTAATTAGAGTACATGGTAGATTTTCAGTAATTTAGGTCTTTAAACAGAGATTTGAGGACTTCAGTAACTGAGCTGTTATGTGCCTACTAAGACTGGGTGGATAAGGCGCTGTGAGGCCTTAGATGGGGTAAAGGTGTCCTGCAAGGTGCTGGGGGGACAGACTAGATGATCATGATGGTCCCTTTCAGTCTTAAAGTATGAATCTACAAACCATTCCTATTCATATTAATAGCTCCACTGAGACCATTGGAACTAGTTACGTGAGTAAATGTTTAAAGGATCAGTCTCTGAAAAAGACTTCTAGCGCTGTGGATATTTGTGTCTTTCACATCATTGTTATACTTGTTATTTTTCAGAAAAAAATGCAGTATATGGTCTGATTTGTCTTTTGTTTAAAAAAAAAAAAAGTCTACAGCTAGTTTTGCAGATCCTCTTCAAAACTACTACCTTTTACACATCTAGCTACCTTGCTATATCCGCAAGTCTAAACGCTAGCTTATTTGTCAGGAGTTACATGTACACTAGTTGCAGTTTACTGCAGGGTGCAAAATTGCATCACAAAAATTGGAGGCCAGGTTAAGGTCCTTTCAGAAATCTGCTCCATAATACAGGCATTAACAAGTCCATGTTCACACAAAAGTCAGTCGTGATCTGTCTCCACTCAGCATGAGAAGCCAGTTTTTGCAACCAAGCATTCCAAAAAGCACAGCTCTCTCCCATTAAAGCTAAAGGAAAAATCTTCATTAGATATCCCTGGCTATCACTTAAAGATACCATTGGCTGTCACAGTATTGGAGTTTATGGCCTTTTCAGAGATGGGTGACCTGGGCATTAAAGCTGGTTGAACATCATCCACAATTCTTCATGAAAAATTTCAAAACAGCTTTAGTAATCACAGAGCAAGTCTGTGGCATAGCCAGGACTAGGACCCCCTGCAATCTGCTGACTCTTAATGCTGTGATTTGTCCATCACACCATAAAATACAGATGTCTCATTTCAAATCAAGTTATGACCTAAATACACAGATATAATGACTTCACTCTGGGGGTGTACATGCATATCCAATGGCATAGTTTGATCTTTTGTTTTGCGGTCATGTTCTTGGAGCTTACAAAAAAGGTCTCTATGTACTGATTCCTCCTCCAAATTTTAGAGGTAATGTAAATGTTTTTAGGCTTATTACTATAAACAGAACTTTTTGTATAAAACACATTCTTTCTTTACTCCCTTCATCCAAGTAAGTCTGATAAACAACGTGAACAATAAACATGGGCAGGTGACAATTCTGCCCACTGTCTTGATTGTTTGGTACCACCTTTTCATGGGAAAGTAGGTTGCTATGGGACACCAAATGCTATCAATGCCCTACTGCTTTTTCCAGGCTGAATGCTCAGTTTCTTCTGAGTTACACCCACCTTCACTTTATCAGTTGAGAACAGTAGCTCAGCAGTGAGATACCTTGACATAAGGATGCATTTCCTAAAAGTACACTAAATCAGAATTTCAAGGATGCATGATTTACCTTTCTTCCTCATGTATTTTTAATCTTAATAATTCTCTTGAGACTTGGAGAGCTATACTCACATACAAATCAACAGTTTGATTATATTCAGGACTGAGTTTTCTGATAATGCGATTAGATTCACGCACAACCTAATGAGTATAGAAAGTACATGGTCTTGGCAGTATACTGTTCATTTTGCTTAGCGAATCTCCAAACAGTTACATTGCAGTGAATATATTAATATTAAAAATTGCAGAACTTCAGAACGAGAATATACTCTTCTTCAAGCAATGAACAGGTTAAATCCAGTTGTGAATGTGAGACATTAATAGACATTCATAGACAAGAGTTTGTTTTGTTGCTTTTTGTTCTAACAAGAATATAATCGAAATGGCAGTTTTGATCAGCAAAAACATATAGAAATCAATGTGAAATTCTGTAAGTGTTTAATAACAGCACACTGGAAAATATGAAATTATAACACATTGAAATTGAGAGTCACTGCTCTCATGTATTGTTAATAAACTGCAAATATATGGACATGTGGGAGAAATCAGTGATTGTACATCTGTAAGTCAGAATAAACACAAACTCTGAAAAAAAGAGGACCTTCAGGTAGCATGACTAACTAGACATTTAAGAAGACTAGTCAGCACAATACCCAAGAATCAAATATCAGTGTTTAAAGTAGGTGTACCACAAGGGATCACAGGCATGGGGGGGCAGGAGAGGAACAAGTCAGTTGCTGAGACATTTCAAGCACTGTTTTACCAAAGCTGCTACTCCCAACAGAATCCCACTCAAAACTTTTTCAGACCTCTTTAAGCACTGCTAAATGCAGCATTTAATAGACACACCACTGAACCTGGGGCAGATTTATCAGGGAATTTTAGACAGATAGATTTGAACCCTCCAGGTATAAGCTGAATTCTCTCAGTTGCAGCCAACGGAACTGTACTAACTGCATGGGCATCTTTGGATTTATGGTGTAACTTTAAAAATACAGGCTTTTCTGCTTTTAGTAACAGACTCAACACCAGCTTTTTCCTCTTCAGTGATCTTTTTAAACCGAGCAATAGTGAGGTGCATCCTTTTCTGTATGCGAGGATAAGAGATCCCACAGTTTGAAACTACCACAGAAGACTGGAATTTAACTTTATAATGGGAATGCATGCTGTTTCCAAGACAGTGCAATAAGGGTAGCAAAAAAGACAAGACAACTTGAAAGGAATAGAGAGCCTATGAACAGCAACTGTACTTGATTTAAAACTATGCAGCATAAGCATAGTGTACTTTTAGTACAGTTTAGGATGCAACATAGAAGAATAATTCACAAACAAAAAAGAACAACATTGGTGAACAGAAGGACAATGCATCTCACTATGAAGACAGCTGGGTCCCCAGAGAGGGGAATGTATCAGAACAATGCAATTATCCAACTTTGTCACCACGCTGATTCAAAACAAAGCAGAGAAGCACCTTACCTTTTTAAGGAACAGCTTTTGTAGTTTCTTGTGAGACAGCTTTATCATTTTTTTCAGCATTCAAAACCGTGATGCAGATCAGATTCTACAAGTACTTGAACCATTCTGCAAGGGACAGACACCTTTCATCTTCCCTATTATCTTGTTGCAACCAGCTTAGCACAGCATGTCACCAGACAGCAGCCCCACCAGAGCCACAGATTAAAAGGCAAGGACTAGGCTGGATCTAATCTTTGACTCAAATCAGGTGGATAGACACGGCAACTCTGGTTTCAGCTGAAATCTAGCTCTATTCGTCAGCACTGAGTGGGGGGAGGCAACAAGCCTCTGGGCTGCAACTATTTTTTTAAAATAATTGCAAAGTTACAATAGATTCTTATCTGCAGGGAAAAGAAATGTAGGGGAAAGCAAAAATGTACTGCAGCTCAACATCTGACTGATCCTTCAAGGCCCATGTACAGAAGTATCTAGTTCAGTATCTGGGACTGCGAAAGATATCCAGCTATGCCTGCTGCGTGCCATTTGCTACAGTACACCTGTTAACTGTGTGCAGTTTGTATGACTCAGCCAAGTACAATGAAAAAGCTTGGCATTTACATTTCTTTCTTAAATGAATGAGACATTTTTCCTTTCAATGGGTAAAACAGAAGACTACACAGAGATATTACAGACACACACAGAGAGGTATTTATATAATTTGCAAATACTGGGCTTGATCCACTGTCATGGGGAGTTGCTAGTTTTATGCACCACAGTCCTCCCCACCTTCAGAGTTTCTCCAGGAGAGTGCAAGTCTTAAGTCACGACTGGGGTCAACTGAAGACTTGCTGATGGAAACAGCTCAAGGTAGCTGAGATGTTGATTCTGCAATTATGTTCCTAACTTTATACACTAGCTGAATTGCAGCTAAACTGCTATATCCCTACTATCCTGCCCTAGCCATGTTCTTGACCAGTGCTGCTCACTTTGTGAGCACCTCAGTTTAGGAGAGGTTGTAGGTCAGGTGCCATGCAGTGCCACAATCACTCTTGCAGCATGCTTTCTAGAACCAGGGCCTTCCAGTTCCACTCTGAGTTACACCATTAACCCACTACTAACAAGAGTCAAGTTGGGGACTGTGATTTTTCAAAGCTGCATTCAAATTGGTCCATTGAGTCTCTGTGATATCAGAGCTGTCTGACAGCACACCACCATGCAGATTTGGGATCCTATCCCTTAAACAAAAGTGCACACTTGTGCCGATTATATACAATGGGTGAGAGCAAAAATGTAACAGGTGAGAAATGTTTTAAAATAAATACCACCAGCCTGAGCTATCCATCTCTGTTTTTAAGTGGCAGGAATTTCTCTCCAAACAAGTTACAGCTACAAAACCAGTTAAACCTGTAATGAACCTCTCTCTCCTCTCTGTATTCTCCTGAAACAGCTGCTTTTACTTCTTTCATCTCACTGCCTCAGGAATTGACACAATCCACTGCAAAGTTCTGATCCTACAAGCAGTTATGCACATGCTTAACTTTCAGCTCACTGTGGAAACTAATGAAACTATTCATGTACTTCTAGGTAAGCACTCAGAGCTGTAACTAAGGAACTCAGTGCCCCTTACAACTATGGCGGGGTGAGCAGTGAGGAATGCACCCTTTAACAGAGCAGCTTAATGGAACCACTCTGACATGTCTGGGGCAAAGCCCTGCTCACCCCACCATAGTTGCGGCCCTGTAAGCACTTGCATAAGTGTTTGAAGGACTGGGGTCTACATTTTTTATTTTGGGTAGGAAAGGAACAGTTTAGAAGAGGCACTAAGGAGTCAGTGTGGACATGACTAGAATGCTAGCTGTACTTGCACCGTCTCTGTAAAAAAGTCTCTTAGTGAGGAGCTAGTTTCATTTTTAAAACATGGAGTTCTCTCATGATATTAGCTAGCACCTGGTACACAAAACATATTGTGCACTGATGGGTATGGCTAAGGTTACCACATGTCAGGCAAAAGGAGGACATGTCCTCCTTTTTAGCTTCATGTCCTCCGCCCAGCAGGCATTTTAAAAAGACATGATTTTGTCTGGCTCTTTACTTACAGGGGTTAAAGTATGCTAGAATGCACAGGAATACCTTATTTTTAGGGGAGAAGTGTTCCAGTGCCCCCTAAAAACAGAATATTACATTAATTCTACGTTTTCTTTATGTGTCCTCCAATGTCCTCCTTTTCATATTTCCCTGTCCTCCTTTCCATACTTCCCTGTCCTCCTTTCCATGCGTTGGTATCTAGTAACCCTAGGTATGGCTGCCCTTCAAAAAGTCATTTTAAACTTAGTTAGATAACATGATTGTACCAGTCTTCTAGAATCAGCCTTGGCTGCCACAAGGGCTTAAGGAAGAATTCAAGAAATTAACGTTAAACTAAAAAGTCCTAAATGCATTAGCAAATGGTTAACTGAAAGATCACTTCTCTCTCCATGCTTTGCTCCAACAAGGGAGATTAGCACAGACGCTTAAGCTGGAACTCCCTGGATGCAAACAAATAGAAAGGAGCCAAGAATAAGTTTATCCAGGAGGGAGCAGGCAGGTGTCACTTGACTTTGGAACATAATCCCCGGATCTGCCAGAGCCTGAATTTGTTAGCCATGTGGCAAGCCGGTAGGCTACTTACCAGTAAACATCCTTCTTCGAGATGGGCTGCTCGGATTCATGCAGTATTAGGTGTCTACGTGCCACAGAGTACGATTGACCGGAACTTCTTTTAGCCTTAGCCTGTCAGGACAGGGCTGGCAGCCACCGCCCCCTGGCCATATATATGGCCCAGCCCTGCTCCTCTCCAATTCCCATTAATCGCTAACTCCGACTAACATCCGAGGGGGATGGCGGGAGGGGACTGAATGAATCCAAGCAGCCCATCTCGAAGAAGGACATTTACTGGTAAGTAACCTACCGTTCTTCTTCGAGCACTGCTCAGATACATTCAGTATTAGGTGACTGCTAGCCATACTGTGGAAGGTGGGTGGAGTTAGACTTTATCCGCTGTCAGCATGGCTACCCACAAACGGCACAACCCCCAAACTGGGTGAAGAAGCAGTGGGCCACCAGGCACATGCCTACGGACACACCACCAAGTGCAAGATCCTCAGGAGGAGGTATGCATGAGAGTGCCGAGGGGTCATTTGCCACTCTGTCAGGGGACTATAAGCCTAACAGGGGCAGTCCCCGGTTCCTTGTCGGGGAATTTGCTATATCATAATAGCAAGAAGAACCTTGTCACCAGCAAGACCATTTAGTGTAGGACGGTTGCCCCTTCCTAGAAGAATTGACTCCTGAGAGAGGCAGTCGTGATCCGGGGCAACAGATTCCCACAGCTGTAGGTGAAGGGCCAGGGTAGAATAATTGCTGCCCTTGCCACCTCAACCCCAAAAGGGGGAGGTGAGTTGGGTTAAGTACTAACCAGGACTGGAGAAGGGAGCACATTGCCCCTTGGCCAAACAGGAGATAGGCAAGAGGCCTTCTCCATAGGCGTCTTAGCAGGAGATGCCATGGGTAGGGTTGATAAGGGGCGCCCTAACTGAGGCGTCTCAGCTCCATATGGAAGCTAACGCAGGAAGAGGGGTACGAGCAAGGAGTGGGTAGGGACCCTTACCCCTCCATCCATTGATGCATGGGGATGGAGGGCCTGGAGGGAGGGCTGTGGAATAAATCCTAGATGCTTGGCAGACCCACCTCTGGGGCCCGGAAACATCAGAGAGACTCCTTCAAAGAGGTCATCATAAATGGAGAAGTGGACATCTCAGAAGGGCCCTTCCTTAGAGGTAACCCTTAAGCAGGTTATTGTAGTAAAAAGAGAGCCCTAGGAACACCCATCCTAGTATCAGGAGAGAAACTAGGAGAAAAGTGATTGAAATCCCCATGTTAGGTTGTCCCCAGCCAAAAAAAGAGGGCAATGACCTGAGGTATGGCTGATGGCAGGGATGGCTTACGCAACTTCAGCACTTGGTGCGCATTTCTATCCCCTGCCCCTGTACTCTACTCTTCTGGTATGCGGACTCATGTAGGGAGAGGTGTGCCAAATCAAGGGAAGGGGTATCTGGCCATCTCTGTAGATGGGTTAGGTCCACCTCAAAGGTCATGCTTCGAACTCCAGAATCAGAGTGTTCGAAAGGGCATGCAACTTGGAAGGCATTCTCATTTCTCACTTCTATGGAGACGCAGTCAACCTTCATAACATAGCTGGATGACTCATTCTAGCGGAAGGTGCAGGTATTGGGTCCCAGCTACAAAGGACCAACTACGAGGGACCTTGCATAGGTCCTGATGAGGAGAATGGTGACACCTTAGGCAAGACACAAGTTGGACGTGGTATGTAACTCCTGCTCCAAGGGAAGGAGTATTATTGGTGCGCCACCCCACGTATTGGAAGGGTTAAGGCTTGGGCAGGTCCCTGTTGGGAGAAGGGAAGAATCCTGGGAAGAAGAGAGAAGTATAAGGCAACCCTTACTTAGGGAAGACAAGAGAGAACTGCTGTGTCCTTTAAGGAACACAGAGGGGCAAGAGGGAACATTAAGAAAAATGTCACCCATAAGGCATCAGGCTTTCCAGTCCATTAAGGACTATAAGCTTCCTTAGGCCAGAGTTCTGCAGGGGAACTACCCTGAGCTGAGAACCACAGGTCCTCAAATGGCTCACTCAGAGGTACAAGTGCTGATGGTGGTTAGGAGTTCTATCCCCTACTATCTCCCTTCATAGCAATTCTAGGGAGGAGGGGGTGCAATAGAGAGGTCAGAGCAGCTCCTAGACGGCTGTCTAGAGCTTACAGGGGAAGTGACCCTTGCCTGGTAGAGGGAGGCACCAAAGCAGAGGAGGTTCCAGTCAACAGTTAAACTGGAGTCAGCTCATGGGCAGAAGAACCAGTGTAAAGTGGTGAAGGTCCTTGGGAAGGAGGGGTAGGGGCTGAAAAGTCAAAAACCCCTACAGTGAGACTCGAAGATGTCACAGGCAAAAGCCTAATATGAGTCTTAAG
Source organism: Podocnemis expansa (assembly GCA_007922195.1). Lineage (NCBI taxonomy): Eukaryota > Metazoa > Chordata > Testudines > Podocnemididae > Podocnemis > Podocnemis expansa. The sequence goes on along the minus strand of ML681972.1, from coordinate 32,129,304 downwards.
AGCATGGCCCCGATATAAAGGGGGCACTGCCTGGCAGGGGGGTAAGGCAGGAGAAGATAGAGGGCAAAGGGGGTGAGCTTGCCTTCTTACCCGTCACGTAGGGGGTGGGGTGCATCATCCCGGAATAGCTTCCTCCTGATCCATTGGAAGCTGACACGGATGAAGAGTGCTCTCAGGGTAGTGACTTGGGAGCATCTGCTTTCAGTGTGCCCAACTGGGAAGGAGTTGCTGAAGTGTAGGCATCCTGCCCTTGACCCAGAGGACTATAGGTTTGTTTGTTGGTTTTTTTTTTTTTTTTTTGTGGGGTATGATGTGCCCGCTTCGCATACTTCTATGACCTCCAGGCTCCCACTGAGGCTCCAGGGCGTATGCGTCTGGAAGCAAGTGCGTATGAAGAGAATTCTCCGGTGGCCAGGCCCTTACTTGACCCAAAGGGTATTGGAAGGGAAGAGGGAGGCTCATTGTTCCCGGAGAGGAGGAAGAGGTGTCCCGAGGCTTATTGTGAGGGGGCGTTTAGCGAAAACGTTTGGGTTTCCGCTCTGAAGTTCAAGGGTTCTTATGGAGGGAGAGCGACCCTGTTGGGGTTGATCACCTATAATGAGGCAAGAGGATCAACCTCCTGTAGTCCAAAGGCTCCTGAAGATAGCCATTTCATTTATGTGTGTGTGGGGGGGGGTATAACAAGGACCCTTCCCCCATGCGTTGAAGGGGTCATGGTAGACTGGGGATGTTGAGGTACCTGGGAATTGAGTGTACCCAGGGCTCTGAGTGCCAGCCTCTGTACATAGATGCCATGGATCATGGAATCAGTGGACAGATAAAGAGAAAGAGACTGCCCCTCTACAGGGAAGTCTGATATGGCCTACTTTAAGTCCTGGGAAACATCAAGATCCTGAAGCCGGGCTGCCCAGCATGTAACCACGGCCCTAGCAATGCCACGGGTAGCCATGTTCGAGGCATCGAGAGCCACTATAAAGGCATGGTGAGATGCCAGGGCACCTTCCTTGATGAAGGCATTCAAATTCCCCACGTATTCTTGTGGGAGGAGGCTGCTGAAAACTCCTCATAGCATTTCAGAGGGCTGGAGAATCTTTTTACCATGGCCTCATGGCCAGGATCCCTCAGCTAAAAAGCTGAAAACTGAGTAGGCTTTTTTTTTTTTTTTTTTTTAGCCAGGCGGTCAAACCTTCTGGGACTCCTAGAGGACCCCAGGTGAATCAGTAGGCTTGGCCAGCGTGTCCCAGCAATGTCATGGGCACGATTATGGGGGTGGAGGGGAATATAATGGTGGCCAGAGAGGTCTGAACCTCTGGTCAAATAGGGGGTTCTGGGTTCCCTCGAGGGGTGTGACCCTGACCCAGGCTGAAGGTATTCAAGTGTGGTAGGGTCTCTTCTGTAAGGCCCTGTTCCCTGTTCGGCTGTAATTGGGAGAAGGGACAACCCCGGTACTGGGGTGCCCTCACCAGGGCCATGGCCCTGAGTAGGGATTCCCCTTGTGGGCCCTCAGTAGGCGGTAGCCGGTTTCAAGTGCAGTGCCGGGAAGAAACGGTGCCACGGACCCTTCAGTAAGGGGCCGGGCCTGAGGAATGCACTTCAGATCTCTTGCAGTGCCAAGGCAAGCTTGTCAGGGCCGTAGGCATTAGAGCCTGTAGCCGCGCAGCGGCACGGGGCCAAGTAATGAGCAGCTCCCCCTGGTGCTGGGTAAGGTGGAGGAAGGAAGAAGACGGACTTACCACTTGTTTCGGCAGCCTACAGTGTATTCAGGGGCCAGAGGCCTTCTGTCTCTTCAAAGGCCTCCGGTGTGGTTGGCACTGTGATAGGCTCCAGGCACTCACCCTGAGGGGAAGTGCCAGACACGGCGCCAGCACTTAGTGCCGGAGTTGGTCCTGAGTGCGCTGACCTGGATTCTGCTGGGGAGCGGCGTCGAGAGATCCCATACCAACTGAGCACACAGTGCCAAGTTGGAGGCTGATCGCAGCTGTATTCATAGCCAGAGAACAGCGCCGAAAAGGCTCTGGTGCCGACCAAGCACATGGTGCCGAGTTGGAGGCCGATCGCGGCTGTATTCATAGCCGGAGAGCAGCGCTGAGACGGCTCCGGTGCCGACCAAGAACGCAGTGCCGAGGTGGATGCTGATCACGGCTTTATTCATAGCCAGAGAGTGGCGCTGAAAGGGCTCCGGTGTCCACCGAGCACACGGTGCCGAGTTGGAGGCCGATCGTGTCTGTATTCATAGCCAGAGAGCAGCACCAAGAGGGCTCTGGTTCCGACCAAGCACACAATGCTGAGTTGGAGGCTGATCGCGGCTATATTCATAGCCGGAGAGTGGCGCCGAGAGGGCTCCGGTGCCGACTGAGCACATGGGGCCGGGTTCAGTCACAACGTTTCTTCAGAGCCAGAGATCGGTGAGCAAAGCCAGCAAATTCCTGGCGTCAGCTGAGGGCCTGTTTCTGGGTGCGCTATGCAGCCTTCACTCCCTGCTAAGTCCTTCACTTAAGACCTGCAAATATAGCATAATGCACCTGGTGAAGCTCACACGGGTATTAAGAAGCCCTCCCAGCATGTTCTGGTTTCTGTTGGAAGGACACAGTGGGAGCGCTGGTGAAGTCCGCAGGCAGATCTTCCAGTGAAAATACACATAAAACAAAACAAAGAGACAGGCCCTTGCATAAAGCAAGAACAGGCTGTTCCGTAACCGTCGCTGAAGGCAGAAAAAAAGGAACTGGGGAGGAGCAGGGCTGGGGCCATATATATGTGGCTGCCAGCCCTGTCCTGACAGGCTAAGGCTAAAAGAAGTTCTGGCCAGTGGTGTGCTGTGGCACGTAGACACCTAATACTGAATGTATCTGAGCAGCGCTCGAAGAACAACCTATTTTTTCAGACAAGGAATTTGAGGTGACAGAGTTGGAGTATTCTGGACTGAATTTTATCCCCATTACATGTGGTGATGATGTCAAAGTCAAATGGCAGTCCTTTATATTATATCATACCTAGTCTGTATTTTCACAAAATTGCATCCAGAGGTCGGATGCGTAAATATGTATAAACCTAAGTAAATTAAGTATATTAAAGTACTTTGAGGAAACTAAGCAATCACAAAGGACAGGGTTGTGCCTTGGAGGAAAAACCCTAAAAGTAGGTCTTTAAGGTCCCCACATTTTCAAGAAGAGTTTTGTTTGTTTTAAACTAAACAATTTCATATTTGAGATGGAAATGGAAGTTAAGTGTCCCATTGTACCTTGTTAATGCATCCCCTCTCTTTGGAAACATCTGATAATCCACAGCCTTAGGAGAAAGGTTGAAAGTACAATCTGAGCTATAATTCTCATTTTCTGTCCACCTCACTACTTTGGACATATCTTTAAAATTATTTTTAGGTATTTTAGGTGTGTGTCTGAATATGTTTGAAGATGCTATGGTTACTATGGTAGAAAATTTCTTGTTATTAAACATCAAGTAAATAGACATAACACATAACAAATCGTATCTTTTAAAGAAATGCATTTTACAGTCAAGCATCACCACATGCCCTTTTGTCAGAGTCTGTGTGTTGTTTTGTGCTATATGTGGCCCGGAAAGATGCCTTTTTGTGGGATGGAAAAAAGGGGATTCATACATTGATTAATGCTTACTTTACTTCTCTACATCACTAATCTTAACAATTACATGAAATAGCAGAACGACTTCATGGGGATGTGGAAGAACCCTGTTCTTTGCCAGCCCATGTGTGGGTTGTATTGAAGGCAGGGGAAGGCTATGCCTTCTCCAGGGTTGGCTCAAGGAGCTGTGGCTCCCCAAGCCTGCTTTTGGTTTTGCCCCCCTCCCCCCCAAAGTAGGGGAAGCGCAGAACCCAGCCTTCACTCCAGGCAGCTTGCCTCACCCCCCAGGGCAGGGAACAGCTGACCCAGGGGTGGAGTGGGCCAGCCCAGAGGCAGGGCTCCATTCTCCCGCTCCTCCCCTGTGCCAGCTGTTCCTCCCAAAGGGGCGGAGCTGGCCAGCCCAGAGGTGGGGTGAGAAAGTGGAGCCCACCCAAGGGTTGGCCTGCTTCGACCCCAAGGGTGGAATGGCTGGCACGGGGAGGGGTGAGAATGTGGATCAGGCTTCTGAGCCAGCCCATCCTGTTGCCCTTAAGGCAGCAGCACCCGAAGCCACTGCCTTATTTGCTTATCAGTTGGGCCTGCCCTGGCCTTCCTGGACTGGCTGTGGTGGCCCCACTTCTTTCTCTGCCCTCCTCAGCTGCCTGGGAACCTACCTGCATGGAGCATATGAAGCTCAGCATGCCAAGCCCTCAGGCAGCCTGAGACTGACACCAGCCATCTAACTTCTCTTCTTTGGCTCAGTTTCAATTTCATTTCACTCTCTGCTTCCCACTGCCTGGCTGGGCTTGGGCAGTCCTACAGTTTGAATCTGCTCCCAGCCTGCTCACCCATAATCTGAGTGGACTGACTCATGTCAGACCAGTTTATCCTTTTCACTCTACTCTCCTTGCTGCCGTTGTCATGTGCTTCCTTCCTGATTGTCCCAGTCCCCACAGCCTTTTCAGTAATCAATTAGAAGTCTCTTCAAAGACATTCATTTGTCTTCCAGATAAGGGAAATGGGAAGTAAAATGTAAGAGAAGAAGCAGCATGGCTTGGTGTTGAAAGCACAGCAAGAAATGTCAAGTCAAGTCAAATCATAGGGCTGGAAGGGACCTCATGAGATCATCGAGTCCAACCCCCTGGGAATTGAACCCAGGACCTTAATGTGAAGATCTGATGGTTTATAATGGCCCTCTGTCACAGACTTGCATTGTAACATTGGACCAAAAGGGGAATATTTCTATTTATTTTAAAAGGCAGTGGATATAGGGGACTTAATCAGCCTGTGTCTCAGTTTCTCCATCCAAAAAGCAGAAATAATAATACTTGCCTGCCTCAGATCGTATACCTTAATGCATTGCTTTCGTTAGGTGCTTTGAGATCAGATAGAAAATGCTTTAGAAGTGCTACGTGTTTTTACAATTAACCTTTCATCCTGCACTAAGTCCTCCTAAGATTTTATGGGACTCTTCCCAGTGTTGCTGATGCTGGGGCAGCTTGCCAGAACTAGGTTGGAGACCAGGCCCAGCAGGGGCCCAGCAGGCCTGCCCCCATCACTTTTCAAAGTTCAGAGGCAGGCAGAGGGGAAGATAAACAAGATGCCACATACTGTCTACCAGTCTTATTCTCTGTAGCACCGCTATACTTTCCCCAGTGCCAGCTAACCAAGGTCAGGGGCAGCTGAGTAATGAATGGCAAGAAGAAATGTATCCCTCTCCACCCATCCCAAAGCCCTTGGGAGTGTTTCCACTAGCTAAGCAACAGGCTGGTGGTGGCAATTAGGCGTAGGGGTAGGGAGGTTGGCTGGAGTTAACCAGAGAGGCAGTGTTTGAGGAAATGCTCAGTATTGTGAAGGTGCCTGAGGTCTGCCAGCAGCAGTACTGGGAGGCAGAAAAAGCACATGAGATGAGGGAGGGGAAAGGTGGGCTGGGGTAGCATCACAGTCACATGAAAGTCAGAGCAACACCAGATCAGGGAGGATTCTGTGCGAGCATTTCACTCAGGATGGATGTTATCAGTGATCCACTGGATCTTTCTGTTGGGATAAAGAGCTTCTCATCCGGCTCACCTCCTCTCATGTGGCTGTCTGCACCCCTCCTTCCTCCTGCCCAAACTTCCTGTGTCTCTCCTAGGCTTCCTGATGGGGGGGGGGGTGATCGATTTACACTTAGGTCTGTAGGTTCAGTCAGTGCCCCAGTCAGCCAGGGAGGGAGGAGCAGGCGGAGTGAATGAGTCGTCCTGAAGCAGCCCCCATCCCATGATGACCTAGTTCCTGCCTTTGGAGGGGCTCATAGGCAGCTGCCTCTCATGCTGGGAAAGGAAAAGGGACGATAGGTAGAGGTGGCGGAAGGAGAGGAGAAGAGGAAGTCAGCCAAAGACACATGGATTAACTGTCGTGAGGGGTAGGGGAAGAGGACTGGGGGTGGGAACTTAGGTGGGCCACATCTTGCCTTCTCCAGGAGAAGCTTCACCAACCACCTATGGACCCAACCCTACCTGATGCTAAAACCCCTGTGAAAGATGAGGGGCTTAGTAACTCACAGAAAATGTTCTACAGTAGGCAGGATTATATTTCCTTTGTCTAAAGAGTGGATGCAATATTCTCTGGAAAACTAATACATTATTTGGTTTCATCTCTTGTATAGCCCTGGGTATTCCAGTGTGTTTGTACAACACCTACTATATTTTGGGTGCTAACATCAGATTCAAAACCCCCAAAATGCAGTGTATTTAGGTTAATATTATACTGTGCCATGCCATATTGATCTCTATGAATGAAAAGTGCTGGGTGAGAGTGCATCCTCTCTCTTCTCTCTTATTTTTTAATCTCCAATAAAAATATTTTAAATTAAAACAAAACAAATTTATTTAAATTTAAAATAATTTAAAATAAATTTTATTATATTTTAAATAATTTTAAGAAAATTACTAGAAACACAGCACACTAGAAACAATACAGCATAGGTATGGTAATGATGCTTAGCCTGTAACAGAGTAACACTTCACTAAAGGGAGAGACCTGATGACTACATTACTGTACAATGTCTCTTTAAACAAAAACTCACTGTGGTAATGATTCTTCTCGCTATGCTTCTGTTAATTACAAGGCAAGAATCTGTAAGTCTGTTAATGCTTCCTAAATAAACAAATAAAAAACTACTTTGGGCTTAGTGTTGCTTTTTGTCCCCATCAGTACTAAATCTCAGAGGATCCAATCTTGCCAAAAATCAGTCCCTGCAGCTGACTGTCATTCAATCTACTCTATGTTTCTGAGGGTTATTGAATGGGGTAGTGTCTTGAAGCCCCAGATATAGACCAAGCCCCTACTAGGTGAGGTGTTGTGAAAATCTGCAACAAAAAGAGAGTCAGTTACCTTACAACCTACAGTTGTGGGACCCAAAAATAAGAAGGTCCCATGACTTAGCTTGAATCACAGAAGATGAGGGTTGGTGTAGTGGCTAGCACCTCTGCTTAACATGCAGAAGGTCCTGGGTTCAATTCCCAGGGGGTTGGACTTGATGATCTCATGAGGTCCCTTCCAGCCCTATGATTGGATTTGGATATGGTAAAATGTTAATAATGATGGATAAAAGCAAGTGATTTGGAAGGGACCTTAGGAGGTCCTCTAGTCCAATCCCCTTCTCAGAGCAGGATCAGCTCCAACTAAATCTTTTCAGCAGGACTTTGTCAAGTCACACCTTAAAAACCTCAAGGAATAAAGATTCTATCACCTCCCTAGCTAACTGATTTTAGTGCTTCACCACCCCCTAGTGAAAAAGGTTTTCCTAATATCCAGCATAGACCACCCCCACTGCAACTTGAGATCACTACTCCTACTTCTATCATCTACTGCCAGTGAGAACAGCCTAGCTTCATCCTCCCTGGCACCCCCTTTCAGGAAGTTAAAGGCTGCTATTAAATCTGCCCCGCCCCCATTCTTCTTTTCTGAGACAAAACAAACCTAGTTTCCTCAGCCTCTCCTTACAAGTCAAGTTCTCCAGCCCCTAATCATTTTTGTTGCCCTCCTCTGCACTCTCTCCAATTTGTCCACATTATTTCTGGAGGGGAGGTAGAACTGGACACTACTCCAGGTGAGGCCTCACCATGTCAAATAGAGAGGAATAATCACTTCCTTCAACCTGCTGGCAATGTTCCTAATAATGCAGCCCAATATGTAATTAGCCATCTTGGCAATAAGATCACACTGTTGACGTTTATTGAGCTTCTTATCCACTGTAACCCCCAGGTCCTTTTCTGCATTACTGTTGCCCAGCCCCAATCTGTAGCAGTTCATGGGATTCTGCTGTCCTAAGTGCAGAACTCTGCTACTGTCTCAGTTGCATCTCAGATATTTTTCTCCCTTCCTGGGGAGAAAGGGAAGTCTGAGACTTTAATTGGTATACTCAAAGTAACATTTCAGCTGAGCAGTCTCATAGAAAGGATAAACTGGGGACTTCAATAGTGCTGGGGCAGTCTCCTAATGCAAGTCAGTTTCTTACTTGGCTAACCGCCTGCTTGCGAATACATATCGTATATAGTTCATGTTGGATTGGACCCATCGGTATCTGCCTCTGCTGAGAGATGCTAAACACAGATGTTAGACCTCAGAAGCATGGAAATTTCAGGCTACAGTGAGATGTGCCAGACACTGTGAGCACACTGGACATTCACAGACTACTGCATCAATTAGTGTTTTGTATCTTTGTGCTGTTGGCAGGGTGGATATCTTGTGGAATCTGGAATCACTAGGGGATAATTAATACAAACTCCAAAAGCAGTTATGCAGATAGGGAGGTCTTTGAAGTTTTGCCCCTAGTGGGAAGTAGCGTTGATTGATTTTACCTGATCTGGGAGTCCTGGGAGACAAAGGCCCCAAAAACTGCATAAGGTTCAGCCTGATTTGACATAAATGAGACTCACAGGATAAAAAACATAGATATGAACCTATGAGAATCCCATGAGAATGATGGCTAAGCAGAACCTGGTAAGCTTAGTCTGTGTAAACTGGTAACTTTTATATTAAGTTTTCTCTGTCCTGCTTTTATCTTAAATAAATGTACTATGTTTTGTGATGTCTAGCTCAGTGGTTCCCAACCTTTTCTCTGCTGTGGCACACCTTGATACCTTCAATTTTTCGAGGCACACCACTATTAAAAACTCATGAATAATCAAATTAACTTAAATTACTTATGAATATTCATGAACTATGGCAGAGTGTTTCAGAAATGCTGCTATGCAGAGCAGCAGTGGCAAAACACAGGAGGTCAGGAGTCGTCTGCAGTGGCAGGAGTGAGCATGGGGAGCGGAGCAGGGCAGGGGTGGCAAAAGAGGACAAGGGGAACCATGTGGAGAACAGCACAAGGGTGGCAAGAGAGGAGGGGGAAGGGAGAACAAGAGTGGCTGGGGGGGCAGTGGAGGACCTGGGGAGTAGGAGGGTAGGGCAGGGGAGCATGGCTCCTGCCACCCAGGACAAATCCTCACCCCACTGCTGCTCCCTCCCACCCCAGTGGGTCTCATCCTCCCATCCCCCGGCCCCCTGCTGCCTGTGATGGACCCTCCCATCCTTGTAGGGGCCAGAACTAGGCCTCCAGCCCCCAACTACACCCCACACACACAGCCACCCCACCCCACAGCAGCCCTTCCCCCCAAAGCCCTTACCTGGGCTGTTTGCAGGCTCCCTGACACAAGCTGCTCCGCCCTGGGATTCCCACACTCCCAGCCTCCCAATCCTCTCTGCTGGTTGGGTTAGGTGGAGCAGGGTTTAAGGTGGAGCCCCTGGAACACTGTGTTCGGGCTGCTCCTGCTATTTTTAGGGGCACCCCTGGAATTCCTCATTCCAGTGCCTTCTTCTATTTTTAGGGGGGCTGGAAGGCTGCCTGCCTAAAAATAGGGGGCCCCAGAACTGTGTTCCAGTGCCTTCCCCCTTACTTTAACCCCTTTCTTCTCCCAGCCCTGCACAGCCCACATTGCCGGGCTGAGCAGGGAGGGAACTTTAACTCCAGCTCTCGGGAATGCTCGCGGCACTCTTTGGGTGTTGCTGCAGCACACCAGTGTGCCCCGGCACACTGGTTGGGAACCACTGGTCTAGCTTATCACTGTTAACTCCATCGAAGCATTGCAGATCCTGAACTGAAGTCAGAGCTGCTGGGATAAACCCAATGAGTTGCAAGGGGACTGTGCCTTGGTCTGAAGAGAGAAGGTCAGGTTGCATCCCTGAAAAGGTGACAGCTGGAGCTCTGAGACCTCAAAAGGACATGAGAAAGGCAGAGCTTGCACTTAACCCTGGAACTGTGATAAAGGGATCCATTGGTATGACTTATTAAAGTCAATTTCAACAGCCTAAATGATGATGAATTTCATCTTCAGAGTGGAGCTGACACACAATGCCTGATAACAATAACACTGTACATTTAATTCTCTCTGTGAACACCCAACCCCTTATTTTCAAAGGACAGTCTTGTTGGGGTTCTTAGAGTCTCTCACATCACACATTGACTACACAGTGGAATTCACTTAGGGTCTGGCCCTGTGCTGTAGGTATAAGCAAAACTTGTTATTAAAGGGGATGGGAGTTTTTCCCTTTAAAGATCACAGGATCAAGGCCAGAAAACACAGCTCTACTTGGAAAAGTGACTATGTAAAAATATCATTGTCTTACTCTGATCTGTTACTTAGTCCTAGCTATACTATAATGATAAAAATAAACTTTTCCTCCACTTTGCCTCTCATTAGCCCTGTCAAGCCAACATGCTTGAGGGAGCAGGATGGATTCTATTCCTTTTGGCACATCATCAGAATTGTTTAATGAATCCTAATCAATTGTACATGTACAAATCTATTAGAGATAGAAGGATTACACAAATGCAATGAAGGCATAAGTGATCATCTCAGCCCACCCCTTAAATTAATGGTGATTTGTCAGAAGAAAAGAAACCAGGTTAATTCTCTAATTCCAGTATGATTATGTGTGACTGGCAGTCAGAAAAAAAAAAATCTAGCCATTAACAAACTAGTAACATACAATCTGAACCTCTCAGATTCAATGTCATTTTTGCCACCACTTTTTAAAGGTTTTGCAAGACTGACCACCACACACACACTCTGAATTTACAATATAGGCACAAAATATTCTTTAACATCTTCTAAATTAGCTCCATTTTGAAGGCATTTTTAAAAACACATTGGTAATCCAATTAAGGAAAAGAAAACTTAGTTTAGCTGCTCCCAAATGTTTCCCATTAAGTGACATAGCAGCAAGGGGTCTCTTAAATAACAAGTTCACATAAAAATTAGCAACTAATGCAAAACTCTTCTGGTTTTGGTATTTTTCTCACAAATTCCAAACTTAGATCAAGCACAAGTCCATTTCATTGTAGTTCATGAGCCTTTTAAAAGAACTTGAGTCTACTTGTCCTGTCTATATGGCTGGCATGTCCTGCTCAAAATCTTGTTAGGTTGCATAAAGATTAGCTATCCTGTTTTAACTATTTTCCTAGTGTAGACATGGTCTATAGGTGAGTCTGAAGGAAAATAATAGAGACTCAAAGGGATTGCTGGCTGGGTTTGTGAGCAGGAAAAGTGGAAGAAGTAGGTACCTTTTCCTCTGTCCTCCCACAAAAACCTTTCTCCCACATAGTTCCATAACTCTATCCTGCAACTTTCTGCAAGCTTATCAGGTACACCAATATATTACTATGAAAATCACATGGTGGGAGAGGTGAAGAGGGAAAGTAGTGTGGACAGAGTAATAGGAGGGGAGATGATGAGGCTTTGGGACCGATACCCCACCCCCATATATTTTTCCTATGTATCCAACATGCGCAGCTACATACAGTCACCTCTGCACAAAGTCTACTATAAAGTAACAAAGAGCCTCATCTTACTCTATAGATTGTTGATCTCATTGTATGGTAGTGGAAGGGAAGTAGCTGCATTTAGGGGGGTTGAGAGTTTCAACATAGAATTTACTAGTTTTTTTTATCCTACAAATGTCAGTCAGTCTTCTATTGTTATGGTAAATTTTGTAACATAGATGCTGCAGGAACCAAACAATCACATTTGGGAATCTAATAAAATATCTCAACTCTAAATGCCTACCACTAAAAATAATTTATTTATAGACAGTCTCCTTGAAAAAAGGCCAGAAAGCAAAAACGTCAGAGAAGTTTCCATATCATTATTCCTGTAAATGAATCACTTATGCTGGGCTTTCAAATATCCAGCTGGATAGGAAATTTCATTGTAAAATGTAGTCCAGTTGCCTACAACTTGCAGTCTACGTACAAAAGTATATTTAAACTAAAGGGACAATGTCAAGTAGCATGATGGTGGTCAAGCCCTGGCTGCAACCTCAACCTCCTCCATAACTGAGGTTGCAATCAGGGCTTCTTGTCAAGGCCAATTTTCAGCCACCTACTAACTCCAAAAGAAAACTGCTCACATTCTCAAAAAAGGAAGTAGACCTCTCAGTTGGTAGGAGAAAATTTCCACAAAAAGTTTAAAGACATTTTTAAGATATTTTTTAGAAGATATTTAAATTTGATCTATTAAAGAATGTTTGCAGTGTGTCGACTTTAAGATCTATGAACAATAGCAACATCTGAAGCCACCACATCCTCTGACATACAGAAGGCATGTCATACAACATTGCCTCACAGGGCCACATTTCCATAAGAGCTGAGTGCCCACAATTGGGGCCAGATTTGAAGAGGACTGAGCAGTCATCGTGGCACTCAAATAACTGGCCATGTTTTCAGGAGAGCTCAGGACATTGAATGCTGAGCTCTTTGGAAAATCTGGCCAGAAGCATCTCAGTGGGAGCAGCCTGGTACTATTTGTGAGAACGTGGCCTTTATTTAGGTGCCTAAATAAGAAACTGAGCTATTTTGTGAATGAAAATCAGGCCCTGATTGTGGGCACATGAAACTCTGGTTCTGAACTGAATTGGAAGTCTGATCCGTCATGTGCAGTTGCATATTGTTGTCAAGGCTTTTTCCCCACTCTGGCACTCTGAGTGCAGAAGGTGGGGGCCCGCAACAGGCCAGAAAAGCCACTGGCCTTAAAGCCTGCTCTTAAAAGTCTCCAAGGCCTCCAATTCCTGGCCTTGGAGTGGTATCGCTGCCACCACCCAAATGCAAAAAAAAAAAACCTCTTGTGACCCAGGAAGGCGCACTTGGGAATTCCTCCCTGTGAGGTACTTGCAATCCTCTTTATTCCTCCTTCAGGAAAGTGACTGAACTCCAGCTGCAATATGAGCTGGAACTGGAACAGGGTTCCCTCTAGTCGCTGCCTGTGCAGTCTAAGGCACGGGCATACAAACCTCTTGCCTCTCAGGACACAGAACCAGAACTTGCTTAAAAGGTAAACTCTTTAATCAAAAAGAACAGATGATAAACACAGAGAGTTGCTTCTCTGGGAATTAACTTAGGTAGTTACAGGGTAGTGGGGTGGGGGTTGGGTTACATGTGCTTAGCACAGAGAAATCCAAAAAACAAGCCAAAAACAAAGAAAATACCCTGACCACATCTAAATAAACATTCCCTGTTCTACTCACGCCTGGTCAGTACCAACTTAACTTATCTCTGGTAAGGATGTTGCTGGATTCTTCCTCAGGCCCCTCTGGCCTCCTCCTGATCCTTCCAGGAGCTCTGCTGCCTCCAAACAGGCCCAGGCCAGGCTGCTGTTACCATTCAAAAAGCTGTGCTTCGTTCCTATTGGCTGTCCTGGGACTCACTGACCAGAATGTTAACCCCTTCCTCCCCAAGGGTTATTACAATTGTCATTATGGAGAAATACTTATTCTATCAATAGTAAGGGTTGTAAGCCAGCTTTCATTTTCAGGTCAGTTTTCACCCAATGGCAGATTACCACACAGGCCAACAGGACCTATGTTCCCTCTAAGCTGTGCGCATGTGCGCGCACATAGGTTGTGAAACCCCCCCACACAACAAAATAAAGCATGCACAAAAAAATTCAACAGTGCCAATATTTTTATGCTACTTTAAGGAGGCAATTTCAAGTAGCATGTTTCAAATAAGGTTTTGTAATTTGTAAAATCATTTCCATCACCGTATCAAAATAAAATTTAGACGTTATTTGCATCATACATACTTACTTCATTGCACTCACAGGTTTGACCACACTCACTGGAGTGTGCACTAATTTGGACACTGGTTCCAAAAATTTGCACATAAGAAATTTTTTGCACACAGAGCCTATGAAAAATCAGAGGGAACACTGAATAGGAACCATGCCCCATACATGTGGGGCCCTCTGCCCTGCTGGTAGGGGGTGGCGGGGCGGACCAGCCCAGAAGTCGGGCTCTGTGCTCCTGGCCTTCCTCTGGGCCAGCTGGTGGGACACCCCATTGGCCAGGCTCTGCATCTCTGCTCCACCCCTGAGTCGGCTGCTCTTCCTCCAGAGACGGGACAGGCTGCCATGACTGGTTGCTCGGTTCTGGGGGTGGGGCTGCCGGGCGTGCTGTACAGCCTCTGTGGCATGACCTTCAGGCCATGCTGGAAGCTGTTACCGTGCATGTGTGTTGGCTCTGCTACCCTCCAGCAGCCGACCAGCCAGGCTGGAGCTGGCCTCTGGGTTCAGGGCCCACCCCCAGCCCTGGCCTGCCTGAGGAGGGCCAGGTAAAGCCCTAAGCTCGAGGGTGGTCATGGCCCTACGTGAGGGGGCACCAGTGGGGGCAGACCCTAATCTGCTTCTGTCTTCACCTTTCTAATTTTAAAATTCAATTTGATGCATTCAATGTTAAAGTTAACTCTTGGGGTAAAGCAGAAGTTTTTCCCTCCTGCAAATTTGAAGGAGCAATTACTTTTCCAAGTGAAGAGTTTTTAAAGGGACCACTTTTTGAAAATCACCATGCTTCTAAATGTTTCTTTGTCACCTGATGTACTGAAAATATACAGTAGAACCTCAGAGTTGTGTGCACTTCAAGAATGGAAGTTGTTCATAACTCAAATGTTCGTAACTGAACAAAACATTATGGTTGTTCTTTTAAAAGTTTACAATTAAACATTGATTTAATATAGCTTTGAACCTTTACTACGCAGAAGAAAGTCATCTTAATTTAAATGAAACAAGCAAAAAGCTGTTTCCTTTCCTCGTCAATCTTTTTAAACTTTTTTTTTAGGTGGCTTACATTTAACATGATTCTGTACTGTACAGTATTTGCTTTTCATTATTTTCTCTGGTGACTGTACTTTTAGATCCAAATGAGGTATGTGGCTGATTGGTCAGTTTGCAACTCTGCTGTTTGTAACTCAGCTTCAACTGCAGTCAGACTGTAATTTACTAATACTTTAGTAATCAGTTTTGCATTATAACTTTGCGGATAAGCCAACATCCAAGCAATGGAAACAAATATTATGCAGAATTAGCATTTTTTAAAAGTAGACATAAGCCACTGTCATTGTAGCTGATGAAAAAAGTAATACAGCTAGTCCTCACTTAGTGACCTACTCGTTTAGTGACCCCTCAGAGTTATGACCGGCTCTCTGATGAGTTGGTATTATGGTGATGTACGAGAACTCGCATCAACTCTCTCAGATTACCTATATTTACAGTACACTATGCAAACTAAGTTCAGTACATTAGAGCTTAAAACATTTAAAATATATATGAAAAATGTTATAAATGATGCAAAGGTGACATTAAAACTATCTACCGATGGTTGAAAAACCCACTACCAGTAAAGTACATTATGCCTGAAATACCGGTAAGGGCTGCTCCTCGTTTAGTGACCAATTCGTTTATCAACCGGGTTTCAGGAACGGAACCCGGTCACTAAGTGAGGACTACCTGTA